>CM077647.1:76262609-77462609 GCA_039707465.1 Rhabdophis nuchalis
TGCCCTGGTAGTGCCTTTTCCTCCTGCGTGATGTAGGTTCTGTTTGGCATTTTTTTCCAGAAGAGCCCTGTTTCGTCACAGTTGAAGACTTGTTGAGCGACGTAGCCTTCTGTTGCCATGAATTCTGCAAATTCCACCTTGTAGGCTTCTGCTGCGGCCTTGTCAGAGCTGGTAGCCTCACCATGTCTAATCACACTGTGGATGCCACTTCTCCTGCGGAATTTTTCAAACCACCCTCTACTGGCTTTAAAGTCGTCACTCGTGGCACTTGTAGAGGGGCTTCCTTGCACTAAATCACTGTGCAATCTCCTGGCTTTCTCACAGATCATAGTTTCACTAACGCTATCACCTGCCAGCTGTTTCTCATTCACCCACACCAACAAAAGTTTTTCCACCTCTTCCAGCACTTGCGTCCTCTGCTTGCTTAATCTTGTTACGCCTTTAGCAACATCAGCTCCTTTGATGGCGGCTTTGTTTTTTAAAATAGTAGAGATTGTTGACTTTGGCATCTTGTACTCCGAGGCCAGATCAGTCACACGAATGCCACGGTCATGCTTTTCCACAATCTCCTTCTTCACCTCAATGGTTATTTTCTTCCCAGCTTTGCTGGCACTTTCAGTGCTTCTCCGCACTTGCTTCTTTCCACCATGCTTGCGCTGCACATTTTTGTCACCTGCATTCCCAGCTGGCACAGCAAGTTCTGTATCCCCAGGTGGCCCAGATGGCCCAGCAAGTTCTGTATCCCCAGCTGGCACAGCAAGTTCTGCATCCCCAGGTGGCCCAGGTGGCCCAGCAAGCTCTGTATCCCCAGGTGGCCCAGCAAGTTCTGCATCCCCAGGTGGCCCAGGTGGCCCAGCAAGCTCTGTATCCCCAGCTGGCACAGCAAGTTCTGCATCCCCAGGTGGCCCAGGTGGCACAGCATGTTCTGTATCCCCAGGTGGCACAGCAAGTTCTGCATCCCCAGGTGGCCCAGGTGGCCCAGCAAGCTCTGTATCCCCAGGTGGCACAGCAAGTTCTGCATCCCCAGGTGGCCCAGGTGGCACAGCATGTTCTGTATCCCCAGCTGGCCCAGCAAGTTCTGCATCCCCAGGTGGCCCAGGTGGCCCAGCAAGCTCTGTATCCCCAGGTGGCCCAGGTGGCCCAGCAAGTTCTGTATCCCCAGCTGGCACAGCAAGCCCTGCATCCCCAGCTTCCACAGCAATTTCTGCATTCCCAGCTTGCAAATTGTCACCTGCATTGCTGCTCCGTACTCTCCTCTTTCCACCACGCTTCCTGGGAGCCATTTTGCAGTCAGCTTCTCTGTGTCGTTGTCTGTGTCTCTGTCCATGAACGTTCGTGCAGGAAGGAAGTCGCAACCATGTGACGAACAGGAAATCCGTTCGTAGATAAAATGTCCGCGGCTCCGGGTCGTGCAGCGAGGCGGGGTTCGCAAATCCGAGCATTTTTACGAACTTTTTTGTTCGTGATGCGAGGGCGGAGTTCGTGAAGCGAGGCGGAGTTCGTGAAGCGAGGCGGAGTTCGTGAAGCGAGGCGTTTTTTACGAACATTGCCGTTCGTGCAGCGAGGCGGACTTCGTGCAGCGGAGCACATTTTTTGTGAAATTTTTGGTCGTAATCCGAATTGGTCGTGAAGAGAGGCGTTCGTGAAGCGTGGTACCACTGTACTAGCAAAAAGTCAATGCAGTCTTGGGATGCATCAACAGAGGCAGGGGTGGGGTTCAACCCGGTTTGGGAGAACCAGATGCTAATTTTATATCTGGTTCGCTGAACCGGTAGTTGCAAGGACTGGCTGGCTCTTCCCACACACACACCCGCCTCTCCCAGGAGTCTCCACGTGGCCCATTTTGGATGCTATGTAAGTGCAGAGCTTGCATGGATGCTCTAGCAGGGTGAAAAACGGATCTGGAAAGAGGCCCATTTCCAACCTCTGGAGGGCCTCCGGAGCCTGGGGAGGCTGTTTTCACCCTCCACGAGGCTTGAGGAAAACCTCCAGAGCCCAGGGAGGATGAAAGTGCCCCCCACCATGGTGCAGAAGGCGAAGTAGGCCACACCCACCATGGCCATGCCCACCCAGCAACCGGGTAGAGAACTGGTTGCTAATTTTTTTGAATCCCACCCCTGAACAAAGAGATAACATCAAGATCATAAGAAGTGATAAGGCTGCTTTATATGGTATGAATGAGACCACATATGAAATAGTTTGTACAGTTCTGATTACTATGATAAAAAAAGACACTGAGAGCCTAGAAAGTATGCAGAGAAGAGAACAAAGATGATAAAAAGGTCCTGAAGACTAAATTGTATATTGGATGGTTGAGGGAACCAGATATGTCTAGTTTATCAAAGAGAAGGCTTACAGGGGACATGATAATTTGAGAAACTAATACAAAGAAGAGGGAATTGATTTATTCTCCAAAGCACTGGAGGGCAGTACAAGAACTAATAAATGGAAGCTTATTAAAGAGAGATCTGACTTTGAAGTAAGAATACATTTTCTGACAATGAGAACAATTAATCAATTTTATAATAAATTGTCAAGAATATCTGATTCCCAACTGGATAACAGTGATGGTAAGAAATGACTCCACAACATTATTTAATATTGAATTAAATCTTCATATGTCCATACATATCTCCATTCTTCATATGGAGATGAAGAAAGGTTAAAATAACCACTGGCATAATTGTGTATTCAAGAACTGTGAGTTCCATTCATTCAATATAAATTCATTCTGGGCTCAGGATACTTTAATTCAGAATAAGTAGAGCTTAGAAGATTAGTAGCAAAATTAATCTTCCTATCTTAAAGAAAATCATAGGAAGTTCAGTTTAAACAATTTGTGTTCCAAAATGACAAGGACTGTGTTTTTTCTTCTTTGTTTCCTTTTCCTTGATTTTTAAAAAATCAAGGTATTGAAATGTTGGCATATAAATATTTTCTGTCACCCAGCTAGGACTCCTAAAACTGTTTAAATTGGATGTTTTACTTATAGCAGATAGGAAATCATTTGGTCATATGGTCACAGATAAAAAGATTATGTCTAAGTGTTTGAATAATAAAACAAGGATCAGGACCATTACTTGCTTTTTGTTCTTTTGATAACAGCAATGTTTTTCA
Source organism: Rhabdophis nuchalis (assembly GCA_039707465.1). NCBI lineage: Eukaryota > Metazoa > Chordata > Lepidosauria > Squamata > Natricidae > Rhabdophis > Rhabdophis nuchalis. Next base: position 76,265,727 of record CM077647.1, read on the forward strand.
TAATACTTTATATAAAAGGTCATATAAATAAAATCTACAAACAACAGCTGTGTGAAAGATAAGCAAAGTTCTCTGAGGAATATTTAACTAAACTGCATTTCTAACAGAGGATATATAACAGCAAGTACACGTAGTTATTGGTAAACAGCACTTTAAAAAATAATCAATTCCTGAGGGGAAACATGAGCTGCTTCTTTGGATAAGGAAGGCAATGAAACCAAAGAAAGGCAATGAAACGTTTAGCTCAGATGTATAGTAGATTAAGTTCAATGTGACGAGTTAACATGATTTTGCATTAATAAAAATATGCTTTAATCAAGAATAAGTTTTCAAATAATACAAGGAAGGTCAATTCTAATATGTTGCTGCATATATTTAGTGTGTATGTAAAAGTGCTGAATGTGCACCCAGCGAACCAGTAGAAACGCTGGTAGGAACCCACCACTGGGCAACAGGTGCACCATTTAAAGACCCAAGAATTAGGTTTGGGACAAATGTGATTACTAACAGTGGAGAAAGACTGGATGGCACATATTAGTCAGTCAATGATTGTTATCATTCTTACCACTTAGGCACTACCTAAGTGTAGGTAACATTTATGCCCATTTCTAACCTGTTATAAAAAGAGCAGAGTATTTACCCCATCTTCATCCTTTCTCTTTTTATATGCACAAAAAGATATAGATATATATGTGACATTAAAAGGAGGCAAATGTTGAAAGCCATTTGATAATCCACTGTTGTAAGGACTGAAATGGTATGAAAATATGTATGCAGCCATTCTTTGTCAACAAATTATATGATTAATCTGGGATATATTTAATTGTCTGTAAAATTCATTCCAATGTGATTTAGAAATTATATTTCATGTGTAAATTATCTTTGCTGGTAAAATATTATATATATATGTTAAATTTCTTTAAGGGATGATTAATAATATCTAAAAAGACAGCAGCAATTTAATAGGTCTCTGTCTGGATGGTCTCTAGGTTGAGTCGAAGGACAGAGAAGGATGACAAGTTTGTCTCCTCCCTTAAAATAGGCCTAACAGGAAGCTGTAACAAAATATCCACTTCATCCACTTTCCAGCACTCGAAGCAGGCTTCCCTATGCCTTGAGCTAACCAGCTTCCCTGATTACATCATCCTTTTACAGGACTCTATTGATGAGCGAATATTGTACAGCTCCTGTTATTTTTAGGCCCATTTTAAGGGAGGAGACAAACTTGTCATCCTTCTCTGCCCTTCGACTCAACCTAGAGATCATCCAGACAGAGACCTATTAAGATTGCTGCTGTCTTTTTAGATATGTGTTAGATTTTTTAAGGGATGATTTAATAATTAATTAAGAGACCAGGATGGATCCATTTCGGGCTTTTTAGCCCTCTTCAGCTGGCCATACTTCTTCTACTGGGATTTGAACCGGCACTTTCCAGCACATGAGGCAAGCCTCTCTATGCCTTGAGCTAACCAGCTTCCCTGATTACATCATCCTTTTACAGGACTCTTATTGATGAGAGAATATTTTTACAGCTCCTGTTTTTAGGCCCATTTTAAGCTGAAGAGGGCTAAAAAGCCCGAAATGGATCCATCCTGGTCTCTTAATTAATTATTAAATCATCCCTTAAAAAATCTAACACATATCTAAAAAGACAGCAGCAATCTTAATAGGTCTCTGTCTGGATGATCTCTAGGTTGAGTCGAAGGGCAGAGAAGGATGACAAGTTTGTCTCCTCCCTTAAAATGGGCCTAAAAACAGGAGCTGTAAAAATATTCTCATCAATAAGAGTCCTGTAAATGGATGATGTAATCAGGGAAGCTGGTTAGCTCAAGGCATAGAGAGGCTTGCCTCATGTGCTGGAAAGTGCCGGTTCAAATCCCAGTAGAAGTATGGCCAGCTGAAGAGGGCTAAAAAGCCCGAAATGGATCCATCCTGGTCTCTTAATTAATTATTAAATCATTCCTTAAAAAATCTAACACACACACATATATATAATTAATTATTATCTTAATTAATTATTATTAATCATCCCTTAAAAGAAATTTAACATATATATATATATATATATATATATATATATATATATATATATATATATATATATATATATATATATATATATATATATATATATGTTTTCTGAGGTTTTTGCGGGTGTTTGTATGTATGCAACGTTTTGTATGCAACGTATGTTTTGTATGCAACGTATGTTTTGTATGCAACGTATGTTGCAACGTTTTGTATGCAACGTATGTATGCAACGTATGTTTCGACAAGATCTCACTTGTCATCATCAGGCAGGCTTCTGCCTGATGATGACAAGTGAGATCTTGTCGAAACGTTGCAATAACATTTCTATGCCTTATACACGGGAAAATCCTCGAAGCCAGCTATGCCAGCATACCTACACCCGTGAAAATCTATGAAAACATATATATATTATAAACAATTTTTATTGGTTTTTACAATATGTATAGGAAAAGGGTTGTAGGGTAAAAATGACATTTTAGTGGCTTTCATGCCGGAGGTGGTGGTCCTCCCAAAACTTCATACAAATACAATTTTTTTAAATAAAAAACAAAGGGCAAGTATACATATAAGTTACATTGTATAGTTCATACGTTCAATCATGTTTTTCATTGCCATCTAGTTTCAACTATCACAGTAGAAATTTGAAATATAAGCATTTTTGGGATCTGAGTCTTTTTGCTATTGATTCTTCTTCTCCCTTCCCATTGACGGGCGGGGCCATGCCCCCCCCCCTGTTCCCTCTTCTTCATCTCCTAAGAGTGAGGAATGCTTTTGAAGAAAGGCCTCTGCCTCTCTTAATGTTTTAACCCTGATTCTACCTCCCTCCCAGAAGACCAACATTCCTTCTGGCACTAACCATTTGAACCAAACTCCTTTTTTATATAATTTCTTGGACAAAAAGGAATATTTCCTTCTTATCTCTCTAATTTTTTTTGGAATTTGTTTCAAAATAGTAACTTCTTTTTCTTGATATTTCAAGGGTCCTTCCTGCTGGGCCTTCAATATCTCATCCCTTGTGGACTTCCTTAAAAATCTAATATGAATTTCTCTTGGTACATCATTTATTCTAGTGTATGCTGAGTTAATTCTATAAACCAGGTCCCACCAGAGTTGTTCTTTATTTCTTTTAATATAATCTGCTAAAATTGTACTCATAAGATCTTTAAGATCTTCTCCCTCTATCTCTTGTATGTTCTGGAACCTGAGAAAAAAAGACATTCTTTCAAATTCTATCTTGGTCATATGACCTCCCAGTTCTGCGCTTTCCTTCCGAATTTCCTTTACCTCTTCCCTCATCTCAGCTGATCCCCCCTCTAACACCTCAATTTTTTGTTTGTTATCCATTGTACTTCTTTGTGTTTCCAACAGCTCTATTTTTAGACTTGTCAGCTCTTTTCGCATTTCATGTACATTTTTCATTATGTCCTGAAGCATCTCATTAGTTGACAATTCCTGAGTGGTCTCACCAGTCCCTTCTTTTTGCAACAATGCGGTGATCTTTGTCTGTTGCATAACTGGACTGGAGCGAGCTGATGATGGAGCAAGACTTTCCAATGGGTGGTTTTCTAGAAGCTATTGTCCTGATTATGTTCTAATTTGTAGAAAAAATGGCGTCAGAAAAGCAGACAGCCGATGAAGTCCAAGGTATCGGAACAGCTCGAATAAAGTCCGCGTAGCATATAAAGTCCGCGTAGCATATAAAACCAAGAAAACCAAGAAAAAAGGATTGTGTTATCAAAATCTAGATGTCCACGTATTGGGAGAGATACCAAAGGTTTCCTGAGGAGAAGTTAAGATGAAAAATTTAAAGTCTTGCAATCTCAAACGCCGAAGGAAGAGTTCACGAACAAAGGAGAGTTTTCCGGCAGGGAACAAAGATTTGCCCCGCCTCCTCACAGGAAGGAAAGTGAAAGTTTCATTTTCTTGTTGCAAAAAGTTTCCACGATATAATGTTGCAACTGCGATAATATAGATACAATTTTTTTTACTATTGTTATTTCAGATGGCAGACTGGTTCTCTTTTTCTCCCCATTCCTGGGGAGAGCTTTTTCAACCACCACTTTATTCCGAGGGGGGGTGTCAACCAAATAAACTCCCCCCTCCATTCTCTGTTTAAAGTTGATTGAAAGTAAAACTCACAGTGCTCGCTTGTCCCTCAATTGTAGACCAGGAGATTAGGAAAGACCCTCCATCCCCGGTACTCCAGCCAGCTTTCAAATTCTTCCGTTGATTCCGGAGTCTATCGGCGAAAGGGCAAAGCCCCCCCTTTCTGCTTCTTGGCTCCTGGGGCAAAGATGGAAGCATGCCCCACCGGCTGCCGCCTGGTTGGGGGTCTCCAGCAAGCCACCCATACGGCAGGGGATTCCTCCAGAATGCCCTGTGCCCCCAGGGGGGCCCACCAGGAGAGCAAGTGGCGGATGAGTACCAAAACACGTCCGTCACTATTTTTTTATCACTAAAATTGTGTGGACTAGATGCCATATTCCTATGCTGGACACTTCCTAGCTGGACCCTGCCAAGGAAAAGAAAAGGAAAGGAAGGTGAACCAAGTAAAATGCATTTTAAAAATATACATCTTGTCTGGAAACCTATTTCGTACCATTTGAACTCATGTCATAACTTTACATATAATGGAAAAATATATGAGCTGTTCTCAAAAAGTTGCAGGAACTTGGTATGTAATCTAATTCCTTCCTCCCAAGTTTATATGTGGGTGTTTGATAACCAATTGAAGATGGGATAGATAGAGACTGGAAAATCGAAGAAATCATATTTAAAATGAGGATATTTGATGTTTGATGTTGATGTTTATTCGACTTATATCCCGCACCTATCTCCCAAAAAGGGACTCAGGGTGGCGCACAGGAAATTAAAACAAAATACAAATATACAGATACATAATAAATATCATAAAACCAAATTAAACTAGAAAAGCCTGTGCTAAAATATTATTAAAATCCCTCTGATTAAAATTTGCTAATTTAAAACTCAGTCATTATAGGGTGGTCACGCTAGGCTGGCTTGATGGAAAAAGTGCGTCTTCAGGCGCTGGCGGAAAAGGCAGAGGTCCGCGGTGATAAGGAGTTCAGGAGGAAGGTTGTTCCAGAGGGTTGGGCCCACCACAGAGAAGACCCTTCCCCTGGGCGTCGCCAACTGGCATTGCCAGGCTGACAGCACCCGGAGAAGACCCTCTCTATGGGAGCGGATCGGTCGAAGGGATGTGTGGGGCAGTAGACGGTCTCGCACATAACTAGGCCCCGTGCGTGGAGCACTTTGAAGATGGTAATCAACACCTTGAAGCGCACCCGAAATAAGCACTGATGACCTCGTTTAGGGACTCCATGTAAATTCTGGACAACACGAGGGAAAAAATAGATTCTTCCTTTATCTCTTTCAACCATAATCTGGAAAGACGCAATACAGAAGGAAATAAATTAAAAAGGAAAGGGAAAAATACGAACCATAGTATTAGGCCCTTAGAATCAAGCTGATGTTAACAAACACCAAATCTATGTATAGTAAGATCATATTCAACCATGAAATCCTGGTGGATGATTGTGCAAATTTGGTATGTTTTACTGAAACTTGGTTGAGTAGTAATGGGAACCTGTTTATGACAGATTCCCCTTTTGGGTTTCAGGTTCTGCAACAGTTGTGATGCTGAAGCCACAAGGAGGAGAGGCTTCTGGAATCATTTGTGAAATGATTGCACTAGCCAGAAGCTCTGCTCCACTATCTAATGTATTGCAAATATTTGTATGTGGAGTTGGTGATGCAGATAAACTAATAATGTACTAACTCTCATACTACCCAGTGATGTCCTAGATCCATGATAATGAACCTATGGCACGCGTGGCACAGGTGGCACACAGAGCCATTTCTGAGGTCACACAAGGCATTCCCTGAAGCCTCCAGGGGGCAAAAAACCCCACACAATGTGCAAACCAGAAGTTCGGGAATGGACTTCATTGGGCTATTTTTCACCCTCTGGAGGGTGAAAAACTGCTAAACACTCAAACCGGAAGTTTGTGAATGTTTGGGTTGTGTGTTGGGTCATTTTATGCCCTCCCCAGGCTCCTAGAAAGCCTCTGGAGCATGGGGAAGGTGAAAAACGGACCTACTGGGGCCACTGGAAGTTGGAAAATGGGCTGTCTCTTGTCTCTGGAGGGCATCAGGGGGGTGTTTTTGCCCTCCCCAGGCACCAAGAAAGCCATGTTTGCATGTGCAGGGCAGTGGGGGGCAGTCACATGTGTGCGCAGGGGGCAGGAGGCCCTTGCAGCCTCTCATGCGTCGCTGAACTGCCTTGGCCCCTTGGTTCTCCGAGGAGCTGAGGGCATTGAAGCGACGCAAGAGATGCCTGGAGGGCATTTGGAGATCCACTTGCACTGAATCGGACCGAACACGCGCTAGGTACCACTTGAGGACCTACCTCATGGCGATACGGGTGGCGAAACGTAATTATCTCGCCGCCCTTATCGCATCTGCAGATAACCGTCCTGCTGCCCTGTTTAGAGTCACCCGCTCTCTTCTCCAACAGGGGCCACGGGAAGCTCCTTTACAGGGTCGTGCAGAGGAGTTTGGACAATATCTCCTGGATAAAGTCGCTCAGATCCGGAGCAAGTTGGTCTCCAATGAGGTGGGCCCGGGCGGGCAATCGGAGACAGGTCTTGAGACCGTTTTATGGGAAGAATTTGACTTTGTGACTCCTGATGACATGGACAGGCTGTTGTGACGACTGAACGCTACCACATGTTTATTGGACCCGTGTCCCTCCTGGTTAGTACTGGCCTCCCGGGAGGTCACACAAGGCTGGCTCCAGGAGATAGTGAACGCCTCTTTGAGCGAGGGGTCTCTTTCAGCCACCTTGAAAGAAGCAGTGGTGAGACCCCTCCTCAAGAGGCCTTCCCTGGACCCAGCATTGTTGGTTAATTACCGTCCGGTCTCCAACCTTAGCTTTCTTGCTAAGGTTGTAGAGAGTGTGGTAGCTCAACAGTTCTCCCGACACCTGGAGGAAACCGTCTATCTAGACCCGCGCCAGTCCGGCTTCCGTCCCGGGCACAGCACGGAGACGGCATTGGTCGCGTTGGTAGATGATCTCTGGAGGGCCCGAAACAGGGGTTGTTCCTCTGTGCTGGCCCTATTAGACCTCTCAGCGGCTTTCGATACCATCGACCATGGTATCCTCCTGCACCGGCTGGAGGGGTTGGGATTGAGAGACACTGTATTGCAGTGGTTCTCTTCCTACCTCTCTGACCGGTCGCAGTGTGTACTGACAGGAGGGCAGAGATCGACCTCGGGCCCCTTTTATGTGGGGTACCTCAGGAGTCGGTTCTCTCACCCCTCCTGTTTAACATCTACATGAAGCCACTGGGTGAGATCATCCGTGGCTTTGGGGTAGAATACCATCAGTACGCTGATGACACTCAGCTGTACATTTCTACCCCTGGCCACCCCAACGATGCCGTGGAAGTGCTGTCTCGGTGTCTGGAGGCCATGCGGGTCTGGATGGGGAGGAACAAACTCAGACTCAACCCATCCAAGACCGAGTGGCTGTGGTTTCCGGCATCTCAATATAGCCAGTTAACTCCATCTCTGGCTAACGGGGGCAAGTCATTGGCCCCCCGTGGAAAGGGCTCGCAACTTGGGCATCCTCCTGGATTCACGGCTGTCCTTGGATGACCATGTGACGCCCGTGGCCAGGGGGGCCTTCTATCAGGTTTACCTGATACGCCAGTTGCGCCCCTTTCTAGATCGGGATGCCCTACGCACGGTCACTCAAGCCCTCATTATTTCCCGCCTGGACTACTGTAACGCCCTCTACATGGGGCTCCCCTTGAGGTGCACCCGGAGACTCCAGCTAGTGCAGAATGCGGCCGCGTGGGGGATTCTGGGAGTTTCTCGTTACTCCCATGTAACACCTCTCCTGCGCGAGCTGCACTGGCTGCCTGTGGTCTTCCGCGTGCGCTTCAAGGTGCTAGTCACCATCTTTAAAGCGCTCCATGGCACGGGTCCTGGTCACTTGAGAGACTGCCTCCTACCACATACCTCCCTTCGACCTGTCTGCTCCCACAGAGTGGGGCTTCTCAGGGTGCCATCAGCCAGTCAATGCTAGCTGGCGGCTCCCAGGAGAAGAGCCTTCTCTGTGGCGGGTCTGGCACTCTGGAACGACCTGCCCCCCGATATCTGTACCATCACGGACCTACGACTCTTCCATCGGATGTTAAAAGCACATTTCTTTCATCTAGCCGGCCTGACATAGACTAGGGAATAATTTTAAACTTTGATATTTATTGGTTTTAAATTTATTTATCCAAATTTTAGCACAGATTTAATAATTTAATTTTCATTTATATTTTGTATTGTATTGTTGGGTTTTTATCTTTCTGTGCACTGCCCTGAGTCCCTTTTAGGTGAAATAGGACGGTATATAAATCGAATTTAAAAAAATGGTGTAGAGGAGGCCATTAAATTATTGGGGTGGGCACACGCATGCGTGCTTTTGGCATCCAAAGCAAAAAAGATGTGCCATCACTGTCCTAGCTTGATTTCAAAATAGGCATTATACTCTTTCATGCTTTTGATCTTCAGTCTCCATGCCCTGGAAAAAGAATTCAAGCTGGTTCATGTTTCCCTTATCTCCATCATGATTATGGACATTACAAATACCTAAAGACCTCTGACCCATGTAAGCAAGCATATGCTGGATATAGTTTTGCTTTAGAGCAGATGATACATGATGGGAAAATTGAAAATCATCTATACCTGCCTCAGATTACTTTCTAGTCAAACTGCAGATGGAAGGCACCCTGATTCTTTGTCTAGTAGATGGACACATTCAAATGGTCCATCCAATCACTAAATGGATGCAATGGTTGGATTCCCCCCCCCCCCCTGAAAATGCCTGGAGTGCTCTGTGGGCTGAATTCTGGCACTTTTGCACCTCTTTTGAATCCTTCAGGTGCCTGAACAATATGTGTGTTACTAAATCCAAAAAGTTCCATTTAACGGCTCCTTTATTAGAGGGTGGAAGCTACTTTCCTTGAAACATGTATACATTCCTTGTATTTGGGATCTATATAAAATGTATGCCTGCTTAAGCTATGTTTGGATCAGCAATCTTTGCAAAATTTATCAAAGATTATAGCCTTGATCTTGTCTCTTCTGAATGTAAGAGGTCAGTGAATTCCATGTAACTTGCTTGCTTTGAATAATGAAACAAACTGTTGGTGTTTTCTTGAGTATGTTTTTCACCACAGAAGTAACATATCATCAATATGCTGGTGATGTTCAATTGTTCTTTGTGATTCCAAGACAAGCTAGGGAGGTAGAACCAGAGGTGAGTTCCTACCGATTCAGACCAGTTCAGTTGAACTGGTAGTAAAAATCAGCCCAGGGTCTCTGAACTGATAGGACCGGCAGGCTGGCCATGTCCCCAAACTGATCCGGTCCCCTGGCCTGTCCCCGTTTGCTCGCCCTGCACACCCGGTTGCCTCTCTCTCTCTCTCTCTCTCTCTCCCCCCCCCCCCCCCTCTCTCTCTCTCTCTCTCTCTCTCTCTCTCTCTCTCTCTCTCTCACCCATCAGCACCATGCTTGCCCCAACTGCTCACCCGTCCGCTGCTCACTGACTCATTTGCCAATTGCCCCAGCTCTGAGAGCCCAATATATACTGTAGTCACCACATGGCCCACTGGCCTTGCCCTCACATCATTATTTGGTGTCCTCCTGAGACTAAGTCCTCACTGACTTCCTGGCCTGCCTGCTGTGCCCCAATGGAACTGCTGCCTCCTCCTGTGGCTGCCTAAAGATAAGTAAGCCTACAGCAAGCCTTGCTCGTGATTTCCCAGGGCACGGACAGTAGGAGGGTGGCAAGAAACTACAGAGCATGCTGGCGGCTTTGGGTGAGCCCAGGGATTGGCTGAGAGCTTCCTTGCCACCACTCCTCAGCCTCACATAGACCATGAAGCCCACCAGCATTTCAAGGGTGATTTTGCAGGGGCCACCGGGGGTGGCAAGAAATACAGAGAGTGCCAGTGAGCTTCGCAGTCTACATGATGCCAGTGAGTGGTGACAAGGAAGGCCTCAGCCAATCCCCAGCCTTGCATAGACCGTGAAGCCCATCTGTACTTGGCTGAGGCCTTTCTTGCTGCTGCCCCCAATTCTCAGCCTCACCTGGCTATCTAAGCTGCTTCGGCTTCATGCCAGGTGGACCTAGTTGACTGTGTGCCTCCAGTCCAGCTTACCTTCAACTGTAGCATCTGGTCTAGTCACCTACTGCCTACATCCATTCTAGAATGCCCAACAACCATTTTCATTGAGCTGGTGGAATTGGACAAGCAAGATGCAGAGATCATATGTCCTTCAATGATAAAGCCTACATAAAGTTGGGTTTACCACAGATTATTGCAAAACCATTTAATAGCATTCTGCTCTGATGGTGCCAGCGTTATGCTTGGGAGAAAATCTGGAGTCAGTACCAGAATAGCTAAAGAGTTCCCAAACATTGTAATCTGGCACTGTTTGAACTATCAGTTCCAACTTGTGCTGGATGACTCCATAAAGAACATTAAGAAACTGAACCACTTCAAAATATTCCGTGACAAGATACACACCACTTTCCATAAATCCTGCAAGAGCCAGATGGAACTTTTACAAATCTCTGAACAACTGGGCATTGCAATCATGAAGATTGGCAAAGTTTTGGGACCAAGATGGGCTGCCTATAGTTTAAGGTAAACCATAGCTGTGTGGCGTGCTTATCCAGTGCTACATCAATTTTTTCTGGGAAATGAAAATCCCAGGCATGACTGCCCTTCTTGAAATTTTAATTTTTTTTAATTGATTTGGCCCTCATGATTGACATTCTAAATGAGATTTGTCTTCCATCAAATGCCTGGCAAGGGAGAAACACAGACATCATCAAGGCTAAAAAATTGGTGTTGCAATCAATTAAAGCATTTGAAATGCTTAGATGGGGATAGGACCCATATGAAAAATAGGTTGACAGAATGATAACTTTTAAAGGCTTCCAAAATATAAAATTTGTTCAATATCAATGATTTGTTGTACTTCCTCATGAAAAACTTTTGGAAATCATCATTACCAATTTGAAGAAAAAGCTGATGAATTGCAAACATCTAAAAATAGGTAGCCTATTACCAGCCACAAACAAATTACAATTTCTCACTTATTTTGAGCCGGATTAATGGAACATTGAAAATGTAGTCATTCCATGGGTAGAAGCAGATGAAGGATTGATAGAATTTGATGAAATGTTTAATTACAAAAGTAATTTGAATGACTATAGAGATTTTGTGTAAAAAGTATTCAAAGATTCAAAGAACTATACTATCCAATTCCTGATAGTATCAAAAAAGCTAGAGATATTGTCAGAGCAATTGCTGTTAGTTCAGTAGAGGTGGAAGGGTGTTCTCAAAAATGAATCTCATATGTTTAGAACAAAGAACCTGCCTAACTATTCCAAACCTTAGCAATTTGATGACAATTAGTGTTATTGGCATACCTGTAACAAAACGGGACCCAATTTCTTTCATCAAAAAGTGGCTCAGAGAACACCATTGCATGGCTGATGATCCACGAGTGAAGAGTAAGGAAAGTGCAACTGAGGAGGCCACAAATGAAACAATAATGCGGAAACATCTTCAACCACAAAACCAATAACACAAGTAAGTCCTTGAGTGTATCTCTTTCATTGTGTCATTCTTATGTAAGGTGTAAGTGCATGTAATTAAAGTCTTCCTTTCTGTGTCTCTTCTTTGTGCAGGTCATTCATTGGAGCAAGGTGGACAATTGGTGGTGCTGAAGACAGGCAAGGACAGTCATCTTTGCTCTGTAAGTAGCTGTTTTATTGTTTTGTGTGCTAGTTTCATCCTTATGTAGTGCACGTAATTAAAGTCTTCCTTTCTGTATCTCTTCTTTGTGCAGGTCATTCATTGGAGCAAGATGGTAAGTCAATGATGTTGAAGATGGTCAGGACAGTCATCTTCCTTCTGTAAGTAGCTCTCTTATTGGTTTGTGTACTTATTTTATTCTTATTTAAGTAATGTGCACAAACTAATAAATTTACTTTTTTATATCTTCTTTTTGTAGGTCATGCATTGGGGCAAAGAATTCAGTGACATTGACTTGGCCATTCCCACCTGGTCACATAACTGACAAGCCACTCCCACCCAGTCACATGACCACCAAGCCCCCCCACAATTAAGCCACATGCACAAAATAAGCCACACCCACAGAGCTGGTAGTAAAAGTTTTTTGAAATATACTCCTGGATAGAACATTATGAGGAACTGGATGAGAAGAAACAAATTCAGATTAGTAAAATGGAAATGTCTGTTGACAAGTATCTTAGGCATCTGGAGGTGTGGCTCCTGAGGAATAATAAGTAAAAACCATGGCTTGGGAGTTGATGACTGTTGGGATTACAAATTCAAAAGACTGATTCTTAAGTACTTAATGTTCTATCACAATATGCTGATTGATAACCATAAAGTCCTACATGTAAGAAATTGGACTATATCATGGACCACTTTACTAAATATGACTGGTTGTTTAATCAGGTTATTTAGAGAGAGATTGCTGAACATTTCCTTTCACAAGGGAATTAAGAGGGTTGTGGATTAGAAGGTGAATCTTTTTTGGTAGTAACGTTTGCATTGTGGAACAGATTATCTTTAGAAATTGGCATGGCCTCTACCCTTTTAATATTTCTTTAGACTATTTTTCAAACAATCCTTTGATTCAGGATAACATTTGTGAAACACCATCTTATTTTTTTAGATAATATGCCATTTAGTGACTATATGTTTGGGGGTGGAAAATAAATGAATAAATGAAAGCAGAATTAATAACATTGCATGCAATGCAAAATATTTTACCTTTGTTTCTATATACTTAGCTAACAATGGAATGCTGCATTTGAGACCGAATATTGAAACAACTGTCCAACCGAAGTTTTTAAGGACTTTCCATCTGCTCCAAGAACTCAGTATGGAAACTTCTCAGGTACAAAGTCTGCTCAGAAAACTTCTGTACTTGTACAACAAAAGTTATTAAAGAGTTTATTGTCATGTGCTCCAGGAAATTCAATATGGAAACTTCACAAGTACAAATTCTGTTCAGAAAACTGCCATACTTGTCAACAAAGTCAATTTTCTAACATTACTTCACCATGAGCTTCCTGGACTTATCTAACTTGACTAAGTAAAGTCATTCAATATAACAATGTTTTTGCAAAAGTCCTGACCTGCGATTTCTGAATCAGCCTAGGAATATGAATGGCATTTTTAAAATCTGGAATGTAAACAACAATGACAGTCACGGAAGGAAAAAAAAGTCACAATGGTCTATAGATTTCAATAGTTTCATTTTAAGCAGGAGAAAACAACTCAATTCAAAGAATTTACAAAAAGATGACTAATGTTCTGAAGTAATCTTCCCCAGTCAAGTGTCCTTCAAATATGCTGGACTTTAAAGAGCAGGTTGACTGGAAATCAGAAATTGAAGTCCATCAAACAAAAATTGCATATTTTTGATTTTGTCCTTTGTATTTACAAAAATGCACCGTATATGACAATTATTAAATTAATTTGAGCTGACATTTTGTCAAAATGCTCTTAAAATGAGAAATTCATCAGGAAGATAATGATTCCATGAACAACTATGAAACCCTCTAGTTTTTAACATTTGTTGTCATGCAGTCTAACATATCCCCATGCAACTATTTATTGAGTTCCTTCCTTAAATATATTATAGAGGAATATGGGTAACTATTCAAAATGCAAAGACAAGAAAGTGAAATCCTGGTTCAGTCAGTAAAATTTTGGTATGTCAGGGAAGTCTATCAAGCACCCTTAGTTCAAAATGCAGGCTGCAAAAATCTGGGTAAACTCTAAATAACAACAGAGGAGGCAGTATTCTCATTTTTGCTATCATTTCATGGCTTAGAGGTAAAATTGCACACATGTTTATAAAAGGTAAATTTGGAGTGAGCTACTGTAAGACAGAACTACAAAGAAAGATTATTCTGAGCTATTTTAATGTAGGCACTCACACTTATAAGGAAGCATTTTGGCACCTCTCTATCTTCTGGTATTTAACATGGTGGTGGTAGCATTCTCATGTGCTTGGTAATATCCCTGAGTCCAAAGTCCTGGGGAAAACATTTGAGCTTTTTTTTAAAAAATTTTTTTTAATTAATATTCTATTAATTACATTTCTTAATGCTTAAAACTTAATAAATATTGTGTTGTCTGGCTATTTAATTTGCTTAACAATACAGATTCTATTCTTAATTTCCACTCCTTTTTTCCAACCACTTGTAAAATAATTGCCAGATTTGAGAATGTTCTTCTTTCTGTTTAAAATTTTCAATGTAAGTCTATCCATTTCTGCACAATCTGGTATCTTCTTATCTCTTTACCTTGCCATTTTTCCAATATTGTTGAAAGATAATCCTTAATGCTGTTAAAACGTGTAATATTAAATTAAGGTGACCAGATTTTAACATTGGTAAAGCGGGACACCATTGACGTGTGTGTGTGTGTGTGTGTGTGTGTGTGTGTGTGTCTTGATTAAAAATTTGGTCATTTGGGAGATGGGGAAAAAATTGCTTTAGCTATCCGGCGCATCTCCAGATGCGTTGGACTCCAATATCCCCCATCACAATATTGATGGATGTTGCAGTCCAACCTATTTCGAGAGCTGACAAAGATGTGAGGAATTAGCAAAAAAAAAATTGAGCGATGCACGCCTTCCCTCACCCCGCCGCCTTCCGGAGCGAAGCTCTCACCCTGACCACAGGTGCCCCTCTGGATGGCGATGACGGGCAGCTGATGCTGGCTTTTGGAGCGCTGACTAACGGTCTGCAGCTGGCACAGGTTGCTGTAGCTCCTTCCATCGCTGCCACACACCGGCTTGTTCCCGGCGCACACGCAGTGGGTGGCTTTCACTTGTCTGCGCATCGTGGCCGAAGCCACCATTCCGGGTCCTCCGAGAGATAGCACGCATAACAGCCCTTCGGCACACAACGGCTCCCCGAATGGGGACCCTCTGCAAGACTCATCCTCTTGCGTGGCACACACGGGGCAGCAGCCACAAGAGTCGAGCATCTGCCCGCTTCCCACATACTCAGTGGAGACCTCCGGGCACCGCTTGTGGTTGTAATGGTCTGGGCAAATCCGCTCTTCGTAACGCTGCCCGAAGGCTTGAGCCCAGCTGCCTGGGAGCAAGAGCAAAAAGAGGCACAGCCACCAGCCGCTGGGCACCAAAGGCCACAGAAGGGCTTTCATTGCTTCCTCAAAGTCCAGCGAGGGAAACACTTGCAACCGACCAGAACAGTGCGGCCAAAGTCAGGAGGGAAGGAAGGTCCCGGCATGCAGGGAGAGCCGGGAATTGGAAACTTTGCTTAGCAAAAGTGCGGAGAGCAACTGAGGAGGGAAGTTCTGCTTTAAATGGAGCCGGCGTCACCGGAGAAGTTGGATGAGCGCGTGGTTTGAGGAGCCATTTTGGAGACTTGGCGCCATTATGAAAGGCCGGAGAAGGGAAGGAAATCTGCTTGACGCGCCAAATGGGAGTGCAAACTGCAGCTTGTCGTGCATTGTTTCCAAAAATCGGGACTTTTAAAAAACACCGCAGCATGTGGGACAAATTGTTAAAAATCGGGACTGTCCCGCCAAAAGCAGGACGTCTGGTCACCTTGTATTAAATACATACTTTTCTAAGAGAGGGGGGAGCAGAAAAATGTGTGTAACCATGGGAGAAATTTAAAAAACTTCAAAGTGAATCCAGGAAGAAGGAAGAGAGATGGGGGGGGGGAGAGACAGAGAGACAGAGACAGAGAGAGTGAGGCAGGAAGGTGTGTGTATGCATGGGGAAAATGTAAAAAAAATGAAGTAAATACAGGAAGAGTAAAGAGGGAGAGAGAGAGAGAATGAGAGAGGCAGGAAGGTGTGTATATGCATGAAGGGGGGAATTTAAAAAACTTCAGAGTAAATCCAGGAAGAAGGAAGAGAAACAGAGAGGAGGGAGAGACAGAGAGCGGGAGACAGACAGAGACAGAGACAGAGAGAGTGAGACAGGAAGGTGTGTGTATGCATGGGGAAAATTTAAAATTTTTGAAGTAAATACAGGAAGAGTAAAGAGGGAGGGAGAGAGAGGAAGGGAGGTGTGTATATGCATGGGAGAAATTTAAAACAATTCGAATGAATCCAGGAAGAGGGACAAGGGAAAGAAAGAGAGGGTAGAGCAGAAAATTTAAAAATTCAAGAAGAGGGAAAGAGGGGGGGGAGATAGGGGCAGCAGGATGGTGTGTGTACGAATGGGGGAAATTTTAAACTTTGGAGTGAATCCAGGAAGAGGGATGAGAGGGAGAGAGGAGGGAAGGTGTGTGTATACGTGGAGGGGGAGGAATTTAAAAAACTTAAAAGTGAACCAGGGAAGAGGAAGAGAGAGAAAGAGAGGCAAGAAGGTGCATGTATACACGGAGGGGGAGGAATTTTAAAAACTTAAGAGTGAACCCAAGAAGAGGGAATGCAGAGAGAAGGAGAGAGAAAAAAGGGAGAGAGAGGCATGGAGGTATGTAAGCATGGGGCAGGAAATTAAAAAATGTAAAAGTGAACACGGGAAGAGGGAACGAGGGAGGAAGGAATGTGTATGTATGCATGGGGAAAATTTAAAAAACTTCTAAGTGAATCCAGGAAGAGGGACGAGGGAGATAGAGAGGGGAGAGAAAGAGAGAGAGAGAGATAGGGGCAGTGGAAAAGTGTGTGTATGAAAGGGGGGATTTAAAAAAACTTCAGAGTGAACCCAGGAAGAGGGATGTCGGAGAGAGGGGGAGAGAAAGAGAGAGAGAGAGGCATGACGGTGTGAGGTGTGTGTATCCATGAGGGGGGAATTTAAAAAACTTCATTGTGATTCCAAGAAGAGAGAAGAGGGGGAGAGGGGGGGAGAGAGAGGCAGGAAGGTACCTTGTCTTTGACAGCTGACTCATTTCCAATTGGGAGGGGATCCATAGAGAGAGAGGAAAAAGGTGGATTTCTCTTCCTCTCCCCCAATTGGAAATGAGGCGGCTGTGAAAGACAAGGGAGCGTGTCCCACATGGCTTCTTCAAACAGCAGAAGAAGAACAGGACGGGAGTTCCATGTAGGGCTTTTCAAACAGCTGAACTCTCCTCCCGTTCCTCAGGCAGGCTGGATCGGGAGCCAGGCTATGTTGCTCCCCTCCTGCCGCCACTGCTGTTGGTACGACTCTCGTGAGGGGAAGAGAGAAAAATAATAAAAGGCTCTGCCGCAGCAGGACTGGCCCACCATGGAGTGACCCACCCCGTTCCCCCGCCCGGCAGAGTTTCCCCATTAGAAACTATACTAGAGATGAGGCATGAGGCAGGCCGAGGTAAGCCAACAACTTTACTAAGCAAAACAGCAGTAACAAACTATAGAAGAACAATTCAGCACCTTTCCCTGCTTGACAACTATTTATATGAAAGCTGTTAAGTGGGACAACCAATAGGAACACAGAGCCAGCCACACTTTAACCAAACAGAGCGCAGCTGGGTTGCTGCCGGCTGTCAGTCGTAAGTCAAGGACTTGCGGCCGGTCATAAGTTGAGAACTTTAGGACCAGTCACAAGTTGAGGATTACAACACTCCCCCCCCCCGCATGAGCGCATGTTCGGAAAGCACATAAGAGTAGTTGCTTAAGTAGGCGGGGCAGCAGCAGACCTGCTCAGAATGCCTCAGTTGCAGTGGAGCCATTGAGGAGGTAAGAAGCCCCTCTTGTAGCTCCTCCCTGAAGGGAGGGTAGCTCCGGGTGACGTCATTATAATAATAATATAATAATAAATTTTAATTTATAACCCGCTCTCTCTCCCCAAAGGGACTCAAGGCGGGGCCTACCCTTGGAGGCAGATCCAGCGGCAATGGTGAGTCTGGGCGGGGTGGTGCGGTGGACGGTTGTGAGTGTGGAGCAGGCTGCCTGGAGGCCGTGGCTGGGTAGGTGAGGCCTGATTGGGTGAAGGCCTCTTGGTGAAGATGACAGGATGGTGAAAAAACGGTTGGATGTAGAAACTGCAAAGGCTGCCGGAAGGCGGTGGCTGAATAGGTGAGGCCTGATTGGGGGAAGGCCTCGCGCAGTTGTCCTAGGAACGGCGGGACATTGGCTTGAACTGAAACTGGAACAGGTTGCCGGGAGACGGTGGCCAGGCAGGAGAGGCCTGATTAAGGGAAGGTCTCCGATAGAAGGTGGCACCTCAGTTGATCCATGTGGCGCCACCATTCACTGCCATTGGGGAACCCGGCCCTATAAAAACAGGGTCCAGTTATTTCAGTGATGGTGGCAGGCACCCACTTCGGATCCCCTGAAAAGTTCCTTGCATAGACAAGGTCCCCCCCGGAACAGGCGGGAGGGGGACTCCCCCCAGGTTGCAGGCTGCTGCCCTCTGTAGAGAGGATGCAACCTGTCAAGGGTGGTTTGCACGTGGTGGCCCATCCACAACTCAGCGGGGGTTTTGTGAGTCAGGGGGCAAGGAGTGGAATGCTAACCAGGTAAGCAGCCATCCTTGTTGGCCAATCACCACGATCCATCCTGCCCAATGCCTCTTTGGCCGAGCGGACATCTTGTTCCACCTGGCCATTGCAAGCAGGGCAGTAGGAAGCGGTGGATGCGTGGCGAACTCCCTGCATGGACAGAAATTCCTGGAAGGTGGTAGACTGAAATTGTGGCCTGTTGTCAGTCATCATGGCATCTGGCAACCCATGGGTTGCAAACAGGAGCCGTAAAGCCCTATTGGTGCTCTCTACTGTGGTGGAAGACATGAGAAATATGCATCTATCACCACCAGGAATGTCTGCCCATGGAAAGGACCCGCGAAGTCCACATGAATCCGGAACCAAGGTCTCCTAGGCAGGTCCCAATCCTGGAAAGGTGGGATACCTGATAGGTGGAGGAGTGGCCCACCCAGGTGACTATCTCGTCATCCATTCGTGGCCACCATACATAGCTGCGAGCAACAACCTTAATGCAAGCTATGCCTGGGTGATCCCTATGGTTCTAGTACCTGCTGGCAGGTTCTAGCACCTGCTGATGAAGGGCGGGGTGATGATGACCTGGTCACCCCAAAGCAAGCACCCATTGTGGAGTGAAAGCTCCAATTGGTGGGTCTTGAAAAGCTGGAAATCCTCTGAGACCCTCCCTAGTGGCCACCCCCTCTGCACCCACGTGCAGACCTGGGACAGAATGGGGTCAGGCCCTGAGTGGGCTGCTACGTCTGAGGATGAGAGGAGAGGCTTGTGGTTGGGGAAGAGAGTGAAATGCCCTCTGTATAAATAGTCATGCAACTTTCTAACCCTGGACACAGCAGCCAAAGCCTTCTTGTCGATCTGGCTGTAGGTTCCCTCAGCAGAGGAGATTGTCCGGGAGTAGAAAGCTATGGGAGCCTCTGAGCCATTGGGGAGTAAATGGCTCAGAACCACCCCCAGACCAAAAGGGGAGGTGTCACATATTCATGTCAGCGGCAGCTTTTCATTGTACTGTACTAAGACAGCTGTTGATGTCAGCATGGCTTTGACAGCCACGAATGCATGTGCTTTGTGGCTGCCCAAGCGCCAGGCCACAGATTGGTTGAGCAACTGATGCAGCAGCTCAGCTAATAATGCATTGTGCAGCAAAAAGTTGCATAAAAATTCAGAAAGGCAAGGAACGCCTGCAGCTCTGCCTTAGAGGCGGGTGTGGGGGAGTTCCTGATGGCAGCCACTTTGGAAGGGGTGGGGTGAATGCCCTGGGCATCTATGGAGAAACCCAGGAATTCCACCCTTGGCACAGCAAACAAGCATTTGCTGCACTTTAATTTTAAGCCCGTGCCCCTGAAACGATTGAGGACCTTCTGAAGGGCTTCAATGAGTCCTGATAGGCTGCTAGCAGCTATCAGGATGTCATCAAAGTAGGGAACCACATCAGGGAGCCCATGGAGCAACTGCTCCATGAGGCTCTGGAAGATCTCTGGGGCCACGGAAATGCCAAATTGGAGCCTGTGGCAGTGAAAAGCCCCTCAGTAGGTGACAATGTTTTGGGCAGTGGCAGCCTTGTCATCCACCGGGAGCTGCTGATTGGCTTGTGCCATATCCAGTTTGGCAAAGATACAGCCCTGCCCCAAAGAATGGAGCAGGTGCTGCACCAGAGGGACTGGATAGGGATTTGCCTGGAGGCTGAGGTTGATGGTCAATTTGTAGTCGGCGCAGATCCTGATAGACCTGTCAGCCTTCACCGGCACCACAATAGGGGTTTCCCATTTGGAATGGTCGATGGGTTCCAGGGCTCCCTGCACCAACAGCTTGTCCAACTCAGCATCAACCTTTGGCCTCAAGGCAAAAGGCACCTTGCGAGCCTTAAGCCTGCGAGGAGCAACCTGGGGTCTAGATTGATGTCAAAGACATCAGCAGTCAGAAATGACATCCTTCATGTTAGGATAGTTGACAGAGGTCTGATGAACCCCTAGCAGAGAAAACCCTAAGGGCAGGGAACCAATCAAGCCTCAACAAGGCTGGCAGGGGCTTCCCATGGAAATGGGCAAACGGGGAGCTTGCCATGAAATTTCCCATAGTCAACCCACAGGCTATAGCTTCCCATGGTGGGAATTTGAGTCCCATGGTAGTCGTTGAAGGAGACTGTTTTTGCTGACAGCATAGCACTCATCTCTTCATGGAATTGGCCGGTGCTGCTGGCATGGCAGGGCTTGCTGGATAGGTGGATGAGGTGGCGGTCAGTAGTCAGCTGGAGGCAATGGCGGGAAAACAGCACGGCAGACCTGTGCAAGATGGCCCTTCTTGGTGCATCTGCAGCAGATTGTGGCTTTGAATGGGCAGGCAGCCCAGGCATGGTTACTGTCGCAACCCAGGCTGGGAGTAGCCGCAGATTGGCCAGGCTATTGAGGTGGTGGTCTTCTGGGCATAGCCCTTGAGTTGGTCCACCTGGTCCTCCTCGAAGTCTTCCAGGGGGACCAGCTCATCAATCAGGCATGCCCTCTGGGTAGGAGTGATGAGATGCTGGAAGCGGTGCATCTCTGCTGTGGATTACTTGGAAAGTTCGGTGGCTCTGGCCTCTTCCACTGCTTGCTGGAGCATAATGTCTGCCTGGGAGAGCAATCTCCGCTTCAGGCGGAGATCCCACACCCCGCAGATGAATTATTCCACCAGCAAATCACCTAGATCGACAAATTCACATTGGAATGCAGCTGTACGCAGTAATTGCAGGAACTGACTGATGGATTCGGTCTACTTCTGCACACACTGCCAGAACGCGTAGTGGCAGGAGATCCTGGATGGTGTCGGGGAGTAGTGATTCTTGAGCTTTGTGATGAGCGTCTCCCAGGTCAGCTCATAGATGGCTGCTAGTGAAGCAAGTGTCCTGGCCATGGTAAACATTTTGGGCCGACAGGAGCTCAAAAAACCCGTACATTTTCAGTCTGATGGTAATTCATGGTTATTATTAGCCCTGAGGAAGCATTCAAAATGTTTCAAAAACGTGCCCCAAGTCTCTGTCATGGAATTGAAAGGTGCGAATGGAGGCAAAGATGCCACAGCGAATGGACATGAGGCAATTTTTTGCTCTTTTCCACAGACAGAAGACTGGATGATAGCTGGATGAAAAGTTGTTCAGGCAGAGACCATCAGCATCCCACTTTCATCACCAGTGTTAGAAACTGTACTAGAGATGAGGCGTGAGGCAGACTGAGGTAAGCCAACAACTTTATTAAGCAAAACAGCAGTAACAAACCATAGAAGAACAATTCAGTACCTTTCCCAGCTTGACAGCTATTTATATGAAAGCTGTCAAGCAGGGCAACCAATAGGAACACAGAGTCAGCCGCGCAAATCAGAGCATGGCTGAGTTGCTTCCGGCTGTCAGTCATAAGCCGAGGACTTGTGGCCGATTGTAAATTGAGGACTTTAGGACCGGTTGGAAGTCAAGGACTACAACAACACTCCCCCCCCCTCAGTTGGCGTTTCTTCATTCCTTCCTTCCTTCAGCATCCACCAAAGTGCTGCCCCTGCTTGGCTGCCCTCACTGCCGTTGCACCCCCACTGCATTCCCCACCACTGGCCTGATGGGGAGCGAGTGATGGTGGCACAGGGTGGCTGGCAGCAGCAGCTACTGCTCCTTGGTTGGCTGTGGATGTTACTGTTTGGCAAGCAGCGCCCCGACTCCCCCGCTGCCTCTGCATCACCTCAGCAGCAGCACTTCCTGCCTGCAGAACCGAGGTGGGGAAGAAGATTGAGAGATGTGAAGCCAGAGACTCCCCCCTTCCTTTGCACCACAGCTCGCCTCTTTGGGTGGGACAAGTGTATGTGCAGAGTGAGTGAATTTTCTGACCAACATTAAAGTGAATAGGGCTGTTTGTGTCTACATGGGATAGAGAACATAGAGGGATGCAAGGAACATAGAGGTAATTTAGTCCAACCTCTTCCAAAGGCAGGAGACCTTATACTTTCTTCTCTTTGAGAGTTGTCAGTGAGGGAAATGGGGTACATGTGTGTGTGTATGTGAGAGAGAGAGTGATAGAGAAAGAAGGAAAAAGAAAGTTGGGGGGAGAGAGAGAGAGAAGAAAGAAGGAAGGAAGGAAATTTAAAAAACTTCAGAGTGAATCCAGGAAGAGGGATGTGGGGGAAAGAGAGGGGTGGGGGAGAGAGGCAGAAATGTATGTGAATGCTTGGGAGAATTTTAGAAAACTTTAGAGTTAATACAGGAAGAGGGAAGAGGGAGAGAGGGAGAACGAGAGGCAGGAATGTGTTGTGTATGCTTGGTGGAAATTTAAAAAACTTATAAGTGAATCCAGGAAGAGGGATGAGGGAGAGTGGGAGAGAGAAAAGAGGGACAGGAAGATGTGTGTGTCTCCACCTCCCTCTTTTCTCTTCTTCGATTCACAACAAAAAATTTAATTATTTCCCCTCGTGCATACACACACCTCAAACCTTCATGCTCTCTCTCTCTCTCTCCCCCTTCTCTCTTCCTAAATTTACTTCAAAGTATTTTTTTAAATCGCCCTTGCATACAAACACCTTCCTTCCTGTCTCCCACTCTACCTCTCTCCCTAGTCCCTCGTCCTGGATTCACTCCTAAATTTGTTAAATTCCCACCCCACTGCATACACACACCTTCCTGCCTCCTTCCCCCCATCTTTCCTCTTCCTGGATTATCTCTGAAGTTTTTATATTCGCCCCACGGATACCCACACCTTCCTGCCTCTCTCTCTCTCTCCCCCTCATCCCTCTTCCTGGATTATCACCAAAAAAAATTATATTTCCTCCCCCACTGCATGCACTCACCTGCCACTCTCTCCCTCCCCCTCCCTCTCTCTCTCCCTCTTCCTGGATTCACTCTGAAGTTTTTTTCAGTTTCCCCCATGAATACACACACCTTCCTACCTTTCTCTCCCCCCTCTCTCCCCCATCCCTCTTCTTTAGTTCACTTTTAAGTTTTTTAAACCCCCCCCCCCTCCCGCATACAAACACCTTCCTTCCTGCCTCCTGGTCTCCCCCTCATCCCTCTTCCTGGATTCATACTTAAGTTCTTCGATTCACAACAAAAAATTTAATTATGCATACACACAACTCACACCTTCATTCCTCTCCTCTCTCCCCCCTCTTCCTGGATTTACTCTGAAGTTTTTTAAATTTCCCCCAAGAATACACATACATTCCTGCCTCTCTCCACCTCTCCCTCCCTTATAACTCTTCCTGGATTTATTCCTAAAATTTTAAAATTTCCCCTGTGGATACACAGACCTCACACCTGTTGAAGTCTCAACGTTACGATCGGCCGCAAGTCTTTTCCATTCTCTTTCCTTGGGGGGCTTGGCCACAGCCGGTCGCGCCTGATTGGTTCAGGCGTGGCTGGCTGGGGTTGAGTTACCAGGTTGCCTGATTGGCTCCCCGTTTGGCAGCATTGTATAAGGGGTTGTCAAGTGGGGAGGTTTTTGTCCGCCTTTTAAACTAGCTTTGGTTACGGTTGTTTTTAACTGCTCTGCCAATAAATGGCTTATTAAAGAACCAACCTGGATTGGACTCTCTTTCTCTCCTTGCAAACCACAACAACACCTTCATGCCCACCCCTCTCTCTTCCTTCTTCCTGGATTCACTCTTAAGTTTTTTTAATTTGCCCCCAACTGTATATACACACCTTCCTGCATTTCTCTCCTTTCCTCTTCCTGGTTTCACTCTGAATTTTTTCAATTTCCCACTCCATACATGCACACACCTCCCTGCTTCTCTCTCTCTTTTCTCTCTCTCCCTCTCTCTGTCATCACTCTTCCTGAGTTCACTCTTAACTTTTTAAAATTCCTTCCTTCTTACATACACACAACTTCCTGCCTCTCTCTCTCTCTCTCTCCCTCCCTCCCTCTCTCTTCTTTCTTTTTGGATTCACTTAAACTTTCCCCTGTGCATACACATACCTCCATGCCTCTCTCTGTTTCTCCCACTCTCCCATGTCCCTCTTCCTGGATTCACTTCAAAGTTTTTTAAATTTCCCCCATGCATATACACACCTTCCTGCCTCTCTCTCTTTCCCTCTCTCTTCTCTCTTTTTGGATTGACTCTGAACTTTTTAAAATTTCCCCTGTACATACACACTCCTTCCTGTGTCTCTCCCCCTCTCCCTCTCTTCCCCATCCTCTTCCTTTGTTCACTTTTAAGTTTTTTAAATCCCCCCCCCCCCCGCTGTGCATACACCCATCTTCCTGCCTCTCTTTCTCTCTCTTTTTGTCCTTCATTCCTCTTCTGGGGTTCACTCTGAAGTTTTTAAAATTTGCCAATGGATAGACACACATTCTTGCCTGCCCCTCTCTCCTTCTCTCTCCCCCTCCCTCCCTTCCTCTTCCAGGATTCACTCTGAAGTTTTTTAATTTTCCCCATTCACACACACACCTTCCTGACCCCCCCCCTCTCCCTCTTCCTGGTGTAAGATTTAGCAAACGCTTAAGCCAAAAATGAATCAAAAGAAGACTTAAATGGAGGCTTGGAAAACAAAGAAAACAGACTTTATTCTTTGATCAAAGTTAAAGTTCTGGGTAAGAAATCCCAAACCCATGTACAAGGGACATGGTGGGAAAGTTCTACAAAAACTCAATGAGATTGTCCCCTTTCTTATACACCAAAATAACTTTGTTCTTCAAAAATGTCTTTGTTCTTCGTATTCTAATTATTCTAAATCACTCTAACTATTCTAAATCACTCTAATCAACATTGTAAACTTCAAGTCAAACTTTAACCTAACCTTATCTCCTTATATACGTTTTTATATTTCCTCCACCACTGCATACACACACTTACTTGCCCCCCCCTCCACTCTTTCTCTTCCCCCCTTCTCTTTTCTTGGATTCAGAACAAAATTTCTACCCTCGTCCATACACATACCTCACACCTCCCTCCCTCTGTCTCCCTCCCTCTTCCCTCTTCCTGGATTCACTCCTAAGTTTTTTAAACTCCGTGTAGACAGACACGCCTCTCTTTCTCTTTCACTCTCTCTCCCTCCCTCCCTCCCTCTCTCCCTCATCCCTCTTCCTAAGTTTTTTAAATTTTGCTCAAGCATACACATACCTTCCTGCCTCTCCCCCCAACCCCCAACTCCCACTTCCCTCTTCATGGATTGACTCAGATTTGTTTTTGAAAAAAAGTTTTTTACTTTTAAACAAACAAAGACAAACAAAACATAAAACATATAAGTCTCATCAATTACATATAGCATGTCATTTGGTTACAAACATTTGTGCATCATCACCACTTTTGATTGTATATAAGATCACAGATTGTGTATCAAGTATACATAAATACATCATTATCATTATATATCATGTTCCTTCATAATTGATATTCCTTCATTTTAAACAGATATTCTAAAATTTAATTTCAAATACATATACCAATATTTCATTACATCCTTATTTGTCTGCTTAATAATAATATATCTTTATATAATCACCAATCTCATTATATTATTTTCACAATGTAAAAGAATTCTCCAGTATTTTATATTTGGTACATCACTACTTTCAATTATGTATAAGTTCATAAATTATCCATCAAGTATACATAGGTACAATATTATCATTGTATATCATATGTTCAACCGCAATTGTTATTCCTTCATTTAAAACAAAATGTTCTAAATATTCAATTCATGTATATATCAATATTCCATTACATCCTTATTAATCTATTTAATAATAAACTGTCTTTATAACATCACCTATCCATTCTATTATTCTTACCATGTAAAAAGTTTCTCCAATATTTTTCATTTCCATATTTTTTTGTCTCGCCACTGATAAAACAAGTCCCATACCTTATAAAATTGCTCTTTTTATTCTCTAATTTCAAATATCAATTTACTCATTTCAGCACATTCCATTATTTTTCGAATTTCCTCCTGCATTGGTGTTTTCTCATTTTTCCAGCTGCTGTTAATACATTTACAATCAAATATTTCAAATCTTTGCTATACATTTCTGGTATAATTCCCAATAAAAAAATCTCTGGTTTATTTTTATTTTTTTATTTTTATTTTATTAGATTTATACCCCACCCTTCTCCAAGAGGACCCAGGGCGGCGCACAGGAATTTAAAAGATACATACAAAGATCAAATAGAAAATTTAAAAACTTATTAAATATCCATCCTGCGCTAAAAACCAAATTAAAATCCCCAAAAATTAAAACTATCTAAAATAGCGGAGGTTACGCTAGGCCGGCTTGATGAAAGAAATGTGTCTTTAGACACTGGCGGAAGAGGCGGAGGTCTGAGATGGTGCGAAGCTCAGGGAGTAGGTCATTCCAAAGGGCAGGGCCCGCCACAGAGAAGGCCCTTCCCCTGGGTGTCGCCAGTCGGCATTGTCTGGCCAACGGCACCCTGAGAAGGCCCTCTCTGTGGGAGCGGATCGGTCGAAGGGATGTATGGGGCAGGAGACGGTCTCGCATATAACTAGGTCCCGAGCCATGGAGCGCTTTAAAGATGGTCATCAAAACCTTGAAGCGCACTCAAAGGCCACAGGAAGCCAGTGCAGCTCGCGCAGGATCGATGTTATATGGGAGTGTCTAGGAGCTCCCGTGATCACCCGCGCGGCTGCATTCTGAACTAGCTGTAGCTTTCGAGTGCACCTCAAGGAAAGCCCCATGTAGAGAGCATTACAGTAGTCGAGTCGGGACGTCACGAGTGCTTGAGTGACTGTGCAAAGGGCAGCCCAGTCCAGTAAGGGGCGCAATTGGCGCATCAGGCGTACCTGATGAAATGCCCCCCGGCCACGGCTGCCACATGGTCCTCCATGGACAGCCGGGAATCCAGGAGGACACCCAAATTGCGAGCCCTCTCCACGGGGGCCGGTGTTTCGCCCCCAATGGCCAGAGTTGGAGTAATCTGGCTGAACCGGGGTGCCGGAAACCACAGCCACTCAGTCTTGGACGGGTTGAGCTTGAGTTTGTTACTACTAGTGGGAATTTTAGTCTAAAATGGGTATTTTAGCACAGGTACTGTTTAATTTGTTTTTAAGATGTTGTATATCTATTGTATATTTATGGTTTTTTAGTTTCCCTGTGCACCGCTCTGAGTCCCTACGGGGAGAGGGAGCGGTCAAGAAATTAAATTATTCCGCTTCCGGTTGCAGTTGCTGCCGGCAGGTTTTTTTCAAGCCTGCCATCCCACCCCCCCGTGGAGGCGTTTTTTATACCATCAAAGCGTCTCGGAACTCCAAGTTCTCAAGGAACTTGCGAGGGAGTTTTTGCTGCCAGGGAGGGGCCCACTTGCGAAGCCCCCAGAGGGTTAGTTTCCTCTGAGGAGCGAGTAAGGAGAGGCCCCACCCTACATAGGCTGCGATCTTCTCCAGGAGGGTGAGGAGCTCGTGCTAATTAGCACGACAAAGCAAACTGCTTTTACCTTTATATCTACATTCCAAGATACTTCGTACTTCAAAGGAAATTTCTTGGCATCTCATCGCAAACGCAAGTAATTAAACTTGGTGATTTCACCAGAAAACAGTAGATTTCAGACACAGCTTTTAGAATGAAGGAACCAAGATGGCGTTAATTACCAGATGAGACGAAACGAAAGCTAAACTATTAACTGTTTACTGACTTGTGGATTGTAGTCTCTGTGTAACCTCTGGAGTTCGAGGCGAAGGGGGAGCAGAGCTATAAAGTTAAACGCATTACATGATTTATTGTCTAATTTTGACATTTTGAAGAGAACTCTCTTTGGGAAAGTTTAACAACATGGCAACGGAACAAGCTGGTGCAGTAACTCCTCAGGATTTTAAAGAATTAATGAGCTTTTTGGCTAATGAGAATAAAGAGATTAAGAGAATGGTTCAGGATAAATTTGAACAATCGGATAAAAATATGCAAGCTGTGGCTAAGGGTCTGTCTGAAATTATGATTAAAATTGACAACAAAATTGAAGACCTGGCCCTAGGTGTGGAAGCCAAAGCAAAGGAAACGGACCTGAAATTTGTGGAGATGGAAGGGAACATGCGCAGGATAGATAACGAGATTATTATGATACAATTTCGTTCCATGGAGTATGCTATTAGGCTGAGGGGCCTCAGAGAAAAACCTAAAGAAGATTTAAGAAAAGCTTGTGCTGATGCTTTAGCTAAATTATTAAGAGTTGCTCCTGATGAAATTTCTGATAAGATGGATAAAATCTACAGAGTAAACTCACGTATAGCTTTACAAAGACAATTGCCAAGAGATGTTGTGATATATTTTACTGAGAGAAATTACAGAAATGATATTGTACAGAAGTCTTACTACTCTATTCACGTAGACGAACATCGGATTAGTGTCTTCAAGGAGTTGCCTCCGGCAATGTTAAAATTCAGAAGGGATTTTGGATTTTTGGTAGTGGAGTTGAAGAAAAGAGAGATACCGTTTAGGTGGGACGCACCAATGGGTGTTATATTCAGATATGAAGGGGTGAGGTATCGTTTGAATACTATAGACAAGGCAAGAGAATTTTACCATGGAATACTGATGGCAATTGCAGCGCCCCCACGTACATCTACACCTACACCAGCAGACCTGGAAGCTTTGGAGCAGAGGTTATTTGAGAAAGAGACAGAAGAACAGATATTGCAGACGCAAAAAGAGAGAGAAGCCCAGGGTGCTACAGGTGGATCTCAATTGGATTCTTCTCGGCTCCCTCTAAGTTCCTCTTTGGAGGAACCGTCTAAGACATTTATTGAAATGCCATTACTTGAGCCTGTGGAACAACGTGTTACTAGATCTACGACTAGACAATTGCTGGATTCTCAGAAGCAGGGGCAGCCACAAGGACAAGGTACCAAGAGGAACAAAGGCAAAGACAAGAAGGAAACTGAAGCTGTGGGAGGAGCAGAGCCGAAGACTAGTCTGGTGGAGAGAGATCTTCAGCAAATGCTCTCAATGTTTCAGACTAGGCCTAAAGATGTTTAAACTATTATCCTGGAATGTGAATGGATTGAACTCTCCACAAAAAAGGAGAAAAATATTTAATTATTTGAAGCAATTTAATAATGATGTGGTCTGCCTTCAAGAAACTCATATCAGGCTGCAAGATCAGAAGTATTTAATGAGTCCAAGATTGGGAACATTTTATGCAGCCTCCAGTTTAGTAAAGAAAAATGGTGTGGTAATATATATTAACAAAAGATTTTCAGCTAAAATTATAGAGGTGGATGACAGTGGTAGATTTATAGCAATTGAACTTGATACAGATTTTGGTCCTATCTTGCTGGTAGGAATATATGCACCTAACCAACAACAAGAAAGCTTTTACAGGATGCTTCACTTGAAAATTTTGGATTGGAATTTTAAGAGTGTTTTAATTATGGGAGATTGGAATGGTGTGATCTCTCCAAGGATAGATAAGAGAACAATGACTAAAGTCTCCACCCAATTACCACGGGGTTTTTTTGATTTTAAAAATGATTTGGAGTTAAAAGATGTTTGGAGGATACAACACCCAAAAGAGATGGACTTTTCTTTTTACTCGGATAGGCACAAATCTTTTTCAAGGATTGATTTTTTTTTGTTAACACCGGATTTACTTCCTAAAGCTAAGAAAACTAAGATATTCCCCAGGACATTAACTGATCATAGCCCGGTGTGGTTAGAGATCGATCTAGGGAAGAGGTTAAGAAGGTCATGGAGAGTAAATGAAAACTTATTTAGATATGAAAAAAATGTTGAAGAACTTAAAAAACACATGAAGGAATTTTTCAGTTTTAATATGAATAAAGGTACCTCTATTGAAATAGTATGGGATGCGAGTAAAGCTTATATGCGGGGGTTTTTGATACATATGAATTTTAAACATAAACAAAGCAGGCAGAAAAAAAGAATGGAAATGGAAAACGAAATCAAGAAAAAGGAGCAGCTACTTATAGTAAATCCAAAAGATGAGTCACTCCAGATGGCGATAAAGTTGTTGAAAGATCAATTTCAAATGCTTATATCAGAACAAACAGCAACCAACTTACAATTTGCTAAACATAACACCTTTGCTAATGCGAATAAACCTGGTAGGTGGTTGGCCTACACCTTGAGAAAAAATACGAATAATAGAATTATTGACAGAATTGAATATGGAGGGAAAACGGTATATCAACAGGACTCGATTAAAAAATCATTTGTGGATTATTACACCAAGTTATATTTACAGGATAATATACAGAATAACTCAATAGATGACTTTCTGGAAGGAAAAAGGGTGACCAAAATAAATGTGCTCCAAAAGGCAAATCTGGAATGTTTGATAACTGCAGAGGAGATTGTTTTAGCTATAAATCAACTTAAACTAGCTAAGGCTCCAGGGACTGATGGATTGACCGCAGTCTACTATAAAACTTTACAATTGGAAATGATTGAATATCTTACACAGTTATTTTGTAATATACAGCAAGGGGGTAAAATACCTTCTTCATGGGAAGCGGCTTTTATATCATTGATACCTAAGGACAAAGATGGCCCTAAGAAACCAGAGGATTACAGACCGATATCTCTTCTAAATACGGATTATAAAATATATGCTAAAGTACTTGCCAACAGATTGATGCCAGTTATCCAAGAGGTTATTCACTATGACCAAGCAGGATTTATTGAAGGGAGACATATGAAGGAGAATGTAAGACAAATTATAGATTTAATTGACTATCTTGATAAGAATAAGCAGATCTCTGCAGTGCTGGTCTTTTTGGACGCGGAGAAGGCCTTCGATCGAGTGAACTGGAACTTTCTAACCAAGACTTTGGAAAAGATGGATATGGGACCACGAATGAGACAAGCGATTGGTGCAATTTATCAGCAGCAATATGCACAACTTATTATTAATGGAAGTTTGACTACAACTTTTGAAATACAAAAAGGTACAAGACAAGGGTGCCCATTATCTCCATTGTTATTTATCTTAACCCTGGAAGTCTTGTTGAATACAATTCGGGACTCTAACACTTTAAGTGGTATAATTATTAGGCAAAAAGAATACAGAACTAGGGCATTTGCCGATGATCTGGTTGTTACCCTCTCACATCCTATGAACTCAGTAATTCAGATGAAAAATATCATAGTAGAATTTGGCGTGGTGTCTGGGTTTAAACTGAATCAAGGCAAAACGAAAATGATGGTTAAAAATATGTCAGAGACTCAGAGGAAGTCACTTGAAAGCTTGGCAGGTTTTGAAATAGTTTCTAAAGTTAAATATTTAGGAATACAAATTGCAGAAATAAATACAAAACTTTTTTCAAATAATTATGAAGTGTTGTGGCAACAGATACAGAAGGATCTTCAAGCTTGGAATAAGCTACAACTATCTCTGCTTGGAAGGATTTCAGCAATTAAAATGAATATTCTACCTAGATTCATTTTTTTATTTCAGATGATACCGGTGCTTAAATCAGATAAAATCTTGTCAGATTGGCAAGCAACATTAAATAAATTTGTTTGGAAGGAGAAAAAGCCGAGAGTAAAGATGAAGATTATGCAAGATATTCGTGAAAGAGGTGGCCTTAGACTCCCAAACCTCCGATTGTATTATGAAGCGGCGGCATTGACGTGCGTGGCAGATTGGTTTGGGAAAACAAAATCTGAACTATTGAATATAGAAGGTCATGATCTTGTGTTGGGTTGGCATGCATATCTGTTTTATGAAGAAAAGGTGGATAAAGTATTTAACAATCATGTTCTCCGAAGTGCCTTGATGAGAATTTGGAGGAAGCACCGGCCTAATTGGGATTATAAAATACCGCTTTGGTTGGATCTTGCAGACACCATGTGGATTACAAATACTAAGTCACTCGGGGGGTGTTTATATAAAGATGTGCTTACTTTTGACAGGGGCGAATGGCAGATGAAAACTTTGGAACAACTGTTGGAGGCAGGAATTACTTTAAATTGGTTACACTACACACAGTTACAGAAGAGATGGAAAGAAGATCGCAGGATTGGTTTTATGGAGAAAGAAGTGGAGTTGATCAAGCAGATAAAAGAGACTGGCCCAAAACATGTTAAAAGAATATATAATGTACTGTTAGAAAGGGATTCAGAAAGCGAGTTGGTCAAGGATTGTATGATTAAATGGGCTCAGAATTTTGATGAACCCGTTATGTTGGATACGTGGGAAAAAATATGGGTTCAAAATATTAAATTTACACAGTCACAAAGTTTAAGGGAGAATTTTTATAAAATGTTTTATAGATGGTATTTGGATCCTAAGAAATTATCATGTATGTATCCTAATTTTCAACCTAAATGCTGGAGATGCGGGTGTTTAGATGCTACTTTCTTCCATGTATGGTGGACTTGCAATAAGGTCAAAGCTTTTTGGATAAAAATATGGTGGGTTATGCAAAACGTATTTAAGAAAAGATTAGAATTTACCCCGCAAATGTTTCTATTGGGCATAACTAAGGATTTTCGTAAAGGGGAAACAAAATTGTTTTTGTATATGGTTACAGCAGCTAGGTTGTTGATTGCTCAACATTGGAAGAAAGATTTTGTACCGACAATTGCTCAATGGATTCAAAAAGTGGCGGGGTTTGCGGAAATGGCAAAACTTTCAGCTTTCCTAAAAGACCAGAAGCAGGAGAGCTACACGCAGGAATGGGCAAAATGGATTAATTATATACAGAATAAATATCAGACTGGGAAATACCATGTAGCTTTTAGGTAGGAATGTTTGGATTGATAGGTGAATCGATTAAACAATATATGGGATGTTTGGAATGTTTAAAGTGGTGTACAGCGGAACTCAGGGGGGGTGGGATTGACTGGGAGGTGGGGGTGGGTTAGGGTGGAGGGTGGGGAAATATAAGTGGATAAGCAATATAGAGATGGGTATAATGGGATATGGTTATGTTATGATGTATATATGCTGAATTAACCTGGAAGAGGGTGTCAGGGAGAGATTGATGTATCTTACACTAAATTTATATCATGTTGGTCGGGGGTATAATACTCAATATTTGAATGAGAATTTTATTTTAAGACGGGGGGAGGTGAGGGGTATACTTTTTGTATGTGATTTTATATTATATGTCGGGGGGGGTAAAAGGGGGGAAAACTTGTCTGAATAAAACTTTTGCAATAAAAAAAAAAAAGAAATTAAATTATTATTATTATTATTATTATTACCCATCCAGATCTGTACGGCCTCCAAACACTGGGACAACACCTCGGCGGCATCGTTGGGGTGGTCTGGGGTGGATATGTACAGCTGAGTATCATCAGCGTACAGATGATATCCCACCCCAAAACCACGGATGATCTCGCCCAGCCGCTTCATATATGTGTTGAATAGGAGGGGCGAGAGGACCGACCCCTGAGGAACCCCGCATAGGAGGGATCTCGAGGCCGACCTCTGCCCCCCTGCCAACACATATTGTGACCGACCAGAGAGGTAGGAGGAGAACCACCATAAAACAGTGCCTCCCAGCCCCAACCTCCCCAGTCAGTGCAATAGGATACCATGGTTGATGGTATCAAAAGCCCCTGAGAGGTCTAACAGGACTAGGATAGAGGAATATCCTCTATCCTGTGCCCTCCAGAGATCATCAACCAACGCCACCAATGCCATCTCGGTGCAGTGACTGGGTTGGAAGCCGGACTGGCACGGGTCTAGATAATCAATTTCCTCCAGGTGTCGCGGAAACTGTTGGGCCACCACACTCTCTACAACCTTCACTAAAAAGTGAAGGTTGGAGACTGGACGATAGTTTTCTAATAATGCTGGGTCCAGGGACAGCTTCTTGAGGAGGGGCCTTACTACCGCCTCTTTCAAGACGGCAGGCAAGGACCCCTCACTCAAAGATGCGTTGACAATGCCCTGGAGCCAGCCTCGTGTCGTCTCCCAGGATGCCAGTACAAGCCAGGAGGGACACAGGTCCAATAAACATGTGGTAGCCTTAAGTCTCTTTGACAACCTGTCCATATCTTCGGTAGTAACAAAGTCAAACTCCTCCCAGGATGGTGCCTCAAGAACAGCCTCGGACAATCCGACCGGACCACTCTCGATGGAGGGTAGCTCATTCCGAATCCGAGTGATTTTATCCTGCAGATAAATCCCAAATTCCTCTGCTCGTCCCTGTAGAGTGGCTTCCCGTGGCCTCTGGTGAAGGAGGGAGGGCGGCAGGGCAGTTATCTGCGGATGCAATAAGGGTGGCGCAATACTCACGTTTGGCCACCCTTATTGCCACTAAGTAAGTCCTAATATAGGTTTAAAGTCTATATGTTTTTTTTATCACTTTTTCCAACCACGTGTGGATTTTAGTCCAATATCTTTTAGCTTCCATGCAAGTCCAGGAGGAGCTAGACGTTGTGGTGAAATGACACACTTTTCCAAGTGCTGCAGGATTGCTGCCAAATTCTGGTTGCCTGGACGGTCCAACTGGATCTAAACCATCCCGTAGAGACAGTGACAGGTTTGGGTACATCCTGTAGATCCCAGAGATAACTGCAAAATCTGGTGATCCGGAGAAACACCCCTCCTGCCAGTGACTACGAATCAGCCATTAGGCTGCTGGAACTTCTGACAGCTCCATATGCAAGGGCAGGAGAGAAGCATGCCATTTGGGTGAGAAATTTAATTTTTTCTTAATTGGAGATAGAACACCCTAATTTTGGAGATTTAATTTTAAATAAGGACTGAGGAGGGAGCAAGGGGCGGACTTAAATCATGATTAATTGAAGGTTTCCTTTTTTCCTTTTTTCCTACCAGAAGACGGATTGGGCTTTTACTGCAATTTATTTTTTAAAGTGGATTGGCTCTTTGCACTTTTTTTAACTTTCTCTATTGGACTTCTTTTCTTCCCTCCCGCCAGTGGGCAGAGCCACAGCGCCTCCCGCTCCGTCATCTTAGTCTACCAGGATTAAGGGTTATTTTTTAAGAGAAGCTTCCGCCTCTACCATTTGTTTTAAATTTTATTCTATCCCCTTCCCGAAACAGCAACATTCCTTCAGGCATTAACCATTTGGAGCACCCCCCTTTTTGCACAATTTTTTAAAGAGGAGAAATACTTCTCGGGTTTTTCCGGGGGTCTGCTTCAAACTGGCAACTTCTTTTAGTTGATGCAACAAAAGCCTCTCTCTCTGTGCTCCCAGGATCCCATCCCTTGTTAACCTTCTTATCAATTTTTTATCTGTGTCTCTGGATGTATCATTTGTTCTGGCATGTTAAAGTTGTATATTCTTTACTTTTTTTGGTACATTCTGCTAACGTTATTTTTGTTAAATCTTTTAAGTTATCTGAGTCAAAAACATTATGAAACCTCAAAAAGCAAATTCTATTTTCAAAATCAATTCTAGACATATGGCCAGCCCTGTCTGTAAATTTTTGTTGTTGTTCCCTTCTCTCTTCGTTCATCTCGACCGTCCCACCCTCCAACCCATTAATTTTTTGTTTGTCATCTGTTATTGTTCTTTGTGTCTCCAACAGTTCCAGTCTTGTGCTTGTCATGTCTTTCCGAATCTGCTTTATTTCCTGCAATATGCTTTGAAACATTCCATGTACTTTTGTAGAAGCAGTGGTGGAGATGTTTTTTCCATTTGGAGGCTTTCTTGCTGGCATGATTTTTATTGTTAAAGATGGCGACTGGTGGGTGAATAGTCTTGCGAGCTCCAAGAGAGGGCAAATTCTTTTAAGTTCCAAACAGATGTTATATAAACTCCAGAGAGGCAATTGTAAAATCCAGTCCAAGAAAGAAGGGTACAATGGGAGAGACACTGAAAGTCACTTGAGTTGACTGTAGATGTAAATTTCGTGATCTTGTAGTATTGAAGAAATGTTCAAATTTCAAAGTAAATTTTCCATTGGGAGCAAAGAAGCGCCATTTTTCCGCCACTTTGGCTTTAGTGAAGAAATAATAAAAACTCCTTTTAACCTTTAATGAGTCCCAGATACAAAGTTTCCAAGTGTAATTCCATATATGGTAATACTTTCGCTTTTAGCTAATAGAAAGTTGGATGTTACTTTCTCTCTCTCCCCGAAACAATGAATAAGTTTTAACTGCCTAAAAATACTCCTTTTACTTTAATTTTTTTTGCTTATGAATTACTGTATTTTCCTTCTTTTGGCTTTCTTTTTTTCTTCTCTAAAAAAAAGTAAAGGCAGAGCGTATAAAGATAGAGAGTGGGTAACAAGTATCCACCTAGTGGATTTGAACCAATGTTTTTATTTTTACTTGTTGCATGAATGTTTAGAGAAAAGCTGTTCTTTCCAAGGTTATTTAGTCAAGGGAAGATGTTAGGATATTCAGCCTTATATTGGGTTGACAATATATACGAGCCTATGTTCTTAAGGAGACATGTAGCTTTAAGAACTGTGTTTGAATTCTGATTGGCTGTGCTTCTCAGCTCTACCATAAAGAAAGCTCAGGAACACAGTCCGTTCCCTTTTCGATTCCCTTTGATTTCTGTGCTGAGAAGCTGAAGCTGTGAAGACTGAAGAAGTATTTGTTTTGCATCACTGTAAGATAACTCTGTGTTTGGTGAAGGACTGTTATTATTTTGAGAAGTTAGTATCACTGGTCGGAAGAAGCATTTTAGTTGCTACAAAGTAAAGACTATTTATTTTCTTACTATCACTGTTTTAGAGTTTGTTTGTGGTTAAAGCAACGTATCTCTTTACTGTCTGGTGTATTACACTGTTCCGCATTTATTTTGTAAACACTGGTTACGGGACCAGAGTTGTAACTCGTTTAAGGGGTTCCAGGGAAGAGGGTTCCAGGGAGGAGGGTTGTTATTAGTTTAAGGGGTCCCAGGGAGGAGGGAGGGGGAGGGTCTTTTCAATCAGAACGGGGCCAAGATTTAGGGCCGGTGGACAGAAGCGGAAGTAGGATTAAGGATAGGTCCACTAAAAAGGGGGGACTGGGGGTCGTTCCTACAGAGGGCGTTCCCATTCGTTCGGTTTGGGGGAGGGGCAGGGGTGGCAGGAGACAGGATGTCCATCATGGGTCGGGAGAACATGGCCGTTGGTTACGAGAGGTGACTTGCCCCGGCCCCCTGTGCTCCGCTCGCGGGCTAGGCGGTCAAGGATCACAGTACCGGGGCCCCCGGCTGATGTTTTGTAATGCCAGGTCCGTGGTGAACAAAGCCCCCCTTATTCATGACCTTGTGTCAGAGGGGGACCCAGACCTGGTGGGAATCACGGAGACCTGGTTGGGCTCTGAGGGGGGTCCGCCCCTCGTGGAAATGTGCCCACTGGGCTACCGTGCATTTCATCAGCCCCGGGCCCTGGGTAGGGGTGGGGGGGTGGCGGTTATTGTCAAGGAAGATCTTGCGCCGAGGGAGACCACTGTCCCTCAGACGACTGGTGTTGAGTCCCTCTATGTGAAGTGGGGCCTAGGGAGGCAGTTGGGCTTGCTGCTTGTATACCTGGCTCCCCGCTATGTAACAGCAGCCCTGCCCGAGTTGCTCAAGGTGATCGCCGAGATGGCGGTGGAGACCCCTAGACTGATGGTCATGGGGGACTTTAACTTGCCATCGGCGGGCGAAACATCCGAGGCAGCTCGGGAGTTCATGGTTTCCATGACAGCTATGGACCTGACCCAATTAGTTTAGGGCCCCACTCACAAAGGAGGACACACACTGGATCTGATTTTTGTCTCTGGACAGTGGAGAAGTGATCTCGGAACAGGGGATTTAGCCGTCTTACCCTTGTCATGGACAGATCACTCTCTCCTTTGGATCGACTTCCCAACCGTCACACCCCACCGCGGGAAGGCAGAACCGGACACACCCAGATGGTTCCGCCCCAGGCGCCTGATGGACCCAGAAAGGTTCCAGAGGGAGCTTGGGCCAATACTTGTGTCCTTGCCCCGCGACTCGACTGAGGACCTAGTGGCCGCATGGTATAGTGCGGCCACGGGGGCCTTGGACCGAGTTGCGCCCTTGCGGCCTCTCACACGGTGTCGACTCACCCAGACCCCCTGGTTTACCGAGGGGCTGTGGGAGATGAAATGCCGCAAGAGGCGCCTAGAGAGTAGGTGGAGATCCTCTCGATCCGAAGCTGACCGAACACTAGTAAGAGACCATATTAGGGCTTACTTAGTGGCGATAAAAGTGGCCAAACGGGAGTATTGTGCCATCCTTA
The DNA here is from genome assembly GCA_039707465.1 of Rhabdophis nuchalis. Lineage (NCBI taxonomy): Eukaryota > Metazoa > Chordata > Lepidosauria > Squamata > Natricidae > Rhabdophis > Rhabdophis nuchalis. The sequence continues at coordinate 76,304,374 of CM077647.1, forward strand.
TCACGTCCGCAGATAACCGCCCTGCCGCCCTATTCGGGGTGACCCACTCCCTCCTTCACCAGAGGCCGCGGGAAGCCCCTTTGCAAGGGCGAGCAGAGGAATTTGGAATTTATCTGCAGGACAAAATCACTCAGATTTGGAACGGGTTGCCCTCCACTGAAAGTGGCCCAGTCGACCTGTCCGATGCCGGTCTTGTGACAACATCTTGGGAGGAGTTTGACTTTGTTGCTACTGAGGATATGGACAGGTGGTTGAGGAACCTTAGGGCTACCACATGTTTAGTGGACCCGTGTCCCTCCTGGCTTGTACCGGCATCCTGGGAGGTGACACGAGGCTGGCTCCAGGGCATTGTGAACGCATCTTTGAGTGAGGGGTCCTTGCCTACCGTCTTGAAAGAGGCGGTAGTGAGGCCCCTCCTCAAGAAGCCGTCCCTAGACCCAGCATTATTAGAAAACTATTGTCCAGTCTCCAACCTTCCCTTTTTAGCGAAGTTTGTCGAGAGTGTGGTGGCCCAACAGTTTCCTCGACACCTGGAGGAAGTTGATTATCTAGACCCACGCCAGTCCGGCTTCCGGCCCGGTCACAGTACCGAGACAGCATTGGTCGTGTTGGTGAATGATCTCTGGAGGGCTCGGGATAGAGGTTGTTCCTCTATCCTAGTCCTATTAGACCTCTCAGCGGCTTTCGATACCATCGACCATGGTAACTTATTGCACTGACTGGGGGGGTTGGGGGTGGGAGGCACCGTTTTGCGATGGTTCTCGTCCTACCTCTCTGGTCGGTCGCAATGGGTGTTGGCAGGAGGGCAGAGGTTGGCCCCAAGGTCCCTCACATGTGGGGTTCCGCAAGGGTTGGTCCTCTCGCCACTTCTGTTCAACACCTATATGAAGCCGCTGGACAAGATCATCCATGGTTTTGGGGTGGAATACCATCTCTACGCTGACGATACTCAGCTGTACATATCCATCCCAAACCACCCCAACGATGCCGTCGAGGTGCTGTCCCGGTGTCTGGAGGCCATACGGGGCTGGATGGGTAGCAACAAACTCAGGCTCAACCCGTCCAAGACTGAGTGGCTATGGTTTCCAGCACCCCGGTACAGCCAGATTAGTCCAACACTGGCCATTGGGGATGTACAACTAGCCCCCGTGGAGAGGGTGCACAACTTGGGTGTCCTCCTGGATTCCCGGCTGACCATGGAGGACCATGTGTCAGCCGTGGCCAGGGGGGCATTTTATCAGGTACGATTGATATGCCAGTTGCGCCCCTTACTGGACCGGGGAGCTCTGCGCACAGTCACTCAGGCATTGGTGACATCTCGGCTGGACTACTGCAACGCTCTCTACATGGGGCTCCCCTTGAGGTGCAACTCGAAGGTTGCAGTTGGTCCAGAATGCGGCCGCGCGGGTAATTATGGGTGCCGCAAGGCAACCCCACATAACATCTCTCCTGCACGAGCTGCACTGGCTACCTGTGGCCTTTCGGGTGCGCTTCAAGGTGCTGATGACCATCTTCAAAGTGCTCCATGGCTCGGGGCCTAGCTATATCCGCGACCGCTTCCTGCCCCATACATCCCTTCGACCAATCCGCTCCCACAGAGAGGGCCTTCTCAGGTACCGTCGGCCGGGCAATGCCGGTTGGTGGTGCCCAGGGGAAGAGCCTTCTCTGTGGCGGGCCCTGCCCTCTGGAACGACCTTCCCCCCAATCTACGCACCATCGTGGACCTCCGCCTTTTCCGTCAACGTCTTAAAACCTATTTATTCCAACAAGCTGGCCTAGCATAACCCCGTTTCTGACTTTTTATAGGGATATTTTTAAATTTTAGAATTTTATTAATTTTAGCACAGGGAATATTTAATTAGGTTTTTAATAATTTTGGATTTTTGTATTTTAATGATGCCTGTGCGCCGCCCTGGGTCCTTTTTTGGGAGAAGGGCGGGGTATAAATTTATATAAATAAATAAATAAATAAATAAATAAATAAATAAATAAATAAATAAATAAATAACACTGGTTTTCAACCCTGTGTTGCTAACATTGGTTATGGGCCTAGGCTGCCTCTGGAGCACAAAAAAGGGGCCCTATGGGGAAACTGGAAATTCAGGAATGGACTTTTGGTTTGCTATAGGGCTATTTTTAGTCCTCCGGAGCCTTCAGGGAAGCCTCCTGAGGTCCCTGAAGGCTCTGGATGGCCTCAGGGGGGGGAGGCTGTTTTTGCCCTTCCCAGGCTCCTATAAAGCATCTGGAGAATGGGGAGGGTGAAAAATGGCCTTTTAAAAGGCTGAATTTGGCTGGCCAGCTGACAAGGTAATGCCTCACCTGCAGTGACAAACGACTCCACATGCCACCTGTGGCACACGTGCCATAGGTTTGCCATCTGGGCCTTGAGTTACCTTGGAAATGCTTTCATCTTATAAAAACTTTGAAACTTTTTTTTGTCCTCTTCTTTTTGGTGGCAGTGTTTACCTTACTTTGCTATGGATAGTGTGGCTCCTTTCTGTCTTTTTTCTTTTTTGAATTCTTTCCTTTTTGAAGTATTTTGTTTGCTTGTTCTAAGTGGATTGGACTAAAGGAATATTCAAATATATATCCATATTTCCTTTCCCTCTTCTTCCCCCCCCCTTTTTCTATTCATAATTTTTGCATTTCCATATTTTTATATTTTTATCTGGGAATTGTTCTTTTCTTTTTGTCCCCCTTTTTTTTTTTTTTTTGTTTTCTTTTGGCACTTTTCCTACCTGTTCTTCTGCTTCCATTTTTAATCTGGAATCAATTGGATAAGGCATACAAGAGACTAATTTTTTTTCAATTGTTTTGTTTTCTATATTATTGTGTATTTTTCTTTTTTTTCTTTTTGGTTTTTTTTGTAGCCTCTTAATCTCTGCTTTTTGTTCTATTTTCTATTTTTCTTTTTTTTTCTTGGCCTCCGCATGGTCATTTAGGATTACAACTTTACCTTATACTAGGTGGATTAAAACACACAAAAGAAAAAACCTGGAAGATGAGTAAAAGAACAATAACCATTGGTTCCACAATAATAACTCTCTCCTCTTCACCTGCAGGAGGACAAAGATCAATACAGACTATGCTTTGACGAGAAAAAGACAAAGGAGTAACTTTAGAGGCGATTATGCAAGGAATGCAAAATTTACAAGTAAGAGCAGAGATCATTGAAAAGACATCAGAAACCATTGAAAAGAGAACAGAGAATATGGAAAAGAGATGATAGAACAATGAATTGAAAACATAGAACAAAAGACAGGTAAAACAGGAAAGAATTGAAAATATTCAACAATGGATAATGAAATATGAGGATAGATTGAAAAAAGTTGAAGAAATGGATGAATAAAGAAAGAAGAAAGTTGAGGACATTGACAGTAGGTTGAGTACTGTGGAAAAAGATAACAGTGGAATATTAAGATGGGAGATGGATCATTCAGAATTTTTCTTAAGATTTCAAACTACAGTGGTACCTTGCTTCACGAACGCCTCTCTTCACGACCAATTCGGATTACGACCAAAAATTTCACAAAAAATGTGCTCCGCTGCACGAACTCCGCCTCGCTGCACGAACGGCAATGTTCGTAAAAAACGCCTCGCTTCACGAACTCCGCCTCGCTTCACGAACTCCGCCTCGCTTCACGAACTCCGCCCTCGCATCACGAACAAAAAAGTTCGTAAAAATGCTCGGATTTGCGAACCCCGCCTCGCTGCACGACCCGGAGCCGCGGACATTTTATCTACGAACGGATTTCCTGTTCGTCACATGGTTGCGACTTCCTTCCTGCACGAACGTTCGTGGAGAGAGACACAGACAACGACACAGAGAAGCTGACTGCAAAATGGCTCCCAGGAAGCGTGGTGGAAAGAGGAGAGTACGGAGCAGCAATGCAGGTGACAATTTGCAAGCTGGGAATGCAGAAATTGCTGTGGAAGCTGGGGATGCAGGGCTTGCTGTGCCAGCTGGGGATACAGAACTTGCTGGGCCACCTGGGCCACCTGGGGATACAGAACTTGCTGTGCCACCTGGTGTCAGGACCTGTTTCTTCGATTTCTTAGGAAAGACCACACTTAGACATTGTTTGAAAATGAATAAAGTTACTTTTACTAAGGATCGTAAGTGAACAGATCATTTGAAGCAGAGAGTGAATACTTTAGGCGCCAACATAGCGTATTAACCTTTAAGCCCAACCCAATACCCAACTCCCCCCAAAGCAGTGTCCAATATGCATTCATCTCCGACATCAGGTGGGCAGGTCATCACCAGCCTGGAATGTGAGACCGTTAGCCGAAGAGATAACACCGTCCACCACCGTTTTCCACCAGCACAACATTTGAATCCCAGCACCCCACCCTCCCCGTTTCCATGGCAGCAAAGCAGATAGCGAAGGCTGACATCCGGACCTCCTCCAGGAACAGCGAGAAAGCTCGGATACCCGCCGAAAGGGAGATGTTAGACCTGAAAAACAGACAAGAAAGGACAAAACAAGAGAGAGAAAAGAGGGAAAGGGTCAAGGCTTGTGAGGATACTTGGCATAAAATTGCCGTAGTAGTTTAGGTGCTTTGAGATGGTCCTTATCAACCCATTCATTATGTGAAGGGGGAAAATCTTTCCAGCTGACCAAAAACTGAGTCTTATTTCTATGGATTCTGGAGTCCAAAATGTCTCGAACTTCATAATGTTGGTGACCGTCCACCATGGTAGGGGTAGGAGCATCAGGAAACGGCTTGCGAAGATGCGAAGTGCGTTCAGGCTTCAACGGATGAACATGGAACACCGGATACAGTCGACGGTAAGTTTTAGGGAGATCCAAGCGGACGGAGACAGAGCTGATGATTTTAGTGATAGTAAACGGACCGACAAATCTGGGTCCCAGTTTCTTACATTTCTGCGGGCAATCCAAATGTTTAGTAGAGACATATACCCTATCACCAACTTTGTAGGCCGGGGGAGCTGACCTCTTCTTATCAGCATACATTTTATGTGATTGATGGGCATCGTTCAAGGTCTTACGTATGATAGGCCAAACAGGAGACAGTCTAGAAGACCAATCGGCCAAAGAAGGAACAGTAGGTGAGACATGCGGTAATTCAGGAATGGGAACAAAATCTTGTCCATAGACGATACTGAAAGGGGTCATATTCGTACTAGAGTGAACCGAATTATTATAAGCCACTTCCGCATGCACCAGGAGATCAGCCCAATCGTCCTGCTGAAAATTAATGAAGCAGCGAAGATATTGTTCCAAAACAGAATTGACCCTCTCACAAGATCCGTTCGTCTGGGGGTAGTAGGCGGAGCTTAAGCCTTGGGCGGAGCCAATCAGTTTCAAGAATTCCTTCCAAAAGACAGACGTAAATTGAGTGCCCCTGTCAGAGATAATGCGTTGGGGAACACCATGAAAACGGTAGATATGAGTGACAAACAACTTAGCCAAAGATTTGGAGGATGGAATTTTGAAACAAGGCACAAAATGTACTTGTTTGGAGGCCTCTATAATAGGCCTCGCGCAAGTCCAGCTTAGTAAAAATCTTCCCAGTAGCCAGGTGAGCCAGCATGTCTTTCATAAGTGGGAGTGGGTAGACATTATGTTCGCAAATGGTGTTCAGATAAGAATAGTTTTGTACTAATCTGAGAGTGCCATCTTTCTTTTCTCGAAACATAACAGGTGCCGCTACACGTGGCCTAGCAGGTTCAATAAAACCCCTTTGAAGATTTTTGTCAATGAAGTTCCGTAGTTCATTCATTTCACGCTGCGTCATGGAATAAATGCGGGGTTTTGGCAACTGCACTCCCGGGAGGAAATCAATTGAACAATCAGTGGCCCTATGAGGGGGGAGGGAATCACAAGATTTTTCACTGAAAGCTTCCTTGAGGTCCCAATATTCTTTGGGAATTCTTTCTTCTCCAGGGATGACCTCAGGAGAAGGAAAAGCCAGTAATTGAGCAGCTGGTTCCGAAACAGGGGCCAGGTCAATGGGCGAAATATGCTCGTCCTCCGAAGGCAGGGAGGTGTGATCGGGCACTATCAAAGGAATTCGAACCCAACCCTCTTTCCAGTTAATGAGGGGGTTCCATTTACGAAGCCAATTAACACCCAGAATGACAGCATTTTCAGAAATGGTCGTTACAATGAAATTTATGGTTTCTGTATGGGCCTGCCCAATGGAGACACGAATAGGTTCAGTAATGAGAGAGGCAGGGGCTCCCCCAGCTACAGAACCATCCATTTGGCAAAACGCTATGGTTTTTTTTAGATTTTTTAGATGGAAACCCATAGAATACACAACATCTTGATTTATAAGGCACCGTGAGCAACCAGAATCAATTAGAGCCTGCACATTGCCAGTAGATGGAGCCAAAAGCTTTAAATTAATATAAAGGGGGCCGGAACGATGACTCACCAAGTTGTCGTCATCCGACTCCTCCCAGTCATCCGGGCAGGCATTGGGCTGGGCAGACGAGAGGTCCAGTGGCTCCACACCACTCATCGCGGGCTTACTGCGCACGCTCAGAGGTTTCGGAGGTCTTCTGTCCCTCCCTCCTTCCCTCTCCGGAGAAGAATGTGGGCGTGAAGAACGACTTGATCTGCATTTGTTAGCCCAATGCCCCTCCTTTCCACATCGATAACAAACAGTCGAGCGCGGTTGAGTAGGTCTTCGGCCCCCCCCACTTTTCTGGATGGGTGAAAACTTTTCAGGGGAATGAGGTCTGGGACTCTCTCTTTGCAGTTTCCGCTCATGACGGACTGAATCTTGTAATTGGGCTTGATCCAGCTCAACGTCACCCGCGAGATCTATCCATTCTTCTAAGGTTTCGGGGCGAAATCTATTCATGCACGTTTGATAAATGTTCTTATCAAGACCCTCAGTATAGAGGTCCATTAATGCCCGGTCACTGTAACCGGTCATGAACACGGCCAGGTCCTTAAAGTTCTGCGTGTATTCCTGAACTGATTTATCCCCCTGGCGTAAATTTCTTATTCTCATCTTAGCTTTCCTTTCAACACGGGGGTCCTCAAAGCGCCTTCTCAGGGCAGTCATGAAACGTTCAAAGTCACGCAACACGGGTGAATGGCTATTATGCAGTGAGACCAACCATTGGGAAGCATTTTTTTCCAAGGCCATAGAGACAATTCTAATTTTGAATTCATCTTCAAGATCAGCTGCATAAAATTGTACAAAGTTATCGACGTGAATCAGAAAAAATGCCAGGCCCTCGGCACTGCCGTCGAATTTCACACCCAGGGGAGGAAGCCTTGCAAGCCGGCGGGGAGAGGCTGGGCGGGCATCTCTCTGCATACCTCTGCTGGCTCGGGCAGGGGGGGATGGTGAATCTCTGATATCCTTAACAGCTGCAGCTCCCTGCATATTTAACTGTTTGCTTTCCTGCTGTTGTCCCCTCCCCAAAAGTTCATCCAGGGCCGCCCGCTTCTCAGCTGCCTGTTGAAGGTAATGCTGGCCCCATTCCTTAAATTCCCTTTCCTCTTTTAAGAGTTCAGGTATGAGTTGCTTGGGGGAAAGGCGACGCCTGGTTACAGTAACTCCTGAGGCTTTGCTTCCAGTCATTCCCACGCCCTCTGACCAGCGGCGAGATTTGGAAGAATCTTCGGCTGGCTGGCTTAAATCTAGGCCGGCTAAACATTCCAACACTGACCTCGTATCTTCTGTTGGTGCTTGAGCTCCCAGTTCCGTTTCGGGCCGGACTTCCACCAAGGGAATTTCTTGTTTCGTGGGGTCCGACATGGTGTAGGATTTATTTGTGACTCTCTGCTTAATGTCAGGACCTGTTTCTTCGATTTCTTAGGAAAGACCACACTTAGACATTGTTTGAAAATGAATAAAGTTACTTTTACTAAGGATCGTAAGTGAACAGATCATTTGAAGCAGAGAGTGAATACTTTAGGCGCCAACATAGCGTATTAACCTTTAAGCCCAACCCAATACCCAACTCCCCCCAAAGCAGTGTCCAATATGCATTCATCTCCGACATCAGGTGGGCAGGTCATCACCAGCCTGGAATGTGAGACCGTTAGCCGAAGAGATAACACCGTCCATCACTGTTTTCCACCAGCACAACATTTGAATCCTAGCACCCCACCCTCCCCGTTTCCATGGCAGCAAAGCAGATAGCGAAGGCTGACACCTGGGGATACAGAGCTTGCTGGGCCACCTGGGCCACCTGGGGATACAGAACTTGCTGTGCCAGCTGGGGATACAGAACATGCTGTGCCACCTGGGCCACCTGGGGATGCAGAACTTGCTGGGCCACCTGGGGATACAGAGCTTGCTGGGCCACCTGGGCCACCTGGGGATGCAGAACTTGCTGTGCCACCTGGGGATACAGAGCTTGCTGGGCCACCTGGGCCACCTGGGGATGCAGAACTTGCTGTGCCAGCTGGGGATACAGAACTTGCTGGGCCAGCTGGGCCAGCTGGGGATACAGAACTTGCTGTGCCAGCTGGGAATGCAGGTGACAAAAATGTGCAGCGCAAGCATGGTGGAAAGAAGCAAGTGCGGAGAAGCACTGAAAGTGCCAGCAAAGCTGGGAAGAAAATAACCATTGAGGTGAAGAAGGAGATTGTGGAAAAGCATGACCGTGGCATTCGTGTGACTGATCTGGCCTCGGAGTACAAGATGCCAAAGTCAACAATCTCTACTATTTTAAAAAACAAAGCCGCCATCAAAGGAGCTGATGTTACTAAAGGCGTAACAAGATTAAGCAAGCAGAGGACGCAAGTGCTGGAAGAGGTGGAAAAACTTTTGTTGGTGTGGGTGAATGAGAAACAGCTGGCAGGTGATAGCGTTAGTGAAACTATGATCTGTGAGAAAGCCAGGAGATTGCACAGTGATTTAGTGCAAGGAAGCCCCTCTACAAGTGCCACGAGTGACGACTTTAAAGCCAGTAGAGGGTGGTTTGAAAAATTCCGCAGGAGAAGTGGCATCCACAGTGTGATTAGACATGGTGAGGCTACCAGCTCTGACAAGGTCGCAGCAGAAGCCTACAAGGTGGAATTTGCAGAATTCATGGCAACAGAAGGCTACGTCGCTCAACAAGTCTTCAACTGTGACGAAACAGGGCTCTTCTGGAAAAAAATGCCAAACAGAACCTACATCACGCAGGAGGAAAAGGCACTACCAGGGCACAAGCCCATGAAGGACAGATTGACCCTTTTGCTGTGTGCCAACGCAAGTGGCGATCTAAAAATCAAACCACTGCTGGTTTACCATTCACAGACCCCTCGTGCATTTAGGCAACAAAATGTCAACAAGGCCAGACTGCCCGTCATGTGGAGATCCAATGCCAAAGCTTGGGTGACAAGGCAGTTGTTCATGGAATGGCTGCACGAGGTGTTTGCACCCACTGTCAAAAAGTATCTCTCTGATAACCAGCTGCCTGAAAGGTGCCTTCTTCTAATGGACAATGCCCCAGCACACCCTCCAGTCTTGGTGGATGATATGGATGCTGAGTATGACTTCATCAAGGTCAAGTTCCTCCCCCCCAACACAACACCACTTCTGCAACCAATGGACCAGCAAGTCATCTGCAACTTCAAGAAGCTGTACACAAAGGCGCTCTTCACTAGGTGCTATAATGTCACTGAAGAGACGTCCTTGACTTTAAAAGAGTTCTGGAAGAAACATTTCAATGTTGTCCACTGCATTAACCTCATTGACAAAGCCTGGCAAGAGGTCACTCACCGAACTCTAACTGCAGCCTGGAGGAAACTGTGGCCAGAATGTGCCACTGAACAGGAACAGGAACATGACATAGACCTAGAAGGGTCTGACACAGAGGTAGTGGACGAAATTGTGTCCATGGGCAAGAGTATGGGTCTGGACGTTGACGGTGCTGATGTGGAAGACCTTGTTGAGGAACATAGGGAGGAGCTTACCACTGAGGAACTTTCTGAACTCCACAGTGAGCAGCAAAAGGCACTTCTTGAGGAGCATTCAACAGAGGAGGAGGAAGAGAGGGAGGAGGTTACCAGTGATGCCATAAAAGCCATTATGGTAAAATGGCATGAGTGCCATGATTTCTTTGAAAAGCACCACCCCAACATAACTGTCACGAACAGAGTGTTAAATCTCATGGATGATAATGTGGTGTCTCATTTCCGGAAGGTTTTGCAACGCAGGAAAAGACAAGTGACATTGGACAGATTTTTCAGCAAAGCTGAGCCTGCAGCTAAGAGACAAAGGAGAGAGGAAAGCCCTGAAGAAGCCTTTGATGTCCTTATGGAGGGGGACTCTCCCTCCAAACAATAACTGCCTCCCACCTGCCTTCATCCATGCCAGAAGTCATCTCAAGCAAGCTTGGTGTTCTCTCTTTACTGTGTACTGTACATACATTACCATACTGTACAAATGTGTTTTGTGATTTGTTTCATATTTTGGGGTGTTTCCATAACCTTAAAACCAGGTCAGAAATGTACAAATGTGTTTTGTTATTTGTTTCATATTTTGGGGTGCTTCCATAACCTTAAAACCAGGTCAGAAATGTACAAATGTGTAATTTTTGCCTATGTTGGGGTGCTTCTATAACCTTAAAACCAGGTCAGAAATGTACAAATGTGTTTTGTTATTTGTTTCATATTTTGGGGTGCTTCCATAACCTTAAAACCAGGTCAGAAATGTACAAATGTGTAATTTTTGCCTATGTTGGGGTGCTTCCATAACCTTAAAACCAGGTCAGAAATGTACAAATGTGTTTTGTTATTTGTTTCATATTTTGGGGTGCTTCCATAACCTTAAAACCAGGTCAGAAATGTACAAATGTGTAATTTTTGCCTATGTTGGGGTGCTTCTAAAACCACAATACAGTACAAGTTGAGAACTGTACAAATGTGTCTTGTAATTTTTTTCATATTTTGGGTGCTTCAAAACCCAAAAAACAAGGTCAGAACGGATTAACCGGATTTACATTGAACCCTATGGGAAACTGTGCCTCTCTTCACGACCAATTCTGTTCGCAAACAGAGTCCGTTCAAGATTCACGACCAAAAAACAAGGTCGGAACGGATTTATCGGATTTACATTGAACCCTATGGGAAATTGTGCCTCGCATCACGACCAATTCGGATCGCGACCAGAGTCATTTCACGAATTAAGTTCGTGATCCGAGGTACCACTGTATAGAAGAAAAGGGAGAGAACTTGGCACAAATAATATCAGAAATTCTGACAGAGATGTTAGAGATATCCCAAGAGAAGATGATTGATACTATAGATGAAGTGTTGAGTTTATACAAGATATGCAGTGAGAAATTCTCTCCCAAGGGAAGTTCATGTAAAATTTACCAAGAAAACAATTAAGTCACAAATAATACAGAAAACCAGAGACAGAAAACTGGAATATAAAGGCAAGGAAATTGTAGTTCTGAAACAAATTCCAAGAAGAATGAGAGAGATGAGAAGAGAATATCAATTTTTGACTAAAATACTATTTTAAAAAGGCGTTAATTATAGATGGCTTATACTGGAAGGCCTAATATTTACATGGCAAGGACAAAGATACAGAATAGATACAATTGAAAAAGCAGAAACATTCTATACAGAACACCTAATAGGGATGGCTGAGAAAGCCAAGAAGGCCGGAAAAGAAGAACTACTGGTATATCTCTTAGAGGCACCCACAACTGAGACTGAGATAGTGGAAGGTGCTGTAGGTGGGATTGAAATAGAAGGTGCGGTAGGAGATATAGACATTAGAGAACCACGAGAACTGAGAGCAACTAGAGCTATTAATCCTACATATAAAATATAAATATGGAAGAGAAAAAAATGATTATAATCAATATAAATGAATTTAACTCAGCAACTAAAAGAAGAACATTTCATAAATTAGAAAAATTAAAATTGGATATAATCTGTCTACAAGAAGTGCATATTCAAAAACGACATGAACACTTACTAGTACAGCCAAAACTCAGAAAAATATTTACTGTATTGGCAAGTTGTAAGAAAAGAGGAGTGATTTTTTATATTAAGGATTGTGCACCGCCCCGGGTCCCTGTGGGGAGAGGGTGCGGTTAATAAATTCCAATTTATTATTATTATCCCAGCAAAACAAATTTATACAGATGATGACAGAAGAATTTTGATGGTGGAAATCATGGACAACACTAAGAAAATACTTTTAATTGCAATCTATTCTCCCAATGATAAACAAGATGAATTTTATAGAAAACTACACAGGAAAATAATTGATTGACTATGCTGATATCTGTATGATGGGAGATTTTAATGGAATTGTAGATCAGAACATGGATTATAAAACACAAAAAACAACAAAGCTAAATAGAAAACCACTCCCAAAAACCTTTTTTAAAATGATAGCAGAAATAAACTTAAAAGATGTCTGGAGAGAAAGGAATCCTACAAAAAAACAATATACTTTTTATTCATATAAACTGTCAGGTCTGCCTCTGACGATAACCAAGAAAGAAACAATTAAACTCCATTTGAAAGAATTAAGAGTACTTTTACTGGTTATGAAAAGATAGCAGTGAGGTATAGCAAGATCTGAGACCCAAGCGCCTCAGACCCATCTGCTCCACTATCTCTTTTTTTTTTTTTTTTTTATTGAAATTTTTATACTGTTTTACAATATATCACCCAGTGCTGTACAAAACAAAAGGAAGAGTTGGTTTCAAGTATCATCTATTATCTTTAGGATCTCCAAAATCCACGTTCCCTCGGTACAGGCGTCGAGACGTCCAAAGTTCCAAGTGCATAGTCCACAAATGGCTTCCAAGTCTTCCAAAAGATATCGTTTTTATAAACCCCCTCTCTAAATTTAATATCACACGTCATTTTATCATTTAAGGCTAATTTCCACATTTCACAGTACCATTCTTCTATTTTAATATTTACCTCTATTTTCCAATATCTTGCTATTACAATTCTACCCATTATAATCATAATTCTAATCAGTTCTTTCTCATGTTTTGTTAACTCTGGTTCATTAATTATCAATAACAATATAGTTTCTGGTCTCAATATTATTATTCTTTTCATCATTTCACACATCGTTCTTTCTAATTGCTGCCAAAACTTTTTAATTTTCACACATTTATACCACATATGCTCATAAGTTCCCAATTCCGTATTACATCTCCAACATTTATCACTCATTTTTTTATCTATCAGTGATAATCTTAGTGGGGTCCAGTACCATTTCCAAACAACCTTAAAATTATGTTCTTTAATCCTTATAGATAAAGTCCTCATAATCCGACCCTTCCAATTCTCGTTCCAATCCAAATCCAATATTTTAATCTTTAGATCTTCCTCCCAATTCCTTTTCATTACCATTTGTGGATTTCCATCAAAGTTTATAATCTTGTATATCTTACTGACGAGTCCTTTTAACCCAGTTTCATCTTTAATAATTTGAGATACTAAACTTTCAAATTTAGTTTTACTTCTATCTATGTTACATATTCCCCTTACTTTCATAGTCCATTTTTCTACCTGTATTTTTTCAAACCAATTTAACTCCAATTTTTGAATTACTTTTTTCTTCCTACTTTCAGTTCCTAAAGCTCTTAACCAATCTACTATATTTCCTATATTTTCATCCTCAATTACTTTGTTCCGACTTATATTAGTTTTAATCGGCCAACTTTCAGTTGTCTTTCCCAAAAACGTTATATCCGGAATCAATTTTTTAACAAATTTATTCCAAGTTTTACTCAACCCCTTTAACCAATAACTATTAATTGTCTTTTTTGTTTTTGCTCTATCTAAAAACCATATAGACCCAAATCTCTTAATATCTTTTAACTCCAGATCTCCCCAATGACCATCTCCACCTTTAAGTATTTTTATCACAGTTCTAATATTATACGCCCGATAATAATTAAGTAGATTGGGAATTCCCAATCCACCCTCTTTTTGGTTTTGATACCACAATTTCTTCATTAATCTTGGTCTTTTCCCACCATTACAAAATTTATCTAATTTCTTCTGATATTCTTCTATATCTTTCTCTGTCAAATTTAGTGGTAGCATCTCAAATAAAAAGTTAAACTTTGGTAATAACATCATTTTACACATTGCAATTCTACCAAACCAAGACAACTTTATCTCTTTATATTTATCTATCTTTTTCTCTACTTCCTTCAACATCACCTCATAATTAATTTTTTTTAATTCTCTAACTTTAAGTGAAAGTGTTATCCCCAAGTATTTCAATGTATTCTTAGCTCTTATCCCAAATTGTTCTTGCATACTCTCCCACTCCTTACCATCTTTATTCATTAATAATTCAGATTTTGACCAATTTACCTTTAAACCTGTCATTTCTTCAAATTCTATCAAATGTTTATTTATCCTCTTTAAATCTCTCTCTATATCTTTCAAAATAATCAAAGTGTCATCCGCATACAAATTTATCTTATATCCCTTGTAACCTTCCAACTCTTCATCTGCTTCTATCAATTTAATCAAAACCTCCATAACTAACAAAAATAATGTTGGAGACAAGGGACATCCTTGTCTCGTGCCTGCTTCCAATTTAATCTCTTCCGTCATTGTTCCATTCACCTTTACCTTTGCACTACTTTTTTGATACAGTTTTGAAATAACATGTATAAATTTATTACCAAAGCCTAATGCCTCGATAATTACTTTTATAGTATCCCATTGTACAGAATCAAAAGCTTTAAAAATATCTAACGATATTATACCTAATTCATCTCCATTATTCTCTGCTACATCTATAATATTCAATACTCTTCTAATTATATCACTCATATATCTACCTTTAACAAACCCTACTTGGTTATAACTTATATATTTGTCTATAAAACTATTTAATCTATTACTTATAATAGCTGTAAATATTTTAGCATCTTGGTTGATTAAAGAAATAGGTCGATAGGACTCGATCCTCTCAAGATCTTTATCCGGTTTAGGAATTATAGATATTACTGTCTTATTCCATGACATCGGGACTTCTCCACCATGTAAAATTCCATTGAATAATTTTTGCAGTTTTGGTACTATTAGCTCCTTGAAATCTTTATAAAATTCAGCAGGTAATCCATCTTCTCCTGGGGTCTTCCCTAATTTTAACTCTTGTATTATTTCGTTGATTTCCTCCTGTGTTATATCTCTTTCCATCAAATCTTTGTATGTTTGATCTATTTTCATACCATATTTTCCAAGATGATTCTTCAATTTTTCTAAATCAATTGATTTCTTTAAGTATAATTTTTGAAAAAAATTCCTAGCTACTTCACATTTCTCCAATCTCTTATAACACCTTGTACCTTTTTCATCTATCAGAGAACCAATTTCTCTCTTTTGAGTTTTATTTTTCGCCATCTTTGCCAATAACCTAGAATTTTTATTACTAAATTCAAAAAAATCCCTATTCAAATATCTTAAATTTTTTTTAACCAATTCAATATCTTCTTCTATCAATTTAGTTTTTAATAAGGTCAATTCCTCCAAACATTTTTTATCTTTCGTAAGTGAGAATTGGTTCTCCAATATCTTAATTTGTCTTGTATCCTGATCAATTTTAGCTTTGTATTCTCTATATTTCCTGCTTGACAATTTAATACTTTCTCCTCTAAATATGGCTTTCATGGTATCCCAAACAATTTCAAATTTAACCTCTTCATTATCATTCAATTCCCAACTTTCCTTCCATTTTTTGAATATCCATATTTTATCCTCCTCCCTTTTGTACAATTTTTCATCATATCTCCAACCTCTTTCCTTTTTCTCAAAATTAAAATCTATTTCCATCATAACTTCTGCATGATCAGAATCCTTAAAAATTCCCACATCTATTCTATCTACTTTATTCAGCAAATCTTTAGAAACAAAAATATAATCAATCCTTGAATAAGTATTATGTACCTTAGAACAAAATGTATACACCCTTTCAGAGCCTTTCAACTCTCTCCAAACATCTGCCACACTGTTTTGAAACATCCATTTATTTAAAATTTCCCCTTTATTTGTTTGTCTAAAGCGGGTGGGATTATTACTATCAGTTCTATCCCTAATTAGGTTGAAATCTCCCGCCACAATTACTTTCCCTTCACTTTCTGTTTCCAAAATCTTAGTAATTTTATCCAAAAATCCCTTTTGTTTTTCATTCGGTAAATATAAATTAACCAATGTCACTTTTTGCTCGTTAATATTCCCTATAATTATTAAATATCTGCCTTCCTCATCTCTAATTACTTGTTTTTTCTCAAAGTATACCCTATTTGATATCAATATCGCAACTCCTCTAGCTTTGGAAGTCCCAAAAGATTTTTCATAAATTTGCATACCTTTAATATTCATTCTATTAAAATCCTCAGATTTTTGATGAGTTTCCTGCAAAAATAATATATCTGGAGAATCCCTTTTAAATTTAAGTTCCAATCTTTTCCTTTTTATATGATTGCCTGTACCCTTCACGTTCCATGTCATTATTTTTATAAACCGCATTTAAGCGGTAACTTTTTTAATCCTGACCCCTCCTCTTCCTTTATGTGCACACCAAACACCAAACAAAAAAGACATACAAAAACATAAAACTCCACAAACAATATATAACAAACAACATAAACATAAAACTCAAATATCAGACACAACAACCACAACAAATAACAAGCAATCTTCATCCCCCACATCCTCAATCAGATATCGCCTCTATATAAAGAGTGTGGGGGAGTGGGACGTGCCGATGGTCGGATCACCTCTTCGGGCTGTTCTTTAAATTCCACTTTCAAAAAAAGAAGACAAGACTGGCTTCGCCCCGGACTCAGCTTCCTGCTTTTTACTAAGATCCTCCATCTTGTCTGGCGTTCGTTCAGTATCTTCACGAATTTTCTTATACTCAGAAACTGCTGGGGAAATTTCTTTTCTCTTTAAACTCTTGGGATCCTGGCCGCCAATTGCACCTCTTTCTTCCAAAATTGGGGATTCCTCTTGTACTCCACCCGTCTTAAGCATATAATCTTTAATTTCTACCAAATCTTCCTCTTTCTCAATCAGCCCAAGCCCCCGAATTAATCTTAATACATCTGTTTCTGGAGTAATAGTATGCATCCTTCCTTTATAAAAAAATTTAAGTTGCTGTAGTGGCCTCCAATTGTACTTAATATCATTGTCTCTCAAGAGCTTTGTAACTGGTTTCAAATGATATCTCCAAGCTCTGTCTTCCCTGGAAATATCCGGAAAAACTTGGATTTCTTTCTCCTCAAACTTAGGAACACCTTCCAGTTCCCTTATTTTTGCCATGACCTCTAGTTTATCTCCAAGGTTTGCAAATCTTACTAAAACATTTCTAATCGCTCCACCTTGCCTCTTATAACCAATTCTAAAAACACTTACTAAATTTGCTGCTGTATATTCAAATCCAAAATCATTCAACCATTTTAACACCCTCTGCTTCAAATCATCCGATCTATTTTCTGGGATATTACGTATAACAATATTGAATTTTCTAGCGTCTTCCTCCAAAAGACTAATTCTCTTATCTTGTTGCTGGTTTTTATAAAAAATTCCTTCCATCTTACGATCAATTTGTGCATCGTGTGCATGGATTTGTTCAATTTCATCTTTAATAAATTTCACCTCCGCGTTTTGCTTTACAAAACTAACATTCAATTCACTTATCTGTTCTTTAGCTTTTTGAACTTCCAATGTCAAATTCGCCACATGATCCGTCAGTCCGGTTAACTTTTCGCCAATTGTATTTAAAGCTCCAAAAATCCGTTCCAGCTCTGAAGGCTGTTGAGTCGACATTTCAGTTCAAAGACAAACTTTATATTTATATTTCTTTGCCAAGAGGGTCTTTTATAAAGAATAAGGGCAAACAGTGTCCCAAATCAGATAAGGCTAAGCCGGCTTATAATGCACCAAAGGAGCCAAAAAAAAAAAAAAGCCTAGGAGAGCTTCCCCAGTTTATTTAACTTTTAAGCCTCCATTTTAAGTGTAATCCAAAAAGCTTGTCTGCTACATTCAGCTCGCACAATCCACTTTAAAAGAATTGGAAAGTTCAAAGGAGTTATAATCCACATGCCATCACCAACTTCCTTCTTTCTTAAACTTCAGCTTGTGTTTATAGCCTTGTAGCGAGACAAAAAGCATGCAAATGATCTTTGCCAAAGACAAAGGGTAACCCCCCTTACCTCGGCCGCTCGCCCAACCCTCTGCTCCACGGAGAAACAAAACTTTGAAATTCGAGCAGTTCGGGTTGTTCAATCACTTTGAAAAAGCAATTTACAAGTCACACCGACCTTCCAAAACATCTGTAAACATTTCCAGCTCCCAACGGCGCGTTTTAATCACTTTAATCCACATTTGTTAGTAAAAAAAAGCCCTACGAGGTGGAGAAAACGTCCTCACCTCATCCGGCCATAACCACGCCCCCCCTGCTCCACTATCTCCAGGCTAATAATGCAGAGTGTGCATCCCGAGTCTAAAAGAGCTAATAGTTTTGCTTGAGCACCAGTAGAGGGCACTTTAAGTTCTACTGGAATGGTCATGGGGCCTGAACGGGAACTCACCAGATGGTCGTCATCATTGGAGTCAGTTTCGCTTTTGTCCGATGGGTAATAGGTTCCCTTCTCCTCCATCACCGGGGGACAGACTTCTGCTGGCTCTGCTCCCCTCATGGTGGCATCTCTACGCTTCCCAGGATGTTTATCATGTTTCTTTCTGTCTCCAGTTGCCTGAGGCCGGGGGCTCGGCTTCACTCAGCATTTCGCAGCCCAGTGCCGCTCCTTCCCACAACGGAAACATGCAGTAGACTGGGGTTTGCTTGCAGACCAGCTTTTCCCTCCTCTCGAGATTCCTCTGGGGCCGTGAGGGGTGGTTTCCCTTCTCGCTTTCTTAAAGGCACTTATTCCTTGCCAGATCAATTTCAACATCTGCTGCAAGCTCATACCAGCCTTGAAGGGTGCGGGGGGCCCTCCTGTTCACACAATTCTGATATATTTCCCAACTCAAACGATCCCTATAGCTGTCTATCAGGGCTTCTTCAGACCACCCCCTCATGTGAACTGACAATTCATGGAATTCTTGTGTGTATTCTTCTACTGGGGTTTTCCCTTGCTCAAGAGTTTTCATCCTAAGCATAGCCTTCCACTCGATGAGAGGGTAATCAAAGCGTCATCTCAGGGCAGCCATAAATCTATCAAAGTTGCTCAGTAGGGGAGAATCATCATTATGCAAAATCACCATCCAATCTGCTGCCTTTCCCTCTAATGCCAGGGTAACGACCCTTACCTTGCTGTCTTCATTTGGGAAGTCGAGTTCAAACTGCCTCATAAAATTCCAAACTTGGACCAGGAAGAATCCCAGGCCTTTCAGGTCCCCCCTCCTGTATTTCACCCCCAAGAGGGGTACTTTTAAAATCCGGCGTCTGCAGGGTGCCCCATCCCGCCTTGGAATGGCTCTCACCGCTGCTGCTCCTGCTCCTGCTCCTGCTCCTGCTGCTGGCTGGGCCCCATCATCTTGATTAGATCCACCCCCTAGGGCCTCCCCCTGGGAGGGTTTCATCCTCAGCCAGCCTCACCTCAGTTTCAGGGGGTTCAGCTTCTCTTTCAGATCTGCCCTCTCTGAAGTGTCATTTTTTCCATGCTTCCTGGAAAAGCCTCATAGCCTGGTTCATCAGGAACTTTTCTTCTTCGGCTTCTTGCCCAACCCCCATTGACCACCAGGGACGGACCAAATTTTCTTCCAAATTTAATTCTGCCAAACATTCCGTTTCTGCCATCCATGACGATTCGGCGGCCCCCAGGTCCTCCTCTTGATTGCTGCAGGGGTTAGATATCTCTTTGAAGTTTTACTTATATTGCATTCCCTTCTGAAGGTGTTAACTCAGAGATGAGTGCAAAGTGAGACCTTGCTTATTGTCAGGTCTGCTTCTAACAATAACCAAGAAAGAAACAACTCAGCTCCATTTGAAAGAATTAAGAGTACTTTTACTGGTTATGAAAAGATAGCAGTGAGGTAAAGCAAGGTCTGAGACCAAAGAGCGTGAAATCATACATATCAATATGTGTCCAGCCCCCTCCCCCCAACAACCCCCACCCTATTGTCCAATGCGCAATCCCCTATATGTGGGTTGCATCTCCAGGAGCATCATCAGGATGGCATGCAAGACCGTTGGCCTTGAACACCGCAAGGCCCCAGCCAGTGGTATGCAAAGTAGATGGTGAGAATATATTCCCTTCTCCAAATCGCCCTCTTGCACCATACAGTCCCATTCCCAAATACCAAAACCCCTCCCTCTCTGTTTCAATGGAAGCCGAAGCAAGCAGCAAAGCGGAGGCTGACATAGACATTCATCATATTCTAAAATTGACATGGCATGGGCAATAATGGAATTGACTTGTAATGTACAGAAAATTGACATTGAAACAAGTACTTGGGCAGATCATAATCCAATTACAATTAAATGGAAAGGCCAAAGAATAAGATCTAGATGGACATTAATACTATATATTTTTTTTATTGAAAAAGTTTTATTCACACAGATTTTCCCCCTTTTTTACTAATACTATATTAAAAGAGAAGGACTTTGTACAGAAAATGGAAAAATAATTGGCTTTCTTTTTTAAAGAAAATAGAAAAGAAGATACATCGATGCAGAACCTTTGGGATACAATGAAGGCCGTTACCAGAGGTTTGATAATAGATTATACAAGAAAGAGAAATATAAAGAAAAGACAAACCTTTATAGGTCTAGAGAATGACTATATGGCTCTTGAAAAAAAACTGCAGTAATTCTCACAAAAAAGAGATTAAAATAAAAATGGACATAAATAAGCACAAAATGAAACTTTTGGAAAAAGAGGAATTGGCACAAAAAATTAGAGGTGCTAAACAGAATTACTTCGAAAATGCAAATAAACCAGGCAGATGGTTGGCATATAAATTGAAAAAAGAGAGAGAATCAAAGAAAATATTGCAATGAAGAGATGATCAAGGGCAATTTCATTATGGAAATGCTGAGAAGAAGAAAATTATACAAGACTACTATGGTAAGCTATACGAACAAGAGAACATAGAAGAGGGAGGAATCAAACAATATCTACAGGAAGCCAACCTTCCCCAAATACCCAAAGAAACTGAAATAATATTAGAAGGCAGAATAACCATGATGGAGCTAACTGAAGCACTCAAAAAAACAAAACAAGGGAAAGGCCTCAGGCCCAGATGGGTTACAAGTGGAATTTTACAACACACTTCAGGAATCATTGTCCCTCCCACTATTAGAAATCATGAAGGAAGTGATGTCAGAGAGCAGGATACCTAAATCATGGTCAGAAGTATAGATCACACTTCTGCCAAAAGAGGAGGCTGATTTAAAAATTGAGAACTACAGACCGATCTCCTTGTTAAACTCAGACTACAAGTTATTTACTTCAATATTAGCAGAACAACTTAAAAATATTTAAACAGCTTTATCCACCCTGATCAAAATGGGTTTTTACCAAAGAGACAAAGTAAAGACAATATGAGAATAATTTTGGACACTTTGGAGTATTATGATTACACTCCGAGAAACAAATGTTTCTAGATGTACAGAAAGCATTTGACAATGTTAATTGGTGGTTTATGTTTTCACAACTGGAACAGATGAATTTTGGTACGGAATTTACTCAAGCCATACAAACTATATACCACAAACAAACAGCAAAGATAATGATAAATGGAGACCTGACAGACTCTATCAAAATAAAGAGAGGTACTAGACAAGGCTGCCCATTATCACTTCTACTTTTTGTTTTAATTCTAGAAGTTTTAAATAGAAAGACCGAGAAAGAAATAAAAGGAATGAAAATTAAAAAAGAGTATAAACTACAAGCTTTTGCTGATGACTTGGTTTTCATCCTTGAGGATCCATTAGAAACTGCACCCAAACTAAGCAGGCTAGAAAATAAATAAAGATAAAACAAAGATTTTGACAAATAATATATCATCAAAACAAAAGGAAGAGCTGGTGGAGGCCTTGGAGATTCAAGTTACAAATGAGGTTAAATATTTGGGGATTTATTTAACTGCTAGATAATACAATACAATACAATACAATAGCAGAGTTGGAAGGGACCTTGTAGGTCTTCTAGTCCAACTCCCTGCGTGGGCAGGAACCTTATACCATTTCAGACAAATGGCTATCTAACATCTTCTTAAAGACTTCCAGGGTTGGGGCATTCACAACTTCTGGAGGCAAGCTGTTCCAGAGATTAATTGTTCTAACTGTCAGGAAATTTCTCCTTAGTTCTAAGTTGCTTCTCTCCTTGATTAGTTCCCACCCATTGCTTCTTGTCCTGCCCCCAGGTCACTTGGAGAATAGTTTGACTCCCTCTTCTTTGTGGCACCCTCTGAGATATCGGAACACTGCTATCATGTCTCCCCTGGTCCTTCTCTTCATCAAGCTAGACATACCCAGTTCCTGCAATCGTTCTTCATATGTTTTAGCCTTCAGTCCCCTAATCATCTTGGTTGCTCTTCTCTGCACTCTTTCCAGAGTCTCCACGTCTTTTCTACATCGTGGCGACCAAAACTGTATGCAGTATTCCAAGTGTGGCCTTACCAAGGCACTATACAGTGGCATTAACACTTCACGTGATCTAGATTCTATCCCTCTGTTTATGCAGTCTAGAACTGTGTTGGCTTTTTTGGCAGCTGCTGCACACTGCTGGCTCATATTTAGTACACTTAAAGTACACTTAAAGCGAACAACTATCTCAGACTCAAGCAGCAGATTGCAAATGATTTGATGAAATGGAAAAACTTACAACTATCAATGATAGGGGGAATATCTACAATTAAAATGAAAATTTTACCTCAAATTCTATATCTGTTCCAGACAATCTCAATTATATTGGGGAAAGACTATTTCGATGAATTAAATAAAATAGTGTTGATGTCAGCCTCCATTTTATTGCTTGCTTTGGCTGCCATTGAAACGGGGAGGGAGGGGTTGTGGGTATTGGACATTAATAGGTGTGCTGGAGGGGTTTGGAGCCAGGACTGGATATCGCCAAGGCCAATGGTCTCACATTCCATTCTGATGATGTTCCTGGACGTGCTGCCCACCTGACATTGTGGAAGTTTCTGCATTGGATAATATCTTGGGGGTCATGGGCTATAGGAGATAGGTATTGCTTTGATATGTACGCTTCACGCCCAATTATCTCATTCCTTGCTTGACTTTCGCTGCTGTCTTTTCATAATCAGTAAAAGTAACCTTAAACTTTCAAAATGGGTTTGAGCATGGTCTTTCTTGATTAATGGAGGAAGCAGGCCTGACAGTTGAAGTTTATCTGGCAGGGGGAAAAGCAAAAATAAAATTAAAATTGTTACAAGATGCTAGAACAAGAGGAGGATAAAATGACTGAATTAGATAAATTATTGACAGGTGCTAATGAAAAAGTAATTAAAAAACTATAAGGACACCTACTAGAAGTTAAGCTAAAGGAAGGACAAGTTAATATGGTATATGGTATTGATTTAGAGAAATGGCAGAAATTGTGGTTTCAAAATTATAAAATGACAATGTCAACAGCATATAAGAAAAATTTGTATAAGATGTTTTACAGGTGGCATCTACCCCCAACGAGAATAGGAAGAATACTCAAGAACAAATCAGAAAAGTGTTGGAAATGTCATCAGACACCGGGTTCATATTACCATATGTGACTCGGAAGTTTTTTTATTCCCCACTCCTACATACACACACATTTCTGTCTGCCCTCTCTCTCTCTTCCTTTCCCTCCCCCTCTCCGCGCTCTCTCTCTCTCACACACATTCCCTCTTCCTGGATTCACTCTGAAGTTTTTTAAATTTCCCCCAAGCATACACAACACAGTCTGCTGGATGGCATTAGCTTGACTTGCTGGTAAAAGTGGTCAGTCAGTCTTGGTAGAGTCTGTCCCAGGCCTAGCTAAGTTTTCCCCCTCATATCAGGTTTTACCAGGAGGCAATCAACATCAGCAAATTTGAGAGTTATGGTTTTAGCTAGCAGTCCTTTGTTTCTGAGGTAAAGAAGAGGAGAGGCCAAATATACAGTTGTTTACAGACATATCTTTTAGTCTCATGTTATGGAATTTCTCCTATTCTGTCCAAGTGTGGAAATCCAAACATTATTTGAGAAGGCAGATGATGCAAATTTCATGGAACATGACATTCCCACTGCCTCTATGATTGAAACACTTGCAATAAAATGAGTAAATTTCCAAAATGGAAAACAACTTGTGTTGCAAACAAACAAACAAAATATCATAGTGTAGAGCACTTTGACTCATAAGCATTTAAAAATGCACTCAGACATAAAAGAGGGAGGGAAGAAGAACAGTTTTAAAAGTAAAAATAAAACTAGCAATCAAAAAAAGGTACTTTGAGTCAACACTCCAAAATATCAAATTCCATTCAGATGGAAGCAACTTCTCATAAAGTATGTTAAAACACTTACAAATTTAAACAAAATATCTCAAAATCATTTCTTTTTATAGGTTTAATTAAGCATTTTAAACCTCAAAAATTTCTAGAAGAAAAAAATCAAAATTATCTTCAGAGCAGAAAAGGAAATGTAACTGCATAGCTTTTATATGCAGGTGAAAAAGATCACAACAGTGAAAGGTAAAGGTGCAGGAGCAGGTTGCTCATTTACACCAAATATCTCAAAAGAGAGAGAGAAAAAATGGTCACTGTGAGCAGGAAAAACCCACAGCTGCCTTTAATGACCAAGAAGTATGGAGGGAAAGAAGGGGGGAGGAATGCACAGAGGCATTCACAGTCATCACTGGTCACACACACACACACACACACACACACACACACACTCATGGTTAAAATGAGCAGACATTCGTATTTCCCCCCTTTCCTGCTTCCCTCCAAAGAATGACCCAAAAGGAAGAGGGTGGGGGAGACATGCAGGCAATCACAGGTCTCTGGATCCCTTCACTTATCACTCCCTCAGGGCATGGGGGGGCACACACTCACATTCATACTGCCATCAGACCTTCATGCTTGCTCATGCCAACCAATCATTATAAGTATTTCAGGAAACTTTTTCACAAGCCACTGAGCTCCGTTTTATATTATTAGAGAATCTCACACTCCCTTCAGGTTTGGAAATGATAACACACACACACACACACACACACATACCATTAAACAACCTTGCAATTTACTGTTTCTTTATATGAAAAGGGAATCAAAGTACATTCACAACTTTTACCATCAACATACTCACATTTGCACTGTAATCAAATTGCTTGTGTAAATCAATTTCACATTCATTTCATTCTTTCTTCATGCAAAGCAGTTATTACAATTATTTCAGGGAGCTGTACTTAAGCCAATGAGTTCCATTTTCTATTATTAAAGGATCTCAACTTCCATCCAGATAACACACATACATATACATGCACAAATACCATGGAGCAACATTTTCAGATCTGGGAGATTCTGTCCCTTTAAATCTTCAATATTTCTTTCCTTGGGGAGCATGTGGCTCATTCTCCAAGCAGTGGGAAAACTCAGAGACCAGTTTAAATCCTAACTAGTCTTCCATTCCCCACAGATTTAAGACCAAGCTGAGAAGCTTACTTATTTTGCCAGCTGGTCAAACATATCACAATCAATTCAATCCCATTCAATTCTACATGCTATTAGTATAGATACACACCTAAGAATTTTAACAAACATTACATCAAATTAATCAAGTCCCATTACCTAGGTCTTCCATTCAGACCTTTTTATTACCTGCTAAATTTCTTACTTTTGCTCGAAGTTATGCCCGTTGTTTTATCTCCTTATGCACAAGATTGTTAATACCTGTCTCTGCCCTGGTGTGTTCGGTGTCTTCTTTTTAATTTGGATCTGCCAGCAGATAATAATAATAATAATAATCTTTATTGTCATTGTAATAATATTGTAATAATATTGTAATAAAATTACAATGAAATTGGTTGTGGCTAATTTTTAAAGATCCAAACTCTGCTATATCTATCTTGATCTCCCAGCCTGTGCTGGCGTATTTTTAAATATCAAGATGTATAGAGACAATGTATAGAGATGTTTGTCCACACATTGTTTGCATTTGGTCTGGGTTCTAGGTTGTATCTCCCAACAGGCACTGGCATATTTTTAAAGATCCAAACTCTTACGTCTCCCAGCAATTGCTGGCATAGTTTTAAAGATCAAGATGTATGGAGACTTTCATTAACACATCATTTGCATCTGGGTGGGGTCTTGAGCTCTACTTTTCTTTTTAAAGGCAACTATTATTGCTGCAACAGCTTTTTTAATGTATCCCTGTGGACTCCTCAGTCACTTTGGGGAAGAAACTCAGGTAGAGCTCCTCTTCAATTCATCTGATGGTGGCCAGAAAATCAGCAAATTTGTTGACAAAAATCTAAATCAAAACTGCCTTCTGGAGGCCAGGCTTCTATCTTAGGACTAATAGAGTAGTTGACCAGATAGCTGTGCAGAGGGTTTTTACTCAGGTCAAAGACAAACCTCTAGTAGGAATTTCCCTCGCTTCATACATGCACACACAAGGCAACATTCCCCTCCTCCCCCCAAAAGGGAAAAAAAATCTCTACAATCTTCCAGTCTTCCGTTCTCATGTTCTGAAATACATGAGAACAAGGTCCCCTCCCCCACAGAAGGCATAGTTGGAGGATTAGAGGTAAGGGTGGGAATGGGGGGGGGGGGTAGATAGCTTGCAGGCAGAGTTTGAAAAATAAAACCATCAGTTACTAAACAGATAAATTGGTAACATTGTAGGGATATCACAGATGAAAGATGAAATCTGGATTCACATGCTTCAGGAAAGGGATGAACAGGTAAAATCATTTAAACACACAATAAATGCAAGGATGAAACTTTTCTTGTAAATGAACTTAAAACATTCTCTGTTCACACACCTCCCTCCCTGTCCCCCTCATCCCTCTTTCTGGGTTCAGTCTGAAGTTTTTTCTATTTTCCCCACACACCTTCCTGCCTCTCTCTCTCTCTCTCTCTCTCCCTCTCTCTCTCTCTCTCTTACACACACACACACACACACACACACACACACACACACACACACACACCCTCTTCCTGGGTTTACTCCAAAGGGTTTTTTAAATCTCTCCCCCATTACATACACAGACCTTCTTGCCTCTCTCTCTCCCCCCCCCCTTCTTCCCTTTTCATGGGTTCACTCCGAAGTTTTTTAAATCCCAGGTGCATACAAACACCTTCCATACTGCCTCCCCTCACTCCCTTGTCCCTCTTCCTGGATTCACTCCTAGGTTTGTTCAATTTCCACCCCACTGCATAAACATACCTTCCTGCCTCTCTCTTTCCCCTTCTTCCCTCTACCTGGATTTACTTCAACATTTTTAAAATTCGTGGGTAGATCCACACATCTTCCTTCCAGCCTCTAACTCCCTCCCTTTATCCCTCCCTCTCTCTCCCCCCCTTCCTGGGTTCACTCTGAAGTTTTTTTAAATTTTCTGGCTATGTATAAACACACATCTTTCTGCCTCCCCTAATTCCCTCTTTCTGGGTTCACTCTGAAGTTTTTTCAATTTCCCCCATGCATACAAACACCTTCCTGTCTCTCTCTCTCTCTCTCTCTCCCTCCCTCCCTCTCCCTGTCTCCCTCATCCCTCTTCCTGGGTTCACTCTGAAGTTTTTCAATTTTACCCATGCATACAGAGACTCTCCTGGCTCTCTCTATCCCTCTCTCCCTCATCCCTCTTCCTGAATTCACTCTGAAGTTTTTAATATTTTCCCCAAGCATACAAAAACATTCCTGTCCCCCCCTCTCTCCCCCTTCTTCCCTCTTCCTGGATTCACTGAAGTTTTTTTTAAATTCCGCTCCCCCCATGCAAACACACACCTTCCTACTTCTCTTTATCCCCAATTCCCTCTTCCTGGATTTAGTCCAAAGATTTTTAAATCTCATCCCCCACTGCATACAGCCACGTTCTTGCCTTTCTCTCTCTCCCCCTCTCTTTCTTCTTCCTATATTTACTCTGATTTTTTTTAAATTCACCCCGTGGATACACACACCTTTTTTCCTGCCTCTCCCTCCCTCTCTCTCCCCTCTCTTCTTGGATTCATTCTGAAGTTTCTTAATTCAGCCCCCACTGCATACATACACTTTCCTGCCTCTCTCTCTCTCTCTCTCTCCACTTCTTCCCTCTTTCTGGCTTCACTGAAGTTTTTTCAATTCCCCCCCTGCATACACACACTCTCCTGCCTTTCTCTCTCTCACACTCCCTCTCCTTCCCACTCTATCCCACCTCTTCCTAGATTTACTCCGAAGTTTTTTAATTTTAATAATGCACACACACACCTTCCTGCCTCTCTCCCCCCCTCTCTCTCCCTCTTTCCGTCATCCCTCTTTCTGAGTTCACCCATACGTTTTTTAAATTTCCCCCATGCATGCACATACCTTCCTGCCCCCCCTCTATCCCTCTTCCTGGATTCACTCTGTTTTTTAAATTTTCTCCCCTTCATATACACAGTACCCACTGCCCCTATCTCCCCCCTCCCTCTTCTTGGATTTTTAAATTTCCTGCCCCACCCTGATGGCCAAATATGGCCTTTCTAGGCTCGTGCCTCAGTGTGCATATTTTCCAATGAGACAAATTGAGACAAGAAGATCATTTTATTACAATTTATCAGAATATTCAAACAAAAGGGATTCCTCATTCAAAGAGGGAACCCCGATCTTTAGCTAATTCCCCTTTTATAGTTAACATAACAAAGAAACCTGAAAGAGGAAAGTTGATTGGACAGGATAACCGCATACATGTTTATTAAAATGAGGTCCGAAGAAGAATAAATTCTAAGGAGAAAGGTTGTTTAGGGTTCACAAGAGATAAGCCAGACCCCAAATTGTACTAACAAACTTTTCTTATCTGGAGCTAGTCTCCAACTTGTTTATCAGTTTAGGAATGTTAAAAGCTAATAAATCTTGAACATCAGTTTAAAAGAAATAATATAAATCAGATTAAAATACAAACTAACTATGTTAGTTAACAAATAACAAAGCCCATGTTATTTGCCCCTCATAATCCCCCCTTTGATGCTAAAGGGCAAATAAAAGATGCCCTTTCGGCATCACTAAAAAGAAGGAAGTTTGGACCAACAGGATTAGGGACCAAATGCGCAGAAGAGTCCATCCAGGAAAAAAAAGAATAGGTAGAAACCAGCACACAAAAATCACATTGGACTGGGCAGGCTCCCTGAAGAAAAAGAAAGAAACCAAAATCCCCAATATCAATAACAATAACAAACACACACAAAAATGGAGCCAATTATGTCCAGACAGATAGCCAGGAAGGAATAAATGTGTCTAAAAAAATGCAGGAAAAAATTGGTATCTACACACACTACAATATAAAAACATAGGCTAAAGGAAAACACATTTTAAAAAGTAATTTTGTAAATAACAATAGGCATAAAAATCAGTAGTGAATGCACATACACCTTGTATGTGTGCTGATAAAAAGCTATGACCATGAGGCCAAAGAGCAATTAAAAACACAGGGAAGACTCCGGTAGGTAGTAGCTTAATGGCATCATCACTACTACAGGCAGAGAGTACAAGCAATGCAGAAATAAGGAAGAAGGCAATGCCAATTGAGGAGCCTCAAACCAGGCAAATACAATGTATAAGATAACACAGTATAAACAGCAGGCCTGTCAGGCCTGTTTCTTCGAATACTTAAGAAAGATCACGCTTAGACATTATTTGAAATGAATAAGGCTACTTTTACTAAGTAACGATAGTTAACAGACCAAGTAAAGCGGAGAGTGAATAGTTTAGGCGCGAACATAGAGTATTAAGCTTAAGCCCATCCCAATCCCCAACCCCCCCCCCTTAGCATTGTCCAATATACTTTCTTCTCCACCATCAGGTGGGCAGGTCTTCACCAGCCTGGAATGCGGGACCGTTAGCCGAGAGATAACACCAGCCGTCAACATCGTCCACCAGCAGAACAATTGTATCCCAACGCCCCCCACCCTCCCCGTTGCCATGGCAGCTAAGCAGAACAAGCGAAGGCTGACATCCGGACCTCCTCCAAGAACAGCGAGAAAACCCCGGACATCTTGCGGAACACGAGATGCTACACCTGGAAAACAGACAAGAAAAGACAAAACAACATATAGGAGAGAGGGAAAGGGTCAAGGTTTGTGTGGATACTTGGCATAAAACTGGCGTACCAGTTTAGGAGCCTTGAGGTGCTCTTTATCCACCCATTCGTTGTGAGAAGGGGGAAAGTC
The DNA here is from genome assembly GCA_039707465.1 of Rhabdophis nuchalis. Taxonomy (NCBI): domain Eukaryota; kingdom Metazoa; phylum Chordata; class Lepidosauria; order Squamata; family Natricidae; genus Rhabdophis; species Rhabdophis nuchalis. The sequence goes on from CM077647.1 coordinate 76,334,634, forward strand.
TTTCCACATGACTAGGAACTGAGTTTTATTCCGACGGACTCTGGAATCCAAAATGTCACGAACTTCATAATGCTGGTGACCGTCCACCATGGTAGGTGCAGGGGTATCAGGCAAAGGTTTGCGGAGATGTGAGGTGCGTTCAGGTTTCAGTAAGTGAATGTGGAACACCGGGTACAGGCGCCGGTAGGTCTTTGGGAGATCCAAACGGACGGACACAGAGCTGATGATTTTGGTTATAGTGAAAGGACCAACAAATTTGGGACCTAGTTTCCTGCATTTCTGCGGGCTATCCAAATGCTTCGTAGACACATAAACTCTATCACCAACTTTGTAGGCCGGGGGAACCGCTCGTTTCCTGTCAGCATACAATTTATGTGAATCATGAGCATCGTTCAAAGTCTTGCGGATGATTGGCCAAACCGAAGACAGCCTAGAGGACCAATCGGCCAAAGAGGGAACTGTCGGTGAGTCATGAGGCAATTCGGGGATGGGTACAAAGTCCTGTCCATAGATGATTTTAAAAGGGGTCATATTTGTACTAGAGTGAACAGAGTTATTATAGGCCACTTCGGCATGTATCAGGAGATCAGCCCAATCATCCTGTTGAAAATTTATAAAACAGCGCAAGTATTGTTCCAAAACGGAATTGGCCCTCTCACAAGATCCATTCGTCTGGGGATGGTAGGCGGAGCTTAAGCCTTGGGCGGAGCCAATCAGTCTCAAAAATTCCTTCCAAAAAAGAGACGTAAACTGAGTGCCTCTGTCTGAAATGATACGCTGGGGAACTCCATGAAAACGGTAAATATGGGTAACGAACAATCGAGCCAAAGATTTGGAAGAGGGAATCTTTGAACAGGGGACAAAGTGAACCTGTTTGGAGAAGAGATCGGTAACGACCCAAATGACGGTGTAGCCTTGACTGGGCGGAAGGTCAACTATAAAGTCCATTGAAATCTCTTTCCAAGGTACCTCTGGTGTCGCCACGGACTGGAGGAGGCCACGCGGTTTTCCCGGTGCACGTTTAGAAGCCGCACAAACAAGGGCAACTGGCAATATATGATTCAACATCCTTTTTAAGTGAGGGCCACCAGAACTGTCGTTTAACAAGGTGTACAGTTTTAACGAAACCGAAATGGCCAGCCAAACGGGAGTCGTGTGCGCGTTGCAAAACAAAAGGCCGTATAGTACTAGGGACATAAATCTTAGAGCCAATCCAGGGAAGATTGTCCCTAATAGTACAGTCACCTGAATGTGCGGAATACCATTCGTCAGTAAGCAGTTCATCCTTAATACGAGCAATTAGGTCAGCAGGTGGAGTAGTTTGGATTGTGGAATGGCTTCTAGTAGATACTGGAGAAGCCGGCAAAGTAAGTGGCATGATGGGCTGTACAATAGTAAGTTTAGAAACATCATATTGTGGTAGTCTGGAGAGAGCATCAGCCATGAAATTCTTGCCGCCCGGAATATATTTAAGATGGAAATTGAAGCGATGGAAGTAGTGAGCCCAACGAAGTTGCCTCGGGGACAATTTTCGAGAGGAGGTAAGAGCCTCCAAATTCTTATGGTCCGTCCAGACTTCAAACGGATGGGGAGCACCCTCAAGAAAATGACGCCAAGTCATGAGAGCCCAACGAACAGCAAAAGCTTCTTTTTCCCAAATGGCCCAACCACGCTCGGATGTAGAGAGTTTCCGAGAGGTGTAGGCACAAGGTTGTAATTGCCCACGGTGGTTGAGTTGTAATAAGACTGCACCCACAGCGACATCACTGGCGTCCGCCTGAACTACAAACGGGGAACCAACATCGGGATGTTTAAGGACAGGTTCGGCCGCAAATAAATGTTTAAGCTTTTCGAAAGCGGCTTGGCACTCCATGGTCCATTTGAGGGGAGACCCTGGTCGAGGTTTACCGTCTCCCTTCGTTTTAAGAAGGTTTGTAATGGGCAAGGCAATGTTGGCGAATGACGGAATAAATTGGCGGTAAAAGTTTGCAAATCCCAAAAAGCTCTGTAATTGTTTGCGAGTTCGGGGAGGAGCCCACTCCGTCACCGCTTTAACCTTCGCAGGATCCATCTCAATTCCCTCAGAAGAAATGCGGTAACCCAAATAATCAATTTTTTGCTGGTGAAACTCACATTTGGACAGTTTGGCGTATAGCTCATCGGAACGTAGTTTTTGAAGGACAGAACGCACCAGTTTAACATGCTCGTCATGTGTTTGTGAGTAAACAACGATGTCATCAATATAGACTAAAACGCCTTTGTAAAGGTGCTCGTGGAGAACCTCATTAATCAGTTGCATAAACACAGAAGGAGCACCCTGAAGACCAAAGGGGAGGACCTTAAATTGAAAGCATCCAAGGGGACAGTTAAAGGCGGTTTTCCATTCGTCTCCCTCTTTAATTCTGACCCTATAATAGGCCTCACGTAAGTCCAGTTTAGTAAAAATTTTACCAGTAGCCAGGTGAGCAAGCATGTCCTTCATAAGCGGGAGTGGGTAGACGTTGTGTTCGCAAATGGTGTTGAGATAAGAGTAGTCTTGTACTAGTCTAAGAGTGCCATCTTTCTTTTCCCTAAACATAACAGGTGCAGCTACACGTGGCCTAGCTGGCTCAATGAAACCCCTTTGAAGATTTTTATCGATGAACTTACGCAATTCCTCCATCTCCCGTGGGGTCATGGAGTAAAGGCGAGGTTTTGGCAATTGCACCCCAGGGAGGAAATCAATTGAACAATCAGTAGCTCTATGAGGAGGAAGGGAATCACAAGATCTCTCACTGAAAGCCTCCTTTAGGTCCCAATATTCTTTGGGAATCTTCTCCTCGCCTGGTATGACTTCAGGTGAAGGAAAATCTAATAAGGGCCCAGCGGGTTCAGTTTTAAGAGGTGAGTTACTGGGTGGGAAGTGATTGTCCTCTGATGGCAGAGAGGTATGTTCAGGTAATGACAGAGGTATGCGTACCCAACCCTCTCTCCAATTTATTAGAGGATTCCATTTACGAAGCCAATTGACCCCCAAAATGATAGCATTTTCAGAGATGGCAGTCACGATAAAATTGATGGTCTCAGTATGAGCTGTGCCAATAGAGACATGAATTGGTTCGGTGATAAAAGATGCTGGGGTTCCCCCTGCTACAGAACCATCCATTTGGCAAAAGGCTATGGGAGTTTTCAGGGTTTTTAAGTGAAAACCCATGGAAGAGACCAGGTCTTGGCTTATGAGACATTTTGAGCACCCAGAATCAATAAGGGCTTGCACATTGCAAGTACGTCCAGTAGATGGAGCCAAAAGCTTTAAATTTATATAAAGGGGCCCGGAACGGTGACTCACCAAATTGTCATCAGAAGAATTCGAAGACGCCTCCCAGTCATCAGGGTGGGTGCTGGGCTGGTCAGTGGAGAGGTTCAGAGGCTCCACCCCGCTCATTGCCGGTCTACTGCGCACGCTCGGAGGCTTTGGAGGCTTTCCTTCCGAAGAGGAATGTGGGCGTGGAGGTTGCCTTGATCTGCATTTGTCAGCCCAGTGCCCCTCCTTTCCGCAGCGATAACAATTGCCTGAGCGAGGTTGAGTTGGTTTCCGCCCCCCCCCTTTGCAAATGGGAATCTTTCTCTGGGGACCGAGATTTGAGGCTGTCCCTCTGTGGTTTTTTTTCAAGACGGACTGGATCCTGCAAGTGGGCCTGATCCAGTTCCACATCCCCAGCGAGATCTATCCATTCATTTAAGGTCTCGGGACGGAATCTGTTCACACATGTTTGATAAATGTCCTTATTAAGCCCTTCAACATAGAGGTCCATTAAGGCCTGGTCACTATAACCAGTCATAAACACCGATAACTCCTGAAAAATCTGCGTGTACTCCTGGACCGTCATACTCCCCTGGTGTAAGGTTTTCATTTTCATTTTAGCTTTCCTTTCAACACGGGGATCTTCAAAACGCCTTCTAAGAGCATTCATAAAACGATCGAAATCCCGCAACGCGGGTGAGCGGCTATTATGCAGGGAGACCAGCCCTCTGGAAGCTTGGTCTTCCAGAGCCATTGAGACAATTCTAATTTTGATTTCATCATCTAAATCAACTGCGTAAAACTGCATGAAATTATCGACGTGAATTAGAAAAAAGTTTGTCGGCACTACCGTCGTATTTAACACCCAAGGGGGGGAGTTTTGCAAGTCGACGAGGGGAGGTGGGTCGGGCTTCTCTCCGCAATTCCCTGCTGGGTCGGGGAGGGGGGGATGGTGTTGAGCTCCTGCTTTCTTTGGCAGCTGCTGAATGCGTTTCTTTTAGCTGTCTGCGTTCCTGCTCCCTCCCCCAGAGCTTATCCAGGGCCTCCCGCTTCTCGTCTGCTTGGCGAAGCAATTCTTGGGCCATTTCTTTTAACTCCCTTTCTTCTCTTAAAAGTTCCGGAATGACTGTCTTGGGGGAAAGGCGCCGCCTGGTGACGTTTACTCCAGTCATTCCTACCCCTTCGGACCATCATTTTGGTTTGACTGAATCTTTGGTTGGCAGATTAAGATTTAGGCCAGCCAAACAGTCCATCACTGACCTGGTATCTTCAGATTGAACAGGAAGGTGCGATGCCTCTGTTCCCATATCAGGTTCAGGCAGAACCTCCACCAACGGAAGCTCCTCTTGTGCAGGGTCCGACATCAGGTGTGGATTTAGTGACTCTCCGCTTTTTGTCAGGCCTGTTTCTTCGAATACTTAAGAAAGATCACGCTTAGACATTATTTGAAATGAATAAGGCTACTTTTACTAAGTAACGATAGTTAACAGACCAAGTAAAGCGGAGAGTGAATAGTTTAGGCGCGAACATAGAGTATTAAGCTTAAGCCCATCCCAATCCCCAAACCCCCCCCTTAGCATTGTCCAATATACTTTCTTCTCCACCATCAGGTGGGCAGGTCTTCACCAGCCTGGAATGCGGGACCGTTAGCTGAGAGATAACACCAGCCGTCAACATCGTCCACCAGCAGAACAATTGTATCCCAACGCCCCCCACCCTCCCCGTTGCCATGGCAGCTAAGCAGAACAAGCGAAGGCTGACAGGCCTAAATATCCAAAAATAACCATCCTGAGGAGGTATTGTGATGTTGCAATGCAGCAGATACATTAAAAGTCCAAATTCAGTATGTCATATTCCCAAGAAAAATGACCCATGTGTGGAGGGATATGCAAGTATGCAGGAGGCATAGATCATCCTGTATTATCCTAGAGACTAAGAAATAAGATGTATCTAGAAAAAAAAAGGAAGAGTCAAAAAACTCCCAATAAAAAGGAATGTCCATAGGAGGTATACATATCCCAGAAATCTGCTAGCTCTAAACTTACAGCAAGGTAGAGGACATTCAAAGAGAGAGAGAGAGAAAAGTCCTACAAAGTCAATAGGTGACCTAGGTGTAATACTGGCCAACATTCTTAGCATATTCCATGCCATGCCACCTCTGCATTATCGAGCAAGAAATCCTCTGGTAGAAAAAAATGTAAATACAAGGTCATATAACCCCATAAGGTACTATCCCCACAAACTGCTACATCATGTCTCCCACAAGTATTCTCTGGAGGTACAGCAGATGGGTTTCTCCAAAGTATAGGTAGCATATAAATACATTTCAAATACAGGGAACATGAACTAAAAATACACATGAGAAAAGCATACAAATGATTACATACATGCAAACCAATATCCTAATGTCCTGTTAAGCTAATATAGCATCAGTCCTAGGACAAAGACAATCAATCACATGGCAGTCCAGCAACGCCAGTCATGCAGTAGGTCAAGTGGTGATCAGTTCGTGCAGCATTTGAAGTGATGAGCAGGAAAAATGTAACCAAGTCCGTCGTATAGTTTTCAGTAGCATGGAAAACTCATTCCAAAGCGATGTAGAGTCTCTGCTTAGGTTCTTATCAAAATCTACTGAATGAAAAGACAATCACTAGTCATTAGTTCCAGGAAGCCAGGGTTCCAGTAGCACTCACCACACATCTAGTAATATTTCCACTCAGGTTCCATATTGATATTATCAAGGAGTCACTGTACTGTTGCTATAGCTCTCAGTTAAGTCCACCAGCAGGAAAACAGGTTCTTCCTTCCATACTTGGATATGCAAACCTTCTCCACTGGGGGTTCACGTGTTTAGACCAGGTGAGATGCGCAGCTTCCCTTGCTTGAATGACCCATGGTCAGACAGGAGACAAATCAGCGGTAAAAAAACTCATCAAAAGTCATAAATGTCATAACTGGCTCAGGCTGTTTCCAGCATCGAAATCAGATAAGACACCTGGACATCAGCCTTTTGCCACAGGTGCCACAGGAATCAAAGGCCCAATGAGTGCAAGCCACAGCTCACCAGAACCCAAAGTGTCCATCTCCATGTTGCCACGATTCCACAGACTCTGATGATCTTCTGGATAAAATACCTTTAAATGGGTCAATGTCAAAATCCAAACAGATTAAGTCACAATGTTAAGGATTGGGGGGGGGGGGGGGAATGCAAATTTAGTTGAACAGAACTAGCCATAGTTGGCTCTTGAATAGGTGGAAGTATATAAGCATGCAATGTAAAAGAAAGCTGTTAGGCAGAATTCCTTTTTTCTTAGAAAGACAAATCAGAAGAGATCAGCATATCAGCATAACAACAGAGTATGCTCCCATACAGAAATATAGCCAAAAGCAAGACTGGGACCCACCATTACTTAATATTTAAATTAATAACTCTTAAGCAAAAACATTTGATACCTTCCATATTCTGGATAATACCTAAAATAAGGTCCTACAATGTGGGAAAGCTAAATGAGAATGTATTCAACAGTTACTGGATGGCTTTCACAATTAACAATTGAAGAAAAAAAATCAATGTCCAGAATTAGACTATACTTGTCCATGGAGGCTCTATCATAGATTGACAAAGTTTTACTTTTTCCACACATACACACCTCTCCACCCTGATTAGATGCCATGTTAAGGGGGAAATGTAACTCAAGAAACTTAACACATTTCAGAATGGTAAGAGAAAAAGCACTCAGGCTTCACTGACCAGCAGAGTTATGTCTGGAATGTCTGTTGTTTCAGGCAGATGATATACAAATCACCTTTGGGGGCAGCATAGCAAGAAAACAAGAGGATAGCTAGGAAGACAAAAGATTGCCCCCCCCCGGCCTTCCCCATATAAAACTTTTGCTTGTAGGGGACTAGAACAGCCCTCAAAACAGAAAAAAGGAAGAAAATTACAATAACATTCTCCTGAAAAAGTAAAGTTTGTTTGTTTGTTTATTTATTTATTTATTTATTTATTTATTTATTTATTTATTTATTTATTTATTTATTTATTTATTTATTTATTTATTTATTTATTTATTTATTTATTTATTTATTTATTTATTTATTTATTTATTTATTTATTTATTTATTTATTTATTTATTTATTTATTTATTTATTTATTATTTAATTTGTATACCACCCTTCTCCCTCTCGGGACTCAGGGCGCTGAACAGCCACAGTAAAAACAGAAAATACAAAAGTTGAAATGACATATTAATATGTCATTAATAATTTGGCCCATAATTTAAAACCCAATACTAAAAACCCAATTAAAACAAGGTTATGACAGGCCGGCTGCATGAAATAGATGTGTCTTCAGGGCCCAATGGAAGAGACGTAGGTCTGAGATCGTACATAATTCAGGGGGTAGGTCATTCCAGAGGGCAGGAGCTGCCACAGAGAAGGCTCTCCCCCTGGGGGTCGCCAGCCGACATTGTCTGGCCGATGGCACCCTGAGGAGGCCCTCTCTGTGGGAGTGAACTGGTTGGTGGGAGGTATTTGGCAGCAGGAGGCGGTCTTGCAGATAACCGGGTCCCTTGCCATGGAGCACTTTAAAGGTGGTCACTAATATCTTGAAGCTCACCCGGAAAGCCACAGGCAGCCAGTGCAGCTCACGCAGGAGAGGTGTCACATGGGAATGTCTAGATGCTCCCAAAACCCCCCGCGTGGCCGCATTCTGAACTAACTGGAGCCTCCGGGTGCATCTCAAGGGAAACCCCATGTAGAGAGCATTACAGTAGTCCAGGCAGGAGGTGACGAGAGCTTGAGTGACAGTGCGTAAGGCGTCACGATCCAGAAAGGGGCACAACTGGCATATCAGGCGGACCTGATAAAAAGCCCCCCTGGCCACGGCCATCATGTGCTCTTCTAAAGACAGCCGAGAGTCCAGGAGGACACTCAAGTTGCAAGCCCTCTCTATGGGGGCCAATGACTCGCCCCCAATGGCCAGAGATGGCGTCAACTGGCTATACCGTGACGCCGGAAGCCACAGCCACTTGGTCTTGGATGGGTTGAGTCGAAGTTGGGGTGTCTCCACTGTTGTAACCCATATTAGGGAAACAATGTTGCAAACAACTGCCTAGTTGGGGCCAACAGTTGTCCTTTGGCAACAGATACAGGCATGGTTTCCCAATTTCTCCCACCTAGGGCAGAAGGGGGGGAGGGAAATAGCCAGTCCAAAATCACCCAGCAGGCCATCATAGCTAAAGCAGGAGTGGAATTCACAATTCTCCAGTTCTGTAGCCTGCGGCCTTAAACACGAGACCAAATTTGTTAGATTGACAAAGGAGTCCGACTCAGGCATGGTCAATCAACAGGAACATTTATTCAGCAACTATTTACAATGCACAAGAATCACTACTGGCAAAGCTTCCCCGTCTGACAGCCCTTCATATAGGCTTTCAGACAGGAACCCTTGCAGCAAGCTAGCTGCAACATTGTATCTGTTTTCTAGGCAGTCTCCTGCCGGCTCCGTTCCGGAATGTGGTGACTCAGAGTTCACCAGACTTGCTGGCACGGTTGTAGACCTGAGGACTTAACACTCCTTCCCCCAAGGTCAGTGCGCATGTGTCCAGTCTTTCTGTCCATCAACGTGTAGGTGCATGCGTACTCCTCCAAGTAGGCGGGGCGGTGTCGGGCCCGCCCCGAACGCCTCAGTTGCTGCGGAGAGCTCGGCAAGGTAAGTAGTTCCTGGGGAAGCTCCTCCCCATGGGGAGTGGAGGCCCCACCCACGTCACCACGGCCTGCCCCCGGAGGTGACGTCTGCGTCACTGGAACCGGTGATAATGGTAAGTCCATGCGAGGGGGCGTGGCGGCCGGGCTTGAGGTTGTTGAAGGTTGCCGGCTGGTAGCTGGTTGGTAGGGTGGGCCTCCTAGCGGCGAGGCCCACAACTCCGTGTCGGCTTGAGTGGAGTAGTCCAGAGGGGGTCTGCAGAGTGTGTCCGATGACGAGAGGCCGGGACTGGCAAAAGCCTCCAGAGTTACCTTCTGCGGCTCGGCTTGAACAGGGAACAGCGGCCCAACGGGGGCCAACGGGCAGGAACGGCCAGGTGTGGTGAAGGCCGTCTCGGGCAGGCGGCGCCTTAGTTGATCCAGGCGCCGCCGCCACTCAGATCCATCGCGTAGGCCGACCCTGTAAGAGCAGGGGCCGGTTAAGTCCAAGATGGTTGCGGGAACCCATCGCGGCTCCCCTGAGAAGTTTCTTGCCCAGACTAGGTCCCCAACTTGAAATAGGCGAGGGGAGGGAACCTGCAGGTTGCTCCTCTGCACCCCGTCATAATCGGGGTGCAGTCTGTCCAGGGTGGTCCGCAAGCGTCGGCCCATCAAGAGCTCCGGGGGGGTTTTCCCTGTGGCCGGGCAAGGTGTGACATGCTGTCCCAAGAGGTACGCAGCCACCCTTGCCTGCCAGTCCCCTTTATCCAAACGGGCCAAGGCTTCCTTGGCCGAGCGGACTGCTCGTTCCGCGCGTCCATTAGACGCCGGGTGATAAGGGGCAACCGGCGCGTGGCGGATCCCTTGGGTGGCCAGAAAGTCCAAGAAGGTGGAGGACTGAAATTGGGGTCCGTTGTCGGACACAATGATGTCCGGCAACCCATGGGTGGCGAACAGGCGGCGCAACGCGTGCACGGTGCTCTCCGCTGTGGTGGAGGCCATGACAATCACCTCCACCCAGCGGGAGAACGCATCCACCACCACAAGGAAATTCTGGCCATGGAAGGGACCCGCGAAATCCAAGTGGAGCCTGGACCACGGGCTCCTGGGAAGGTCCCACTCCCGCGGCGGGGAGACCGGCGGGGCCAGCCGGGACGATTGGCAGGTGGAGCAGGCGGCCACCCACTCCGCCACTTCAGCGTCCATGCCAGGCCACCAGACATAGCTCCAGGCTAAAGCCTTCATACGGACTATGCCTGGGTGATTGGCATGGAGCGACTGAAGAACCATGAGTCTCAGAGGGGAAGGGACGATGACCCGATCTTCCCAACACAAGCACCCGCAATGGAGCGAGAGCTCCAGCTGGCATGACTTGTATGGCCGAAAGTCTTCAGCCACGCTGCCCGTAGGCCACCCCCTCAGCACCCAACGGCAGACCTGGGCGAGGACGGGGTCTGCGCGGGTGTGAGCGGCGATGGCGGAAGAGGACAAGGGCAAGTCCGACTCCACGACCGTCAGAACAGAGAGGGCCGGCACAGGGGCTGAATCCGGCCCCAGGATAGGGCAGCGGCTTAGGGCATCAGCATGCCCTATCTGCTTGCCAGGATGGTATAGCAGCATATAGTCATACGCTGCCAGGAATTCCGTCCAACGGGTCATCCTGGGTGACAGGATGGGGGGGGGTCGGACGGTCACCGGCCAACAGCCCAAGGAGCGGCTTGTGGTCCGTGATGACAGAAAAGGTCCGCCCATAAAGGTAGTTGTGGAACTTCTTAATCCCGGACACTACAGCCAAAGCCTCCTTGTCGATTTGGCTATAGTTTCTCTCCGTTTGAGACATTGTCCGGGAGTAAAAAGCAATGGGGGCTTCCGAGCCGTCTGGAAAGACGTGACTCAGGACAGCCCCCAGGCCAAAAGGGGAGGCATCGCATGCAAGCGTCAGAGGAAGCCTGTCATGGTACTGGACTAGTACCGCGTCTGACATGAGCATGGCTTTGACAGCCGCGAACGCATGCGCTTCGCGGTTGCCCCAGTGCCAGGCCGCGGATTGGTCGAGCAACCGATGCAGTGGCTCGGCTAGCGATGCCTTGTGGGGAATAAATGGCGCATAAAAATTCAAAAGGCCGAGGAATGCCTGCAGCTCCGTTTTGGAGGCAGGAGTGGGGGCCTTTTGGATGGCCTCGACCTTGGAGGGGGTGGGGTGAATTCCTTGGGCATCAATCATGAAGCCCAGGAATTCCACCCTCGGCGCAGCAAATGTACATTTGCTGCGCTTCAATTTTAAACCCGCGCCCCTGAAAACTCTGAGGACCTTCCGCAACGTCTTGGCGAGCTCTGATATGCTGGCAGCAGCAATCAGGACATCGTCAAAGTACGGTACAACGCCAGGCAGCCCATGGAGCAGTCGCTCCATGAGGCTCTGGAAGATCCCCGGGGCCACGGACACGCCAAATTGGAGGCGGCGACAGCAGAAAGCCCCTCGGTGGGTGATGATGGTCTGCGCCTCTGCAGCCTCGTCGTCCACCGGGAGCTGTTGGTAGGCCTGTGCCATATCCAGTTTCGCGAATACTCGACCCCGCCCCAGAGAGTGGAGCAGGTCCTGTACTACCGGAACCGGGTATGGGTTCGCCTGAAGCCCGAGGTTGATCATCGACTTATAGTCGGCGCAGATCCTCACGGACCCGTCGGGCTTAATGGGGACCACAATTGGGGTCTCCCATTTTGCCTGATCGACGGGTTCGAGCATGCCCTGCGCCACTAATCGATCTAATTCCGCTTCAACCTTGGGCTTCAGTGCGAACGGCAGCCTGCGGGCCTTCAAGCGGACAGGAGCAACCTGGGGATCCAGGTTTAGGGAAACGGGAGTGCCCTTGTACGTTCCTAGGCTGCCATCAAAGACGTCGCTGAACTCTTTGATCACTACGTCTACCGGAGAACTGGCTGGCACGCTGTGTACTCCTTGGACTGACAGTCCCAAGGCTGGAAACCAGTCCAATCCGATCAAGGCAGCTAGGGAATTGGCCACTACTAGGACGGGAAGGGTCCCATGGAAAGAGCCGTAGTTCTACCCTCACTCTATGCAGTCCTAGGATGGGAATTGGCGAACCCTACTAGTCTTTTAGGATCGTCGCCGCAGGGCCGAGGTCTCGTTTCCGGAGATGGGGGCACAATTTAGTTAATTGTGCCCAGGAAATGAGGGATCTAGAGGACCCGGAATCTATTTCCATCTTGACTCCCACACCCTCTAAATAAACCACCGTGGACAGTCTCATACTCTCTGCCTGGTCAAAGTTCAGAGCTGGGGGCATCTCCGACAGCGTGAAGCAGTCAGTCGGCTGTGGCTGGCGGCGTCTCGATCGTTTCTGAGCCGCTTGTTGACCTGGTGGAGCAGCTCTGGAGGCAGCTGCTGGAGTAGTCGTTGGTGCGGCGGCACGGCACACGGCTGCCAGGTGTCCTTTCCTGCCGCATCTGCGGCACACCGATGCCTTGAAGGGGCAGTTGGGTCTTTGGTGGGCACCTCCGCAACCTAGGCAGCTACCGGGGTTTTGCTGAGGTGTTAATGCGCGATTAGGCAAGCGCCCGGTCACCCTCATGCAGTCCCCTTGGTCTTCATCCTCTATCTCGTCTAGCGGCGCTATCACGTCCACTAGACATGCTCACGGAGTGGGGAAAAGAGGAGTGCGAGCGTGGCCCATGTCAGATGTGGAAATCTCTGACAATTCCGCTGCGCGGACTTCTTCCACCGCTTGCTCGAGAGTCAGGACAGTTTTAGAGAGCAAGCGGCGCTTTAGGCAGATGTCTTTGACGCCGCACATGAACTGCTCCAGTAGAGATTCCTCCAGGAAGCCTGCGGGGAACTCGCAAGGAATTGCGGTGGCTCTCAGTTTCTGGAGGAACTCAGCTAAAGATTGCTGCGGTTGTTGCACACATTGCCTGAATACGTAGCGATGTGCTATGCGAGATGGCACAGGCGCGTAGTGTGCTCTCAGGCAGCCCAGGAGATCGTCCCACGGCACTTCGTGTACCGCTGCGGGGGCTGCTATGGTTCGAGCGGTGGCGAATAATTCTGGACCGCCACACTGGAGGAAGAGGCTCAGCTTCCTTGCTGGTGCGAGTTCGCCGTAATCACTTGCGATCATGAAACACTCGAAGCGTGCTAAGAAGGAAGCCCATTGCTCCTTCATCGGATCGAACGGCGCGAACGGTGGCATTGTCGCCATGGTGCGGCTGTGGTGGGCGCTCTGCACTTGTATAGTCGAAGCTTCGTTCCTCGTTGAGCCTAATGACAAGGCCTGAATCCCATCCTCGTCGCCAGTGTTAGATTGACAAAGGAGTCCGACTCAGGCATGGTCAATCAACAGGAACATTTATTCAGCAACTATTTACAATGCACAAGAATCACTACTGGCAAGGCTTCCCCGTCTGACAGCCCTTTATATAGGCTTTCAGACAGGAACCCTTGCAGCAAGCTAGCTGCAACATTGTATCTGTTTTCTAGACAGTCTCCTGCCGGCTCCGTTCCGGAATGTGGTGACTCAGAGTTCACCAGACTTGCTGGCACGGTTGTAGACCTGAGGACTTAACAAAATTGGTTCTCTATAAAGGTTTCCCTCCCCCTCCTTGACTCCAAGGAAAAGGGAAACAAATTAAGCACAGAGTATACAGCAATTAATCATCTCTTTGCAGTAGCAAGAAGTTTCAAAAACACACGATGTATATAAAATAACATTGGAGTAGTCCTTTGACAAGAATGCCCTCCAACGCATTATGTAGAATATATCCAAATTAAAATGCGAAGGAGAATCACCTAAAGTTTACAAACTCACACACAATACCAAAAACAGAATATCAGAGTTGAATGGAACCTTAAAGGTCTTTTGGTACAACCCCCTTCTGTAAAAACTGCTATTTAATTTTCTCCTAAAAACTTCCAGGTAATGAAGCAACCACAGCTCCCGGAGACAATCATCTCATTGATGAATTAGTCCACAATCGGGAAATCTTGCTTAGTTCTAGATTTGTTTCCTCCCTGATTAGTTACTAGCTATTACACATTGCTCTGTCTTTTAGCACTTTGTCTGTGTGTGCATAAGAAGAGATCGGATGTTGCTGTGCCCCTCCTTTCACAGGCAAAAGGGATAAGCAGGAGGGGCGGGGAAAAAGCAAAAAGGAACAGAAGAGAAAATGCACCCTCCTTTCCTACTCAGATACAATTTGAAATGCAAAATGAATTTTGCATTAACTTGAATCTGCTGTCAAGAAGTTAATCTTAACTACATTCCTTCAGTTTTAGGCAGAAATAAAGAAATCATACTCAGAAGAAAACCTCTAAAACTATCATGCACAAAAATAATGCAGTTGCTTCTTAATTTAAGAAAGTAAGAATAGAAAATAACTCCTTCAGAAAAGATCTCAAATGCTATATAACTAGTGAGTTAGCAAAAAAAAATTACAGATAGACACACAGAAATTTTTCAAAACAAAGTTTTGCTCAGAGAACAAATCTCTTACATTCACTTTTCATTCCTCCTTAATCTCACACATTCTGGTTAGAAAAAATTGGTGACTGCGAATGCATATTTCCCCCCCAGAAAAGTGGTAATGTTAAAAAAAGTGTTTTTTTCTCCAAATTTTTGGAACTTAGAGAAATATATAAAGTTCTAGGAGGTTTCTATAGATCAACTCTAAATGTAAATGTTATGTTCTCATCCCACGCCCAGACATTCAGTCTGGGGAACTAAGATTAACCCAGAGGTCTGTTAAACACTGTAACAACGAGTCGCGTCTGATTGGCCGAGACGCGGCTGGCCGGGCCAGACTTTCTGTCTGGCTAAGGTTTTCCTGCTTTGTGCTAAAGTATAAATAGCTATCGAAGTCTTTGCTATCTGCTCTCTTGTTACCTGTATATAGTTCTTGCTAGTTGCAAATAAACCTGTTCCAATGACTAGCCTGCCTTCTACTGAATTCCTGCAAACTTAACACTGGCGACGAAGGTTTTGGGAGCAGGCCTAGTCTCGTCCTCTGGCCACAAGGAGGGAGCCTTCCGCTGTTCCAGCTAGACGGGTGAGGGACGACCGGCACGATGACGACGATGCCGCCCTTCGCACCGTTCGACACTACGAAAGAGCAATGGGCTTCATTCCTGGCCCGGTTTGAATGTTTCTTGATTGCTAACGATTTCGGCGAGCTGTCCCCCGCACGGAAACTCAGCATTTTCCTAGGATGCGGCGGCCCCGAACGCTTTGCGACCACAAGAACCATCGCCGCACTGGCCACGGTGCATGAGGTGCCATGGGACGATCTCCTCGGCTGCCTCCGTGCACACTACGCCCCGGTGCCGTCTAGAATTGCACACCGATACGCCTTCCGGCAGTGCGTGCAGCAGTTAACCCAATCGATTGCACAATTCCTCCAGGTGCTGAGAGCGACGGCGATTCCCTGCGAATTCCCTGCCGCGTTCCTCGGAGAGTCCTTGCTAGAACAATTCGTCTGCGGCGTCAGGGACGTCCGCCTGAAACACCGGCTCCTCGCCAAAACAGCTATTACTCTCGAGCAGGCAGTGGAAGAGGCTTGCGCTGCCGAGTTGTTGGAGCTATCCACGACCGACATGGGCCGCGCTCGCCCCTCTCTTTTCCCGTCTCCAAAAGCCTGCATGGTGGATGAGTTCACACCGCTGGACGACTCCGATAACGACGACCAGATCGCCTGCATGCGCATAAAGGGACGAAAGGCACGCCGCCCTTCCGCCAACCACCCCAGTCCCTGTTTAGGCTGCGGAGGGGATCATCAAAAGCCAGACTGCCCTTTCAAATCCTCCGTGTGTTATCGCTGCGGCCGCAAGGGCCACCTGGCCGCCGTCTGCAGAGCCGCAACTCCAGCTACACCGTCTGCTGCGTCCCCAGCCACCAGACCTCCACCCAAACAACACGCTACTCTGCCGAAATGCCCAAATCGCCAGACAAACCCACCTACTGACTGCTTCGCTCTCTCTGAGACTCCGCCGTCCATCTGCTATGACACCACAGACAGTACGCGCCTAAAGAGAGTGGTTTGTCTGGAGGGGGTGGGAGTGTCCATGGAGGTGAATTCCGGATCTTCCCATTCGATTTTGTCCTGGGCGCAGCTCTCAAAGTTGCGCCCTACCTTAAGGAAGAAGGATCTCTCTCCCTCCCTGACTGTCCTTAAAGACTACCAGGGTTCCGCAATTCCCACTCTGGGAAAATGGGTTGTGCGGGTGGACTACGGGTCGTTTCACGGGTCCCTACCCATTCTGGTGGTGGCAAATCCCCTCTCCGCTATCATCGGCCTGGACAGGTTTAAAGCCCTGGGCCTGTCAGTACAAGGAGTGCATTGCGTGCCGGCCAACTCCCCGGTTAAGGAAGTGCTGGACGAGTTCAGCGACGTATTCGATGGGCGTTTGGCCGCCTACAAAGGCACCCCAGTATCGCTCAACGTAGACCCTCAGGTTGCTCCAATCCATCTGAAAGCCTGCAGGTTGCCGTTCGTGCTGAAGCCCAAGGTGGAGGCGGAGTTGGTCCGTTTGGTGGCGCAGGGCGTGCTTGAACCCATTGACCAGGCAAAATGGGAGACCCCAATAGTGGTCCCCATTAAGCCTGACGGGTCCGTCCGCATATGTGCCGATTACAAATCCACCATAAACCGAGGACTTCAGGCGAACCCATACCCAGTTCCGGTTGTGCAGGACCTACTCCACTCGTTAGGAAGGGGCTGCATATTCACGAAACTGGATATGGCGCAGGCCTATCAACAGCTCCCGGTGGACGACGAGGCTGCTGAGGCACAGACCATCGTCACCCACCGAGGGGCTTTTCGCTGTCGCCGCTTACAATTCGGCATTTCCGTGGCCCCGGGGATCTTCCAGAGCCTCATGGAGCGTTTGCTCCATGGGCTCCCTGGTGTCGTTCCTTATTTTGACGACGTTCTGATAGCTTCATCCAGCATATCAGAACTCGCCAAAGTATTACGGAAGGTCCTCTCTATTTTCAGGGGCATGGGCTTAAAATTGAAGTGCAGCAATTGCACATTTGCTGCGCCGTGGGTCGAATTCCTGGGCTTCATGATTGATGCCCGGGGAATTCACCCCACCCCCTCAAAGGTCGAGGCAATCCAAAACGCACCTACACCTGCCTCTAAAGCGGAGCTGCAGGCATTCCTCGGCCTTTTGAATTTTTGCACGCCATTCATCCCCCACAAGGCATCGTTAGCCGAACCGCTGCATCGGTTACTCGACCGATCCACGGCCTGGTGCTGGGGCAGCCGTGAAGCCCAGGTGTTCGTGGCTGTTAAAGCTATGCTAACATCAGAGGCTGTCCTAGTCCAGTATGATGACAGGCTCCCTCTGATTCTGGCATGCGATGCCTCCCCATTTGGCCTGGGGGCTGTCCTGAGCCATGTCCTGCCCGATGGCTCAGAGGCCCCCATTGCTTTTTATTCCTGGACTATGTCTCCCACAGAGAGAAACTACAGTCAGATAGACAAGGAGGCTCTGGCTGTGGTGTCCGGGATTAAAAAGTTCCACATCTATCTGCATGGGCGGACCTTTTCCGTTGTTACCGACCACAAGCCTCTCCTTGGGCTGTTGGCCAGTGACCGTCCGACCCCCCCATCCTCTCTCCCAGGATGACCTGGTGGATGGAGTTCCTAGCAGCATATGATTATACGCTGCTATACCGTCCAGGCAAGCAGATAGGACACGCCGATGCCCTTAGCCGCTGCCCCACGCCAGTTCTGTCTCTCTGGACCCCACGCCAGTTCCGTCTCTCTCCGTCCTGGCCATTGCTGAGTCCGACATTCCCTTGTCCTCTTCGGATGTCGCTGCCCACACCCAGTCTGACCCTGTCCTCTCTCAAGTTTCCCGATGGGTCCTGCATGGGTGGCCTTCGGGCAGCGTGGCTGATGAGTTTCGGCCCTACAAGACACGCCAGATGGAGCTTTCGCTCCATTGTGGCTGCTTGTGCTGGGAGGACCGGGTCATCATTCCTCCTCCCTTGCGACACCAGGTGCTACAGTCTCTCCATGCTACCCACCCGGGCATAGCTCGAATGAAGACATTAGTCAGAAGCTATGTTTGGTGGCCCGGCATGGACGCGGAAGTAGCCACCTGGGTCGTTTCATGTCCAACCTGCCAGTCATCACGTCCTGCCCCGCTGGTGTCTCCCCCTAGGGAATGGGACATCCCCAAGAGCCCTTGGTCCCGAGTCCACATTGACTTCGCGGGTCCCTTCCATGGCCAGTCCTTCCTGGTAGTGGTAGATGCCTACTCCCACTGGGTGGAGGTGGTCCTCATGGCCTCTACTACGGTGGAGAGCCCGGTCCAGGCTTTGCGTCACCTGTTCGCGACACATGAATTGCCGGACATCCTCGTGTCTGACAACGGCCCGCAGTTCCATTCCACCACTTTTCAGGAATTCCTGGCCGCTCAAGGGATCCGCCACATGCCAGTAGCTCCCTATCACCCGGCGTCCAACGACCGTGCAGAACGAGCCGTGCGCTCGGCCAAGGAGGCCTTGGCCCGGCTGGATAAGGGAGACTGGCCTGAAAGGGTGGCTGCTTACCTCATGGGTCAGCATTCCACTCCTTGCCAACCACAGGAAAGAGCCCCGCTGAGCTCTTGATGGGTCGACGCCTACAGACCGCCTTGGACAGACTGCACCCTGACTACGACGGGGTGCAGCAGAGCAACCTGGGGTACCCCCCTTCCCGCCTCTTTGCCAAGGGTGACCTGGTCTGGGCTAGGAATTATTCGGGGGATCCGCGCTGGGTGCCAGCATCCATCATTGACCTAACCGGCCCCTGTTCCTATAGGGTCAGGCTGTCCGATGGAACTGAGTGGCGGCGCCACCTGGATCAGTTGAGGTGCCACCTACAATCGCCGGCTGTTCCCACTCCAGGCCAGTTCGGGCTGTTGGCCACATTTTGGCCACATCGGGTGGATCAAGCCAAGGCGCAAGAGAGTTTGCAAGTTCCAAAGTTTTTTGTTCCAGACTATTCATACAACCAACAGTTCGAGGCGCCACCATTCTGCGGCGAATCTTCACACAATGCCCCGCAAGGAGAATCAACAGAACACTTTGACAATTACCAATGGCCACACCCCTCTACAGGGCCGATCTCCACCCCCCCTCGTTTTAACTTATCGGGTTTGTCATCTTCGCCTCAGCTGACTCCACCTGACGCAACCTGGAACTCCACTCCCTGGGGGGAGGAGCCCCCACAGGAGCCTCGCAACCCCGCGAGTTCTCCGGCGCAACCGGGGCGTTCCGGACGGATCAGACACCGCCCCGCCTATTTAAAGGACTACGCGTGCGCAGCCATTCGGACTAACCGTTATCAGTAATGCATGCGCACTGACTGGGGGGAAAGGGGTGTTATGTTCTCAACCCACGCCCAGACATTCAGTCTGGGGATTTAAGATTAACCCGGAAGTCTGTTAAACACTGTAACAACTAGTCACGTCTGATTGGCCGAGACGCGGCTGGCCGGGCCAGACTTTCTGTCTGGCTAAGGTTTTCCTGCTTTGTGCTAAAGTATAAATAGCTATCGAAGTCTTTGCTATCTGCTCTCTTGTTACCTGTATATAGTTCTTGCTAGTTGCAAATAAACCTGTTCCAATGACTAGCCTGCCTTGGACTGAATTCCTGCAAACTTAACAGTAAATCTTTTCACACAAAATAAAAAATCAAAGTTCTCACCTCTCAACCTGGACAGGCATAAAATACGTCTCTCTCTCTCTCTCTCTCTCTCTCTCTCTCTCTCTCTCTCTCTCTCTCTCTCTCTCTCTCTCTCTCTCTCTCTCTCTCTCTCTCTCTCTCTCTCTCTCCCCCTCTCTCCTTCCACTTACATATACCAACAACTTTTTCCATCCTATGGGATCATCTCCATTCTCCATGCAGTAAGGAAAATTCAGAAGGAAATTCTGATAAATCTTCCCTAAAGTTTATTTCTTTGGAATAGCAATCATTAAAGCTGCAACTACTCAGTTGCTGTCTTCTGACAACTCCCTCAAATCTGTGGGGATGCTTGGATCTCATATAGGATCTTCAAAGGGAAACAAAACATCTCTGGCATTCTCTGGTATCTCCAATCTAACTTTCCCCCCAACCATTCGTTTGTCCTCCTCAGTCAGAAAAACATTAAACATAGTTTGTAACTCATTCCATATAGGATTATGAGTAGAAATAATTCTTTTAAACAACTAAGCCATTTTTGTATGATTTTCATTATATGCTGTAGTAATCTAGGCACCTGCCATTATGGGACTATTTGGGCTTGGCCTTGTCCATTTGGAACTGGGGCTGCCCTATTAGGAGAGCTATATATTAATGGGATAAATTCCATGGGGGGCATCTGGTAAAATATTTGAATGATTTAAATATGGTGCAGTTGCTCTCAAAGATGAGTTCATTAGAAAAGAATTTCCTTTGTTGGAGAGGGGTCCACTATACATAATATGATGGCATTTGCTCAATAACTCTGCATTACTATTGATATTTAAAAACAGCTGAGCATACCAATGTTGTTCAAATTTTCCAGACTCCCATAATTCAGTCATAAGAGCAAGTATAATTGGTTGTTCAAAGGTACCTTCAGGAGGCCATGAATAATTCTTTGGGAGTTTTAATTTTGGCCAGATATGTTTACAAAATTTTAACAAGCCTTGTCTTTTTTTTCAATTCTATCCCACCGGCGGCTAAAAAAATTATGGTATAGGCAACTGAGAGGGGTAGAAGCATCTCCACCATCCATTTCTCGTGAGTCTCTTGTTCTCACATTCCCCATTTCAGACAGTTTTAAATTTACTTGTTAAATTGCCTGGGGGAGACTGAAACAATGTGTATTTAGAGTTTAGAGTTTATTGGTTTTTTATACCGCCCTACTCCTGAAGGACTCAGGGCGGTGTACAGCCAAAATAAAAACAAGTATATAAATATATAAAAACAAATATATAAAAGTTATATATTTTAAAAGCTTTTAAAGACATAGTTAAAATATTGGCCGAAACGTGGAAAAAACCCAAACTAACCCTGATTAAAATAGTAAAAATTTAAATTTAAAAATTTATATTTAAAAATTTAAAAATTATGGTTTATGCCAGCCCGGCTTGTTGAAAGAGAAAGGTTTTGAGACCGCAGCGGAAGGTGCGTAAGTCAAGGATAGTTCTTAATTCCGGGGACAATTCGTTCCAGAGGGCAGGTGCTCCCACAGAGAAGGCTCACCCCCTGGGTGTCGCCAGTTGACATTGTCTAGCCAATGGCACCATGAGGAGACCTTCTCTATGTGAGCGTACGGGCCAGTGGGAGGCTCTTGTTGGCAGAAGGCGATCTCGTAGGTACCCAGGTCCTAAGCCATGGAGCGCTTTATAGATGGTAACCAACACCTTGCATCGCACCTGGAAAACCACTGGAAGCTAGTGCAGTTCGCGCAGAAGAGGTGTTACATGGGAGCGTCGCGTCGCCCCCATAATTACCCATGCAGCCGCATTCTGGACCAGTTGAAGCCTCTGGGTGCTCTTCACGGGGAGCCCCATGTAGAGAACATTGCAGTAGTCCAGACGGGAAGAGACAAGGGCATGAGTGACTGTGCGTAGGGCATCCCGATCTAGGAAGGGATGCAACTGGTAAATCAGGCAAACCTGATAAAAAGCCCCACTGGCGATAGCCGTCATATGATCTTCTAAGGACAGCCTTGCATCCAGGAGGACACCCAAGTTGCGAACCCTTTCTGTGGAGGCTAAGGTCTCACCCCCCATAGCCAGCGATGGAACCAGCTGACTGTAACTGGACGCCGGGAACCACAGCCATTCGGTCTTGGAGGGGTTGAGTCTGAGCCTGTTCCTCCCCATCCAGATCCGCACGGCCTCCAGGCACTGGGACATCACGTCAAGGGCATGTCAATAGGGTGGTCTGGGGACGAAATGTACAGCTGCGTATCATCAGCGTACTGATGGAACTTTACCCCAAAACCCCGATGATCTCGCCCAGTGGCTTCACATAAATATTGAACAGAAGGGGAGAGAGGACCAACCCCGGGGCACCTTGAGGACGACCTCTGTCCCCCTGTCAACACAAACTGCGAACGGTCAGAGAGGAAGGAGGAGAACCACCAAAGTACAGTGCCCCCACCCCTAACCCCTCCAACCGCCACAGCATGATACCATGGCCAATGGTATCAAAAGCCGCTGAGAGGTCTAATAGGATCAGGACAGAGGAACAACCCCTGTCCCGAGCCCTCCAGAGATCATCGACCAATGCGACCAATGCCGTTTCCATGCTGTACCCAGGCCTGAAACCTGACTGGTACGGATCAAGATAGACAGCTTCATCCAGGTACCTGGGAAGCTGTTGCGCCACTCTCAACAACCTTTGCCACAAAGCGAAGGTTGGAGACTGGATGATAGTTTGCCAAAAGTGCCAGGTCCAGGGTAGGCTTCTTGAGGAAGGGCCTCACCACTGCCTCTTTCAAAGTGGTGGGGAAGAAACCCTCTCTCAAAGAAGCATTGATAATACCCTCTAGCCAAACACCTGAGAGGGAGCTCAATAGGCTGATGTAATAAGTCCAGAAGGACAATGTGTCAGGGCAATGAAAAACAGAAGCCCTCCCTCCTGCCCTCTCACTGGAGCGAGGAGAGTCCTTAGGCTGAGGTTCTCATAGGCCACTCTCTCACACCGGCCATGGTGGGAGATCTAATGAACCAGTTCTTCAGCCAGGACAGGCAAGTTCATCAGCCCAGCTACCGGTTGGTGGCATGCAGCCGTTGGCTAAAAACGGCCGGGTGCCACAACCCCCGTAAGCTAGGTGGTCAGGGAGTACAGAGCCAGGGCCTGCGGCTGATGTTTTGTAATGCCAGGTCCGTTGTCAACAAAGCCCCCCTCATCAGTGACCTCCTGTCAGAGGGGGAGCCGGACCTGGCTGGAATTGCGGAGACCTGGTTGGGCCACGAGGGAGGACTCCCCCTCGTTGAAATGTGCCCACCAGGTTACCGCGCTTTTCATCAGCCCTGGGCCCTAGGTAGGGGTGGTGGGGTAGCGGTCATTGTAAAGGAAGGTCTTGAGCCGAGAGAGACCATTGTGCCACAGACTACCGGTTGTGAGTCCCTCTGTGTGAAGTGGGGCCTAGGGAGGCAGTTGGGCTTGCTGGTTGTATACCTGGCTCCCCGCTATGTAGCAGCAGCCCTGCCCGAGCTCCTGGAGGTGATCGCTACGGTGGCAGTTGAGACCTCCAGACTTTTAGTCATGGGGGACTTTAATCTGCCATCGGTGGGCGAATCATCCGTGGTAGCTCGGGAGTTCATGGCTTCCATGACGGCCATGGACCTGACCCAATTAATTCAAGGCCCCACTCACGAGGGTGGACATACACCGGATCTTATCTTTGTCTCAGGCCAATGGAAGAGTGATCTGGGTATAGGGGATTTAGTCATCACACCCTTGTCATGGTCAGACCACTCACTTCTCCGGCTCGACTTTCCGACCGCTGCTCCCCTCCGCGGGGAGGCGGAACCTGAGTCACCAATCTGGTTCCGCCCCAGGCGCCTGATGGACCCGGATGGGTTCCAAACGGCACTTGGGCCAGTTCCTGTACCCCTGACCCGCGCCCCGATGGAGGACCTCGTGGCCGCATGGAATATTGCGACCACGGGAGCCCTGGATCGGGTCGCGCCCTTGCGGCCTCTCTTGCGGCGCCGAAACACCCTGGCTCCTTGGTTTACCGAGGAGCTACGGGTGATGAAACGCCGCAAGAGATGCCTAGAGGGAAGATGGAGGTCTACCCGTTCTGAATCTGACAGGACACAGGTAAGAGCCCATTTACGGACTTACATTGTGGCGCTGAGAGTGGCCAAACGCCATCATTGTGCTACTCTCATAGCATCCGCAGACAACCGCCCTGCCGCCCTGTTTAGGGTGACCCGCTCCCTCCTTCAACAGAGGGTGCGGGAAGCCCCGTTACAGGGTAGAGCAGAGGAATTTGTGATTTTTCTGCAGGAGAAAATAGCTCAGATACAGAACGAGTTAGCCCCCGTTCATGGCCCAGTGGGATGCCACGAGACAGATCTTGTTTGGGAGGAGTTTGACTCCGTTACTTCCGAGGATATGGACAGGTTACGTGGGCGACTGCGAGCCAACACATGTTTATTGGACCCGTGTCCCTCCTGGTTTGTACTGGCATCCTGGGAGGTGACACGAGGCTGGCTCCAAGAGGTTGTCAACGCATCCTTAAGTGAGGGTTCCTTGCCTGCTTCCCTAAAAGAAGCGATGGTGAGGCCCCTCCTTAAGAAGCCCTCTTTGGATCCAGCTCTATTAAATAACTATCGTCCAGTCTCCAACCTTCCCTTTCTGGCGAAGGTTGTTGAGAGTGTGGTGGCGCAACAGTTTCCCCGTCACCTGGAGGAAGTTGATTATCTAGACCCGCGCCAGTCCGGCTTTCGGCCCGGGCATAGCACCGAGACGGCATTGGTCGCATTGGTGGATGATCTCTGGAGGGCCAGAGATGGGGGGTGTTCCTCCATCCTGGTCCTATTAGACCTCTCGGCGGCTTTCGATACCATCGACCATGGTATCCTATTGCATCGGCTGGGGGGGTTGGGGGTGGGAGGCACCGTTTTGCGGTGGTTCTCCTCCTACCTCTCTGGCCGATCGCAATTTGTGTTGGCAGGAGAGCAGAGGTCGACCCCGAGACCCCTCACATGCGGGGTGCCTCAGGGGTCGGTCCTCTCGCCTCTCCTGTTTAATGCATATATGAAGCCGCTGGGTGAGATCATCCGTGGTTTTGGGGTAGAATACCACCTTTACGCTGACGACACCCAGCTGTATATATCTACCCCAAACCACCCCAATGATGCCGTAGCGGTGATGTGCCAGTGCCTGGAAGCCGTGCGGATCTGGATGGGAAGTAACGGACTCAGGCTCAACCCGACCAAGACTGAGTGGCTGTGGTTTCCGGCTGCCCGTTTCAACCAGCTCACTCCAATGCTGGCCATAGGGGGCGAACATCTTGCCCCTGTGGATGGGGCGCGCAATTTGGGTGTCCTCCTGGATACCCGGCTGTCCATGGAAGATCAAGTGACAGCCGTGGCCAGGAGGGCGTTTTACCAGGTCCGCCTGGTTCGCCAATTGCGCCCCCTATTGGATCGGGACGCCCTTCGCACAGTCACTCACGCGCTCGTGACATCCCGACTGGACTATTGTAACTCTCTCTACATGGGGCTTCCCTTGAGGTGCACCCGGAGACTTCAGCTAGTCCAGAACGCAGCCGCGCGAGCAATTATGGGTACCACAAGGTATACCCATGTAACACCGCTCCTGCGCGAGCTGCACTGGCTGCCTGTTGTCTTCCGGGTGCGCTTCAAGGTATTAATTATCATCTTTAAAGCGCTCCATGGCTTGGGACCTAGCTATCTGCGGGATCGGATCCTGCCTCATACATCCTCACGGCCGATTCGCTCCCACAGAGAGGGACTTCTCCGGGTGCCGTCCACTAGACTCTGTCAGTGGGCGACACCCAGGGGAAGGGCTCTCTCTGTGGCGGGCCCAGCCCTCTGGAACGACCTCCCCCCCGACATTAGGACCACCACGGACCTCCGCTCCTTCCGTCTTAAACTAAAAACACACTTCTTCTGCCTTGCCGGCCTGGGATAGTTACTCCTCTGTTTTTGGGTTTATTGGGGATTTTTAGTGTAGCTAGTTTTAATGGGTATTTTAGCGCAGGTATTGTTTAATTTATTTTTAATGTGAATTGTTGTATATAGTTATTGTTTTTATCTTCCCTGTGCACCGCCCCGAGTCCCTGTGGGGAGAGGGTGCGGTTTATAAGTATTAAAATTATTATTATTATTATTATTATTACCTCCTGGAGGGGTGGCAAAATGGGGCACCCAGAGGACAATAATGGAGAGGTCCCATCAGAACATGGGCCCAAATAGGGCAGTAGACAGTGGTGATCATATATCCCTGGTGGCTAGTCCAGAAACATGGAGAAAAGCATTCCTCAGAGAGCAGCACAGCCTCCCAGTGGACCAGAGAGTAATCCAGGTGAAGATGGGTTTAGACTCTCCAGCCACATCCCCCGCACAAAGCCTAAGGAGAAAAAAAGGGAAGGAGGGAGGACGGGAATGTAGGAAAGGAAAAAAGGGAAAAAGGAGAAAAAAGGAGGAGGGATAAACTGAGGGATGGATAACAGAAGAAAAGGGAAAAGGGGAAGGGGAAGAAAGGAAGAGAGAGCATGGAGAGAAAGGCAGAAAAGAAAGGAGGGAAAAGAAAGAGGGGGAAAAGACCCCACAATGGAGAAGAGAAAGAAAGAAAAAGTAGAAAAAGGGAGAAAGAGGGAGAAAGAAGAGGGAAAGGTAAAGAAACCAAAAAAGGGGGGAGGGGGAAAAGGAATGGGGAGGGGGATAGGAGAAAGGAGAGAAAGAAAAGGAGAAAGGGAAGAGGGGAAAGGAGAAAAAAAGAAAGAAAGGAAAGAAAAGAAAATAAGAAAGGGAAGGAACGACTTAGTGGTGGTAAGGGTGGGGCGGGAGATGGAGGGGCTCGTCTGCCTCCTCCTGCCATTCCAGGTCGGTTGCAAAGACGATGGCAAAGACCCTGGAGAAGCTCGACCGCCCCACCATCGTAGCTAGGAGGAGCCAGATCTTGTAAAGCGCAGGTCTCCCTGCCGGCATTGTCTCAGCCACGCTGGCAACGCCCAGGCTCCATCGACTAGCAGCAGCTCTCTCCAACACTCTCTCTGATGCTGGAACATGACACCAGGCAGCTGCAGGCAGCTCCAACAAAGTCCTCCGGCACTCCACCAGCCGAATCAGGGCCATAAACAACAAATGGTCCCCCCTTCCCCCTCCAGGGAAGCCAGGAGCCTCCCCTAGGGTAAGATCAATGGCAGTTTGCAGCCATCTTCTCAGGCATGCGCAGAAGACTTCTATTGTATTCAGCCTTGTTTCTATCTCTCTCTCTCTTTTAATACCAGTACATTACAACTATGGTCCTTTTAAAGGCCTGTACAACTCCTTTACACAAAGGAAGTAATTAACTAAGAAGCTGCTTTACATTGCATATAGGAAAAAGGGAATTTGAGGCTTCTTAGAAATAAGATAAATTCAGACTCACCAATTTCTCTGTCTCAGGAAGGATAGATAGCTGCTTCGTTCCCTCTCAGATCCCTACCATTCAATGATCTTCTCTTTCTTAAAAGCACCTTTGAGGCAATGTGTCCAGTCAAAGACAAAAGAAAGGCCCTGAAAAAAAGTCTAGGGGTGCACCTGCCTTTTCCTTACCCTTCACTGGGAATCATTGCTCTGAGGCAAAATTCTACTGGCTGATAATTTGCCAAAATTGATGGCCAAATATGACCTTTCTAGGCTCGTGCCTCGGTGTGCATATTTTCCAATGAGACAAACTGAGACAGGAAGATCATTTTATTACAATTTATCAGAATATTCAGACAAAAGGGAATAAATCTTGAGCATTTAAAAGAAATGATATAAATCATATTAAAATACAAACTAACTATGTTAGTTAACAAATAACAAAGCCCATGTTATTTGCCCCTCAACCCCCTTCCTCTTTCCCTCATCCCCCCCCCCCCCGTCTCTCTACCTTCCTGTCCCCCTCTCACTCTCTCTTCCCTCTTCCAGGATTCACTTCAAAGTTTTTTTAAAGAAAATTTTTATTTTTAAACATACAAAGACAAATAAAACATACAGAACCTTCCTCAATCTCGTCAAGCATGTCATTTGGTTACAAGCTTTTGTTAATCAATCTTTACAATTACATATACAATCACTAGTTATCCATCAAACATAGCTAAGTACATTACTATCATTGAGCGTTCCTTCATTTCAAACAAACCTTATTTCCTTAAATCCTTAATTATCTATTTAGTAACAATAGAAACAGATAAGTGATTTTATAAAGATTTATTAGTAACAATAAATCTTTATAAAATCACTTATCTCTTTCTATTGTTCTTACAGAGTAAAATTTTACATCAATTCATCTTGTACATCATTACTTTTACCGTACTTTTCGGAGTATTAGTTTAATTTAATTTATTCACATTTCTATACCGCCCTATCTCCCTTGTGGGGACTCAGGGCGATGCACAGAAGAGATAAAAACAGGCAATAACATATAAATACAGGATAAAATACAATTAAATATAATAAATCTGTGCTAAAATTATTAAAAACTATTAAAACAGTTTAAAACATTATCTTAAAATTAAATTATGGGATCTATGCCAGGCTGGCCAGATGAAAGAAATGTGTTTTAAGGCCCCGGCGGAAGAGGCGTATGTCTGTGATGGTATGAAGATCGGGGGGCAGGTCGTTCCAGAGGGCCGGACCCGCCACAGAGAAGGCTCTCCCCCTGGGGGTCGCCAGCTGACATTGACCAGCAGACGGCACCCTGAGGAGGCCCTCTCTGTGGGAGCGGACAGGTCAAAGGGAGGTATGTGGTAGGTGGCGGTCACGCAAATAACAAGGTCCCGTGCCATGGAGTGCTTTGAAGATGGTTATTAACACCTTGAAGCACACCCGGAAGGCCACAGGCAGCCAGTGCAGCTCGCGCAGGAGAGGTGTTATGTGGGAGTATCGTGAACCTCCCAGAATCCCCTGCGTGGCTGAATTCTGTACTAGCTGGAGCCTCCGGGTACACCTCAAGGGGAGCCCCATGTAGAGAGCATTGCAGTAATCTAGACGGGAAGTAACGAGGGCTTGAGTGACCGTGCTTAGGGCATCTCGATCTAGAAAGGGATGCAACTGGCATATCAGGTAAACCTGATAAAAAGCCCCCCTGGCCATGGCCCTCCAAGGACAGCTGAGAATCCAGGAGGACGCCCAAATTGCGAGCCCTTTCTGCGGGAGCTAGTGACTCGCCCCCGATAGCCAGAGATGGAACCAACTGGCTATATCGAGAGGCCAGAAATCACAGCCACTCGGTCTTGGATGGGTTGAGTTGAAGCTTGTTCCTCCCCATCCAGACCCGCACGGCCTCCAAACACTGGGACATCACTTCAATGGCATTGTTGGGGTGGTTTGGGGTAGAAATGTATAGCTGAGTATCATCAGCGTACTGATGGTACTCTACCCCAAAACCATGGATGATCTCACCCAGCAGCTTCATATAGATGTTGAACAGGAGAGGCGAGAGAACCTACCCCTGAGGCACCCCACAAGTGAGGGGCCTCGACGTCGATCTCTGCCCTCCTGCCAACACAAATTGCGACCGGTCGGAGAGGTAGGAGGAGAACCATCGCAGCACAGTGCCTCCCAACCCCAGCCTCTCCAGCCGGTGCAATAGGATACCATGGTCGATGGTATCAAAAGCCACTGAGAGA
Source organism: Rhabdophis nuchalis (assembly GCA_039707465.1). Classification (NCBI taxonomy): domain Eukaryota; kingdom Metazoa; phylum Chordata; class Lepidosauria; order Squamata; family Natricidae; genus Rhabdophis; species Rhabdophis nuchalis. Next base: position 76,363,949 of record CM077647.1, read on the forward strand.
TCTAATAGGACCAGGATAGAGGAACAACCCCTATCCTGAGCCCTCCAGAGATCATCTACCAACGTGACCAATGCCGTCTCGGTGCTGTGCCCAGGTCGGAAGCCGGACTGGCGCGGGTCTAGATAGACAGTTTCCTCCAGGTGCCGGGGAAACTGTTGTGCCACCACACTCTCAACAACCTTCGCAAGAAAGCGAAGGTTGGAGACCGGACGATAATTAGCCAACACTGCTGGGTCCAGGGAAGGCTTCTTGAGGAAGGGTTTCACCACCGCCTCTTTCAAGACGGCCGGTAGAAACCCCTCACTCAAGGAAGCGTTCACTACTTCCTGGAGCCAGCCTCGTGTAACCTCCTAGGATGCCAGTACAAGCCAGGAGGGACACGGGTCCAATAAACATGTGGTGGCATTCAGCCGCCCCAGCAACCTGTCCATGTCATCTGGAGTCACAAGGTCGAACTCTTCCCATAAAACGGTGTCAAGGTCTGCCTCCGTCTGCCCGTCCTGATCACCCTCATTGGAGGCCAGTTCGTCCCGGATCTGAGCCATTTTATCCTGCAGATAACATCCAAATTTCTCTGCACGACCCTGTAAGGGAGCTTCCCGCGGCCTCTGTTGAAGGAGGGAGTGGGTCATTCTAAACAGGGCGGCAGGGCAGTTATCTGCGAATGCAATGAGAGCTGTGACATAATTACGTTTCGCCACTCTCATCGGCACAATGTAGGTCCGCAAATGGGACCTTACCCATGTTCGATCAGATTCAGAGCGAGTGAACCTCCAAATGCTCTCTAGGCGTCTCTTTCAGCGCTTCATCACACTCAGCTCCTCGGAAAACCAAGAGGCCAGGGTGGATCGGCACCAAGTGAGAGGCTGCAAGGGCGCGACCCAGTCCAGGGCCCCGGCGGCTGCCCTATTCCAGGCAGCCACCAAGTCCTCAGTCAAGTTGTGGGTCATGGTCACAGGTATTGGCCCAAGCTCCATCAGGAACTTCTCCGGGTCCATCAGGCGCCTGGGATGGAACCATCTCACCATATCTGGTTCCGCCTCCCCGCGGTGGGGTGAAACGGTTAGGAAGTCAAGCTGAAGGAGAGAATAATCTGTCCATGACAGGGATGTAACGACTAGTTCCCCTAATCCAAGATCATTCATCCACTGGCCAGAGACAAAAACCAGGTCTAGCATGTGTCCACTGGTATGGGTGGGGTCATGAATTAGTTGGTCAGTCCATGGCTGTCATGGAAGCCATGAACTCCTGGGCCGCCTCAGATGTCTCGCGTATCGATGGCAGGTTGAAATCCCCCATGACTAATAGCCTGGGGGTGACAACGCGGTATAAGACACACCTTTTTACTCCAGAAAAGAGGGGGGAAATCTGGGTGTGTTTTATACTCTGAATGTAGCTGGCTGGGTGGTCTGAAAAAGGGGCAGGTGAATCTAGCGCTGCAGAGATCGTGATGGCTGGAAAGGAGAGAGGATTCGCTTTCTGGACTCCCGCTCGGCTCGACTCCTAGGAGGGCTTACGGGGTGGTGGCGGTGGCAGTGGCAGTGGCTCCTCACATTGCTGGGGAATGAAATTGTGGCTATTGTCTCCCTGAGCTGCTCGCTGAATCTCTGAGGCACCTTTTGCTTGCAGGAGGAGGAGGAGGAGGAGGAGGAGAAGGGCGAGGGCAGAGTATACCAAAGACTTTGAGTAACTTGGTGCTCCTTGGTGCCCTTATACCACAAATGCGTGCCAGCCCAACAATAAATCATGTCCTTCTAGGTCTAAAAGCGTAGTGTTTCTTAATGTAAAAATATGGAACGCTTCATGAATTTGCGTGTCATCCTTGCTCAGGGGCCATGCTAATCTTCTCTGTATCGTTCCAATTTTAGCATATGTGCTGCTGAAGTGAGCACTGATACATAAATATTGTACGTTCTATGGATGATTGGTGATGATATCGATAACTACCATATTTTTCGGAGTATAAGACACACCAGAGTATAAGACGCACCATGATTTTGAAAAGGTCAATTAAAAAAAAGTTTTTGCCAGGGAGGGCAAAAATGTGAAGTGTGGGAGCTTGATCTTCTTAAAGAGTAAGGCTTTTATCGATCTCAAATCAACTTTTCTATTCAGCAAGGGGGGAAAGACATGTGGGAGCTGCTGAATGGCTGCTGCTGTGCTTGGCTGGGAATGGCCCATTGGATGAGGAAGGGTGGGGATCCCTTCCATTTGAATTAATATTTCCTCTGTCATGCAGCAAAGAGATAGGTAACTGGGCTCAATAGCAGCAGTAGCAATAAGCACTGCATGACAGATCCAGAGAGATGGGGGGGGGGGTGGAGAGCAAGGAAAGAGGACAAATCACCTCTGCATGAAGACTTTTCTCAGGACCCTAGATCTCCACTTTCTCTCCAGAAAAAGCTATTGGCATCGTTGGGATTTTGGCTGGTGAAAGAAGCGCTGGATGAAAAGGCAACCTCGGAATGCAGCAGCTGCCAGGCTCCAGGAATATGGTGCTTCTGTATTCTGAAGTTTCCTTTCCATCCTATGCTTGTTTCATTAGCCAAAATCCCGATGATGCAAATAGCATTTTTCCGGAGAGAAAGTGGAGATCTAGGGTCCTGAGAAAAGCCTTCGTGGATATTGTTTCTTTCCCCTTCCTCTACCTCCTCCCCGAAACCACCCGGATCTATCATGCTGTGAAGAGATACGATAGTGAGGAAGGGAAGGAAAAAGGAACAATCTCTCTACGAAGACTTTTATCAGAAAACTAGACTTTCCCCCCCCCCACGCCCCAACAAATTTCTCAGATTCTCAGCAGCCAAAACCCTTTGAATCAAGCTTGATTGTCCCCGTTTCAGGTTTTTAACTTCTCAAACTATCATTCTGAGAAATCTACCATCTCTGAGCACCTTTCATTTGCAGCAGCAGGAGGAGGAGGAGGGCAACTTAAATCAGTGCTTCTTTAAACCAAAGCCTCTGAATAACTGGGAAAGAAAGGCGTGCTTTTTGGGCGGCAGTTTCCGGCAGATTCCAAGTGCAGCTTTCTTTCCCAGTTACTCAAAGTCTTTGGTATACTCCGCCCTCGCCCTCCTCCTCCTCCTCCTCCTGCAAGCAAAAGGTGCCTCAGAGATTCAGCGAGCAGAATCTCTGAGCATGGTTATTTTAGAAGGCATTATGTAAGAGAGTCTTTGATTTTAAATTGGGAAAAGATAAAAAGGCTGCACTATCTTAAAATACCAGTCTGGATATCAACCATTGAAGCGTTTTCATATGCAATAATATATAAAAAGGAACAAACAGATATTCTGAGTTATTAAATACAGAGGGTGATCTCAAATCTATCCAGGAACTAAAACAAGAAGGAATAGAAATGGTATACGTATATGCAAATACATTCTAGATATAAGGAAGATCAAAAAAAGGAAGATGTTTATGATAAAATGATGGAATTAGATAAAATTTTAACAGGCGTTGATGAAAAAGTAATTTAAAAACTTTATGCTTACTTATTAGAGTTTAAGCTCCAGGAAGAACAAATGAAAGAAACTATGATAACTTGGGGGGGAAATTTTGGCCATGGGATTGACTTAGACAAGTGGCAAAAATTGTGGATGCAAAATTATAAAATGACAATGTCAACTGCTTATAAAGAGAACTTGTATGTTTTACAGATGGCACCTATCACCAGCAAGAATTGCAAGAATGTCTAAGAATAAATTCGAAAAATTTTGGAAATGTCACCAGATGCCTGGTTCTTATTACCATATGTGGTGGACTTGCTTGGAGGCTAAAAGTTATTGGACTATGATCCACATATGGTTGGAGAAAATGACACGTAAGCCCATAGACTTTAAACCTGAACTTTTTTTACTTGGAATCACACCAGAAGCATTTGATAAAAACTTGAAATACTTAATTGTGAATGTTTTAACAGCAGCTAGAATTGTATTTGCAAAAAACTGAAGAAATGAGAAATTACCTTCTCAAGAGGAAATTATTCGTAAGATTATGGAATGTGCAAAAATGATTAAGCTGACATTCGAAATTAGAGAGCAAGAGGATGAACAATTTTATGAAGTATGGAATATGTTTTACCAATGGCTGGGGGAAAAAACCAAGGGACATAATATATAAAAGAACTTTTAAAAACAGAAATTAACTGTTAGGATTGGTAGATATTGTAACAAATTGAGATTATGTTACTCTAGAAAGATACTCTGTATATTAGCTAGACCACTAATGAGAGATATATATAATGGAAAATTTGGATAAACTCTTGGTCCTATAAGGAGAAAATATTATGGGTATGATATTTTATAGTAGTAAAGTATTTTCCAGAGATAATTGAGAATAATGTTATAAAACAGGAATTTATCGAGAATTTTCTACCTTTCTTTCTATATATTGAACAACTATAGAAAAAGACTGGTTTTGATAAATACTAGCTGTTACTATGTGGAAAATAAGGTGATATACATACATTGGAAGGAAAATTGATATCTATGTTTGTAATTTTAAGTACTGATGCGCAGAACTTATGACCGAACGACATGTTGTACAAAGCTGAAGATGAATAATGTTTTTACTTGTTTTTATATTGAAAATTAAAAAAATTATATAATAATACTTATGTATCACATATTCAAGCTCTGATAATATTTTTCCATTGTTGATCAAAGTAGTTATATACTGAGTATTTCAATTCATATATGTATCAATTATTCATTACACCATTATTAATTTATTTAACATACAAAATATCTTACTAGTATAACATAATCACTACTTACGATTATACATAATGTTCAAATCATCCCACTCTTATACATTAGATTCATTATTGTTCTTTATGTATCATATATTCAAACACTCTATTTCATATGCTTTCATAGAAATAACTATCACTTTCTAGTAATGTAAATAAACAATTTCATTTCCAAGTTCTTTTTTCTAACCATTGATAAAACAAATCCCATACCTTATAAAATTGCTCACCCTCTTGTTCTCTAATTTCAAATGTCAGTTTACTCATTTCAGCATGCTCCATTATTTTTTGAATATTTTCCTCCTGTGCTGGTATTTTCTCATTTTTAAATTTTTTCATTTTTTTGTAAATATAATTCTAGCAGCTGTTAAGACATTTACATCAAATATTTGAAGTCTTTACTGTATGTTTCTGGTATGATTCCCAATACAAAGACTTCTGGTTTAAAGTCTATATGTTTATATATCATTTCTCCAACCACCTGTGGATTTTAGTCCAGTATCTTTTAGCTTCAGTACAAGTCCACTGTCAAGCTCCCAAGAGCTTGACTCACTTCTTGGAGTGAGGGGATCTTACCGACCATCTTGAAAGAGGCGGTAGTGAGATCCCTCCTCAAGAAGCCCTCCCTGGACCCAGCTGTGTTAGCTAACTATCGTCCGGTCTCCAACCTTCGCTTTCTTGCGAAGGTTGTTGAGAGTGTGGTGGCACGACAGCTTCCCCAGCAACTGGAGGAAACTGTCTATCTAGACCTGCGCCAGTCCAGCTTCCAGCCTGGGTACAGCACGAAGACGGCATTGGTCGCGTTGGTAGATGATCTCTGGAGGGCTCGGGATAGAGATTGTTCCTCTATCCTTGTCCTTGTCAAGCTCCCAAGAGAAACTTCAAATGATTCACGGCCTCACATAAAAGTTCAAAGAAATGTCCGTTTATTGAATGTAACATGATGGCGAGCCTCGGTTGCAGCCAGGACTGGCAATAATTGGATGGCTTCTGCACTTTACCCCCTTATGCCCCCTCCCCTCTGCTTGTCATAAATCATGTTCCCCAATTAGCATTGAAAATAATTGCATGCATGCGCAGTCACAGGCTGTCCTGAGATTCCTTTCCTGCCACAGGAATGTCAAGAATTTTCAGTTCGTTAAGGCAAACAGATAAGGTCCATGGCAACATCGGGATGTTGACATCTGGCTCCCCTTACTTCTCGAAAGCAACCTATGGAAAACAAAACAATCTGAATGCAGGTGTATGACTTAGGGATGCGTCCCCCTCCCCCCGGCTTGCTTGGGTTTTCTGCATGGAATTTTGCTACAAGACGGTCAGCTTGGATGTTTCTGTTTCACCCATGATGCCTCCGATAGGGGATAACCCTTCCACTTGATTAGGTATTGGAGTTGCCTTCTGTGCCACCTCGAATCAAGAATTCGTTGGACTTCATAATGGGTTTGGCCCCCTATGACCATACGGCCTGGGGGCGCACTGGGCAGTGGTCTCAGAGTGGAACCGATCACAGGTTTCAAAAGGCTGCTATGAAACGATTGGTGTGTCTTCCCCAGCAATCGAGGCAGTTTCAATATCACTGTGACTGGGTTGATGATCTTTATTATGGGGAATGGCCCCACAAATTTTGGCCCCAGTTTTTTGCTGGGCAGTCTTAGTCTCAAGTATTTTGTGGAGAGGTAAACCTTCTCTCCTACCTGGAACGGCCGTTGCGGAGCCCGGTGTTTATTTGCCTGTTTCTTGTAGGTTTGTGTCGCTTTGGCTAGGGCTTTCTTGACATTTTCCCAAGCTGCTTTCAGCATTGACATCCAATCAGTCAAGCTGACTGAGGAGGGGGGGTCTCTTGGATACTCAGGCATTGGGATGAAATCCATGCCGCTCACTACTTTGAATGGCGTGAGTCCTGTGCTGCTGTGAACAGCATTATGGTATGCAACCTCAGCAAAAGATAACAGGTCTGCCCAATTAGACTGCTGATAGTTCACGTAGCACCTCAGGTACTGCTCTACTATAGCGTTCAGTCTCTCTGCTACCCCATTAGTGTTCGGATGAAAAGCTGAACTAAGACCCTGAGATGATCCAATGGACCGCAGGAACTCCCTCCAAAATTTAGCCGTGAACTGGACCCCTCTGTCTGAGATGATTCTTCAAGGTATTCCATGCAGTCGGTAGATATGCTTCACAAACAGTTTATCCAGCTTCTGAGCCAAGGATAGTCCGCTACAGGGAATGAAGTGTGCCTGCTTGGAGAACAGGTCTATTACAGTCCAAATCACTGTGTTTTCCCCACTTTTTGGCAACTCTACTATACTATAAAATCCATTGCAATCTCCTCCCATAGCCTCGTTGGTTCTGCCACTGTTTGCAGTAGTCCCGGGGGTTTTCCTGGTTATATTTTCATTGTGGCACAACTTTTTACATAGCTATCCACATCTTTCTTCATTCCAGGCCACCAGAATTGCCTCCGGACTAGGTGTAAAGTCTTTAGGAACCCAAAATGGCCTGCCAATTTGGCGTCGTGGCTCCTCTGGAGAACTAGGATACGTAGAGATTCTGGAACGTAGAGTTTCGTCCCCTTCCAGGCGAGGTCATCCCTCTTTGTCAAGATGTGTTGGTTGTTTTGGAACCAAGGGTCTGTTAGCAGCTCAGTTTTGAGTCTTGTGGTTAGTTCGCTTGTGGTTTGACCCCGTCGGTCACGGTGTTGCCGCCTGGTGGTTACTTGGGCAGCTGGTTGAGTAGAAGGAATAATGGCGTCCACTACATGCTCCCGTTCGCATTTGTACTGAGGCATGCGGGAGAGAGCATCAGCTAGAAAGTTCCTCTGCCCTGTGCTTTAGTACAAAGTCGAAATGGTTGAAGTATTGAGCCCATCGGACTTGTTTGGGTGATAGTTTCTGTGGGGTTCTGACAGCTTCCAGATTTTTGTGGTCGGTCCAAACTTCAAACGGTTTCTGGCTCCCTTCTAGCAGGTGTCTCCAGGTTAGTAGTGCCCATCGCACTGCAAAAGCCTCCTTTTCCCATGCGGCCCATCGTCTCTCCGTGTCTGTGAGTTTGTGGGAGGTATAGGCACAGGATTGTAAATTTCCTTGGTTGTTTCTTTGGAGTAGTACTGCTCCTACGGCCATGTCACTGGCTTCTGCCTGGATCACGAAAGGTTGCTCAGGGTCAGGATGCTTCAGTACCGGCTCCTTTGCAAACATTTCTTTCAGTGTTTCGAATGCCTCTTGGCAGGTTAGGCTCCACTGTAGGGGTTGTCCCGGACGAGGTTTCGTTCCTGGGCTCCCTGTCTTCAGGAGGTCTGTCAGGGGTTTGGCAATCTTCGCAAAGGAGGGAATGAACTGCCTGTAGAAGTTTGAGAACCCTAGGAAACTTTGTAGCTGTCTGCGGGTGCGAGGGGGTTGCCAGCTTAGGACGGCTTGCACTTTAGCTGGGTCCATCTCTATTCCCTCATTTAACACTCTGTAGCCTAGATAGTCTAGTCGCTCATGGTGGAATTCACATTTTGATAGTTTGACATACAGGTTGGCTGCCAGAAGCTTTTCCAGTACTTGGCGAACCAGGGGTATGTCGTAATCGACGGTCTCAGTATAAATAAGGATGTCATCTAGAAAGACAAGGACCCCCTTGTAGAGGTGCTCATGCAGCACCTTGTGTATTAACTGGATGAACACTGCTGGGGCTCCCTGTAATCCAAAAGGCATCACTTTGAATTGGAAACTTCCTAAAAGGCAGTTGAATGCTGTTTTCCATTCATCTCCTTCCCTGATCCGTATTTGGTAGTATGCTTCTCTGAGGTCTAATTTGGTAAAGACTTTTCCCTTGGCCAAGTGAGACAGCATATCTTTCATGAGGGGAAGCGGGTATAGGTTGTGTACACACACCGCATTTATCCCCCGAAAGTTCACCACCAGACGCATAGTTCCATCTTTTTTCTCTTTGAAGAGGACTGGTGCCGCAATCCCTGGCTTGGCTGGCTCGATGAACCCTCGTGCTAGGTTTTTGTCTATGTATTCACACATTTCTTGCATCCCTCGAGGCGTCATGGCATACAGCTTGGGTTTGGGTAGTTTTGCCCCAGGGATGATTTCAATGGCACAATCTGTTTTGCGGTGGGGGGGCAGGATGTCGCATTCTGTCTCACTGAACACTTCTGCGAGGTCCTGGTATTCCACTGGAATCAGTTCAGCCTCTGGGGTTTTGTCAGATGTGATTGCCAGTTGTTCTCGTGGGCTCTCTTGGGGGGCTCCCAATGTGAGTGGCATTTTTGCTTGCTCGTGAGGGAGGGGTTGAGGGCCAGGTGATATCCTAAGCCTGCGGGTGCCCCCTTGCCACCAGATGGTTGGTCCCCACTTGTCTAGCCAGGAAAGTCCAAGTATGACTGCCTCTGTCATTTTGGGGGCTATTATGAATCGAATTATTTCCCAGTGATCTGCCAATTCTAGTCTCACTGGTTCAGTTAGGTGAGTGGCATAGGCTCCTCCCATTAGGGAACCGTCAACCTGCTCGAACTGAATTGGGTGGTTCAGTCTTTTCGCTCTGATCCCCAGTTTCTGAACTGTGGTTAAGTTGATCAAGTACCTAGTGCAGCCTGAGTCTACAAGTGCTTGAAAATCCCCCTGTTTTCCCGTTTTCGGAGTTATGAGGCATATTGGGAAAAGGAAAGGGTAAATTGATTTGCTCACCATTGGGTCGTTTTCTCCCTCGTCCTCGCTGTCATAGGGTTCAATTGACTGGTCATCATTGCCTGGGGTTTCACTGCTTTCGCCTGGGAGGGAGGAGACCCCTACAGCTTGAAGAGCCCTCCTGGATGTGTTGATGGCCCGTCGGGGCCCTTGTTCTTGTCGGGCCCTGGGTGGTAGGTCCAGCCTTGGTTTCGGGGCTGGGGTTGGGCATGCAGCTACCATGTGGCCCATCCCCCCGCATCTGTAACACCTCATGGAACTTCGAGGGAGGGCTGGTCTCAGGTCTCGCTGTGGTGCCATTTCTTTCTTTTGGCGGGATGGTTTCAGATTAGGTTGACCCCTCTCCTTTGTGTCTGGTTCCTTCCTTGTGTCATTGGCACATAGCCCACTGTCAACTTTTGTTGCCACTCGGAACCATTCAGAGAGTTGGTTTGGGATGTCACAATATGCAGTTACTTGGGCAATACGTTTATCCAGGCTTATTCTGAAAAAATGCACCAGCAACCATTCTGGTAGGGGGAGTAGTCTTCCAACTATCCTCCTGAATTCACGGATGTGCTCTTTGATGGGGCGGCCTCTTTGCTTTAGGTTGCTGAGTTCCTCCTCTGCATATGGGTCCTCCTCCCCCTCTTCAAACCTGGCCTCTAGCACTTGCAGGAAGTCATCTATGTCTTGCAGTAGGGGGGCTCTCCGCTTATGGAGGGCTGCTAGCCATTCTTTTGCTTCCCCCTCAAAATCCTCTGCAATGGCATTCACCATGGTTCTGGGGGATGGGTAGAGGTGCCCATAGCGTTCTAAGTGGATATCAGCTGAATCAAGGAATAGAGCTAGTTGGTCTGAATCACCATCAAACTTTCCCCTGAATCGGGGTGGATCGTTTAGTTCCCTCCCTCCTCTGTTTTCCTCCTGGCCCCTGTATTCTCGTGCCTGATACGGCCGGTCATCTTCTTCAGCTCTAGGAGGGGGAGAGGGAGGGAGTTGCCTGCTCTTGGCAGCATGCTTGCTTCTGGGGCTGCACTCCAGCATGCGTCTCCTCCCTTCAGCAGGATCAGATATGCCTCCTCTCTCTTTCAGATGGCAGGCTGGCCCTTCGTCATGAAGGGTGGCTTGATCAAAATCCTCCCTCAGTTTCTCTACTGCACCCCCCAGGGATCCCATCTGGGGCCGTGGGCGTCTGGCTTGTTCCCAGTCCCACATCCAGTACTTATCTTTTCTTGCTTCTGTTGCTGCTAAAGGCTTTACAGGCTGGATGTCTGGAGCTCTGCTGTTTAGGGGGGTTGGCTGGCCTCCAGCTGAAATGAGGCTTTTTTCTGCCATGGCCTGATCTCCTCCCTCTTTATCAGGCATTGCCTGGGGGAGGCGGGACTCAGGTAGCCCGGAAATCTTGATAGATTTCTATAAAAAGTCCTGGCTGTCTGTCAAGCTCCCAAGAGAAACTTCAAATGATTCACGGCCTCACGTAAAAGTTCAAAGAAATGTCCGTTTATTGAATGTAACATGATGGCGAGCCTCGGTTGCAGCCAGGACTGGCAATAATTGGATGGCTTCTGCACTTTACCCCCTTATGCCCCCTCCCCTCTGCTTGTCATAAATCACGTTCCCCAATTAGCATTGAAAATAATTGCATGCATGCACAGTCACAGGCTGTCCTGAGATTCCTTTCCTGCCACAGGAAAGTCAAGAATTTTCAGTTCGTTAAGGCAAACAGATAAGGTCCATGGCAACATCAGGATGTTGACATCCACCACATGTGGTAGTATGAACCTGGTGTCTGATGACATTTCCAACATTTTTCCAATTTATTCTTAGATATTCTTGCTATTCTCATTGGGGATAAGTGCCACCTGTAAAACATCTCATACAAATTCTCTTTATATGCAGTTGACATTGTCATTTTATAATTTTGAGACCACAATTTTTGCCATTTCTCTAACTCGATCCCATGCCCAAAGTTCCCCTCCGCAAGCTATCATAGTTCACCTCTAATAGGTGACCATATAGTTTTTTAATTACTTCATCATCAGTACATGTTAAAATTTTATCTAATTCAGTCATTTTATCATAAAAACCCTCCATTTTTCGATCCTCATTGTATCTAGAATGTATTTGCACATATGAATATGAATTTATGAATTGTGAATTTGCACAATATGAATTTGCACAATTGAAATGACTTGAATTTCAAGTCATACATAGATTTAAGTTCACTCTCTGTATTTAATAGTTCAGCATATCTAATTTTGTTCCTTTTTGTATATTATTGAATATGAAAAAGCTTCAATGGTTGAGACTGGGATTTTTAAATAATGAAACCTCTTAACCTTCTCCCAATTTAATAGCAAAACCTCTCTTATATAATATCTTCTAAAATAACCATGTGCTTTAGTTCCCTTATACCATAAAAAAGCATGTCATCCCAACATCAGATCATGACCCTCTAAATTCAAAAGCCTAGTTTTTCTTAATGTTATCCACTCCTTAATCCACATCAAACTTGTTGCCTGGTAATATAGCTCCTAGTCAGGGAAACCCAGCCCTCCTCTTGTTTTAGCATCTTGTAACATTTTAACTTTTATTCTTGCTTTCCCCCCCTGCCATATAAATTTCCGCACCATTTTATTTAAATCTTCAAAATAAAAAAATCTTCCCCATTGCCTGGAACAAGTATAAGATTCTAAGTAAAATGTTCATTTTAATTGTAGATATTCTCCTAATCATTGATAAATGTAGGTTTTCCCATTTCCTCAAGTCCGTTGGAATTCATTGCTTCAGTCTAAGTTAGTTATCCTCTTTGAGAGTACTACATCTATCTATTAGATAGATCCTCAAGTATTTCACCTTGTTCATAACTTGAATCTCCACAATTTCTGCCAATTCTTCTTTTCGTCTTGATGGTATGTTCTTTGTCAAAATCTTTGTTTTATCTTTATTTATTTTCAAGCCTGCTACCTTTCTATACTCCTGAAATCTTTCTATCAATTTCGGTGCAGTTTCAAATGGCTCCTCAAGAATAAAAACTAAGTCATCTGCAAACTCTTGCAGCTTATATTCTTCTTTTTTGATTATCATTCCCTTTATTTCTTCCTCTTCTCTGATCTTTCTGTTTAGAACTTCTAATGTTAAGAGAAAAAGCAATGGTGATAATAGGCAGCCTTGTCTTGTACCTCTATTTCAATAGGATCTGTTAATTCTCCATTTATCATTAGCTGTTTGTTTGTGGTATACCATTATACTTCTATATATATACTTCTTACCAAAGTTCATTTGTTCCATTTGTTGAAACATGAATCACCAATTCACATTATCAAAAGCATTCTGCGCATCAAGAAACATCAAAAGCATTTGCTTTTCAGGATGAGCCTCATAGTATTCCAAGGCGTCCAAGATTATTCTCATATTATCTTTAATTTGTCTCTGGTAAAAAATGATTTTGATCCGGGTAGATAAACGCATTTAAATATTTTTACATCTTTCTGCCAATACTGATGCAAATAACATAATCTGAATTTAACAAGGAGATTGGTCTATAGTTCTTAATTTGTATAAGATCTCCCTCCTCTTTAGGTAGCAATGTAATATATGCTTCTAACCATGAATTAGGTATTTTGCTTCCAACCATTACTTCATTCATAATTTTCAGAAGAGGGAGAGACAAAGATTCCTCTAGTGTTTTATAAAATTCTACTGGTAGACAATCTGGTCCTGGGGCTTTCCCATTATTTTTTCTTTTAAGAGCTTCAGTTAACTCCATACTTTGAAGTTTTTTAAATCCCCCCCCCACCCTGTCCACATACACACCTCCCTGCCTCTCTCTCTCTTCCTCACCCTCACCCTCTCTCCCCCATCCCTCTTCCTGAATTCACTTCAAAGTTTTTTAAAAATCCCTCCTGCATACACACTCCTTTCTGCCTCTCCCTCTCTCCCCCTTTTCCCTCTTCCAGGGTTCATTCTTAAGTTTTTTAAATTATTCCCTCCTTACATACATACCTTCCTGCCTCTCTCCCCCTCTCTCGGTTCTTTCTTTTTTCAATTCACTCGGAGGTTTTTTAAATTCCCCCTGTTCATACACACAGCTTCCTACCTCTCTCCCCCCCTCTCCCCTCTTCTACCTTTGTTCACTTTTAAGTTTTTAAATTTTCCCCCCTCCATGCATACACACACACCTTCCTGGCTCTCTTTCTCTCTCTCCCCCCCCTCTTTCCATCATCCACTCTGAAGTTTTTTTCAATTTCTCCCATACATAGACACACCTTCTTGCCTCTCTCCCTCTCCCCCCCCTCTCTTTCCCCCTCTCTTTCTCTTCTTGGATTTTAAATTTTCTGCCCCACCCACACCCACTCTCCATCTTCCTGGGTTCACTCTTATGTTTTTAATTTTCCCCATAACGCTTACACACACCTCCCTGTTTTTATCTCTCTTTTTTCTCTCTCCCTCTCTCTGTCATCCCTCTTCCTGGGTTCACTCTTAACTTTTTTAAATTCCTCCCTCCCTCCATTCACACACCTTCCTGCCTCTTCCTCTGTCTCTCTCTCTCCCTCTCTCCCTCATCCTACATTGACTCAAAGGTTTTTAAAAAACCCATGCATACACACACCTTCCTGCCTCTCTCTCTTTCTCTCTCCCTCTCTCTGTCATCCCTTTAACTTTTAACTCACATTAACTTTTTAAAATCCCTCCCTTTGTTGAACTTTTCACCACTGGATTAAGGCAATGGACTTTTAGGATTCCTCCCAGATGTGCCTTCTTTTTTTTTTCTTATTTGACTGTTCTTAAATATGGTTTTCTCTCTGGATTTTAAGCAAAGTGTATTCTAAATTTGGATTTTGACTCTTGTTCTCTCCTCGCCTCACGGACTACCTCTCCAACAGATGCCATATTAGTGACAAGAACTTAATACTTTCATTATGGCTTCAAAAAAGCAGCCACACCAACCTAAGATTATTTCAATGTTGTCCAAAGAAACGGAGGTGGAAGCTACACAGTTAGCAGCAATAGAGGAAACTCTTCAAAACATTATGAAAGAATTAAAAGAGATCCGGAAAGACAACGTCAGCTCAAAATTGGAACTTTTGGAGACACAGAAAGCACTAATGGAAAACAAATAAAGAATTGATGAACTGGAGGGGGGGGGGGCGTCCGAGATGAGAGGAGAAATAAGTAATTCTCAAAAGGAAATAGTGGATTTATCTGGTCATATGTCTAGGATGGATTTTGAAAAGATGTCCTACTTTTTAAGGTTTCAAAATGTTTCTGAAGCTGCCTCTGGAGATTTAAAAGATTTAATGTTTTACGATTTTATTTTATTTATTTTTATTTTTCGAATTTATACCCCGCCCTTCTTCTTGTTACGACTCAGGGCAGCGCACAGGCATTATTAAAAACCATTACAAAACAATACAAACTCTTAAAAACATATTAAATTAACCTAAAACCCGTGCTAAAACCCTATAAACCCTAAAAAATTAAAATTTATAAATATAGTCAGAAACGGGGGGTTACGCTAGGCCGGCTTGTTGGAATAGGTACGTCTTAAGGCGTTGGTGGAAGAGGCGGAGGTCCAGGATAGTGCAAAGGTCGGGGGGTAGGTCGTTCCAGAGAGCCGGGCCCGCCACAGAGAAGGCCCTTCCCCTGGGTGTCGCCAGCTGGCATTGCCGGGTCGACGGCACCCTGAGAAGGCCCTCTCTGTGGGAGCGGATCAGACGAAGGGATGTATGGGGCAGAAGGCGGTCTCGTATATAGCTAGGCCCCGAGCCATGGAGCGATTTGAAGATGGTCGTCAACACCTTGAAGCGCACTCGAAAGGCCACAGGCAGCCAATGCAGCTCGCGCAGGAGAGGTGTTATGTGGGCTTGCCTTGGGGCACCCATAATCACCCGGGCAGCCGCATTCTGAACTAGCTGTAGCTTTCGAGTGCACCTCAAGGGGAGCCCCATGTAGAGAGCGTTACAGTAATCTAGCCGAGAAGTCACAAGCGCTTGAGTGACTGTGCGAAGGTCCCCGCGGTCCAGTAAGGGGTGCAACTGGAGTATCAGGCGAACCTGATAAAATGCACTCCTGGCCACGGCCGCCACATGGTCCTCCATGGACAGCCGGGAATCCAGGAGAACGCCCAAGTTGCGCGCTCTCTCCACAGGGGCTAGTTGTTCGCCCCCAATGGCCAGTGTTGGACTTATCTGGCTGAACTGGGGAGCTGGAAACCACAGCCACTCGGTCTTGGACGGGTTGAGCTTGAGTTTTTTACTACCCATCCAGATCCGTATGGCCTCCAAACACCAGGACAGCACCTCGATGGCATCATTGGGGTGGTTTGGGGTGGATATGTACAACTGGGTGTCGTCAGCGTACAGATGGTATTCCATCCCAAAACCACGGATGATCTCGCCCAGCGGCTTCATATAGGTGTTGAACAGAAGGGGGGAGAGGACCGACCCCTGAGGAACCCCACATGTGAGGGGCCTCGGGGACGACCTCTGCCCTCCTGCCAACACCCATTGCGACTGACCAGAGAGGTAGGACGAGAACCACCGTAAAACGGTACCTCTCAGCCCCAACCCCCCCAATCGGTGCAATAAGATACCATGGTCGATGGTATCAAAAGCCGCTGAGAGGTCTAATAGGACTAGGATAGAGGAACAGCCTCTATCCCGCGCCCTCCAGAGATCATCAACCAATGCGACCAATGCCGTCTCAGTGCTGTGTCCGGGTCGGAAGCCGGACTGGCGCGGGTCTAGATAATCAACTTCCTCCAGGTGTCGAGGATTAGCAGATTTCACTAAAAAGAGCAAAGAAGATATTTGGGGGGACATCGATCTGATTTATAGAATTAACTCAGCATATGCCAGAATAAATGAAGTACCCAGAGAGATACATATTAAATTTGTAAGAAGGTCAACGAGGGATGGGATCCTGAGAGCACAGAGAGACAGTCCCTTGATATATCAGCAGAACGAAGTTGCCATTTTGAAACAGATCCCGAAAAGATTAGAGAAATAAGAAGGAAATATTCCTTCTTATCAAAAAGATTATATAAAAAGGGGGTCTGGTTCAAGTGGTTGATGCCCGAGGGAATGTTAGTGTTCTGGGAGGGGGGGAGAGTAAGAATTAAAACAATTGCAGAGGCGGAAGCCTTTCTTAAAAAACATTCCCCAATCCTGGAGGATGAAAATGGGGGAATAGGAGGGGCCACAGCTCCGCCCACTGGAGGTCAGGGAGAGGAAGACACAATTGCTAAAAGACTCAGATCTCACAAATGACTTTTTTCTATATAGTATAACCTTTATTTGGATGTTTATAGAAACAAATGATTGATTGCATGAATATAAAATGATATATTTGTATCTCTTTCCACTTTGTAGGGAAATGGAAAATGTATTGTATTTCCTTTCTTTTTCTGTATGAAGCCTCAGAGGGGGCCGACACCTCCGACATAGATGTCCTCAAAATATCTTTTTAACACCTTATACCCTTTTCCTGTTTTTAAAAATTTGCCGATGATCTGGTTGTTACCCTTTCACATCCTTTGAATTCAATAATCCAGATGAAAAATATTATAGCAGAATTTGGCATGGTGTCTGGGTTTAGACTAAATCAAAATAAAACGAAAATGATGGTTAAAAACATGACAGAGACTCAAAGAAAGAGACTTGCAAGTTTGGCAGGTTTTGAAATAGTTTCCAAGGTCAAATATTTAGGTATACAAATTGCAGAATCAAATACAAAACTCTTTCAAAATAATTATGAAGTGTTGTGGCAAAAGATACAGAAAGACCTACAAGCATGGAAAAAGTTACAATTATCTTTGCTTGGAAGGATTTCAGCAATTAAAATGAACATTCTACCTAGATTCATTTTTTTATTCCAGATGATACCGGTGCTCAAATCAGATAAAATTTTGTTAGAATGGCAAACAACACTAAATAAATTTGTTTGGAAGGAGAAAAAACCGAGAGTAAAGATGAAGATTATGCAAGATACTCGTGAAAGAGGTGGCTTCAAACTCCCAAACCTTCGACTGTATTATGAAGCTGCAGTATTGACACATGTAGCAGATTGGTTTGGGAAAACAAAAACTGAACTGTTGAATATAGAAGGTCACAACCTTGTTCTGGGATGGCATGCATATCTTTTTTATGAAGATAGGGTGGACAAAGTGTTTAACAATCATGTTCTCCGAAGTGCCCTGATGAGAATATGGAAGAAGCACCGGCCTAATTGGGATTATAAGATACCGCTTTGGTTGGATCTTGCAGACACCATGTGGATTACAAATACTAAGTCACTCGGGGGGTGTTTATATAAAGATGTGCTTATTGCTGATGGGGACGGATGGCAGTTGAAAACTTTGGAACAACTGTTGGAAGAAGGAATTACTTTAAATTGGTTTTACTATATACAGTTACAGAAGAGATGGAAAGAAGATCGTAGGGTTGGCTTCATGGATAAAGAAGTGGAACTGATCAAGCAGATAAAAGAGCCTGGCCCAAAATATGTTAAAAGAATATATAATGTATTGTTAGAAAGAGATTCAGAAAGTGAATTGGTGAAGGATTGCATGATTAAATGGGCTCAGAACTTTGATGAATTGGTTATGTTGGATACGTGGAAAAAATTATGGGTTCAGAATGTTAAATTTACGCAGTCACAAAATCTAAGAGAGAATTTTTATAAAATGTTTTACAGATGGTACTTAGACCTTAAGAAATTATCATGTATGTACCCAAATGTTCAACCAAAATGTTGGAGGTGCGGGTGTTTAGATGCTACCTTTTTTCATGTATGGTGGACTTGCAATAAGGTTAAAGCTTTTGGGATAAAAATATGGTGGGTTATGCCAAATGTATTTAAGAAAAGAATACAATTTACTCCGCAAATGTTTTTATTGGGTATAACTAAGGATTTTACAAAAGGGGAAACAAAATTGGTTTTGTATATGGTTACAGCAGCTAGGTTGTTGATTGCTCAGCACTGGAAAAAAGATTTTTTACCGACGATTGATCAATGGATTCAGAAAGTGGCGGGGTTTGCGGAAATGGCAAAAATTTCAGCTTTCTTAAAAGATCAGAAGCAGGAGAATTATACACAGGAATGGGCAAAATGGATTGATTATATACAGAATAAATACCAGACTAGGAAGTATTATGTAGCCTTTAGGTAAGAATGTTTAGATTGACAGGTGAACAGAGTAAATAATATATGGGATGTTTGGAATTATTAGAGTGATGTATAGCGGAAGTCAGGGGGGTGGGTTTGAATGGGAGGTGGGGGAGGGTTAGGGTGGAGGGTGGGGAAATATATATGTATAATTAACTTAGAATATGGGATTAATGGGATACTGTTACTTTAAAAGAAATCTATATTATGATTTATATATGTTTAATTAATCTAGAAGATGGGGTTAATGGGATATTGTTATGTTAAGAGAAATTTATATTATGATTGTTGGGAGGAGAGGGGGTGCAATATTTGTATGAGAAATTTATTTTAAGATGGGGGGGTGGGGAGGGGCACAGTACTCGTATGTAATTTATATTATATGTTAGGGGGGGAGAAAAAGGGGGGGAAACTTGTTTGTATAAAACTTTTTCAATAAAAAAAAATAAAAAAATTGTAAAAACCAATAAAACTTTCCCCCCCATAAAATTCCTCCCTTTGTTCATAAACACATCTTCCTTCCTCTTCCCCTGTCTCTGTCTCTGTCTCTCTCCCTCTTCCTCATCCCTCTTCCTACATTGACTCAAAGATTTTTTAAAACCCATGCATACACACCTTCCTGCCTCTCTTCCCCCCTTCTTCCCTCTTTCTAGATTCACTCTGAAGTTTTTTTAAAATCTCTCCCCCACCCATGCATACACACACCTTCCTGCATCTCTCTGTCTCCACCTCTTCCTTCTTACTGGATTTAGTCGAAAGATATTTAAATCTTATTCCCCACTGCATATAGACACTTTCCTGACTCTCTCTCTCTCTTCCCTCTTCCCTCTTCCTATTTTTACTCTGAAGTTTTTTAAATTCACCCCATGGATACACACACCTTCCTTTCTGCCTTCCCCCTCACTGCCTTTCCCTCTCCCTCTTCCCTTTTCCTGGATTCACTTTTAAGTTTTTTTAATTTCCTCCCCTCTGTGTATGCACACACCTTTCTGTCTCTCTCTCTCCCCCCTCTTTTCTCTTCCTGTATTTATTCTGAATTTTTTTAAAATTTGCCCCATGGATACACTCACCTTCCTTCCTGCCTCTCCCTCCCTCCCCCACCCCCATTCTTCCCTCTTCCTGGATTCACTCCAAAGTTTTTTTAATTTGGCCCCCAATGCATACACACACCTGCTTCTCTCTCTGTCTCCCCTTCTTCCCTCTTCCTGTGTTCACTCTAAAGTTTTTTTTAATTTCCCCCTTACATATACACACATATGTTCCTGCCTCTCTTTCTCTCTCTCCCTCTCTCCCTTATCCCTCTTCCTGGGTTCACTCATAAGTTTTTTAAATTTCCCCCATGCATAAACATACTTTCAGGCCTCTATCTCTCTTCCCCCACTTCCTCTTCCCTCTTCCTGGATTGACTCTGAAGTTTTCCGTCCCTCACTACATACAGAGACCTTCCTCCCTCTCTCTCTCACACACACACACACCAGTGTGTTAGAACCTCTTCTGTAGGTGTGGCTTGCTTTGTGGGAGGGGCTTGCCAGCCATGTGACTGGATGTGAATGGCTTGCCAGTCAGATTACTAGGTGGAATTGGCTTGGCAGTCATGTGACCAGGTGGGAGTCATGTGACCAGGTGGGAGTGGCTTGGCGGTCATGTGACCAGGTGGGAGTCGGCAATAAAATGTCACTGAATTCATTGCCCCAATGAATGATCTACAAAAAGGAAGATATAAAAATGGAAATTTATTATTTTGTGCACTTACTACTTAAATAAGATTAAAATAAGTACACAAACCAATAAAAGAGCTACTTACAGAAGGAAGATGACCGTCTTTGCTAGTCTTCAGTATCACTGACTCTAATGAATGGCCTGCACAAGGAAGAGACACAGAAATGAACTCTTCAATTGCATGCACTGCATTAGGATGAAACCAGCACACAAAACAATAAAGACAGCTACTTAAAGAAGGAAGATGACTGTCCTTGCCGGTCTTCTAGATCACTGACCACACTTACTCCAATGAATGGCCTGCACAAAGGGACACAGAAATGAACTCTTCAATTTGCAGCAGAACTTCCTGCCTCTCTCTCTCTCTGTTTGTCTCTCCCTTTCTCCCTCATCCCTTTTCCTGGGTTCACCCATATGTTTTTAAATTTCCCCCCATGCATGCACATACCTTCCTGCCCCCCCTCTCCCTCTTCCTGGGTTCACTCTGAAGTTTTTAAAAATTTTCTCCTGTTCATACACACACCTTCCCACTGCTCCTCTCTCCCTCCCTCCCTCTCTCCCTGTCTTCTTGGATTTTTAAATTTCCTGCCCCACTCCCTCCCCCCCTTTTCCTCCCCCCCCCCTCTCTACCTTCCTGCCTCCCATTTCTCCCGCTCTCCCTCTTCTTGGATTTTTACATTTCCTGATCCACCACCTTCTTCTTTCCCTTGTCCCTCTCTCTATCTTCCTGCTCCTCCCTCACACTCTCTTCCCTCTTCCAGGATTTCCCCCAGTCTTCTACATCACTGACCACACTTGTTCCAATAAGGTTCCAGTTTAACCTGATTGGTCAACTGTGAGGCTATTCTGATTGGTCAGTTTTGTCGGCTGCTACCTTTAAAAGGAGGCTGCAGCCGGCTGCTTGTCACTTTGTTGCTATGCCTGAATAAAGAGCTGAATTCACTTCCTAGCTTGCCCTTCTTTGACCCAATCTAACACTGGCGACGAAGGTGGGATTGGAAGGCAACTAGGCAAAGAGTGAAGCACCCGGGCAAGCAACCAAGTCCGGAGCTCAGCAAGGACACATGTAACCAGCAGCCAAGGTGAACAACTGACCAGATGGCAACATGAACCCGCAAGCCACTGTAGCTCCATTCGACCCAGCGACTGAGGACTGGGAGTTCTACATGATCCAGTTCGAGTGTTTCCTGGAGACACACGACTTCGGGAACATCACGGAGAACCGGAAAAAGAACATGTTTCTCAGCTACTGCAGCCGAGAGGTGCTAGCTATGGCAAAGGACCTGTGTGAACCAACTCCCCTACAGTCGGTAACCTGGTCAGCCCTACAGCAAGCACTGAGGACACACTATGCCCCCAGATCATCCAAGTTGGTGAGGAGATACGTGTTCCACACCCGGAACCAGAAGGACGGAGAGACCATAAACCAGTATATGGCTGCTCTCTGCCGGGAAGTGGTGCATTGTGAGTTCCAGGACTTGGACGAACAAATTCTCGACTGCATCATCCTGGGCTGCCGGGACCCAAATCTCCAGCGGAGATTGCTATCCAAACCCAGCCTGACCCTGCAGATCGCCACAGATGAAGCCCAATCCTCTGAGACTGCTGACAAGTCAATGTACACCATCTGGCCCAGTGGGTCAAGGAACCCCAACTCAGTGGCAAGCATCCATTTTGAGGACATTGAACAAGCTGAGAATGCAGAAGATGCTGAGGCCTTCTGCATGCACAGTCACGACGTCAGGCCAGCACGGAAATTCGAACTGCGCTACCCTCCCTGTGGCGGCTGCAGAGAAAACCACCCCAGAATGCAATGTCGATTCAGAGAAGCCTTCTGCCAGAGGTGTGGCAAGAAAGGGCATGCCCTTCGCACAGTCACTCAAGCACTCGTGACATCCCGCCTTGACTATTGCAACGCTATTGACGGATATTGGTGCGGTTTACAAATTGAATAAATAAATCATGAGGGTCTGCAGGAGCAACCAACCCTCAGAACAACCTATGACACCCTGGCAGCCGACTGAGCACTCCTCAATGCAATGGCCATCCTGACCGAAACCATCCACACAGAGACCAGAACAGAGGGGTCACCAAGTCCAGAAAATTCGCACCGGAGATGATCCCCGACCCACCATCCACACGTCCATTGGCCAAATCCGCACAAGGGTACACAAAAAACTTAAGATGCTAGTCCTCATCGAGGGGGCACCATGTGAGATGGAGATCAACACCAGGTCATCCATCACCATCATGTCCTGCGAAGCCATCAGCCGTGCCATCCCTGGACTACAGAAGCACCAGCTGAAAGAGGCCACTCTGGCAGTGCGGGACTACCAGGGGAATCAAGTGCCAGTCGTCGGAGAAGGTGTCTTTATGGTCGAGCACGAGAGGTTCAAGGCAAGGCTACCTATCATGGTGGTCAAGAATAGACTGCAAAGCCTGCTGGGACTGGACTGGCTCGAGGACCTGGGACTGGAAGTCACCCGAGTCCATGACCTACAACTACCGGAGACAATAGGGAAGACTACGCTGAACTGTTCAAGGAGTTCGAGGAAGCCTTGAGCCGTGGCTTGGGTAAGTACACGGGGACCCCTATTTCATTTAATCTAAACCATAAAATTGCCCTAATTTGTCTCAAGCCCTGGAGGGTGCCTTTCACCCTCCACCCCAAAATCGATGGGGAATTGGATAAATTGATTGCTCAAGGGATCTTAGAGCTAGTCGATCATGCCCACTGGGAGATGCCTATCATCACCCCGGTCAAACCAGATGGGTCAGTCTGCATATCTGAGGACTACCATTGCACCCTGAACATCGCCCTCCAACAAAGTACTTACCCGGTGCCCGGCGTACAGCACTTACTGCATTTGCTGGGCCCTGGAAAGGTCTTCGCCAAATTAGACCTAACTCAAGCATACCAGCAACTGCCAGTAGATGGTGCTGCGGCAGAGGCACAAACCATAGTCACTCACAGGGGAGCCTTTAAATGCACCCGATTACAATTCGGAGTTAGTATCGCCCCTGGACGGTTCCAAAGCATCATGGAACGTATGTTACAGGGGATCCCAGGAGTTGTCCCCTATTTCGACGACATCTTGGTTTTGGCCAAAGACAAGGCACAATTATTTAAAAGGCTGAGCACGGTTCTCAGCAGAATTAAAGATGCAGGCCTCCGCCTCAAAAAAGAAAAATGTAAAATTAACATACCCAGGTATCTCAAAATTAGTGGACCAGAGGAATGCTGTCGATATAATTTACTTGGACTTCAGTAAGGCATTTGATAAAGTAGACCATAACCTACTATTAGATAAAGTAGAAAAATGTGGGTTAGACAGCATCACCACCAGATGGATTTGCAACTGGCTGACCAACCGCATTCAACGTGTAGTCTTCAATGGAACTGCATCTACATGGAAGGAAGTATGCAGTGGAGTACCCCAAGGCTCTGTTTTAGGCCAGTACTCTTCAACATCTTCATCAATGATTTGGATGAGGGGATAAATGGGGAACTCATCAAATTTGTAGATGACACCAAGCTGGCAGGAATAGCCAACAGTCCAGAAGATAGGCTTAAGATACAGAAGGATCTTGACAAACTTGAACATTGGGCACTATCTAACAAAATGAAATTCAATTGTGAAAAAAGTAAGGTTCTACATTTAGGCAAGAAAAACAAAATGCACAGGTACAGTATAGGTGGTACCTTGCTCAATAGTAGCAACTGTGAGAGGGGTCTTGGAATCCTAGTGGACAACCATTTAAATATGAGCCAGCAGTGTGCAGCAGCTGTCAAAGAAGCCAACACAGTTCTAGGCTTCATTAACAGAGGGATAGAATCTAGATCACGTGAAGTGTTAATACCACTTTATAATGCCTTGGTAAGGCCACACTTGGAATATTGCATACAGTTTTGGTCGCCATGATGTAGAAAAGATGTGGAGACTCTGGAAAGAGTGCAGAGAAGAGCAACCAAGATGATTAGGGGACTGGAGGCTAAAACATATGAAGAACGGTTGCAGGAACTGGGTATATCTAGTTTAATGAAAAGAAGAATCAGGGGAGACATGATAGCAGTGTTCCGATAACTCATAGGGTGCCACAAAGAAGAGGGAGTCAAACTATTCTCCAAGGCACCTGGAGGCAGGACAAGAAGCAATGGGTGGAAACTAATCAAGGAGAGAAGCAACTTAGAACTAAGGAGAAATTTCCTGACAGTTAGAACAATTAACCAGTGGAACAGCTTGCCTCCAGAAGTTGTGAATGCCCCAGCCCTGGAAGTCTTTAAGAAGATGTTGGATAGCCATTTGTCTGAAATGGTACAAGGTTCCTGCCTACGCAGGGGGTTGGACTAGAAGACCTACAAGGTCCCTTCCAACTCTGCTATTGTATTATAGATGGCTCTGGGATCCACCCAACCGAAAAAAAGTTAAGGCTATCAGGGATGCCCCCAGGCCAAAAAACCAGGCAGAGCTGCAAGCATTCCTCAGACTACTTAATTTTTACAGCATCTTTCTAAAACAGAAAGCCACCGTTGCTGAGCCACTCCACCGTCTCCTGGCCAAGAATGCCATCTGGTCCAGGGGAAATTGGGAAGCCAATGCCTTTGCAGCAGTTAAAGACTTACTCTCAGCAGACTCTTTCCCCATTCAGTACAGCCAGACCCTCCCACTCATCCTGACCTGCGATGCCTCCTTATGGGGTCAGAGCTGTCCTCAGCCACTGCATGCCAAACGGAACTGAGGCACCTATTGCCTACTACTCAAGGACAATGTCCCCCCCTGAGAGGAATTACAGCCAGCTTGACCGCGAAGCCCTGGCTGCTGTAGCCAGAGTCAAGAGGTTCCATGAATACCTCTAACGCCGACACTTTGAACTGATAACTGACCACAAGCCGCTCTTGGGCTTACTAGCTAGTGACAGACCCACTCCATCCTCCCTTTCCCCATGAATGATGAGGTGGACTGTGGTCCTGGCAGCGTACAGCTACAGGCTCATCCACCATCCTGGGGCTACCCTTGGACACGTGGATGCACTGAGCTGCTGCCCCTCTCCCAGACATTTTACAGGACCCTACACCGGACACCCCAGTACTCATGATTGACTGTGTGGGCACTGGCCCAGTTTTGTCAATGAGGTAGCTAGCCATTCAGCTAAGGACAATTTACTTAAGCAAGTGGAAGGCATCTGGGAAACCACATTTTAAAGAGTTTGTGAACAAGCAGGATGAATTGTTGGTAATGCGGGGATATTTGTTATGGGGGGACAGAGTTGTAGTACCGGAAATATTGCACAGGACTGTCCTAGAGGCGCTACATGAGGGGCATCCGGGAATGGCTAGAATGAAGGCACTGGCCAGGAACTACATGTGGTGGCCCAACATGGACAAAGACATAGAGGAGTGGGTAGCCACCTGCACACCCTGCCAAGTTTTGAGACCTGCATCCCCGGAAGCTCCAGCCAAAGAATGGGAGCGGCCCCAATCACCATCGGCTAAGGTACACATAGATTTTCCAGGCCATTTCATGGCCAAACATTCATGGTAGTGGTCGACGCATATTCCAAGTGGTTGGAAATTATCCTCATGAAAACCACCATGGCAGAAGCGGTCATTAAGGCCCTCAGGAAGCTTTTCACCACACATGGGCTGCCAGACATGCTAGTATCGGACAAGGGGCCACAATTCACGACCTTACAGTTCGAAACATATTTAGCCAACTTAGGGATCACACATGCCCTCATCGCACCTTACCACCTGGCCAGTAATGGGCAGACTGAACGGGCGGTAAGATCAGCCAAGGAAGCACTAGCCAAGCTGACGACCAGCGACTGGCAAACACACATAGACCACTACCTACTGTATCAGCACATCACATCTAGCGCCACGAAAGGGAGGAGCCCCGCAGAACTCCTCATGGACCGCAGGCTAAGATCCCCCCTGGACCGAGTGCACCCAAACTATTCATCGGACACACCACCGGACTCCACCAGCAAAACAAGACACTTTAATGTAGGGGATAAGGTATACGCATGTAACTATACCAGGGGCACCCTCTAGATATCGGCCAAAATAACCGGCATCACAGGGCCCCACTCCTACACAATAACACTAGAGGATGGCAAAGGATGGCGCAGGCGCATAGACCAACTCTGGGGGCGCCTCACACTCTCACAGTTCAGGGAGACTGAGCAAACACATAACCCACAAAACACAATCACCCCCGACCCGCTAGATGAAACCCCAGATATGAACTGGTACTCATCTGAGCAACCTGCTAGTCCACAACGAGCTCTGAGCCACTCCAGAAGCTCCAGCCACAACCGCTGAGAATTTCCAGCAACTTCCATCAGGAGGAGCCGCAGAGTCAACAGGCCTGTCCGACCTGACTGAAGTTCAGCAGCCAACTAAAGTGCACAGGTCCGGGTGTGCTACATGTAGCCCCACCTACCTTAGTGACTACATCACGAAGAGAATTGACCAATCCAGGAGGGGAAGGGTGTTGTATCCCTCAACAATAGAAGTTTCCACTCAGGTCCGCTCTCAGCAGGGGGCTCACAGTTTAACCTGATTGGTCAACTGTGGGGCTGTTCTGATTGGTTAGTTTTTCCAGCTGCTGCCTTTAAAAGGAGGCTGCAGCCAGCTGCTTGTGACTTTGTTGCTATGCCTGAATAAAGAGCTGAATTCACTTCCTAGCTTGTCCTTCCTTGACCCGATCTAACACTCTTCAATTGCATGCACTGCATTAGGATGAAACCAGCACACAAAACAATAAAAATAGCTACTTACAAAGATGACTCCTTGCTGGTCTTCTGCACCACCACCTCACCACCTCGCTCGAATAACCTGCACAAAGTGGCCATCTGATGAGCAATATGAAATCAGGTGTTAGGGTGAATCCTATTATGTCTTCCCAACCAAGTGCCCATTTTGCTTTTGCAAGATGAAAACAAATTAACGAAAACAATGAAAATAAACACAAGGCTTTTTTAGAACAGAGGAAACAAATGTCAGCCTCTTCGACAAGGAAATTCACTGGTGTTGGTCAGAATATATCACAAGCCCCAATGCAAGTGCATTCTCAGTATATGTTCAAGCCAGTCCGAGTCACAAGTGGTGTTAATAATTTTGATGAAGCTGCAGAAGGTGAAATTTTGACTGGTTTGGATACATCGCAACCATATAGCCAGATTGCAATGCAAAATAGACCACCATGGCAAGGAATGAGCACCCTGTCATTTGAAGAGCACAAAGTTCTTCAGTCCCTTGACCACATCAACCACTGGCTACAGAGTCACATCTCCCTCATACATGGATATAATGCTGCACATGCTAGGAACATATTGGATGCACCTATAGCTTAAAGCAAAGAAGATACTGACTTGGTCCTAATAAAGTTTGCTGAACTGAGATTTATATAATATATTCTCAGTTGCTATATTTGCAACATAATTATTTGCAAAGTGCCTTGAATGCTATTCTTTAAAAAAAAATCTTCAAAATAAAGATGTAATACAAGTATTGACTGCTTGTTACCTAGTTTACATTTAGGGCAAAATTATTTTACATATCTACTTTACTGTAAAATGTATTGTATTTTTTTAAGAATGGAAATACCTCGATTTTAAATGAATGGCAATTTATACATTTACTGTAAATTTTAATTAAAAGAAAAGAAATTATTTTGCTACTAATTAAAAAAAAGAAATTTTGTAGTTATTTGGATTTTTGAGCACATTTACAAAAAAAACTTGTAGTTGTTCAAATTAATTTCATAATTAAATTTTTTACCAAATTCAATCAATGCTGCCTCTGCTTCTGCCCATGGAATGACTAAATCTTCAATGTTCCAGTAATCTGGCTCCAAATATGTGATAAAGTGTAACTTGTTTGCAGCTGGCAATTGGCTACCTGTTTTTAGATGGTTGCCATTGTTAAATCCTCAGACTTACAACCGTGCCAGTAAGTCTGGTGAACTTTAAATTACCGCATTCCGGAATGGAGCAGGCAGCCGCGTCTGATTGGCTAAGACACGGCTGGCCGGATTCTGTCTAGAGAACTGAAACAATGTTGCAGTTACCGAGCTGAGGGTTTTCCCGCCTGACAGCCTATATAAACTGCTGTCAGGCAAGAAACCTCAGCCTGTTATGATACTTGTGTGCTTGTATATAGTTATTGAATAAATGTTGCTGTTTGACTATGCCTGAGTCAGAATCCTTCTTCAAATCTAACACTGGCGATGAGGATGGGATTCAGGCTTAGCCAGTAAGACCACAACGGGGAACGAAGCATCTACAGTCCGCGTGCCTACCGCCCACCACAGCCTAGCCATGACTACAATGCCACCGTTCGCACCATTCGCACCAATGAAGGAGCAATGGGCATCCTTCTTAGCACGCTTCGAGTGCTTCCTGATAGCCAACGACTATGGTGAGCTCGCAAGAAAATTGAGCCTTTTCCTCGGATGTGGAGGTCCAGATTTGTTCGCCACCGTGCGAACAATCGCAGCCCCAGCAGCGGTGCATGAAGTTCCATGGGATGATCTCCTGGGTCGCCTGAGAGCGCACTATGCACCTGTACCATAATGCATAGCACACCGCTACATGTTCAGACAGTGCGTGCAACAGCCAAAGCAATCCGTGGCTGAGTTCCTCCAAAAATTAAGGGCTACCGCGATTCCTTGTGAGTTTCCCGCAGCTTTCCTGGAGGAATCGCTGTTAGAACAATTCGTGTGTGGCGTCAAGGACATCCGCCTCAAACGCCGCTTGCTCTCTAAAACTGTTCTGACTCTAGAGCAAGCGGTGGAAGAAGCCCGCGCGGCGGAATTATCAGAAATATCAACATCTGACATGGGCCGCGCTCACCCTCCTCTCTTCCCCACACCATGAGCTTGCCTAGTGGACGAAATAGCCCCGCTAGACGAAATGGAAGAAGAGCAGCAAGGGGCATGCTTGAGGGTGACCGGACGCATGCCCAGTCGCCCATTCATGCCCCAGCCAAACTCCGGAGCCTGTCTGGGCTGCGGAGGCACCCACCAAAGACCCGACTGCCCCTTCAAAGCTTCGGTATGCCATCGATGTGGCAGGAAAGAACACCTGGCAGCCGTGTGCCGCGCCGCAGCTCCAGCAACTGCACAGGCAGCAGCCACATCTTCTGCCAACCGGTCGACTCCACCACGCCAACAAACGGCACAAAAAAGAGCAAGACGCCACCCGCCTCAGCTGACTGACTGCTTCGCGCTATCCGAGATGCCACCGGCCCTGAACTATGACCTGGCAGAGAGTACGAGACTCAGCACGGTGGTTTGTTTAGAGGGGGTGGGAGTCAAGATGGAAGTCGACTCCGGGTCGTCTAGATCCCTCATCTCGTGGGCTTAGCTATCTAAGTTGTGCCCCAAACTGCGTAAACGGGATCTCACCCCAGCGACTACTGTCCTAAAAGATTACCAGGGCTCAGCTATCCCCATTTTAGGAGAACAACGGGTGAGGGTGGACTATGGCCCCTTCCATGGATTTCTTCCCGTCCTGGTAGTGGCCAATTCCCTAGCCGCCTTGATAGGACTGGACTGGTTCGCAGCCTTAGGGCTGTCAGTCCAGGGGGTGAACAGCGTGCCAGCTAGTTCCCCGGTAGATGCCGTGCTCAAAGAATTTAGCGACGTCTTCGATGGCAGCCTAGGGAAGTATAGGGGCACCCCTGTTTCCTTGAACCTAGACCCTCAGGTTGCTCCCATCCATTTAAAGGCCCGCAGGCTGCCGTTCACGCTGAAGCCCAAGGTTGAACCGGAATTGGATCGATTAGTGGCGCAGGGCGTGCTCGAACCCGTTGATCAGGCGAAATGGGAGACCCCGATTGTGGTCCCCATCAAACCCGACGGGTCCATCCGTATCTGCGCCGACTATAAATCGATGATCAACCTCGGGCTTCAGGCGAACCCATATCCGGTTCCAGTAGTCCAGGACCTGCTCCACTCTTTGGGGCAGGGACGCGTCTTCTTGAAGCTGGATATGGCGCAGGCCTACCAACAGCTCCCGGTGGACGACGAGGCTGCGGAGGCGCAGACTATCGTCACCCACTGAGGGGCTTTTCGCTGTCGCCGCCTCAAAGTCGCCGTGTCCGTGGCCCCGGGGATCTTCCAGAGCCTCATGGAGCGATTGCTCCATGGGCTCCCTGGCGTTGTACCGTACTTCGATGACGTTCTGATTGCTGCTTCCAGCATATCAGAACTCGCCAAGACGTTGCGGAAGGTCCTCAGAATTTTCAGGGGCGCAGGTTTAAAATTGAAGCGCAGCAAATGTACATTTGCTGCGCTGAGGGTGGAATTCCTGGGCTTCATGATTGATGCCCAAGGAATTCACCCAACCCCCTCTAAGGTCGAGGCCATCCAAAAGGCCCCCACTCCTGCCTCCAAGACGGAGCTGCAGGCATTCCTCGGCCTTTTGAATTTTTACGCGCCTTTCATTCCCCACAAGGCATCGCTAGCCGAGCCGCTGCATCGGTTGCTCGACCGATCCAGAGCCTGGTGCTGGGGCAGCCACGAGGCGCATGCGTTCGCGGCTGTCAAAGCCATGCTTACATCAGATGCGGTACTAGTCCAGTACCATGACAGACTTCCTCTGATGCTTGCATGCGATGCCTCCCCATATGGCCTGGGGGCTGTCCTGAGCCATGTCTTTCCAGACGGGTCAGAAGCCCCCATTGCTTTTTATTCCCGGACAATGTCTCAAACAGAGAGAAACTACAGCCAAATCGACAAGGAGGCTTTGGCTGTAGTGTCCGGGATTAAGAAGTTCCACAATTACCTCTATGGGCGGACCTTTTCTGTCGTCACGGAGCACAAGCCACTCCTTGGGCTGTTGGCAGGTGACCGTCTGACCCCCCCCCCCATTCTCTCGCCCAGGATGACCCGTTGGACGGAATTCCTGGCAGCGTATGATTATACGCTGCTTTACCATCCAGGCAAGCAGATAGGGCACACCGATGCCCTAAGCCACTGCCCTCTCCCCGGGACAGACCCGGCACCGGTGCCGGCCCTCTCCGTCCTGGCGATAGCAGAGTCCGATCTGCCCTTGTCTTCCTCCAGCGTCGCCGCTCACAACCGAGCAGACCCCGTCCTCACTCAGGTTTGCCGATGGGTGCTGAGGAGGTGGCCTTCGGGCAGCGTGGCCGAAAAGTTTCAGCCTTACAAGTCATGCCAAATGGAGCTCTCGCTCCATTGCGGGTGCTTGTGTTGGGGAGATCGGGTCATCGTTCCTCAACCCCTCAGACACATGGTTCTTCAGTCGCTCCATGCCAATCACCCAGGCATAGTCCACATGAAGGCATTGGCCCGGAGCTATGTCTGGTGGCCTGGCATGGACGCTGAAGTGGCGGATTGGGTGGCCGCCTGCTCCGCTTGCCAATCTTCCCGTCCTGCCCCGCCTGCGTCCCCGCCACGGGAGTGCGGCGTTCCCAGGTGCCCATGGTCCCGGCTTCACTTGGATTTCGCGGGTCCCTTTCATGGCCAGACTTTCCTAATTGTGGTCAACGCGTACTCTCGCTGGGTGGAGGTGGTCATCATGGCTTCCACCACTGCGGAGAGTACTGTGCGCGCTTTGCGCCGCCTTTTCGCCACTCATGGGTTGCCGGACGTCATTGTGTCCGACAGCGGACCACAATTCCAGTCCTCCATTTTTTGGGATTTTCTGGCCACCCAAGGTATCCGCCACGCGCCGGTCGCCCCTTATCACCCGGCGTCCAATGGACGCACGGAATGAGCTGTCCGCTTGGCCAAGGAAGCCTTGGCCCGTTTGGATAAAGGGGACTGGCTGCAAGGGTGGCAGCGTACCTTTTGGGACAGCATGTCACTCCTTGCCCGGCCACAGGGAAAAGCCCCATGGAGCTCTTGATGGGCCGTCGCTTGACTCCGGAGGCCTTTGCCAGTCCAGGCCTCTCCTCACCAGAAGCACTCCACAGTCCCCATCTGAACTATTACTCTTAAGCCGACACGGATTTATGGGCCTCTCCGCCTGGAGGCCCTCCCTGCCAGGCCGCTGCCTGCCAACGGCCGATTGGCTCCTCAAGCCCGGTCGACACGCCCCCACGATTGAACTTACCTGTGTCGTCGATCCCAACTCCGGCGACTCCACCTCCGGGGGCAGGCCGCGGTGACGCAGGTCGGAGCTCCACTCCCCAAGGGGAGGAGCTTCCCCAGGAGCAACTCACCTCGCCGAGCTCTCCGCAGCAACTAAGACGATCGGGGCGGGTCCGTCATCGTCCCGCCTACTTAAACGAGTATGCATGCGCATCTATATTGATAGACGGTTGGACTTAGCGCATGCGCACTGACTACGGGGGAAGGAGTGTTAAATCCTCAGACTTACGACCGTGCCAGTAAGTCTGGTGAACTTTAAATTACCGCATTCCGGAATGGAGCAGGCAGCCGCGTCTGATTGGCTAAGACGCAGCTGGCCAGATTCTGTCTAGAGAACTGAAACAATGTTGCAGTTACCGAGCTGAGGGTTTTCCCGCCTGACAGCCTATATAAACTGCTGTCAGGCAAGAAACCTCAGCCTGTTATGATACTTGTGTGCTTGTATATAGTTATTGAATAAATGTTGCTGTTTGACTATGCCTGAGTCGGAATCCTTCTTCAAATCTAACAGCCATCCATTAGCCTTTTATTCAAATTGGTGATGATGCTTGACAAAAGCTTTTCACAAGGAAGGGCAGCAAAACATTGATTTGGAGCTAATTTTATGTTTTTGAAGGCTTGTGTAGCTAGCATTGCATCAATTTTTTTTCATGTGCGCCCTTTCCCTGTCTAAGCACTTCAAATGCTTTAATTGTTTGAAATACTAATTTTTTGGCCTTGATGATATCTGTTTCTCCCCTGCAGGGCATTTGACAGAAGAAAAATCTCAATTAGAATATCGAACATGAGGGCCAAATCCTTCAAAAAATTTAGATTTTCAAAATGGGAAGGCATGCCTGGGAATCTTTCATTGCCAGAAAAAACTGATGTAGTGCTGGATAAGCATGCCACACACCCTTGGTTATCCTTAAACTGCAGGCAGCCCATCTTGGTCCCAAACCTCTGCCAATCTTCACAATTTCAATGCCCAATTGTTCAGAGATTTGGAAAAGGTCATTCTGGTTCTTGCAGGATTTCTGGAAAGTGGTATATATTTTAACAAGGAAGATATTGAAGTGGTTGAGTTGTTTTATTTCTTTTATTGCATCATCCAGCACAAATTGGAGGTGGTGGTTCAAGCAGTGCCAGATTATGATGTTTGGGAAGTCTTGAGCTATTCTGGTGCTGACTCCAGATTTTCTCCCAAGCATCACGTTGGCACCATCGGAGCAGAAAGTGATTAAATTCTTCTGCAGATATTCGGTGGTAAATCCAACTTTACGCAAGTTTCCCATCACTGCAGAACATATGGTCTCTGTATCTTGTTTCTCTAATTCCAACAGCTCAATGAAAATGATTGCTGGGCATTCTAGATCCTTAACTCTAACAAAAACTATAAGAACTGCTTTCACTGAAAGCATTGAGGCTTCATGCTTATTAGGCACACCTTAAGATTCTTTGCAATAATCCTGGAAACACGGTGGTTTTAATTTCATTTGCAATGAATTCAACTATTTTCACCACGGATCTCCGTGAATGCAAGCCTACTCCCACATCTACTCCAACCATAGTTAGCAAATTTACTTGTGCTCCGATGTCTGAGAATGGATTGCATCTTTGTGCCAGATCGTAAACAGTAAAAATATATTTTGCAAGTACTGGATAAATGTTTGTCAGTTGACTTATCTATGGATTTTGTTAAAGCATCCTGCTTCTGTTGTTTACTTTTCTCTTTACACATAAGATTGATTGAAAATGTTCTGTCAATTTTTTTCTGAGAGAGGATTGCTGATTTTCCTTAGTTATCCCTGCTGCCACATCCTGCAAATTTTTCCACTCTCTAGAAACATGAATACCTTTCTCTAATGAGAACATGGGTTTCGCACAGTACTCACAACCTAACTTTTTGTCAGATATTGCCAGTCCATCATACTTCTGGAAGTTTCTGTGTTGATGCAAACTCCAGCAGTCAGGAAGTTTTGGAACTTCAGTGGAGGAGATGAATTTGCTACTTTCTCTGACCTCAAGTGATGGAAATGCTGGTGCTAGTGCTAGTGGCACTGGTGTTGGTGCTGGTGACTGTTGTGGATCAGCTGATTGCACCTCTCTTGATTTTTTTGGAGAAGAATGCAGTCATAACCTGTTGCCTCTTCATCCTGTTAAATAATACTAACTGCAAAAGAAATAAAACAATATTGGACTCGATTGTGGTTGTAAGCTGAGGAGTACAGGTAACAGAAGGGATCTCTGTTTTCACCCAACAATGTACAGTCTTTTCAGGAAGGATATCTCCCAACAAACAGGAAAGAAATAGTCTTTCATCTAAGTTAGATCAAGAAGAATGAATGTCATAGGTAGATTCACAGAACAATACAGATTTCTTTTTCTGAAATTTATTCCTCAGTTCAAAAAACAGGAATATATGAATTAGGTTCAGTACTTAAGTCAGTCCAAGTAACTATTCAAGAGTTAGTGGTGTCATGGTTAGAAGCAACGGTAAAGCAAGATATGGATCTAAAACCAGAAATATTTTCTTGGGCATTTCAAAGGAAAAACAATACATATTTAATTTTACACATGTTAGCAGCTGCTGGAATTGTGTTTGCATAACAGTGGGGAAACAAAGATATGAAAATGAATAAATATTAGAATGTGCAGGAATAAATAAAATGACAATTAAAATCAAGAAGGCTTCGAATACTTTTTCAAGTGGGATTTGTTTTATCAATGGCTAACTAACAGAAACAGATATTAGAAATCGAAAAATATGAAAGAAAACACCAGTTATGTAAGGAAAGGTCACTAAAATGTATAAGGAAATATTATTAGTACTTGATCATTACTAATGTGTAGATAACTGCAGGACATTACACACACACACACGTGCGCACGCACGCACGCACACACACACGTGCGCACGCGCATACACACACACACACGTGCGCACGCACACACACACACACACACAAAAACAAACACTATGACAGTGCCAGGAAACCACCAAAATAATAACAGTTTCCCCCCAAAAGACTGCAGATTGATCCAGTTTTTCCCCTAACCCTAAGGACAGGAAAGACAAAGCCACTGGAATAGAAAACATCAAGGACAGTGCTAGGAAGCTCACAGATCCAAAAATCACCAGACACAAAGACCAGCTGAAAGGTAAATTAAAAATACACCCATTAAGACAAAAGCTAAAAGTAGCTCACCTGGAACTCCCCTTTTCCTGTTTCCTGGCAGAACTAACCCCCAGGATAGGAAAGACAAAAGACATGGGACCAAGATTAACCCAGGAAAACAGGAAAACAAAAGCAGGGCAATCAAAACCCATCAAAACCCATCAAGCTGCAGGAGGTCACAGAGAAGCACACAACTCAACATATGAAAACAGACATGGAGTCACTTGGTTATTGTTGCAAGAATAAGGTGACCAGGTGTCCCGCTTCTGGCAGGACATTGCCGGGTTTTGAAAATTTGTCCCGTATCCCGCCACATTTTTAAAAAGTCCCGTGGCAGCGGTAGATTCAGCGGCCAGACGGGAACTGGCTGGGTGGGGCTCGGCGGTGGGAAGGGGCTTCATCCCCTTGGCAAAGAGAGTGGGAGACCTGCACCGAAAGGCCTGAAAGGTTCATGGTGTGGAGCTACCAAAATTTAATTTTTTATTTGAGATGCTACCATTAAACTTGACAGAGAAAGATATGGAAGGATATCAGAAGAAATTAGATAAATTCTGTAATGGTGGGAAAAGACCTAGGTTAATGAAGAAAATGTGGTATCAAAACCAAAAGGAAGGTGGATTGGGAATTCCCAATCTACTTAATTATTATTGGGCCTATAATATTAGAACTGTGGTAAAAATACTTAAAGGTGGAGATGGACACTGGGGAGATTTAGAGTTAAAAGATATTAAGAGATTTAGTTCTGTATGGTTTTTAGATAAAGCAAAATCAAAAAAGGTAATCAATAGTTATTGGTTAAAGGGATTGAGTAAAATATGGAATAAATTTGTTAAAATATTAATCCCAGATATAACCTTTTTGGGAAAGATAATTGGAAATTGGCCGATTAAAACCAACAGAAACCGTGAAAAAGTATTGGAAGAGGAAAATATAGAAAGTATAATAGATTGGTTAAAAGCTTTAGGAAATGAAAGTAGAAGAAAAGAAATAATGGAAAAATTGGGGTTAAATTGGTTTGAAAAAATACAGATAGAAAAATGGACTATGAATGTAAGGGGAATATGTAAAATAGGTAGAAACGAAACTGAATTTGAAAACTTAGTATCTCAAATTATTAAGGACGAAATTGGGTTAAAGGGACTCATTAGTAAGATATATAAGATTATAAATTTTAACGAGAAACCACAAAGGGCAATGAAGATGAACTGGGAGGATGAACTTAAGATTAAAATATCAGACGTGGATTGGAAGGTGAATTGGAAGAGTCGAATCATGAGGACTTTATCCATAAGGATTAAAGAGCATAACTTTAAGGTGGTTTGGAAATGGTATTTGACTCCATTGAGGTTATCATTGATGGATAAAAAAACAAGTAATAAATGTTGGAGGTGTAATATGGAATTGGGAACGTACGAACATATGTGGTATAAATGTGATAAAGTTAAAAAGTTTTGGCAGAAATTGGAGGAAACGATATTTGAAATAATGAAGAAAAGAATAACATTGAGATTGGAAACTATATTATTATTGATAATTAAGGAATTAGAATTAACACAGTATGAGAAAGAATTGATTAGAATTATGATTATAATGGGTAGAATTATAATAGCAAGATATTGGAAAGTGGAGACATATATTAAAATAGAAGAGTGGTATTGTGAAATGTGGAAATTAGCCTTAAATGATAAAATGACATGTGAAATTAAATTTAGAGAGGGTGTTTATAAAAAGGATGTTTTTTGGAAGACTTGGAAGCCATTTGTGGACTATGCACTTGGGACTTTGGATGCTTCGACACCTGTACCCAGAGAACGCGGATTTTGGAGGACTTAAAGACATTTGAAGATACCTATTTTTGAAGAACCAAACCTTCCTTTCCATTGTATAGCACTGGGTGAAATATTGTATTGTATATGTTATTTTTGTTATAATGTTTATAAAAATAAAAAAATAAAAATTAAAAAAACAAAAACAAAACAAAAGCAGGGCAATCAAAACCCATCAAAACCCATCAAGCTGCAGGAGGTCACAGAGAAGCACACAACTCAACATATGAAAACAGACATGGAGTCACTTGGTTATTGTTGCAAGAATAAGGTGACTAGGTGTCCCGCTTCTGGCAGGACATTGCCGGGTTTTGAAAATTTGTCCCGTATCCCGCCACATTTTTAAAAAGTCCCGTGGCAGCGGTAGATTCAGCGGCCAGACGGGAACTGGCTGGGTGGGGCTCGGCGGTGGGAAGGGGCTTCATCCCCTTGGCAAAGAGAGTGGGAGACCTGCACCGAAAGGCCTGAAAGGTTCATGGTGTGGAGCTACGGGGTGGGCATGGCTTTGGGCTTTTTGCCCCCGAAGCGCCGAGATGAGTCTCTGGAGGGAAGGAGAGTGAGAGCCAGGCAGGCAGAGAAAACGGAGGAAGGGGAGAGCAAGAAGTTTCTCCGGGCGGTGGGGGGGGGAAGGTGGGGGGGAAGGCCCACTTGAGCCAGGCTGGAGCGCTGGAGGGACAGGGGTGGGGGGGTGGCGGGGGCTTGGGACGCAGAGGCTTTTCTCCCCTGGAGGAAGGCAAAGGGGTGAGGCGAGGTGACAACAGAGCAGTCCAGAGAAGCGGGCAGCAAGGCGTCCTGGCCGAGGAAGGCAAGGGGTTGCGCTGTGGGGAGAGCGTGATCCCATCCTTGGCCAGGACGCCTCGCCGCCCGCTTCTCTGGACTGCTCCGCCACCGCCTCGCCTCACTCCTTTGCCTTCCTCCAGGGGAGAAAGGCCTCTGCGTTCTCTCCTGCCCGTCCTGCGGGGCCCCCTTTAAAGGCGGCAGTGGGACGGGACGGCAGCACTGAGAGCGGGCGGGGAGGGAGGAGGCGGTGGTGGCAGTGGCGCGTGCCCGCCCTGATGCCCAGGAGCATGCGCCCGCCCTGATGCCCAGGAATGCGCGCCCGCCCTGATGCCCTCTGCGCAGGTGCGCGCGCCGCACCAGAGCACGGCGCCCGCCCGCCCCCCCCGACGGTGTCCCGCTTTGGGATACCGAAAAACTGGTCACCTTAAGGTTGGTGCAAGGCAGCTCTGCTAGATTTTGTGTGTTTCTGTGTGATACCTGGTTGTTGAGATAATTGTGAGGTGGTTGCTTCTTGCATAAGGTGACCAGATTTTCAAACTCCCAAAGTAGGACACCGTTGATGGGGGGGACACGCTCCGGCATGACATGTGCCTGCGCAGAGGGCATCGGGGCAGGGGTCCGCTCCCACCCGCCCCCGCGGGGCCCTCTTTAAAGGCAGCGGCGGCGGCCCTGCCCTGGTTTTAGAACAGGCCCTAAATTTAATTGATTTTTAAAGTATTTTGTATATTGTATATTGATATTTTGTCGTTTTATTATGCCTGTTCACTGCCTTGAGTTCTGCAAGGGAGAAGGGCGGTATACAATAAATAGTAAATAGTAATAGTAATAGCCCATCATGCCGGCGTGATGGGCCGAGCTGAAAGCGGCCGGCTCGGGCCGCCTTCCCCCTTCCCACCCGAGCCAGCAGCTCTCAGTACCCCCGGGCCGGGCCGACGCTGCTGCCTTTAAAGAGGGGCCCGTGGGGTGGGTGGGAGTGCACCCCCGCCCCGATGCCCTCTGCACAGTCGCGTGCCATGCCGGAGCATGCCCCCCTCTCCTTGGCCCCAATGCCCTCTGTACAGGCGCATGCCGTGCCGGAGCATGCGCACCCCTCTCCTCGGCCCCAACACCCTCTCCGCCCGAGCCGGCGCTCTCAGCTATCTGCACCCGCCGCCTGCCCACAAAAAGCGGGACATTTTGAAGAGGTGGTGGGGCGCAGGACATCTGCTGGTGAACCGGGACTGTCCCACCAGAAGCGGGACGTCTGGTCACCTTAACCAACCTGCCCTGCCCATAGAAAAGCAGCCACATAGATTGTATGTGCCTCAGAGTCAGAGTGGCTGCTTTTAAGTGTCAACATGCCCACTTAAAAGCAGCCACTCTTGATTCACTCTTATTTTTTAAATTTCCCCCCACTCATACACACATCTTCCTGCTGCCCCTCTCTCTCTCCCTCCCCCCTCTCCCTCCCCCTCTCCCTCTCTCTCCCTTTTTCCTGGATTCACTCCATTTTTTAAATTTGCCCCTATTGCATACACACACCTTCCTGCCTCCCTCTCCCTCTCCCTCTCTCCCTTGTCCCTCTTCCTGGATTAATTCCTAAATGTGTTAAATTCCCTCCCCACTGCATACATACACCTTCCTGCATCTCTCTTCTCTTCCCATCTTCACCCTTATTGGATTTAGTCTGACAATTCTTAAATCCTCTCCCTCACTGCATACACATGCCTTCCTGCCTCTTTCTCTCTCTCCCTTTCTCCATCTTCCTGGATTCACTCTGAAGTTTTTTAAAAAAATTCTGCTCCCCTCCTGCCTCTCTCTGTCTCTCCCTCTTCCCTCTTACTGGATTTAGTCTGAAGATTTTTAAATCCCATCCCCCACTGCATACAGACACGTTCCTGCCTCTCTCTCTCTCTCCCTCTCTCCCACATCTCTCTTCCTGGATTATCTCCAGGAGTTATTTAATCCTATGTTTTTTATATGTCCCCCTCATGCATACTGACACCCTTCTTCCTGCCTCTCTCACTCCCTCCCCCCCCTCTATCCAGTTCCTGGATTCACTTCAAAGTTTTTAATATTCCGCACTGCAAACACACACCTTTTTACCTGTCTCTCTCCCCCTCTCTCTTCCCACTTCACTTCTCCCTCCCTCCCTCCCTCCCTCCCTCCCTCTTCCCTTTTCATGCATATCAGCGGTGGGTTTCTCCTGGTATGCACCGGTATGCGCGTACCCATTACTGAAATTTACCGTACCTTTTGGACCACTTTTGTTTTGTGGCACAGTACTGGAGTGCTCCCTCCTTCCTGCCCCCCTTCTTGCTACCCCTGCCTGCCCAGTTGCCGCTCGCTCACTTGCTCACCCCATCCATCTGGTCACCGCTCATTCACCCCGCCCATCCACACCATGCTTTCCCCACCCACCTCTCACTGATTGACTGGCTTACCAAGCATCCCGCCTCTGAGAGCCTGATTTAAACCACGGCATGAATGGCCCATTTACCTTTGTCTCTCATGTCGTCACTTGCTGATCATATCCTCACTTTGTTTGCCTTCCCTGCTGCTATTGCTGCCTCCCCTCAGGTAAGCTGCAACTATGTGCGGGGGCAGGGGGTTGGCAGAGTCAGTGATGGGAGCCTACACCAAGTGGCCTATGATGTACGCAGGCTTGGGGCATTTGCGAAGACTGTGGGCTCAGGTACACTGCATGGCCGCAAGTAGGGAGGTGGTGGGAGGCGAAGAGAATTGGGTATGGGAGCCTGGGGCCTTCGCAAAGAAACACCTTCTCAAATGCCATGGGCTTGCGTACAACGCATGGCTGCTAGTAGGTGGGGGGTATGTGGCAGTAGCGGGAAGCCAGTTGGAGCAACCTGCCATAGCTTTGTGCTCTGCATGACTCTGGGGATCCACTGGGGATCATTGCGGCCTTCATTCCAGCCAATCCCCAAGGTCGCTTAGACTGCAGGCCCACATGGCACTTGGGTGAGGAAGAGGGAAGAGGGGGAGAGAGACCGAACAAGAGAGGCAGGAAGAAAGGTGTGTGTATGCATGAGGGAAGAAATATATATGCTTTTGGCTTCGTTGGGGAAGGACCCGTTTTTAATAGCTCAGTCAATGGGAGACAATTTCTGCAAAAGTCAGAATGAACTGCCTGTAGAAATTGGCAAATCCAAGGGAGCTTTGGAGTTGTCTGCAAGTGCTTGGAGGTTTCCAGTCTAACACAGCTTTCATTTTTCCTTGATCCATTTCTATCCTCTCATTGGAGATGCAATACCCCAAGTAATCTAGTGAGTTCTAGTGGAACTCACACTTTGAGAAATGTGCGTGTAGCTTGGCAGCCAGAAGTTTTTTTTAGGACTTGCCATACCAGCTTCATGTGTTCTTCTAGGGCTTCATAGAAGATCAAGATGTCATCTAGAAAATGAGCACTCCGCAGAACAGGTGCTCATGTGGCACCTCATTTATGTACAGCATGAAGACTGTGGGTGCTCCTTGTACCCCAATTGGCATCACTTTGTAACTACCAAGGGGGGTGTTAAAAGCGGTCTTCCACTCATCTCCCATTCTGATCTGTATGCAGTAATACACCTTTCTCAAATCCAGCCTGGTGAAGATCTTGCCTTTAGCCAAGTGGTTCATCATATCTTTCATGAGGGGAAGCGGATAGGTGTTCTTCATGCATAAGGTGTTCAAACCCTGCAGATTAACACAGAGATGAACCCTGCCATCTTTCTTTTATCTGAAGAGCACTGGGTGCTCTTCAGATAAAATATTTTCGAATTTGCTGGTTAAATAAAGCCCTTTTACAAATTGATGTTGATGTACTTCCTCAATTTAACCATCTCTTTGGGAGTACAATTCTGGCTTTGGTAAGGTAATCCCAGTCTATTGTGAAATCTCTGGGCCGGTGAGGGGGAAGATAGTTAAGATTTAAGATTTATTGCATTTATATACCACCCTATCTCCCTTTCGGGAGTCAGGGCGGTGTACAGCCAACAGTAAAAATGAGTAATATAAAAGTTAAGATCAAATGTTAAGATATAATTAAATAAATTGGCCTGCGAAATTAAAACCCCCTACTAAAATGAATTTAAAAACTACGACAGGCCGGCAGCATGAAATAAATGGGTCTTCAGGGCCCGATGGAAAAGGCGTAGGTCGGTGATTGTCTGCAGGTCAGGGGGTAGGTAATTCCAGAGGGCAGGGGCTGCCACAGAGAAGGCTCTCCCCCTGGGGGTCGCCAGCCGACATTGTTTAGCCGACGGCACCCTGAGGAGGCCCTCTCTGTGGGAGCGAACTGGTCGGTGGGAAGTATTTGGTAGCAGGAGGCGGTCTTGAAGATAACCAGGTCCCTTGCCATGGAGTGCTTTAAAGGTGGTTACTAGTACCTTGAAGCGCACCCGGAAAGCCACAGGCAGCCAGTGCAGCTCGTGCAGGAGAGGTGTCACTTGGGAGCATCTCCCAGAATCCCCCGCGTGGCCGCATTCTGAACTAACTGGAGCCTCCAGGTGCACTTCAAGGGAAGCCCCATGTAGAGAGCGTTGCAGTAGTCCAGATGGGAGATGACGAGGGCTTGAGTGACCGTGCGTAAAGCGTCACGATCCAGAAAGGGGCGCAACTGGCATATCAGGCAGACCTGATAAAAAGCCCCCCTGGCCACGGCTGTCATATGGTCTTCTAGAGACAGCCGAGAGTCCAGGAGGATGCCCAAGTTGCGAGCCCTCTCTGTTGGGGCCAATGGCTTGCCCCCAATAGCCAGAGCTGGCACCAACTGACTATATTGTGACGCCAGAAGCCACAGCCACTCAGTCTTGGACGGGTTGAGTCGGAGCCTGTTTCTCCCCATCCAGACTCGCACGGCCTCCAGACACCTGGACATCACTTCCACGGCATCATTGGGGTGGTCCGGGGTAGAGATGTACAGCTGAGTATCGTCAGCGTACTGGTGGAATTCTACCCCGAAACCACGGATGATCTCACCCAATGGCTTCATATAAATGTTGAACAGGAGAGGCGAGAGGACCGACCCTTGTGGTACCCCACAAGTGAGGCACCCCACAGGTGAGGCACCTCTGCCCTCCTGCCAACACAAATTGCGACCAGTCGGAGAGGTATTTATTTATTTATTTATTTGTTTGTTTATTTGTTTATTTGTTTATTTGTTTATTTATTTATGTATTTATTTAGTTATTTAGTTATTTAGTTATTTAGTTATTTAGTTATTTAGTTATTTTGTTATTTTGTTATTTTGTTATTTTGTTATTTTGTTATTTTGTTATTTTGTTATTTTGTTATTTTGTTATTTTGTTATTTTGTTATTTTGTTATTTTGTTATTTTGTTATTTTGTTATTTTGTTATTTTGTTATTTTGTTATTTTGTTATTTATTATTTGGATTTATATAACCGCTCCCTTTCCCCAAAGGGACTCGGGGTGATGCACAGGAAATTAAAAAACATATAAAAATAACAATTCTAAATAATTAAAACCAAATTAAATAATTATCCCCTGTGCTAAAATTTTAAAATCATTAAAACTATTACCCTATTTAAAACCCAATTAAAACAATTTAAGATACAGA
The DNA here is from genome assembly GCA_039707465.1 of Rhabdophis nuchalis. NCBI lineage: Eukaryota > Metazoa > Chordata > Lepidosauria > Squamata > Natricidae > Rhabdophis > Rhabdophis nuchalis. The sequence goes on from CM077647.1 coordinate 76,407,692, forward strand.
CTATAGGCTAAGTGAAATGGATTAGGCCTGATGGAACAAATAGGTCTTCAATTTCTGGCGGAAGGAGCGGAGGTCCGTAGTTGTTCTAAAATCGGGGGGGGGGGGGGGTAGGTCGTCCCAGAGGGTTTGCCCCACCAAAGAGAAGGCCCTTCCTCTGGGCGTCACCTGCTGGCATTGCCTATTGGACGGCACCCGGAGAAGTCCCTCTCTGTGGGAGCGAATCGGCCGAAGGGATATATGGGGTAGGGTGCGATCCCGCAGATAACTAGGTCCCGTGCCATGGAGCGCTTTAAAGGTGGTAATCAACACCTTGAAGCGCACCCGAAAGGCCACAGGCAGCCAGTGCAGCTCGCGCAGGAGCGGTGTTACATGGGAGTACCTAGAGGCTCCCAAAATCGCCCACGCGGCCGCATTCTGGACTAGCTGTAGTCTTCGGGTGCACCCCAAGGGGAGCCCCATGTAGAGAGCATTACAGTAGTCTAGCCGGGATGTCATAAGCGCATGAGTGACTATGCGAAGGGCATCCTGGTCCGGTAGGGGACGCAACTGCCGCACCAGGTGAACCTGGTGGAATGCCCCCCTGGCCACGGCCGTCACATGGTCTTGCATAGACAGCCGGGTATCCAGGAGGATGCCTAAGTTGCATGCCCAATCCACTGGGGCTATATGTTCACCCCCTATGGCCAGTGATGGAGTCAACTGGTTGTACCGGGGCGCCGGAAACCACAGCCACTCGGTCTTGGATGGGTTGAGTCTGAGTCTGTTCCTTCCCATCCAGACCCGCATGGCTTCCAGACAAGGGACATCACTTCGACGGCATCGTTGGGGTGGTTTGGGGTAGAAATGTACAGCTGTGTATCATCAGCGTACAGATGAGACTCTACCCCAAAACCGTGCATGATCTCACCCAGCGGCTTCATATATGTGTTGAACAGGAGCGGCGAGAGGACCGATCCCTGAGGCACCCCACATGTGAGGGGTCTCGAGGTCGACCTCTACCCTCCTGCCAACACAAATTGCGATTGGCTGGAGAGGTAGGAGGAGAACCACCGCAAGACGGTGCCCCTCACCCCCAACCCCTCCAGTCGATGCAATAGGATACCATGGTCGATGGTATCGAAAGCCGCCGAAAGATCTAATAGGACCAGGATGGAGGAACAACCCCCTCTCTGGCCCTCCAGTGATCATCCACCAACGCGACCAATGCCGTCTCAGTGCTGTGCCCGGGCCGGAAGCCGGACTGGCATGGGTCCAGATAATCAATTTCCTCCACGTGACGGGGAAACTGCTGTGCCACCACACTCTCTACAACCTTCGCCAAAAAGTGAAAGTTGGAGACCAGATGATAATTTACTAACAACGCTGGGTCCAGGGAAGGCTTCTTGGGGAGAGGTCTCACCACCGCCTCTTTCAAGATGGCCGGCAAGAACCCCTCACTTAAAGAAGCGTTCACTACTTCCTGGAGCCAGCCTCGTGTAACCTCCCAGGATGCTAGTACAAGCCACGGGTCCAATAAACATGTGGTGGCTCTCAGTCGCCCACGTAACCTGTCCATATCTTTGGAAGTAACAGAGTCAAACTCCTCCCAAAAAGGTATCTCAAGACCTGCCTCCGACAATCACTAGACCACTTTCGGTGGAGACCAACTTGCTCCGAATCTGAGTGATTTTAACCTGCAGATACTCTCCAAATTCCTCTGCTCTGCCCTGCAGAGGGGCTTCCCGCTGCCTCTGTTGAAGGAGGGAGCGGGTCACCCCAAACAGGGCGGCAGGGCGGTTCTCTGCGGATGCGATAAGAGTGGCACAATGATGACGATTGGCCACTCTCATCGCCACAAGGTAAGTCCTCAAATGGGATCTCACCTGTGTTCGGTCAGATTCAGACCGTGTAGATCTCCATCTCCTCTCTAGGCATCTCTTGCTGCGTTTCATCACCATTAGCTCCTCGGTGAACCAAGGAGCCTGTGTGACTCTCTGCCGCAAGAGAGGCCGAAAGGGCGCGACCCAATCCAAGGCCCCTGTGGCCGCGGTACTCCATCGGGGCACAGGTCAGGGTCACAGGTAATGGCCCAAGCTTCATCTGGAACCTCTCAGGGTCCATCAGGCACCTGGGGCGGAACCACCTAGGAATTTCTGGTTCCGCCTCCCCACGGTGGAGTGTAGCAGTTAGAAAGTCGAGCCGGAGAAGTGAGTGATCCGACCATGACAGGGGTATGATGGCTAACTCCCCTACACCAAGATCACACATCCACTAGCCAGAGACGAAAATCAAATCCAGCGTGTGTCCTCCCTCATGTGTGGGGCCCTCAATTACCTGGGTCAGGTCCATGGCCGTCATGGAGGCCATGAACTCCCGGGCTTCCTCGGTTGATTCGCCGACTGATGGCAGGTTAAAGTCCCCCAAGACTACAAGTCTGGGGGTCTCAACCGCCACCTCGGCTATCACCTTGAGGAGCTCGGGCAGGGCTGCTGATAAGTAGCGGGGAGCCAGGTACACAATCAGCAAGCCCAACTGCCTCCCGGGGCCCCATCTCATGTAGAGGGACTCACAGCTGGTAGTCTGTGGCACAGTGGTCTCTCTCGGCTCCAGACCTTCCTTAATAACAACCGCCACCCCCCCACCCCTGCCTAGGGCCCACGGTTGATGAAATGCACGGTATCCTGGTGGGCACATTTCCACGAGAGGTAGATCCTCCTCGTGGCCCAACCTGGTCGTTGATGAGGGGGGCTTTGTTGACCACGGACCTGGCATTACCTGGATTACCTGGATTACCTGGATTACCTGCGCATGTGCGAAGATGGCGGTCTGCCATCGAGAGCTCTGAGGGTCGCAGGGCTCAAAAATTGGCTGGAAGAATGCTGCCCGGCCTGTTGGACAGCTGTAAGGGCCGGGCTTAGGGAGTGGACCACCCCGGCTATCTTTTGAGACCAGGAGGGTCTCTCGGGGTGGATAGGCGGCTCCGGAGGGACGCCACCGGGCGGAGGCCCCAGAAACGCCCACAAACGCCGGACGGAGTGGGAGGAGGCCGGAGGGAGTAGAGCAGAGGCCGGAAACGCCGGGACGGAGTTTGGAGGAGGCCGGAGGCCGAGGGCACGATGGGCTGGAGCCGGGACGGCCAGGCTGGCAGCAGCGGAGATGGAGGCAGCGGAGGCGGCAGCGGAGACGGCTCTGAAGAACACAGGACGCCGTCGGAGGTTCCAGGCCGCCCACTGTTGATAGGTGGGGCCTCGGGGGGGGGGGGCGAAAATCGCCGCCCCAGATAGATGGGGCCTCGGAGGGCCGAAAATCACCGTTCCGCGCCGGGCCAGGAGGTGAGGAGTTTGGGCCGGGAGTGCCGTTCTGGAGCCGGGCCGGGCTGGGTCGGGAGGCTGAGGAGTTGGGCCTGGCGACCAGGCCTGGCGACCAGACGACCAGAAGGCCGAAGAGTGTTTGGACTGGGAGGCCGAGGAACAACTAGGCTGAAGCCTGGCTTGTTGGAGAACTGGACGGATTGGGTGAGGTGGCCAAGCCATGGTTGGAGTTGGAGTGGAAGATCAGGCCTAGGCCTCAGACTTACCCACTTAGATGAACTATTCCTACCACCCTCGATTTTGTGAACAAGTGCTGAGCCGGACTATATATTTCTCCCTTGCATACTGTGAACAATGAATTTTAGTGTATTTATTGTATTTAATGTATTTAACAGCTATTTAAATACTATTTAACATCTATTTAATATCTATTTTTAATATCTATTTAACATCTATTCTAATATTCATTTTAACATCTTTATTATGTATTTATAACATCTGTTTTCACAGTTTTTAACATCATCGTAGCCAATTGTAGCCCTAGATTAACAGCTTGACCCATTTTATTAGATGTACTCTAAAGCAGACCTACTGTTACTGCGAGAGTCCCCCCTCTCGCAGGTATGGCCCGCTGTGTTATCAAGGGCACACTTTGATGAGGGACTAGTAAGTCAGGAGAAGTGGCGAAAGCGCAGGTGTAGGGGTTTTTTAGTAAAAAAGCTGTTGTCTGTTTTAGGGGGTACCAGGGAGGAGGGAGGGTTTAGACAGGTTGAGACTAGCCAGAAGGGAACGGGCCGAGCCAGCAGACGACGGAGGGAGGCGGATGGTTCCGTTAAGAGGGGGGAAACACAAGTCATTCCGGTGGAGGGCTTCCCCATCCAGAGGGTCGTGGGGAGGGGCAGGGCCGAGGGGAGACAAGTTCCTTCCTCCCGGTTGGAGGCACGTAGCCGTTGGTTACAAACGGTTGGGTGCCACAACCCCCGCAGGCTAGGTGGCCAGGGAATACAGAGCCAGGGTCTGCGGCTGATGTTTTGCAACGCCAGGTCCGTTGTCAACAAAGCCCCCCTCATTAGTGACCTTGTGTCAGAGGGGGAGCCGGACCTGGTAGGAATTGCGGAGACCTGGTTGGGCCACGAGGGAGGACATCCCCTCGTTGAAATGTGCCCACCAGGCTACCGCGCATTTCATCAGCCGCGGGCCCTAGGCAGGGGTGGTGGGGTAGCGGTCATTATTAAGGAAGGCCTTGAGCCGAGAGAGACCATTGTGCCTCAGACTTCCGGCTGTGAGTCCCTCTGCGTGAAGTGGGGCCTAGGGAGGCAGTTGGGCTTGCTGGTTGTATACCTGGCTCCCCGCTATGTAGCAGCAGCCCTGCCCGAGCTCCTGGAGGTGATCGCTACGGTGGCAGTGGAGACCCCCAGACTTATAGTCATGGGGGACTTTAACCTGCCATCGTTGGGCGAATCATCCGTGGTAGCTCGGGAGTTCATGGCTTCCATGACGGCCATGGACCTGACCCAAGTAATTCAGGGCCCCACCCACGAGGGTGGACATACGCCGGACCTCATCTTCGTCTCGGGCCAATGGAAAAGTGATCTGGGTACAGGGGATATAGTCATCACACCCTTGTCATGGTCAGACCACTCACTTCTCCGGCTCGACTTTCCGACCGCTGCTCCCCTCCGCGGGGAGGCGGAACCAGAGTCACCAATCTGGTACCGCCCCAGGCGCTTGATGGACCCGGATGGGTTCCAGACAGCGCTTGGGCCATTTCCTGTATCCCTGACCCACGCCCCGATGGAGGACCTCACGGCCGTATGGAATAGTGCGGCCGTGGGAGCCTTAGATCGGGTCGCGCCCTTGCGGCCTCTCTTGCGGCGGCGAACCACCCTGGCTCCTTGGTTCACTGAGGAGCTGCGGGTGATGAAACGCCGCAAGAGATGCCTAGAGAGAAGATGGAGGGCTAGCCGCTCTGAATCTGACCGGACACAGGTAAGAGCCCATTTACGGACTTACATTGTGGCGCTGAGGGTGGCCAAACGTCATCATTGTGCCACTCTCATAGCATCCGCAGAAAACCGCCCTGCCGCCCTGTTTAGGGTGACCCGCTCCCTCCTTCAACAGAGGGAGCGGGAAGCCCCGCTACAGGGTAGAGCAGAGGAATTTGTGATTTTTCTGCAGGAGAAAACCGCCCAGATACAGAGTGAGCTAACCCCCATTCATGGCCCAGTGGGATGCCACGGGGGAGATCTTGTTTGGGAGGAGTTTGACTCCGTTACTTCCAAGGATATGGACAGGCTACGTGGGCAACTGCGAGCCACCACATGTTTATTGGATCCGTGCCCCTCCTGGCTTGTACTGGCATCCTGGGAGGTGACACGAGGCTGGCTCCAAGAGGTTGTCAACGCATCCTTGAGTGAGGGTTCCTTGCCTGCCTCCCTAAAAGAGGCCATGGTGAGGCCCCTCCTCAAGAAGCCCTCTTTGGACCCAGCTCTTTTGAACAACTACCGTCCAGTCTCCAACCTTCCCTTCTTGGCGAAGGTTGTTGAGAGTGTGGTGGCACAACAGTTTCCCCGTCACCTGGAGGAAGTTGACTATCTAGATCCGCGCCAGTCCGGCTTTCGGCCCGGGCATAGCACCGAGACGGCATTGGTCGCGTTGGTAGATGATCTCTGGAGGGCCAGAGATGGGGGATGTTCCTCCATCCTGGTCCTATTAGACGTCTCGGTGGCTTTCGATACCATCGACCATGGTATCCTATTGCATCGGCTGGGGGGGTTGGGGGTGGGAGGCACCGTTTTACGGTGGTTCTCCTCCTACCTCTCTGGCCGATCGCAATTTGTGCCGGCAGGAGAGCAGAGGTCGACCCCGAGACCCCTCACATGCGGGGTGCCTCAGGGGTCGGTCCTCTCGCCTCTCCTGTTTAACGCATACATGAAGCCGCTGGGCGAGATCATCCGTGGTTTTGGGGTAGAGTACCACCTGTACGCTGATGACACCCAGCTGTACATATCTACCCCAAACCACCCCAACGATGCCGTAGCGGTGATGTGCCAGTGCCTGGAAGCCGTGCGGATCTGGATGGGAAGTAACGGACTTAGGCTCAACCCGACCAAGACCGAGTGGCTGTGGTTTCCGGCTGCCCGATTCAACCAGCTCTCTCCAACGCTGGCCATAGGGGGCGAACATCTTGCCCCTGTGGATGGGGCGCGCAACTTGGGTGTCCTCCTGGATACCCGGCTGTCCATGGAAGATCAAGTGACAGCCGTGGCCAGGAGGGCGTTTTACCAGGTTCGCCTGGTACGCCAGTTGCGCCCCCTATTGGATCGGGACGCCCTTCGCACAGTCACTCATGCTCTCGTGACATCCCGACTGGATTATTGCAACTCTCTCTACATGGGGCTCCCCTTGAGGTGTACCCGGAGGCTTCAGTTGGTCCAGAATGCAGCCGCGCGAGCAATTATGGGCACCTCTAGGTTTGCCCATGTAACACAGCTGTTGCGCGAGCTGCACTGGCTACCTGTCGTCTTCCGGGTGCGCTTCAAGGTGTTAGTTACCATCTTCAAAGCGCTCCATGGCTCGGGACCTAGCTACCTGCGGGATCGGATCCTGCCCCATACATCCTCACGGCCGATTCGCTCCCACAGAGAGGGACTTCTCCGGGTGCCGTCCACTAGACTTTGTCAGCGGGCGACGCCCAGGGGAAGGGCCTTCTCTGTGGCGGGCCCAGCCCTCTGGAATGACCTTCCCCCCGATATCAGGACAACCACGGACCTCCGCTCCTTCCGCTTAAAATTAAAGACGCACTTTTTTCATCTGGCCGGCCTTGGGTAGTCTCTTTTTAGGTCAGGGTTTTTTAGGGGTAATTTTTAGTTTAGTTATGGGTTTTAGCGCAGGATCTATTTAATCTATTTTTAACTCTGTATTTTGTATTTGTTTGTGGTTTATTTGTATTTTTAATTGCCTGTGCCCCGCCTCGAGTCCCCTTGGGGAGAGAGAGCGGGATATAAATTAAAATTATTATTATTATTATTATTATTATTACATAACATCAACCTAGGGCCCTGGCACTGTGGACCCTGACCTCCTCGATCGCGGGGGGGAGCTCAGGGGGTTGGGGCATGCAACTGTTTGAAGCCAGCGGCCGCGATCCCCCTACCCCTCTCTATGACCGTTCTGATCGGAAAACCCTCTGTGAACTCGACCCATATTCCCCCCACCTTATTGGGCCCATCCGCTTCCATATCCACTCCGCCAGCCGGCTTGACCATATTCCTAGCCTTAGACTGACTAATCCCTCCCTCCACCCTGGAACCCCCTAAAAGCCGATTTACATAATTTAATAAAAAAAAACTAAGTCTGCGCTTCATCCACTTCTCTTGACTGACTAGTCCTTCATTGAAGTGTGCCCTTGATAACGCAGCAGGCCAAACCTGTAAGAGGGGGAACTCTCGCAGTAAGAGGAGGTCCGCCCTTGAGTACATGAAAGTCATAGATATTGTAGGGACCATGTTGATTACAAGTTATAAGATGTTATAAATGGTACTAAAACTTAGATGGTTAAAATATTAAATAGAAAATAGAAAATAGTCCAGTAGAACGGTTTGGCTCAAAAAGTTCGAATTAAAAAGGTAGGAGGAGAACCACCGTAAAATGGTGCCCCCCACTCCCAGCCCCTCCAGCCGGCGCAACCTGATACCATGGTCGATGGTATCGAAAGCCGCTGAGAGATCTAACAGGACCAGGATAGAGGAACAACCCCTATAGAGATCATCCCTCCAGAGATCATCCACCAATGCAACCAATGCCGTCTCAGTGCTGTGCCCAGGCCAGAAGCCGGACTGGCGCGGGTCGAGATATACAGTTTCCTCCAGGTGCTGAGGGAGTTGTCACGCCACCACACTCTCAACAACCTTCGCAAGAAATCATTGGAGACTGGATGATAGTTGGCCAACACAGGCCAGGGAGGACTTCTTGAGGCGGGGCCTCACCACCGCCTCTTTCAAAGCGGCCGGCAGAAACCTGTCACTCAAAGAAGCGAGCCAGCCTCGTGTAACCTCCCAGGAGGCAAGTACCAACCAGGAGGGACACGGGTCCAATAAACATGTGGTGGCGTTCAGCCTCCCCAGCATCCTGTCCATGTCCTCAGGAGTCACAGGATCGAACTCTTCCCAGATAACAGACTCAAGACCTGCCTCCGTCAGCCCATCTGAACTAGTCCAATCGGAGGCCAACCCGTCCCGGATCTGATTGATTTTATCATGCAGATAACACCCAAATTCCTCCGCATGACCCCGCAAGGGGGCATCCTGCGCCCTCTGGTGAAGGAGGCAGCGGGTCACCCTAAACAGGGTGGCAGGCCGGTTATCTGCAGACGCGATAAGAGCAGAGAAATAATTATGTTTCGCCGCTTTTATCGCCACTAGGTAGGTCTTCAAATGCGACCTTACCAGTGTCTGGTCAGACTCGGAGCGGGTGGCCCTCCAACCACTCTCTAGGCATATCTTCCAATGTTTCATCACCCTCAGCTCCTCAGAAAACCAAGGGGCCAAGGTGGTTTGGCGCCTGGTGAGAGGCTGCAAAGGCACGACCCGGTCCAGGGCCCCCGTGGCTGCACTATTCCAAGCGGCCTCTAGGTCCTCAGTCGAGTCACGGGTCAGGGTCTCAGGTATTGGCTCAAGCTCCATCTGGAACCTTTCAGGATCCACCAGGCACCTGGGACGGAACCATCTCACCGCTTCCAGTTCCGCCTCCCTGCGGTGGGATGTAGCGGTTGGAAAGCCTAGCCGAAGGAGAGAGTGATCTGACCATGACAGGGGTTCAACGGCTATTTCCCCTAAACCAAGATCACTCAGCCACTGGCCAGAGGCAAAAACTAAGTCCAGCGTGTGTCCTCCAGTGTGGATGGGGTTATGAACTAACTGGGTTAGGTCCATGGCTGTCATGGAGGCCATGAACTCCCTTGCTGTCTCAGATGCCTCGGCTATCGAAATGCAGGTTGAAATCCCCCATGACTAACAGCCTGGGGGTACCAATCGCCACCTTGGCTATCACATTGACAAGCTCGGGTAGGGCTGCTGATATGTAGCGGGGAGCCAGGTACACAATCAGCAAGCCCAACTGCCCCCCATGACCCCACTTCACACATAGAGACTCACAGCTGGCTTTCTGTGGCACAGTGGTCTCCCTCGGGTCCAGACCCTCATTTATGACAACCGCCACCCCCCCACCCCAACCCTGGGCTTGTGGCTGATGAAATGCACGGTAACCCGGTGGGCATATTTGAACGAGGGGACCCCCCCTCTTGGCCCAGCCAGGTCTCCATAATACCTGCCAGGTCCGCCCCCCCTACATAACCAGATTGTGAATGACGGGGGCTTTATTAACCATGGACATGGCATTACACAACATTCGCCGAAGGCCCAGGCCCTGAGATGTTGAACCCCCTGGGTCGCAAGAGGAGCCATGAGGACCGGAGCGCACCACCGCTCGCAAACAGCGGGTGCACCCTCCCCTTATATGATATGGCCCTCGGCTCCCACCATACCTGCCCCTCCCACACACAGTCTTGATGGGATAGCCCTCTATTGGACAGACCCTCCCCCCTCCCCAATTCTAGACACTACGCCCTCCCCGTTGGGACGGCTAGCCGGCCTGGAAGCATTCCCCGGTGAGTTTTCCCCCTCACCCACCACCCTAATTTTGGTTTGACCCTCCCCCTCCCTGGGACCCCTTAAAACATAAATTAATTTTTTTACTAAAAACCCGCTTAGTTTCCGCTTCTGCCACCTCTCTTGGTTTATGAACCCATCATCGAGGTGGGCCCTCATTAGAGCTGAGGGCCAAACCTGCGAGAGAGGGGACTCCTGCAGGGCACGGAGGTCAGCCACTGAGTACATTGAAAGAGCAGTCTGTAGGGAGATGAATTGTCAGGAAGAAAAACACCGCCTTGATATAAACTGTTATTAGGACTGATAAGTTCCTTGTTGATACATTTCAGCGTCATCTTAAAACTTCTGAATATCTGCACATCTGCATTGGGCCAGAGTTCCAGGAAGTTGGCATTTCCTCACTGAACACCTCCGCCAAGTCCCAGTAGTCTTTTGGTACTTGTTGAATCCCTGGGGGTTTGGTGTCTGCTGCAGATGCTGCAGGTTCCAGATGGTCTGCACTGTTGGGTTCCATCATTCCTGAGTGGCCTTTTGCCTCCACTGGTGGTAACGGCCCAAAGTCAATAATCAATTTCCTAACACTTCCTCCCACTTTATTGTAGGTGCCCTCTTGTCCAGCCATGCAAGCCTCAAGATAATTGATTCCTGCATTCTTGGAGCTACAATGAATCGGAACATCTCTAAACTTAGGAATCTCCTCATCACATTGTTCCGCTATCCATCCTGCAGCTTCCCCCTCATTCACCCCTTCTTCCATTGTCGAGTACTCTTCTTTGTAGGAAGGTGGGGTAAGGACCTTTTGGTCATTGCAGGTTAAGACTGGACTGGGGATGGGTACAACCCATGGGTTGACAACTGCCCAGTTATTTGCCATGGTGCCATCTGCTGAGGGAGGGCAGGTGCCCACTGGCATATCTCCCATTCATGACCTGGGGATAAGACTCATTCCAGGGTTGCTTGATTCACATGTTTCAACTCAACAATCAATGGCAGGCTAGGGGGATTTTCCCTTGTTGATGGCCAAGCAGGTGCCCAGTGGCATCCCTTCCATCCATGACCTGGAAAGAAAGCCCAACCTGGTGGTGCTTGATTCAGAAGCTACAGCCCAATTATTGGTGGCTGGATAGTGAGAGATACTGGCCAAATCCCTTCTTGCTGACTGGCTTGATTTACCCATTTTGATAGGGAATCTGTCTTCAATTCAGTTGCAGTGTAATGGGTCATTTCATTTATCGCTGTATGGAAGGAGTAATTATCTCTACTCCAGTGTATTTTTGAGACTTTGCTGGGGAAGGAGATGGGTTTACATTTACATTTGGCTGCACACGTTGGTCTTGTCTCATTTTGTCCCCTCCAACCATGTGAAGAATAAGCCTTTCCAGCCCCCTCCATTCCATCCCCCTCTGGCTGTGCGTGCATCTTCCCAGATGCTATAAATCTTGAAAATTCCTCCTCCATAAATTCCTTTGCTGCTTGGAGAATATGTAGAGAAGCATCTCAGCTTCTTCTTCGCTGAAATTTTACGCTTAACTGGATCAGGTCAGTGTTGGGAGTCAGCACCCCTTGCCAGCTCCCGGTGCTGGGGTTGCTGGTGATTTATTTTAAGTGAGATTCGGGTTAATGTCAGCATTCCAAATATCATCCAGAATTAAATCAGAGTTCAAGGCATGGCTTTCATCAAAGTTCCAATTTAATAAGAGAGACAGGTTGATACAATCTGTGGAAACCCAAATATGAAAGCTTCCTGGATTTCCACCCAGTTGAAAGTTCACAATCTTGCCACCCATAAGTCCATCACATGGTCCAATCTTCCTCTGCCACACTGGCATTTCCACCCATTTAGTTCTGGTCAGGTGCAGAGGTGCAGAGACAAATGATGACCTTGGGCTTCTAGAAAGGAATGTTTTATTTTGACAACAACACATTCTGCTCCTTACTATTTCCCCCTCCATATTCCCCACTAATGGAACAGCATAGTAAAATAATAGAAAGTGTGGCAGGCGAAAGATCCTAAAAGGAATATGACTGCAGGCCCTACAGAATGGGTGGAATTTAAAAAACTTAGTATTGAATCCAAGAAGAGAGAAGAGGGAGAGGGAGGGAGGGAGGGAGAGAGAGAGAGGAAAGAAGGTGTGTGTGTGCATGGGGGAAATTTAAAAAACTTCAGAGTGAATCCAAGAATAGAGAAGAGGGGGAGAGAGAGAGACAGAGAGAGAATAAGAGATAGAGGCAGTAAGGTGTAAGTATTGGATTGGATTTATTGGATTTATATGCCACGCTTCTCCCAAAGGACTCAGGGCAGTGTACTGCATAAGAAACACATAGTACAAAAGTTAAAAAGAATCCAATAAACAATAAGCAATTCATTAATTAACAATTTACACATGACATAAATTAAATTAGGAATTAAAATTAATAAGTTATTTTATTCCGGCCAGGCTGGTTTGCTGAAAAAGCCAGCTTTTTAGGGCGCGCCAGAAGGATGGGAGGTTGGGAATTATGCGAAGCTCCGGGGGTAGCTCATTTCAAAGGGAAGGCACTCTCATAGAGAAGGCTCTCCCCCTGGCCATCGCCAGCTGACACTGTCTGGCTGACAGCACCCTGAGGAGGCCAACTCTGTGGGATCGTACTGGATGAGGGGAGGCTACCGGTGGCAATAGATGGTCTTGCAAGTACCCTGGGCCTAAGCCATGGAGTGCTTTAAAGGTCATAATTAGTACCTTGAATCGCACCCAGAAAACAATCTGAAACCAGTGCAGGCCACCTAAAAGGGGTGTAACATGGGACCACCCAGGTATCCCCCTGATAACCTGCGCGGCCACATTCTGGATCAGCTGAAGCCTACAGGTGCTCTTCAAGGGCAGCCCCATGTAGAGAGCATTACAGTAGTCCAGGCAAGAAAGGATGAGGGCCTGAGTGACTGTGCACAGGGCATTCTGATCTAGGAAGAGGCGCAACTGATGTACCAGGTGAACCTGGTAAAAGGCCCCCCTGGTCACGGCTGTCAGGTGTTCTAAGCTAAGCTGCATATCCAGGAGGAATCCCAGTTTGCGGGTCCTCTCGGAGGGGGCTAAATTTTCCCCCCTATCACCAAGGTTGGAACAAGGTGGACAAATTGGGATGATGGGAACTACAGCCACTCAGTCTTGGAGGGATTGAGTCTTAGCCTGTTCATCCCCATCCAGATCAACACAGCCTCCAGGCATCGGGACATCACATCAAGGGCATCATTTGGTTGGTTTGGGGTAAAGATGAAAAGTTGGGTATCATCAGCGTATTGATGATACCATACCCCGAAACCACAGATGATCTTGCCCAGTGATTTCATATATATGTTAACAGGAGGGGTGAGAGAACCGACCCCTGGGGCACCCCACAAGTGAGGGGCCTCGGGGTCGATCTCTGGCCTCCAGCCAACATGAATTGCGATCGATCCGACAGGTAAGAGGAGAACCACTGCAAAACGGTGCCCCCACTCCCAACCCTCTGAGTCGTCACAGTAGGATACCATGGTCGATGGTATTGAAAGCCACCGAAAGGTCTAATAGGACCAGGACAGAGGAACAGCCCCTGTCTCGGGCCCGCCAGAGATCATCAACCAACATGACAAATGCAGTCTCCGTGCTGTACCAGGCCTGAAACCCAATTGAAACAGATCCAGGTAGGCAGCTTCATCCAGGTACTGGGGAAGTTGATGTGCTACCACACTCTCAATAACCTTCACTACAGACTTCCGGTTGAGCTGCGGTTGCCGCCGGCAGGTTTTCTTAAGCTTGCCAACCCAGTCGCCTGTAGAGGCGTTTTTTAAACCATCAAAAACGCCTTGGAAACTCCAAGCTCCCAAGGAGCTTGTGAGAGAGCTAGCGCCGTTTGGGTAGAGTCCCTTGCGGGGCCTCCCAGAAGGTTTATTTTCCTCTGGGGAGCGAGCAAGGTGGGACCCCCCTTCAGGCAGCTACCCGCTCCGGACGTCTGGGAAATAGCAGAGCAAGGCATCGTTCTCAACCTTCAATCCACACTCCAAACAAACCAAGAAAATACCTTGTTCTAATCGTCTTAATCGCAAGTATTCAAAGTCTGTGAATTTACTATATAACAGCAGTTTTAAACTTGAATGCTACAGATTTAGAACAAAGCATTTAGAACAAAGGACTTAAGATGGCGTTAATCATCAGCTGAAAGTTGAAAGGAAACAAAAGTTAACTGTTTTGTGTATTCTAGCTTGTATCTAACCCTGGCGGACAGTTAAAGGCTGAAAACAACTATAAAGTTAGCTAATATATAACCTGATCTATTTTTGTTGCGATTATCAATCCAGGTTTTGGCAGTTCAGTAGGTTTTAATTAAGTAGATTTTAGCTCAATAGGCTTTAAACCATTGTTAGGCCACTGAATGAACCCTGAACCTAGGAAGCACACGTCATCTCGCCTGACAAAGGCTAACAAAGGCTAGAGTGTAGCATCACCCAATTCTTGGACAAAGCAATACACAAAATGTAACCAAATGTATTTTGCTAGATAGCTGAATGTATTTTCCCAGGCCACTGGATAGCTGAATGTATTTTCCCAGGCTATTATATGTGTTTCACCAAGCAACTGTATTCTGACTAAGCATATTCTACCAAGTAACAAAATCAACCAATCAACGCTGTACTGAAATGTATCTTTTACTTCTGTATCTAATAAAAAGACCCGCACTGAGCTAGTCAGCGCGCTCATCCTGAGGAAAACCCCTCCACGTTTGGTCTTTCTTTTTCACCGGAGTCGAGCAGCCCGCCTTCTGTAGTACCGCGTTCCCTCACTAGGGGGCGCAACACAACAATTGGTGACCTCACGACGTGGATATCAGCCAGTCCCGGCCTGGACTCGAGGCCTCGACTCTGGTACGCGTATCAGACTGTCCCTACTCACCAGCTCGAGGGGAGCTGCGCACGTCGGCCTGTCTGCACCGAGACAGCAGGACCATTTAGGTGGGTATGGACAGAAAATTCTCTCAGCAAAAGGAGGCTCTTAAGGAAATGAGGGAATTAACCGAATTTTCTGTAAAAATTGCCCCAGACGAAGGGAGATCTCTCCCCCGTTTGAAAAACAAACAAATCACTTTCCTTTTGATCTGGCCAAAGTGCATGGCTTATCCTGAAAAAAGCACTTTAAAAATCTCAGCGTGGACTAAATTAGGAGAATATCTCCACGCGGCCCCTTGCGTAGTCATGGAAACAATTTGTCATAAATCTGACTCTCAGGCATTCCTGGAGTCTATGCTACCCCCGTATGAGTCCGAGATATCACAGCAAATGGATTTCAAAAAGCCAGCAAAAATGTGTCTAGTTTTGTCAAAGGAATTTGCTGATTCCACGGCAGAGATCGGAGCAAACCAGAGCTCCTTGTCCAGCTATCTGGGGGAGTCCGTGTTACTTTTTGTTTTTCTTGCATATTTGAATCCTTTTCGCAAGCGTTATAAATCATGGCATGGATGATGTTTTAATTGGACCTTAATGTTTTAATTGGACACCTAATTGGTTTTCAGGTATGTAAAAATATTTATTGCTTAGGAAAACTATACTGTAAGATTACTTTAATTTTTCTCTCTAGTTTGTGTCCTTGTATAAATGCAGATAAAAGTTAGCTATAGTCGGGGGGTTTTAGGATTGTAACTTGTTATTTTAGATATCTGTTACATTTAAGTAGAAAACTTGCTATTGCTATCTGTTATGTGAAAGTATGCTAGAAATATTCTGTTTAGTATTTAGATAAATTTGTATTTCTGTGGAAGCATATGCCAGCAATTCATAGTGTCCCTCCTGTGATAAGATCTGAGGTTTTCTTTACAACCTCTTTTTCCTTAAGAAAAAGAGAACGTACTTCCCTGCTCCTTTAACACCAGAGCAATCTAGTTTCACACTCTTTTGTATTACTAAGTGGGCAATTAAGCAAACTAGGGAAAAGCTAACAGTACCTTTTGAGCCAGGAAGAATGCAAATTGAGTTAGGATATATGATCTACGTTTTACCATATGTTAGTTTATATGACTTAAAGTTTGATTTAAAGTTTACAAATGTTGATTAAAATAACTAATAACTATAGTTAGAGTAATTAGAATGCAAAGGACAAAGGCTTTTTGAAGAACAAAGTTATTTTGGTGTAAAGGGGACAATCCCTTTGAATTTTGTATTTTCCTCTCATATCCTTTGCACATGTGAATCCTTTCTCAGAACTTTAACTTTGATCAAAGTATAAAGTGTACCTTCTTTGTTCATTCAAGCCGACTTGAACGTTTTCTATGGGTTTCCATGAATTTTTACCTAATATGATACAGCTAAACCCCTTGTGGTTCGGCAGGCATTCAACAATGGTGGGCTGGAAAAACTGACGTGGGCCATAGACAATGTCAAAGAGCGCTCCTGGTCACTTTTGCACCAGTGACATAGGCTTGGTCGGACGCCAGCAGATCCTGAATCCATCCAGATTTGAATGCCACATTAGGTGTATAGAGAATTTTTTTTCTTTTGGGAACAGTGGAGTCTATTGTTTTATGTTTGTACATGTGAAAAGGCCTTGTATGAATGTATTTAATCTGTGTTTTGAGTGACATCAGTCAGAAAGAATTGCATTGAATGGTGTGTGTCTGTTGGAATAAATGTGAAACTTTTCATTGTAAGGGTGTGGTCAGACTAAACCTTTGGTCTGCAAAATGGACACCAAATCTTTTCTGGTGGTCGCGTTGCAAAAAAAATTTACTTCCTGCTTCTTTCTCGTTTTTCACCGGAATTTGCTTACTTGTGGGAGGACTGGCAATGCCCTCCTCCAGGTGGGGGTAAGGGAGGAGCCCTAAGATGGCATAGATCTTTCGAGTCCTTCTGCCCAAAAATTGTTTGCTCATGTTGCAAAAAACTTTTAAAATGAGCAGAAAAACTGCTGCCCCCTTAATGGGATCACCCTCTTCTTTTGCCCACTTTCCCCCCCCCTCTTGCTTGCATCTCTCTGAAGAACACAGTGACTAGGGAGGAGCGGGAAAAAGGGAGGGGTGAAAGGGTGAAATCACACAGGGCATACACACACACATCTTAAAGGGGACTCAAAGTACATTCACTCTCTCACACACACACATACACACACACACACTCACACATCTTAAAGGGGACTGAAAGAAAGAAAACGTAAGTGGAAGAGGGAAAGAGAAAAGTAGAAAAGAGAGAGAAAAAGAAAGGCAAAAAGAGATAAAGAAAAAGAAGAAAATGAAAGAACAGTAAAGTAAGAAAGTGAATAAAGAGAAAGTAAGGGACAGAGAAAAACAGACAGAAGGAGAAAAAGAAAGTGATTTTTAAGTGAGTTTCACAACATATCCACATTTATCTACAAATAATCCTATTTCACTTTTTACTTTTCACCTTTTTTCATGCAATTCAATTATTGTAAACTGTATGACATTTCTTTTTCAGTTTTGCCAACAATATTGATCTTTCTGTTGGACAATTTTTGATTTTTATGCTATAAGCAGGAATGATTTTCTGTTATTTTGCCTGCATTTTAAAATTTTCTCACATATTTAATGAGAGTTACCTAGCTTCCATAACAATGAAGCTGATTTTTCTCACACCTTTTTTGAAGTCAGATTTAAAGTACCCCATTCTATGTCATTTGTTTCTTTGTTTTTGATATCTGCCTTCCTTCTATTTGAATTGTTTTTAAATTTTTTGACTGTTGATTCCAAATTTTTTGATATTTTGCTTTAACCGTTACCTCATGCCTTGCCTGTAATAATTTTTTCACATTTAACTTTTACTTCTAGAGGAATCTTGGCTTCACTTTTCATGCGAAGTTCAGAATCTTTTTCAGACCTCGCTTTTGCCATGACGATCAAATCTCCCATTACAAAAAAAAGGGGGGAAATTGGCTGCCATTATGATTTCGCTCCCTGAAGCCTCTTCACCTCACGCCCCACGGCAGATTTTTACAACTAATCCAAAATTGATTTCTCAAAATTATGACATGATGATTATTGATTTAAAAGATTGTTTTTTCTCCATTCCTTTGCATCCAAAGGGTCTTTACATAGCTTCTGACAAAGTTCAAACTTTTCCTCCTTTTCAATATTTAGGTCTTACTACTATTTAGGTTCCATTAATTGGATACGTCCTTATTTAGGTCTTACTACTGTTCAACTTTCACATCTTTTCAATGCCTTAACTAAAGGTAAGCAACCAGCAGACAAAATCCCATTGCAGAAAGAACACTTTGACACTATGCATTTAGTAAACAAAGCCTTGAAAACAAAATGGGTTGACAGATTGCTGGATGGTTTTCCTCTTGCACTTTTGATAATTAACACATTACAATTACCTACAGCTGCAATTGTACAAGTTACACCTTCACTCTTAATTCTTGAATGGATACATCTTTCACACACACCTCGTTCTACCTTAATTACAAAGCCAGCTCAAATGGCACTCCTTATTATTAAGGGTCGCCATCGTGCTAAAGCACTTGCTGGACAGGAACCAACTACAATCTATGTTCCTTCTTCTCTTGCTACTTGGGAAACTCTTTTGGCCTCCAGCGAAGCATTACAGTATGCTCTTGCTGACTGGCCTGGTTCTGTTTCTTGTCATCATCCACCTGATCCAAGATTACAACTTTTGAAAACCATACCTTTCGTGTGGGAAACTCCTTTTTCTTCATTTCCAATTCCAGATGCTATTACAGTTTTTGCACAAAAAATTACTCCACCACAGACTTCTGCCCAACGCGCAGAACTCTATGCTTCAATTTTGGCTTTTCAACAATTTTCTGATCAACCTTTTAATCTTATCTTGGACAGTCCCTATGTTTCACAAATTATTTCCTCTATTTACAAAGGCTCTCATTAAACAATTTAGTATTACTTCAGGTGAAGCCACTGCTATTATTCAGCAGTGCCCCACTTGCAGTAAACAGGGAAACTCCATCCCCATGGAGGTCAACCCCCGAGGGACGGAGAACTGTCAAATTTGGCAAATGGATGTGACCCAATATGCTTCCTTCTCCCCATGGAAGTATTTACATGTATCTATTGATACATATTCAGGGTTCATCATGGCCTCCCCCCGAAGGGGTGAGACCACAAAACATGTCATAAATCATTGTATTCGGATTTTTGCACCGCTGGGACGCCCAAAATATATTAGCAATACCTTCGCCACCTTTTGTTAAAAATGGGGAATTATACACATTTGGTATACCTTACTATAGTCAGGGCCAAGCAATGGTTGAGAGAGCAAACCAAACCTTAAAACACGCCCTGGATAGGTACAATGATGGAAAGGGAAAAGGACCCCCTAGCCTCCCAGCTTTGCAAGACATTCTTAATTTGTGTTTGTATGTACTAAACTTTCTCACTTTTATCGGCCAAACTCCGTCGTCTGCTGCCTCCGCATCATCACTGCCAGACCATCAACGACCTCTTGTCTACTACCGACAGCTGCCTGATCCTACCTGGAGAGGTCCTGCACATCCCATCACCTGATCTGCGGACAACACCAGTGTCTGGGTTCCTGGTCGTCACGTGCGCCCCTGTTACCTGAAACCATCCCAAGATGCATCTGTTCCTGCTCCTGCTCCTGCTCCTGTTCCTGCTCCAACCCACGCATCAACTCCTTGAATGCAGACCCTTGTTCCAGTTTCTCCAGAGAGGAGCCATAGCTGTCATCCGATGCAAGGATCCGGAACAGATTTATTGCCCTTTTGCCTTTCTACATAGAGGTAAACATGTCAGCCCACACACAGGACATCACATGATATACTCACACCACCCCTGCACAATGACATTGGTATTCATAGCCTCTGAAGCCACCATCGGACTGTACACTTGCAAAGGCTTTAACAAAAAACATTTTGTGGCCAAAACGATAGAGGTGGCTTTGCAGGACTCAGCTGAACGTCCACCAGCATCTGACCGCCCCGTACAGAACATTCTTCCCAAGAGTCAACGATCCCGCGACCGTCGCTCAGTGCTTCACCAGGGTCAGTCTGAACAAAAATGAATACACCAACCCTTTCTTCAGACATGGCAGATAAAAGATGCATATAGAACTGTACTAAATTTAGCATTTAACAAGACGCAATTATATACATGGCTCCCTAATATAACATGGTTAAAGAACTTTGTAATTACAATAATTGGTATTGTTGCTATGCTTATTATGCTATGTTGCTGTATTCAATGCTTGCTTTCATTAATAATGAAGGTTTTATTCCAAAGGTGTAATCAACAACAGATAAATGTCATGTATTCTGTAGATACCATCATGGAAAAGACATCTCTTCTTTTATTAGATTTTGAAGGTAAAGACCACTGCTTTCCGTGTCAACCTTGGATGAGGTGGAGTCAGATGACCCAACCCAGAAGGAGAGCTCTATTTCTCACCTACAAAAATCTCTGACATCCCTATGTTTGATTTTTCCCCATGGCTTACAACCCTTGTTAGTGCCCTTGTTGGACCTTTGATTATATTGCTGCTTATATGTATTGTAGGACCTTTTGTATTTAATCATGTAATGAATTTTTTGAAAAATCGTTTGTCTACCATGGAAGCAATGCTCCTTGCTCACTCGTCTGAAAAAGAACCTTTTCTGCCAACAGAGGACGAACAAGATATCATTGCAGAGGACTTAAAACGCCCGTATGCAATAGGTAGTGATGAGAAGCCAGATTGGTAGAGGTCACCTCCTTAAAAAACAAAAAACAGAGGAGATGTTGCGATTATCATTCCAGGTTTTGGCAGTTCAGTAGGTTTTAATTAAGTAGATTTTAGCTCAATAGGCTTTAAACCATTGTTAGGCCACTGAATGAACCCTGAACCTAGGAAGCACACGTCATCTCGCCTGACAAAGGCTAACAAAGGCTAGAGTGTAGCATCACCCAATTCTTGGACAAAGCAATACACAAAATGTAACCAAATGTATTTTGCTAGATAGCTGAATGTATTTTCCCAGGCCACTGGATAGCTGAATGTATTTTCCCAGGCTATTATATGTGTTTCACCAAGCAACTGTATTCTGACTAAGCATATTCTACCAAGTAACAAAATCAACCAATCAACGCTGTACTGAAATGTATCTTTTACTTCTGTATCTAATAAAAAGACCCGCACTGAGCTAGTCAGCGCGCTCATCCTGAGAAAAACCCCTCCACGTTTGGTCTTTCTTTTTCACCGGAGTCGAGCAGCCCGCCTTCTGTAGTACCACGTTCCCTCACTAGGGGGCGCAACACAACAATTTTGAAGAGTATTTTGTGAGAAAGTTGGGAGAAGCTTGTTTATAAGCATGGCAACGGAGCAAGGGGGGGCTTCCCCAGCTGCTGCAATAAATCTCCAGGATTTGAAGAACTTTATTGGTAAAGAAATTGCTTTTATAGGTAAAGAAATTAATGAGGTTAAAGGAATGGTCCAGGATACCATAAAAAAGCATGATCAGCTTGATAAAAATATGCAAACAATAGCCACGGGTTTGTCTGAAGTTGTGCTTAAGGTGGATAATAAGGTTGAACAACTGGCTTCAGATTTGGAAATTAAAATGAAAGAAACTGATTTGAAATTCCTGGAAGTTGAGGGTAGAATGCAAAGGATGGATAATGAAATTATTATGATGCAATTTAGGTCAATGGAATATGCGATCAGATTAAGGGAGATAAGAGAGAACCCGAGAGAAGATATTAGAAGGATTTGTGCTGAAGCTTTGGCTACGTTACTTAAACTTGATGATCCTGATGAGATTTTTTTCAAAATTGACAAAATTTACAGAGTAAACTCACGTGCAGCTTTACAAAGACAGCTACCAAGAGATGTGGTCATATATTTCAATGATAGATACCTTAGAAATGATATTCTGCAGAAGTCTTTTTACTCTGCTCTTCAAATAAATGGAACTCAGATTGGTGTTTTTAAGGAGTTACCACCAGCGATGTTAAAGTCTAGAAGGGATTTTGGATTTTTGGTAGCGGAGTTGAAGCAAAGACAAATACAGTATAGGTGGGATGCTCCAATGGGTGTTATACTAAGATATGAAGGAGTGAGATATCGCTTGAATACTTTAGATAAGGCAAGATAATTTTATTTTAAAATACTGAAGGCAAGCACTACACCTCCACGCACATCCACACCAACAGATATTGAGACTATAGAGCAGAGGCAGTTTGAGAAAGAGACAGAAGACAAAATAAGACAGCTGCAAAAAGAAAAGGAAACCCAGGGTGCTGCAGGTGGTCTTCAGGCGGATCCTTTTGGACCTCTTTTAAGTTCTTTTTTGGAGGAACCGTCCAAAACTGTCATAGAGGGAATTGCTGAAATGCCACTACTTAAACCGGATGATCAGCGTGTGACCAGATATACTACAAGACAAATTCAAGAAAGCCAGAAGCAAGGGAAACCCCAAGTGCAATGACCCAAGAAGGACAAAGACAAGAAGCAAGTTGAAGCCATGGGAGGAGCAGAGTCGAAGATTAGTCTCGTGGAGAAAGAACTTCAGCAAATGCTCTCAACGCTTCAGATTAAACCAAAAGATGCTTAAATTTCTATCCTGGAATGTGAATGGTTTGAATTCTCCACAAAAAAGGAAAAAAATATTTCATTATTTGAAGCAATTTAATAATGATGTTATATGTCTTCAGGAAACTCATATTAGGCTGCAAGATCAGAAGTATTTAATGAACTCAAGATTGGGAACACATTTTGCAGTCTTTAGTTTGGAAAAGAAAAATGGTGTGGTGATATATATAAATAAAAGACTTTCAGCTAAAACTATAGAAGTGGATGATTGTGGAAGATATATAGCAATTGAACTTTATACAGACTACGGTCCTATCTTGGTGGTAGGAATATATGCACCAAATCAGCAACAGGGAAGTTTCTACAAGATGCTCCATTTAAAAATTTTGGATTGGAATTTCAAGAGCATTTTAATTATGGGAGATTGGAATGGAGTGATTTCTCCTAGGATAGATAAAAAAACGATGAACAAATCCACTATTAAACTCCCACAAGCCTTTTTTGAATTACAAGAAGATTTGGAACTGAAAGATGTTTGGAGAATACATAATTCAAATGAATTGGATTTTACTTTTTACTCAGATAGACATAAATCTTTCTCAAGGATTGATTTTTTTTATAACATCTGATTTACTTCCTAAAGCTAAGAAAACAAAGATATTTTCCAGGACATTAACTGATCATAGCCCGGTGTGGCTAGAGATTGAATTAGGGAAGAGGCCAAGAAGGTCTTGGAGAGTAAATGAAAATTTATTTAGATATGAAAAAAATGTTGATGAACTTAAAAAACATATGAAGGAATTTTTTAGTTTTAATATGAATAAGGGTACCCCTATTGAAACAGTTTGGGATGCAAGTAAAGCTTATATGCGAGGGGTCCTGATACATATGAATTTTAAACATAAACAAAGTAGACAGAAGAAGAGAATAGAATTGGAAGAAGAAATCAAGAAAAAGGAAAAGCTACTTATAGCAACTCCCAAAGATGGTTCACTTCAGACGGCTATAAAACTGTTGAAAGATCGGACTTCCGGTTCCGGCTCCAGCGGCGACGGGCGAGCCTAGCGCTCGCTCGCCGTTTTGTTGCTTTTTCTGCCCCCCCGGGAGATGCCCCTTTTTGGGGGGTCTCCCGTAAAGCTGGCTCGCCTGGGACGCTCCCCCCCACGGCAGTGGGGGAAGCGACCCTTGTCCTCGGCTTAGGTTAAGGAGAACATGCTGCGGGGGGTTTTCCCTTCGCCAAAGGCAGACGGCGCCATGCGCGATCATGAAGAGAGCTGATCTAATGAGTCGGAAGGCTTCTCGGGGCTTCAGCTGCGAGGGGGAGAGTGAGTGATTTAAAACTTTTTTTTCTGCTGTCAGCCGGGCTGAAAGGACTGGGAGGGGGGTGTTTGTTTGTAAAAAAAAACCCTCGGACTCAAGCGGCACTTGAAAATGGTTCCTCGTGGCGAGGAAGCGGAAATCTTTAATCCTGACTGTTTGCAGCAAGGGAAAGTGATCTGCGGTTTGCTTGCAACAATGTCTCTAGGTCTGGCTGAAACAATTTATTCTACCACTCTCTCCTTCGGGCTTTGAGCTTGGGCGTGGAAGATGGCTTCTCTTTGTTCCTGACTGACTATTTCACTTATGGAAAATTCCCAGCATCTCTTTGCAATTTGGACTTCCTCTGGTTATTAATGAAGAATTTTTTCTTTTTGGATTTGTGATTTCTTTTCTGGAGTACCTTCGCTATTATACTTATTGAGTTGGAAAATTGTTTCTCTCTTGGTTCCTGAACTTTGCAACTTTACAACCCTGAACGGAACTTTTGGCTCCTGATCTGCCTCATCAGCCTCACCCAGAAAACACCATTTTAGTGGCATTGATTTTAACAGCTAATCATGGCACAAGAAACAGCACTGGCAAGCTTAGAACAAAGGATGGCTTCTCTTGAATCTGTTATACAAACTTTGGTACAAGAAATTAAAGCCCAGAGGGCAGAAAATATTAACTTTAAGAAGGAGTTATTGGACACACGGAAACAAGTGCTGGAAAACACACAGAAGAATGAAGAATTGGAAGGGGGGCTGGTGGGGGCTAAGGGAGAGATTAAAATGTTACTAATGAGGTTGTGGAAATAAACGGGCATGTGTCTAGGATGGATATGGAAAGAATGACATATTTTTTGAGATTTCAGAATGTTTTTGAGGAACCTGGTGAATGCCTCCCTGATCTCATGAGCACAATTATAGCAGACTATTTACATAAACCTAAGGATGAGATCAGGGGGGACATTGACCTAGCCTACAGAATAAACTCAGCATATGCCAGGATAAATGAAGTACCTAGAGAGATACATGTGAAATTTGTTAGAAGGTCAACCAGAGAGGAAATCCTGAAAGTGCAGAGAGGAAGTCCGTTAATTTACCAACAAAAAGAGGCTGCTATCTTTAAACAGATCCCAAGAAAGATTAGAGATGCAAGAAGGAAATTTTCCTTCTTGTCTAAAACATTGTTTGATCACGGGATTTGGTTCAAGTGGGTGACACCCGAAGGGATGCTGGTGTTCTGGGAAGGAGGAAGAGTGAGGATTAAAACAGTTGCCGAGGCGGAAGCCTTTTTCAAAAAACACTCCTCTGTCCTGGGGGAAGATTCAGCGGGGGCAGGGGGGGCCACGGCCCCGCCCGCTGGGGGCCTGGAGGAAGAGGTTGAAGACACAATTGCCAAGAGACTTAGATCTAAAAAATAACTTTGCCTTGATTTTTCTGAATAATATTGCATAATATCTGTATTTGGATTTTTGTAAATGACTGACAGCATAGAACTGAGAACTTAGGTATATGTACTTGCTTTCACTTTGTAGTGTTACGGAAAATGTTTTTTATTGTTATCAATGTATTTTGAAGTCCCGGAAGGGCCGACGACTTTGACGTGAACGCTCTCAAAATTTCTTTGTATCCCTTACCCCATCCTATGGAAAAATGTAAAACCAATAAAACTTTTTCAATATAAAAAAAAACCTGTTGAAAGATCAATTTCAAATGCTTATATCAGAACAAACGGCAACTAATTTACATTTTGCTAAACATAACACTTTTGCTAATGCTAACAAACCTGGAAGGTGGTTGGCTTACAACTTGAGAAAGAATACGAATAACAGAATTATTGATAGAATCCAGTATGGAGGAAAAATGGTTTATCAACAAGATTTGATTAAAAAATCTTTTGTGGATTACTATGCTAAATTATATGCAAAGGATAATATACAAAATAAGCTCGTAGATGAATACTTGGAAGGAAAAAGGATTACTAAAATATCCCTGCTTCAAAAGGCAAATTTGGAACGTTTGATAACTACTGATGAGATTAGCCTAGCTATAAAGCAACTTAAACTAGCTAAGGCTCCAGGGACTGATGGCCTGACTGCAATTTATTATAAAACCTTACAAATGGAGATGATTGAACATCTTACAGAGTTATTTTGTAATATACAGCAAGGAGGCAAAATACCCTCCTCATGGAAGGCGGCTTTTATATCGCTAATACCTAAAGACAAAGATGGTCCTAAGAAGCCAGAGGATTATAGACCAATATCTCTTCTAAATACAGACTATAAATTTTTTGCTAAAGTATTAGCCAACAGATTGATGCCAGTTATTCAAGAGGTTATTCATCATGACCAAGCAGGATTTATCGAAGGTAGACATATGAAGGAGAATGTTAGGCAACTCATAGATTTAATTGACTATCTGGATAAAAATAAGCAGATCTCGGCAGTATTGGTCTTCCTGGATGTGGAAAAGGCCTTTGATCGAGTGAATTGGAACTTTCTAATCAAGACTTTGGAAAAGATGGATATGGGGACACGGTTTTTACAGGCGATAGGAGCAATATACCAACAACAAAATGCACAACTTATTATTAATGGAAACTTGTCTATGAACTTTGAGATACAAAAAGGTACAAGACAAGGATGTCCATTGTCTCCATTGTTGTTTATTCTTACTTTAGAAGTCTTGATGAATACAATTCGTGATTCGAATTCCTTAAATGGTATAGCTATAAGGCAAAATGAATACAGAACTAGAGCATTTGCGGATGATCTGGTTGTTACTCTTTCACGTCCTCTGAATTCAATAATCCAGATGAAAAGAATTATAGAAGAATTTGGCATGGTATCTGGGTTTAGACTTAATCAAAAAAAAGCGAAAATGATTGTTAAAAATATGTCAGAGACTCAAAAAAAGAGACTTGTAAGTTTGGCAGGCTTTGAAATAGCTTCTCTGGTCAAATATTTAGGTATACAAATTACAGATTTAAATACAAAACTTTTTCAAAATAATTATGAGGTATTGTGGAAAAAGATACAGAAAGACCTACAAGTATGGAAAAAGCTACAATTATCTTTGCTTGGAAGAATTTCAGGATTTAAAATGAACATCCTACCTAGATTTATTTTTTTATTCCAGATGATACCTGTGCTTAAATCAGATAAAATTTTGTTAGAATGGCAAGCAACATTGAATAAATTCGTTTGGAATGAGAAAAAACCAAGAGTAAAGTTGAAGATCATGCAAGACTCTCATGAAAGAGGTGGCCTTAGACTTCCAAACCTTCGACTGTATTATGAAGCAGCAGTACTGACATATATAGCAGAATGGTTGGGGAAAACAAAAACTGAATTGTTGAACATAGAAGGTCACGACCTTGTTTCGGGATGGCATGCATACCTCTTTTATGAAGATAGGGTGGACAAGGTGTTTAATAGTCACATTTTTCGGAATGCCTTGATGAGAATATGGAAAAAGCACCGGCGTAATTGGGATTATAAAATACCGCTTTGGTTGGATCTTGCAGATACCATGTGGATTATAAATACTAAGTCACTCGGGGGGTGTTTATATAAAGATGTGCTTTTTGCGGATGGGGGTAGATGGCTGCTGAAAACTTTGGAACAACTGTTGGAGGAAGGAATCATTTTAAATTGGTTACATTATAAACAGCTACAGAAGAGATGGGAAGAAGACCAAAGAGCTGGTTTCATGGACAATCAAGAGGACCTGATTAAGCAGATAAGAGAGACTGGCCCAAAACATATCAAAATAATATATAATGTATTGTTACAAAGGGATTCAGAAAGTGAATTGGTAAAGGATTGTATGATTAAATGGGCTCAGAATTTCGATGAACCTGTTATGTCGGAGACATGGGAAAAAATATGGGTTCAGAATGTTAAATTTACACAGTCACAGAACTTAAGGGAAAATTTTTATAAAATGTTTTATAGATGGTATTTAGACCCTAAAAATTGTCATGTATGTATCCGAATGTCCAACCAAAATGTTGGAGGTGTGGGTGCTTAGACGCTACTTTTTTCATGTATGGTGGACTTGTAATAAGGTTAAAGCTTTTTGGATAAAAATATGGTGGGTTATGCAAAATGTATTTAAGAAAAGATTACAATTTACTCCGCAAATGTTTTTATTGGGTATAATTAAGGACTTTTCAAAGGGGGAAATGAAATTGTTTTTGTATATGGTTACAGCAGCTAGGTTGCTGATTGCTCAGCATTGGAAAAAAGATTTTTTACCTACGATTGATCAATGGATTCAGAAGGTGGCGGGGTTTGCGGAAATGGCAAAAATCTCAGCTTTTCTAAAAGATCAGAAGCAGGAGAATTATATACAGGATTGGGCAAAATGGATTGATTATATACAGAATAAATACCAGACTAGGAAGTATCATGTAGCTTTTAGGTAAGAGTGTTTAGATTGATAAGCTGATAATCAAGGGGTATAATGTGAACAGTGTAAATAATATATGGATTGTTTGGAATTACTAGAGTGGTGTATAGTGGAAGTCAGGGGGGTGGGTTGTAACGGGAGGTGGGGGAGGGCTAGGGTGGAGGGGGGAAATATATTTGTACAATTAGTTTAAAAGATGGGGATAATGGGATATGGTTATTTTATGAGAAACTTATATCATGATGGGTGGGAGGAGGGGGGTATAGTATTTGATGTATTTGATTTATATTATTTGTATCGGGGGGAAAGGGGGGGAAATTTTGTTTGTATAAAACTTTTCCAATAAAAAAAAATAACCTTCACTACAAAGCGAAGGTTAGAGACCTGATGATAGTTGGCTAGAGAAGCTGGATCCAGAGAAGGCTTCTTAAGGAGGGGCCTCATCACCGCCTCCTTCAGGGTGGTAGGAAAGAACCCCTCTCTCAATGAAGCATTGGTAATCGCCTGGAGCCAGCCTCATGTCACCTCCCGGGAAGCCAAAATTAACCAAGAGGGACATGGGTCCAGTACACAAGTGGCAGCACTAGGTCTCCCCATAATCCTGCCCATGCCCTTGGGGGTCACAGGATCAAACTCATCCCAGATGGTCTCCACAAGATTCATCCCTGTTGACTTGCCCAAATCTACCCAGTCGGAGTCCAAGCCTGTCCAAATCTGAGCGATTTTATCCTGCAGATACTGAACAAATTCTTCAGCCCGACCCTCCAAGGGATCAGTTTCCCAGTTCCTTGATTAAGTAAGGAATGGGTCACCCTAAACAGGGCAGCTGGACAGTTGCCGTTTTTCTGCTTTTATCGTCACTAAGTAGGATTTAATATGAATTCTTACTAGTGTTCGATCAGATTCAGACTGTCTGGCATTCAAACCTCTCTCTATGCATCTTTTCCAGCGTTCATCTCCCGGAGCTCCTCAGTAAACCAGGGAGCTCCCCGGGATCGGCACCAGGTCAGAGGCCGCAAAGGCACAATGCAGTCCAAGGCCCCTGTGGCTGCCCTATCCCAGGCTTCCACTAGGGCTTTGGTTGAGCTGTGAGCAAGGGATTCAGGAAAAGGCCCAACCTCCATTAGGAACCTTTCAGGGTCCATCAGGCACCTGGGGTGGAACCATCGGTTCCACCTCCCTCTGGTGAGGGGTAGCAGTCTGGAAGTCGAGCCTAATGAGGAAATGATCTGACCATGACAAGGGTTAGATAGAAATATCCCCTAAATCTAGATCATTCATCCACTGACCAGAGACAAAAATCAGGTCGAGCATGTAATAATAATAATAATAATAATAAATTTAATTTGTTGACCGCTCCCTCTCCCCGAAGGGACTCGGAGCGGTGCACAGGGCAAATA
Source organism: Rhabdophis nuchalis (assembly GCA_039707465.1). Classification (NCBI taxonomy): domain Eukaryota; kingdom Metazoa; phylum Chordata; class Lepidosauria; order Squamata; family Natricidae; genus Rhabdophis; species Rhabdophis nuchalis. The sequence goes on from CM077647.1 coordinate 76,437,287, forward strand.
AAACAATAAATACACACACATAATTAAAAACAGATTAAATATTATCCCTGCGCTAAAAATTCCCAGTTAAAAATTACTAAAATCCCCATCTAAAATTACTAACCCCATCAAAGAGAGACTACCCTAGGTCGGCCAAGCAGAACAGATATGTTTTTAGTTTTAGACGGAAGGAGTGGAGGTCCGTGGTTGTTCTAATGTCGGGGGGAAGGTCGTTCCAGAGGGCTGGGCCCGCCACAGAGAGAGCCCTTCCCCTGGGGGTCGCCCGCTGACAAAGTCTAGTGGACGGCACCCGGAGAAGTCCCTCTCTGTGGGAGCGAATCGGCCGTGTGGATGTATGAGGCAGGATCCGATCCCGCAAATAACTAGGTCCCGAGCCATGGAGCGCTTTAAAGATGATAACTAGAACCTTGAAGCGCACCCAGAAGACGACAGGCAGCCAGTGCAGCTCGCGCAAGAGCAGTGTTACGTGGGTAAACCTTGAGGTTCCCATAATTGCTCGCGCGGCTGCATTCTGGACTAGCTGAAGTCTCCGAGTGCACCTCAAGGGGAGCCCCATGTAGAGAGAATTACAATAGTCCAGTCGGGATGTCATGAGAGCATGAGTGACTGTGCGAAGGGCGTCCCAATCCAGTAGGGGGCGCAACTGGCGAGCCAGGCGAACCTGGTAGAACGCCCTCCTGGCCACGGCTGTCACTTGATCTTCCATGGACAGCCGGGCATCTAGGAGGACACCCAAGTTGCGCGCCCCATCCACTGGGGCAAGATGTTTGCCCCCAATAGCCAGCGATGGAGTCAGCTGGTTGAATCGGGCAGCCGGAAACCACAGCCACTCGGTCTTGGTCGGGTTGAGCCTGAGTCCGTTTCTTCCCATCCAGATCCGTACGGCTTCCAGGCACTGGCACATCACCGCTACGGCATCGTTGGGGTGGTTTGGGGTAGATATATACAGCTGAGTATCATCAGCATAGAGATGGTGCTCTACCCCAAAACCACGGATGATCTCACCCAGCGGCTTCATATATGTGTTGAACAGGAGAGGCGAGAGGACCGACCCCTGAGGCACCCCACATGTGAGGGGCCTCGAGGTTGACCTCTGCTCTCCTGTCAACACAAATTGCGATCGGCCAGAGAGGTAGGAGGAGAACCACCATAAAACGGTGCCTCCCACCCCCAACCCCCCCAGCCGATGCAATAGAATACCATGGTCGATGGTATCAAAAGCCGCTGAGAGGTCTAATAGGACCAGGATGGAGGAACGACCCCCATCTCTGGCCCTCCAGAGATCATCCACCAACATGACCAATGCCGTCTCGGTGCTATGCCCGGGCCGAAAGCCGGACTGGCGCAGGTCTAGATAATCAACTTCCTCCAGGTGACGGGGAAACTGTTGTGCCACCACACTCTCAACAACCTTCACCAAAAAGGGAAGGTTGGAGACTGGACGATAGTTGGTTAATAAAGCTGGATCCAAAGAGGGCTTCTTAAGGAGGGGCCTCACCATAGCCTCTTTTAGGGAGGCAGGCAAGGAACCCTCACTTAAGGATGCGTTGACAACCTCTTGGAGCCAGCCTCGTGTCACCTCCCAGGATGCCAGTACAAGCCAGGAGGGACACGGGTCCAATAAACATGTGGTGGCTCGCAGTCACCCACGTAACCTGTCCATATCCTCGGAAGCAACGGAGTCAAACTCCTCCCAAACAAGATCTGTCTCGTGGCATCCCACTGGGCCATCAATGGGGGCTAGCTCGTTCTGTATCTGAGCGATTTTCTCCTGCAGAAAAGTCACAAATTCCTCTGCTCTACCCTGTAGCAGGGCTTCCCGCACCCTCTGTTGAAGGAGGGAGCGGGTCACCCTAAACAGGGCGGCAGGGCGGTTGTCTGCGGATGCTATGAGAGTGGCACAATGATGACGTTTGGCCACTCTCAGCGCCACAATGTAAGTCTGTAAATGGGCTCTTACCTGTGTCCGGTCAGATTCAGATCGGGTAGACCTCCATCTTCTCTCTAGGCATCTCTTGTGGCGTTTCATCACCCTCAGCTCCTCGGTAAACCAAGGAGCCAGGGTGGCTCACCGCCGCAAGAGAGGCTGCATGGGCGCGACCCGATCCAAGGCTCCCGTGGTCGCAGTATTCCATGCGGCCACGAGGTCCTCCATGCGGCCCCCTATTATTGAAGCAAAGATTTTGTAGTTCACATTTAACAAAGACATTGGTCTATAATTTTTTTATCTGCCTTGGGTCTACATCTGTGTAGACATCTGGGTCTACATTTGATCTGCCTACAATTTGGTAGATTGAATCTCACCAGGATCAAGGTTGACTCATCCTTTCATTCTTCCGAGGTAGGTAAAATGAGGACCCCAAATTGTTGGGGCACAATATGCTGATGCTATAAACTGCTTAGAAAGGGATGTAAAAAGCACTGTGAAGTATATAAGATATATACATTGTGAAAAATATAAGTGTTATTGCTATTGCTAATAGTGTAATATTCATTCCTATCCATGTGTTTGGTAATTTGGCTTCTGATAATAGCTCACTACAAACTTCTTTCAGTGACGAGCTTAACGTGTCTGAAAAACATGTATAGAATTCTGCCAGTAGCCAATCTGGGTCTGGATTTTTATCATTTTTTATCATTTTTGTCTTTTTATCACTTCTGTTAGCTCCTACATTGTTACTTTTCCATTTGGTATAGTTTAAAATTTTCCTGGGTGGATTGGCTTCCTCCAAATATTGTGTTATTTTGAAATTTGAGCTCTAGCTCCAATTTCTTATATTCTTATATTCCAATATGCTTTGACTGTATCCCATACATTCTGGAGTGAGATATCTTCACTTTTATATTCTTTAAAGAAAAATTCAATTTCCTCTGCTGCAGGTTCTGTAAAATCTCTCCCTTAATATGGCTTGGTTCAACATCCACCTAAGATTCTTCTTTACTCTTCTCCAACTCAATTTTACTGGATTGTAGTGCGCCCAAACACTAGGTTCTATCTCCACCTCAATCCACCTATATCAGTTCTTAATTCAGGGGATATCCATGTCATATCAAGGCTCATCCATGATTTGTGTCTATTTGAATACTGTAGAATGTGTATTGAGTCTTTTTCGAGTTTATTTCTCTCCAGTCATTTTGTATACCAATTTCTTCTATCATTTTGAAAAATAATATAGAGAATATCCAAAAGATAGAAATAATAAAAAAAATAAAAGAATTCAGTCTACAAATGATAATCAATTGTCTGCAGTGATCTGGAACCACATTAGAAATTGGAACCACACCAAGAAATACACATGGGCCAATTAAATGTTCATTAGAAGCTGAGTTTTGAATGAAATTTAGCCAGCCTCAACTTCCTACTCTTTAAATATATTCCCTGATGTACCAACATCTTTGACTCAGAGTGATTGATGGTTTTGTTGGTTGGGAATAATGGAGTTCCAACATATTTGGAAGGCACCAGATAAAAGAAAGTTTTAAGGAAAGAGGTAACAGTAAGTCTAAATTTAAAGTATCAAGAAGCTTCAGCTGATGCAAAATCCAGTGGCACAGTAAAACACAGTTACATGTTTCACTGGATGGACACACATTATACCTCTGCTCTAGGAACTGCATTGGTTGCCAATTTGTTTCCGGGTCAAATTCAAGGTGCTATTTTTGACATTTAAAGCCCTATGTGGCATAAACAGGTTATCTGAGGGGCTGCCTCTTCCCTATTACATCTACCCAACCTATCAGGTCTGGCAGGAGATGCATACCAAGGATCTTGTCCATGAAAGACTGCCATCTGACATGACCTAGCAGTTAATCTTTTCTGCTAAGAGATCTGTTCTCTGGAACATCATCCCTCCTGAAGTGATGTTATCCCCAACGCTTGTAGCATTCTTTAATACTCTCAAAATATGTTTTTTCTCCAGCAAATCTGGGGAGCCAATGGGAGCCTGAACATTGGTTGTACTCAGGGGTGAAATCCTACCAGTTCGGGCCAGTTCGGGAGAACCAGTAGCAGACATTTGGCCTGGTAGTGACTGCTGGCTGGCCCCACCCCTGAACTAGTCCACCAGTCACTGCTCACTTGCTCCACCCCACCCAGTCTCTGCTCTGCAGCTTGCCTGCCTGAAGTGCTGCACCTCTGATCTGCCTGTCAGGTAAGCCTAGGAGTCATGGTTAGCCAGCTGTCCCTGCCCCTTGTCCCAACCTGCCTACCCTATTCCCTTCCCCTACTTCCTGTCATGCTTGCCTGCCTTCCATATGGCCTCCATGTGGACCAAGTGGAAGACTTGGTGGAAACACAGGCACTGTGCTGGGCCTGAGAGGGGTGGCAGCAGTGGTGCTCCAGTAGGGAAAGTTGACATCCTGTGGCTGCAAAAGCAGAGCACCCCCTGTAGGATGATACAGAAAAGGTCACCTTCCGGAGAATGACTGGAAGCGTTGCAACGTGACAGACTGGAAATAGTGGGCTGTGTGAAGTGCCATGAAAACCAGGACTGACAAACCATAGCTGGGTTTTTTTTAGGACCATAACCTTCTTGTAGGGAAGGTGAAGAAAGAGCTGCATCTCAAGCAGCCAAGAGGAACATAACTGGCTCTCTGATCCGGCAGTGGGGTTGGCGGACATTGTAAAATGCCTGCCATAAAGTCAGGGCAACTGGGCTAAGCATTGGTGCAGGAGCGGTGTCTGAATGAAGTGTTGAGAACGGGTGAGAAGATATAAAACCTATTGGCACAAATAACTTGGAATTCGGAACTGGAAGAGAAATTTTCATATTGAAAACAGTATTAAAAATGCTGAACTTCTTGGAAAGGGAAGAGGAAAAAATATATGGCGGTTTAAATTATCAAAGCCCAAAGAGATTTGTTTCTTCTAAGCATTATGGACGTGGAAATGAGAAACGGATTGGATAACTACAAACTTTGAAATTGAAAAGATTTGGTTTTTTTAATTCAGCAATTGGAAACCTCATGGAAAGAGAGGTGAAGGGAGGGGGGAGAACAGTGGCTAAAACATCAAGATTAAGGTGACTGGACTTGTTTCAACGTATTCGTTTCAATTAAACTTGGAGGTACATAATTAAGAAAAAGAAAATTGAAAAAGAAGAAGCCTTTGTCTCTCCTTGGAAATATACTGGAGTGAAATATCGAGGAGTGGAGCCAGCTATTGGAAAGAAGAAAGAGTTATTTTGTAGCAATAGAGAAACAAAGAAAGCGAACCTTTAACACCCATCTTTGAGGTTACATGGCATAGTGAGAACTACTAGGAAAGGGCTGTTTGCACATGCTGTTTGGCTTTGTCCCTCTGTAACTGTGGAAGAAAGGGGAAATTTTCTTTTTTGTTGGAGCAGAACTGGAACATTCTAATATTGACTAGAACTGATATAGAAGAAGAAGTTTATTTTAAATTCTAATGAACTGAGATATAAATTTAAAGGGGGGAAGCTGCAAATTGTTAATTGGAAACTATGGAACATTGGGAATTTGAAGAAATATGTGAGATTATGAGAAACATGAGGGAATGATTAAAGCTGAAAAGAGATGATAAAGATAGAAAAAGTATTGGAAGGGAAGGAAAACAAAAAACAGATAAATAACAGATAAATAACACCACCGGGCTTGGTAGAGTAATAGACAACAGAAAAGGAGGAGCATGTCCCAGGAAAGAAAGGAAAAGGGAATACGAAAGAAAGAAAGAAAGGGAAACGATCAGAAAGATGTAGAGAAGAAAGAAGAAAGAAAACACACCACAGGGAAAAACATAATAATAATAATAAATGGGGAAATAGGGGGAAGTGACCAAGGGACACATTGATGAGGGCACATTGAAGGGCACAGTAAAAAGGGATAAAAAAGATTTGGAAGGGAGGATATAGAAAGGATAAGAAGAAAAAGTAGAAGCAGCTTAGAGAGAGATAAAAGGCTCACTAGAAAGAAGTGGAAAGAATAAGGAAAGAAAGAGATTTGATAGGAGAGAGAAAGAAGGGAATTATATATATAGATATAGATATAGATATAGATATAGATATAGATATAGATATAGATATAGATATAGATATAGATATAGATATAGATATAGATATAGATATAGATATATAGATAGATATATAGATAGATATATAGATAGATATATAGATATAGATAGATAGATAGATAGATAGATAGATATATTTATATATAGATATAGATATAGATATAGATAGAGAGAGAGAGAGAGAGAGAGAGAGAGAGAGAGAGAGAGAGAGAGAGAGAATTGTTTCCACAACTTCCTGTAAGGGTCCCAATTAAGGGAGGAGACATGCTGTTCCCCTCTCTGCCTGTCGGCTCATCACCAGAGACCATCTAGACAGAGAACCATTTTTTAGTTACGTTGTGTAATATTTTTTAGATATGTGTTAGTTTTTATGAGCTGATCAATAAATTTAAATTTGAGAGACCAAGATAGATCTATTTCGAGCTTATTAGCTCTCATCAGTTGGCCACACCCCACTGGGATTCGAACTGGGGCTGTAATGAATCCAAGGCAGAAGCCTAGCACTCCAGCCTAATCGGTTCTACCCTGTTTCATTAGCTAATCCAGGAGTATTTAGTATAGATAATTGTTTCCACAACTTCCTGTAAGGGCCCCAATTAAGGGAGGAGACATGCTGTTTCCCTCTCTGCCTGTCGGCTCATCACTAGAGACCATCTAGACAGAGAACCATTTTTTAGTTACGTAGTGTAATATTTTTTAGATATGTGTTAGTTTTTTCATATTGAAAAAGTTTTACAATTTTTTCAAATAGGATAGGGTAAGGTGTGATAAGGAAATATTTTGAGAACTTTCACGTCGAGATCGTGGACCCCCTCCAGGGCTTCTTGACAAAACATAGATAATACATATTTCAATAGTACTACAAAGTGAAGAGAAGTGCATACATCATTGTAAATTCTATGCTAGCAATCGTATACAAACATCCAAACAAAAGTTATACTATATTAAAAAAGTCATTTTTTAGATCTAAGTCTCTTAGCAATTGTATCTTCTTGTTCTCCTCCCTGGCCCCCAGTGGGCGAGGCCGTGGCCCCCTCCGCTCCTCCACTTTCATCCTCCAGGATTGAGGAATGTTTTTTAAGAAAGGCTTCCGCCTCAACAACTGTTTTAATCCTTACTCTTCCTCCTTCCCAGAACACCAACATCCCTTCTGGAATCACCCATTTGAACCAAATCCCCTGCTTAAACAATTTTTTAGATAAGAAGGAATATTTCCTCCTCACCTCTCTAATCTTTTTCGGGATCTGCTTCAAGATAGCGACTTCCTTTTGTTGGTAAATTAACGGACCCTCTCTCTGCGCCCTCAATATTCCCTTCCTGGTAGACCTTCTAACAAATTTAATATGTATCTCTCTGGGTAGTTCATTTATCCTGGCATATGCTGAATTTATTCTATAAACCAGGTCAATGTCCCCCCTGATCTCTTCCTTAGGTTTGTGTAAGTAGTCTGCTAAAATTGTGCTCATAAGATCAGGGAGGCATTCACCAGATTCTTCAGGAATATTCTGAAATCTTAAAAAATATGACATCCTTTCAAAATCCATCCTAGACATATGACCAGTTAAATCTCCAATTTCAGTATTAACATTTTTAAGCTCTCCCCTTGCCCCAGCCAGCTCCAGTTCTAACTCTTCAGTCTTCTGTGTGTTCTGCATCAATTTCTTCTGTGTCTCCAAAAGCTCTAATTTGGAACTGCAGTGGTCTTTTCTAAGCTCTTTAATTTCCAGTACCAAAGAATGTAACACTTCTTCCATAGCTGTTAATCTTGCATCTGTGTCTGGTTTTTCTGGCTGCTTTTTGGAAGCCATGGTGAGTGGTTTAAATCAGTGACAGTAAGATGGTGTTTTTTGGGTGCGGCCGGTGGAGCAAGTCCAGAGGCAAAGTTCAGTTCAAAGTTGTAAAAGTTGTAAAATCCAGAGAGAAAAGCAAATTTTTCAGTCAATTATGAAGACAAAGAAAGCACTCCAGGGAAGGAATCAATTAATCATTTATCAAAAATCATCCATTAGTAGAGAGAGACGGTCCAGGTCACAAGGGAATGTCGGAAATTTCCATAAAGAATAGTCACTTAAGAACAAAGGGACGCCATCTTCCCCCACCCAATCTGGAAGCCAGCAGGAGAAATCAACAAAGGAAATTGTTTCATTGTAGCAAGACTTCGATACTATGTAGCTGGAAACAAACTGCAAAGGACTTTCACTCTTTAGCAAAGTTCGGATGAGAAATATCCGCTTCCTCAAACTCGAGGAGCCATTTCAAAACGCCGCTGCTGTAAATCCGAGGGGGGGTTTAACAAACACCCCCTCCATTGTTTCTTATAGTCAAAGCTGCCAGCAAAAAAAGACAAAGTCACTTACAATCCACCTCGCCGCCAGAGTCCCGGCATAGCCCTCCGACTCGAACGATCCAGCTCTCTCAAAATTAGTTATTTGCTCCCGTCCTCCGTTGGCGAAGGGAACCAACCCCCCCGCAGCATGTCTTCTCCCTCCTAGACCAAAGACAAGGACCCCCCCCGGCCGCCGCAGGGCTAGGAAAGGTCCAGGCAAGCCGACCTTATGGGGGGGTCCCTTGAAAGGCACACCCCACCCCGTTTGGGGCCGCGAAAAGAACAAAACGGCGGACAAGTCCCAGGACTCGACCGTCGCCGCCGAAGAACCGGAAGGAAGTCAGATATGTGTTAGTTTTTATGAGCTGATTAATAAATTTAAATTTGAGAACCGATTAGGTAGAACCGATTAGGCTGGAGTACTAGGCTTCTGCCTTGGATTCATTACAGCCCCGGTTCGAATCCCAGTGGGGTGTGGCCAACTGATGAGAGCTAATAAGCTCGAAATAGATCTATCTTGGTCTCTCAAATTTAAATTTATTGATCAGCTCATAAAAACTAACACATATCTAAAAAATATTACACAACGTAACTAAAAAATGGTTCTCTGTCTAAATGGTCTCTGGTGATGAGCCGACAGGCAGAGAGGGAAACAGCATGTCTCCTCCCTTAATTGGGGCCCTTACAGGAAGTTGTGGAAACAATTATCTATACTAAATACTGCTGGATTAACTGATGAAACAGGGTAGAACCGATTAGGCTGGAGTACTAAGCTTCTGCCTTGGATTCATTACAGCCCCGGTTCGAATCCCAGTGGGGTGTGGCCAACTGATGAGAGCTAATAAGCTCGAAATAGATCTATCTTGGTCTCTCAAATGTAAATTTATTGATCAGCTCATAAAAACTAATATATATGTTAAAAAATTTTAAGGGATGATTAATAATTAATTAAGAGACCAGGATGGATCCATTTCGGGCTCCTTAGCCCTCATCAGCTGGCCATACTTCCCTACAGGGATTTGAACTGGTGCTCTCCAGCATTCGAAGCAGGCTTCTCTGTGCCTTGAGCTAACCAACTTCCCTGATTACATCATCCTTACGACGTTTCGATATATATATATATATATGTGTGTGTCTGTGTGTGTGTGTGTGTGTGTGTGTGTTAGTTTTATGAGCTGATCAATAAATTAAATTAGAAGAGACCAGGATAGATCTATTTCGAGCTTATTAGCTCTCATCAGCTGGCCATACCCCTTATTTATTGATCAGCTCATAAAACTAACACACATATCTAAAATATTATACAACGTAATTCTTGGCTTGCTGTTTGGATGGTCTCTAGCGATGAGCCTATGGACAGTAAGGGAAACAGTATGTCTCCTCCCTTTAATTGGGGCCTAATAATAACAGGTTGTTGTGAAACAATTACACACACACACACACACATATATATATATATTCTGAGGTTTTCGCGGGTGTTTGTATGTAGGTCTTTGGTTGTTCGGGTTTTCTCCCACGTAGAATTGGAAGTATCTTCACGACGTTTCGATGAAGTCTCATTCATCATCTTCAGGCTGGTGCTTCCGGCTTGGTGCTTCCAGGAGCTCCAAGCCAGAAGCACCAGCCTGAAGATGATGAATGAGACTTCATTGAAACGTCGTGAAGATACTTCCAATTCTACGCAGGAGAAAACCCGAACAACCAAAGACCTACATATATATATATATATATATATATATATATATATATATATATATATATATATATATATATATATATATGTATATATATATATATATACACACATACGTGTGTGTGTGTGTGTGTGTGTGTTAGTTTTATGAGCTGATCAATAGATTAAATTAGAGAGAGACCAGGATATATATATATGAGAGAATATTTTACAATTCCTGTTATGAGGCCCCTTTAAGGGAGGAGACAAACTGTCATCCTTCTCTGCCTATTCGGCTCATCCCAGAGACCATCTTTGGCAGAGAGCCATGAGATTACTGTTGAATTTTTTAGATATGTGTTAGGCCCTTAAAATCCCTTAAAATCCTAACACACACACACACACACACACACACACACACACACACACATACATACATACTCGTAATGATATTACTAGTTATTAAGTGTGGTTAACTGAACAGGTAGTTTTCTCAACCCCCCCCCCCCTTAAGTGGAGAAGGTATCAGAGAAGTGGGGATTGTTACAATGGGAATTGAAAATACACCCAATGAAAATAATTAACTGAAGCGCTAATGAGGGAGTTAAAAATCTGGGGTGCTTAATGATAAATAACTATGTAAAATTAGTATGAGTTTAGCTGGAAACTCGAATCTGGCTCACCCTTTGCCCCAAAAATAGGCTTTTTGGGGAGGACGACACACCAAATAATGGAATTTTGAAATATGTATACAACTAAAAAGAGGATGTATGTAAAATCATAAATATGAAAGATTTTTATTGGAATGTAATTATCAATACCAGCAAATGTTAAATGAAGTGTGCTCAGATGCTGAAATATACCATGTAAATTAATTGGAGAGAGTAGAAAGGAAAGGTAGAAGTAAGGAGAAAGAGAGGAGACAGGAGAGAAGGAAATAAAAGAGATAGAAATAGGTGAGAAATAAAGAGTGGAGAGAGGAGAGAGGAAGCGGAAGTAAAGAAGATAGGGATGGTAGGTGGAAGAAAGGAGGCAGGGAGGAGGAGAGAGGGAGAGGAGATAGGACCGCGGTGAAATAGAGCATAATATGGTGTATTGAAAGCAGAAGTGCAAATGACAGCTGTTCTGGGTTGAGGGAATGATATGATAATGGACAATACAATAAAAATTTGGTTCAGATGTAATGGTATACTTGTGGTTATATGTATGAGATTTAAATAAAATGTAATAAATTTTCCAAAAAAAGAGGCTTCCTTCCACCAGGGCCCACATACCTTCGGTGTTGGCTCTGAGGGGCTTGGGGCTCCAAAACAGCCCATTGGCCACCTGCCTGCTCTCTTTACAAATTGGTCTGGCCAACCACCAGTGCCACTCTGGGAATTCAGCCAGCGGAGGAGTGGAGCAAGAGGCACAGAATCTGCCAGCAGGTGGATGTGCGGCAGCCCCCTCCCCAAGCTGGGAGAGGGCCAGGCCTAGCCACACCATTGCAGAGCTCATGGCACTTTCCCTTCAGCCTGGGCTGTGGCGCTTCATCTTGGCAAATACCAGATCATCGCACTTGTAGTTGCAAGGCCAGCCGTGGCACAGACAGGGAGGCTGATGCATCCCATGCCTAGGTGGCCCTGGCCAAGCAATCACCACACCTCCCCAGCAACAGGCACACTGGAGCTGCCTTGCCCGCCGCCTCTGTGTGCTATGCTTGGAAGGGGCCACCACCTCCACTCTCTCCACCCTCCCTCCCTGCCTGGCTGCAGATGTCCACTGGCTCTCCTGCAGCACTACTGTTTGCTTTCTTTCTTCTCTTGTCATGTAACAAAAGGAAACGGTGCTACACTACAAGTGTGGTGACCTGGTCTTCACCAAGATGAAGTGCTGCCACCCAGGCCTAAGGGAAAGCACCACAGGATCTGCAGTAGCATGGCCGGGCCTGATCCTGTCCCCAAATGGGGGACTGCCACCCACTCACCGGTGGCTTCTGCACCTCCTCTCTGCTTCTTCACTGGCAGGAAGCAGAATCATGGCAAGTCTCCTTCCCCTGGAGTGCTGGACTCTCCGGGCCGAGTTCCCAGAGTGGTACCAGCAGTCAGCCAGGGCAATCTGCAAAGAGAGCAGATGGTGGCTGGGTGGAAAGCCAGTGGGCTGCTTCAGAACCTCAAGCTCCATGGGAGGCACACTGTTCTGGGTGGAAGGCAGCCTCCCCTCTTTGGCTTTGGCTCATCCTGCAAGTGTGGGGGGGCTCTGCCTTTGCAGAAATAGGGCGGGTGGTTTGTATGGAGGATTGGCGGGGGGGATGTGTGGTCCTCTGGGATGGAGAGTGGGACAAGAGAAGGCTCCAAGATTTGCTTGGGCAGTCAGGAAACTCAAAGCATTGGGGGCTTCAGAAAGGCAGAATGTGCTTCAGAATGTGAAACTCCTGGATCTAACAGGGAGTGATGTGAGTGGCATCAAGTTGGTCATGCCCACCCAGTCACATTACCACCAAGCCACACCCACAGAACCTGTAGGGAGAACTTTTGGATTTCACCACTGGTTGTACTGTATATAAATATCTTCCCTCTTAGGATCTTGTTCTATCCTTGTTTATTGTTATAATGGGTGTGCAAAATGTTCTAATTCTTGGTTTTATTATACACTTTTCAGAATCACTTCATATGAGATTACTGCTGTGGGTGTTGCCTTTGTGTAAATAACTGTTCTACTGAACATGACCAGCTCCAAACATTCTCTATACTTTCAAGGATTCTTTGAGATGTTTGTGGAACCAAAGGCATTGCTGCAAATGAATATGATGATCAAGAATAGTATTTTGTTTCCTGAATCTCAGTTTACTATTTATTTCAGTTAATAATTTTGTAAAGTAGGGCTGGAGCCTTGTTGAAAGCATGTATGTAAAATACATTGGTGCCCTTGGGGATGATTTTGCCTATCTCTATTTTAAGGCGCCATTGGAGACCTTGTTGTTTGTTTTCATTAGAAATGTGCCTTAGCAAAATGTTCTCAAATATTTCCCACAAGACCTTAGATGCTGCTTTCAAAAGATGTCACATTTCCTGCCAACTTTGTTGAACAGTTGTCTACCAAATACTTGTTTTAAATACATGTTCATGCAAGAAGACACACACAGTTACAGGGAGAAAAATTGCACAGCAATAGCTTGTTACAGATATTTCATCAGTATAATATACTTTTAGAGCAGCAGTGTCAAACTCAAGGTTTAATAAAGGTCCTAAGGATGAAAAAGCTAGGTTACAAACCATTATAGTTCTAAGATAAACATAAGCAGAAATAAATGAGAGTGGAAATAATGGTTGGTAGATAGATCGATACAAAAGGGTAATGATCTGAAGATATCAATTCAAAGTGCTACCATTTGGGCTACAAGAGGGCCCTGCGGTGTTTATGCAATTAATAAATGAAGTGTTGCAGAAACATTTATATAAGGGCTGCATAGTCTATATTGATGACATTTTGCTTTATTCTGAGACCAAGGCAGAACATGTAAAGCTAATCCGGGCAGTTCTGAACAAACTTTGCACTGCCAAACTTTATGCTAAACTCTTCAAATGCGAATTCAACAAAGATAAAATCGATTACTTAGGATACCGCATTTCACACCAGGGCACAGAAATGGATCCTTCAAAGCTTCAGGCAGTACTTGACTGGGAATTTTGAAACCCACCACTGAGTCATATATACCAGAGGTTTTTAAGGACCTAGGAATTATTTGGAATAAGAAGCAGCTTCAGGTAGACCTCGTCTTAAGTGAGTTAAGTGAGCTTTAGACAGTTGTTAAGTGAGTTTTACCCCATTTATGACTTTTCTTACCATAGTCGATAAGTGAATCACTACAGTTGTTAAGTTAGTAACACGATTGCAAAATTAATTGGGCTTCCTCATCAGTGGTGGGTTCCTACTGGTTCGAACCAGTTCAGTAGAACGGTAGTAAAAATTGTGGCTGGGTCTCCGATTTCAACAAGTTATGGTGATTCTTACAATATATACTCTGAAACTAGATGTATTAAATATTTCTCAATATCACCCATATAACAACTCGAATCAAATTTACAACACTTGCAAAAACATTGAACTTAAATGTGTAGGAAAGCAATTCAGTTTGTAAGACCATTAGCACTAAATGAGACCAGTATTGAGATATTCCCCATTACAGCAAAGTACACTAAAATCAGTCTTATGTTTATGCATGAGTATAGCCGCATCCCAGTGAGTAAAATGAATGAAAGGCCTGATATGAAAAAGACCTTGATTAAAAATAAAATGAGTTTACCATTCAACTACTGACTAATATATCATTGACTGAAAGGCACTAAAGGCACTAAATGAAGAGTACAAAATAAATATATGGTAGATCCAAGTGATATGCTACATTTCAGTTTGTAGTGACCAAGGGAAACTCAAGTCAGATGATATAGGAATTATAAAAGTAATGAAAACTTTTATTGTGGATGTATACATTGTCTAAAACAGATGTTACTGGTTCTTTTTCAGGGCTACTTTGGAAAAACACCAATCTTGCATGAGAATGAAGAAATCAGAGATAAGACTGGAATTTAACGTGATTCAACCTGAAAAAAATGACCCTACAGAAAGTCTTATTTTAAACTAAGAAAATGAATCAAAATTGGATGAGATTAGAAGCACTCACATACTGTACAAGTATTCTTTCTTTCCAGGTATTCTTTTAGTACTTTATTAAAAATGTCATGAAATATTGTCTGTTCAAGAATTATTGCCCTCACTGAATTGCTTTTATTTGACCCCAGTATTATTGTAGCATCATTTGATTAAAAGCACAGATTCTGCCATCATCCTATTTAGCGTAACAGTTTCTCAACCACAGCAATTTTAAGAGATGTGGCCTTCAACTCCCAGAATTTCCGAGCCAGTATAGCATCACAAGATTTGTAATTCGACTTTTTTTTTAAAAAAAAGTATTATATTATACAAGGTCAAGAAAGTGGTTTCGATTTGAATTGAACTCTACTTCAGTTTTCCTTTTTTAAAACCAAAGTTATTTTAGACATTCAGGCATATTCCCAAAATTTAGTTAGCCATACATCTAAAGATGGAATTAAAAGTCTTTTCCAATAAAAGCCATGCAAAGTTGTTGAAACTATTAAAATATATAATGTCAATTTGATGTACTTTGAAATGATGTATAGTTTGGCAAAAGTTAATAAAAGTTGTAATGAGATTGCAATTTTCAAAAGATGTTTCCTTCTACAATAAAGTGTTCCCAATATTCTTGGGCTTTAAAAATTACCTGGACTTATTTATGAGACAGATTATGGAAGAAAATTCCTTCATTCTCATGTAACATAAATGGAAATTGTTATGTAACATTTTGTATTTCCATTCGTGACACGAACCTGAGTTGGTTGAGATTCTGTTTCATTTGGAAATAGCAGTATATGAACAATGATTTGGAAGTGACAAGAAATTGGCAACATGTGAAAAATTAAATAACTTTTAGACTTTTCTACTCCTGTTCTCCCAATACATATTAAATTCAATTAAGGTTTTTTTTCTAAAGTGATATATTATCTTCTGGTTAACAATGTTTCATGAAGTAATGGTAGCAACTAACCTTTTACATTATTTAAAGTTTTAAAAACAACAGAATAACTGAATTACGGAGTTGGAAGGGACCTTGACTCCGTGGGTCCTCACGGAGAAGGGCGGGATATAAATTGAATAAATTGAATTGAATTGAATTGAAATTGAAGATTTTCTAGTCTAACCCTGGACTAGGTAGGAAAACTCAGGCAGGAAACCCAAATGGTTATCTAATCTCTTCTTAAAATTTTCCAGTTTTAGAGTACCCACAACTTCTGGAGGCAAGTGGTCCCACTGATTAATTGTTTAAATGGTCAGGAAATTTCTCCTTATTTCTAGGTTGCTTCTCTCCTTGATTAGTTCCAATCTGTTGCTTCTTGTTCTGCCTTCAGGTGCTTTAGCTGTGGTAATGCAGTGGATAGAATGCAATATTGCATGGCTGCTTCTACTGATTGCCAGCTGCCAGCAGTTTGGCAGTTTGATTCTCATCAGTTCAAGATCGACTCAACTTTCCATCCTTCCAAGGTTGGTAAAATGAGGACCCAGATTCTTGGGGGCAATATGCTGATTCTGTAAACTGCACTGTAAATGAGAGAATAATAATAATATTTTTATTTAGATAAGGTAGGTTCTTTGAGGAACCTGATAGACTCCATCTTGAATATTTGACCAGCAAGTAAGCTTTTCTGGAAAATCACAGGCTGGAGCATAATCAGAAAGTTATGGTGACCTGATGAGAAAATATCCTGATCCCTCCCTTTGTAACCGGGAATAACAGGATGTGTTTTGCAGGAACCCAGTAATGATTTTATTGTTTAGGTCTGGGAAAGTCCTGGGAAGTCCTTTGGGGTTTCTGAACATGTATGTTTTTTGGAACATGTACTTTTCACATTGTGAGACACATTTTGTTTTGAGCACGTAATCTTGTTTTCGTGTATTCAAGTTATGTCGCATGTGATATGTCAAATCATGTATTTAAGGTGTAACTCTGTATCTGGATTCAGTCTCTGTCTCATGACGGGGAGACTCCATTAGCTAATGTAAATAAAGCTGTTTCCTTTTGCCATAAGTCTCCGTGATCATTTTTTTTAATGCAGAAAATATCTGGGATATTTTTCTCACAGTAAAGCACAGTAAAGCACAGTGAAGTAGTACATAAGTCTAAGTGCTATTGCTATTTAGAGCATATGTTGACCATCTCTTTGTCGTAGTCCCTTGGATATTGGAATAATGCTATCATGTCACCCCTGGAATGCCATTATCACTAGTCTCAGACCTTCAGATTGTCCAGATATTCCATGATCAATGGTACCAAAAGCTACTAAGAGATATAGGATCAGGAAGGTCATGCTGTCTCTTTCCCAGTCATACCAATGGTCATCTACAAGAATGTTCAGTGCAATTTCAATGCTTAATTGTGGCTGAAAAGGAAACTGATAATGCACTTCTTCCAGGACTCAATAAAGCTTTAGCTGACTAACTATATTCTCCACATGACCTGAAAAAGAGAGGTTTCAAACTAGTCAGAAATAATCCAACCCTGCTGAGTCTGGCTTCTTGAGCAGAGGAATGTATCTCTGTCTTCTTCAAATTAAGTAAATAAAGAATAAATTCACCATAGTTTGACTCCAGCTGCATATTTCCATCACAGCAGTCTTGATCAGCCAGGAAAGGATGTGGGCCTAATATAAATGTCGCTCTGCTGACAGTCCCAAAAACTCTGTCAACTTTCTTGAGATTCACAAGAACATTTCCCAGATAACAAGTCAAAAACCTGCCTCAGCCCAGTGGAACGTGTCCATTTAGAGACCAATGCAAAATGAATTTGAGAAATATTATCTGTTGTATGTCTAAAATATTAATCACAGTGACCATTAAGATATTCTTCATTCTGAAGAGGAGGATCTACACATCGCGGCGGAAACTGCAGCTTCCTGGTACCTCCAGGATTGCCGTTGAATCTAGATCAATTGGATGGTCCAATATGGACCTAAACTGTCCTGAAGAGATGGTGAAAGGAAGGGGCATATCCTGTGGATCTAGAGACACCGGCACTCTGGAGACCCGGAAAAAAGCCCCTTTTGCCAGTGATCAAGAGCCAGCCTCCAGGCTGCCACAGATGCTGACAGCTCCTAAATACAAGAGCAGGAGGGAAGCATGTCATTTTGGTGAGAGTTTTTTAACCTTTTTCTATCTTAAAGAGAACACCCTAAATTTGGAGAATTAATGCAAAATAGAGGCTGACTAGAGACTAAGTGAAAACATCCCCCCCCTTTTTTTTTACCATTGGAAGCCAGGCTGGACTTTTATTGCGATTTAAAGTGGATTTGTTTCTGGTGCTTTCTCTTTATTTTTATTTTTTTCTGATTGTGGGTGAATTGAATAGACTTAATTTTTAATTGCCTTAAACATCTCTTTTCTTTTTTCTTAGTGTGGCTTTTTTTCTTCCGTTATTTTTTACTTCTTGGGCTTTTGTGCTATTATTTTTCTTTTAAAGGCAGAGCGGTAAAGAGGCTTGAAATTGGATACAATGTATCACTGCTGTCTACTGGTTTTGAAACAAAGTTACTAATTGTTATTGATTGTTTAGAGAGAAAACTTCTCATTCAATGCTAAGACCTGATAGTGGCAAGAACACAGCTGCTTATACAAGTGTTTCTTGTGAGATCTTTAGTGTCTGGAAGCCTATTTCGGAAAATGAATGGAAACATCTAAGGGAAGATTGGAGTGGCCTTAGAAAAGCCTCTATACTGAAAGAAAAAACTTTGAATTTTCTATTTTTTTGGAGACAGTGATAATATTACTGTGCTGGGCAGGTGATGATTTTTTCCCCTTGTCTTCCTCTTCTTCTTTTTTTTTGAAGCTTTGAAGCTTTGAGATATTTGAGATATTTGGATAGCTTGTTCTTAAAATTAAGTGGACTGAATTAAGGGAATTTTAAAGCAATTTTTCCCCTTTTCCTTTTCCCCCTCTTTTTCCCTTTTACTCATAATGTTCCAGATTTTCTTTTTCTTTTTTTACTGGAACCTATGAATTGGGATTAATTGGAGAAGTTGGTTAAGACTTATTTTTATTTTCTTTTTGAGTTTTTATACTTTATTATATATTTTTCTTTATTATGTTTTATTATTTTTGACCCTCTTTGACGCCTTGCCTATTTTTACCATTCACCCATTATTATTATTTTCTTTTTTGATCTACATTTTTAATATAGTTAATGCTAATTGGATTGAAACATTAAAATCCCTGGAAGATGAGTAGAAAGATAACACCTGTGGGCTCCACAACAACGACCCCTGCCTCTTCACCAGCAGGAGGATAAAGAACAATACAGGTGATGATTCAACAGGCAATTATGCAAGCAATACAGAAGTGAGGTGATAGTAATGATGAGAAGTTAGATACTCTAGTAAGGAAGTCCAAAAGTATGGAAAAGAAGATGAATACAATGAAACAACAAATAGGAAATCAAGAACAAAAAAACAGTTAATACAGAGGGAAAAATAGAAAATATCCAACAATGGATGATAAAACATGAAGATAAAATGCAAAAAAATGAAGAAAAGAATAAACAAAGAGAGAAGAAGAGTGAGGAGTAGACTGAGTGACATGGAAAAAGAAAGCAGTGGAACATTAAGATTGGAGATGGATTGTTCTGAATACTTTTTAAGATTTCAAAACATAATAGAAGAAAAGAGAGAGAACCTGCTACAAATAATATCTGAAATTTTGTCAGAGGTGTTAGAGATACCCCAAGAGAAAATGATGGATGGCATAGACAAGGCCTTTAGAGTAAATATAAGATATGCAACGAGAAATGTTCTCCCCAGGGAAGTCCATGTAAGATTTACCAAAAAAGCAATTAAGTTACAAATACTGCAGAAAACAAGAGATAGAAAATTGGAATATAAAGGCAAGGAGATTGTAATTTAAAAGCAAATCCCAAGAAGAGTGAGAGAGAAGAGGATACCAATTCCTGACTACAATCCTGCTTAAGAAAGGTGTTAATTACAGATGACTTATACTGGAAGGTTTAATATTTGCATGGAAAGGACAAAGATACAGAATTGATACAACTGAAAAAGTGGAAGCCTTCTATACAGAACACTTGAGAGGGATGGCTAAGAAGTCCAGAAAAGAGGAATTATTGGTTCAACTACTAGATGCACCTGTGACTGAGATTGAGAAGATAGAGGGTGCTTTAGGAGGGATTGATATTGAAGAAGGTGCAGTAGGGGGAGTAAACATCAGAGAACAATGGGAACCAAGATCAACTAGAGCTATAAACCCTACATATAAAGTATAACCATGGAAGGAAAAAAATGGCAACAATCAATATAAATAGTCTCTACTCAGCAATTAAAAGAAGGAAAATATTTCATAAATTAGAAAAGTTAAAATTAGATATAATCTGTCTACAAGAAGTATATATCAAAAAAAAAATATGAACACTTAATACAACCAAAACTTGGAAAAAAATTTACTTCATTGGCAGACTGCAAGAAAAGAGGAGTGATTTTTTATATTAAGGATAAAATTCCAATGAAACAAATTTATACAGATGAAGATGGAAGAATCTTGATGGTGGAAATTGTGGACAATATTAAGAAAATACTTTAAAAAAATATTTTTATTTATTTTTGTAAAAAACCACCCCATAATTTTAAACATATTTGCCATCACAACGTGAAAAAAACATATAAGTAACCAAAATTTATATTAAAATCCTAATAGTAGGCATAATATTTAACCCCAGCATTTATGCTATATACAACCCATCTAGATAAACTACCTACTACTTCATCAATTCTTATTCATCATTAAATTTTTTATTAATTTAGTTCACCAATATCCAAATTAAGCATGTATTATTGCTTCAGTCGTTGCTATTCCATCGTTTTCGTATCCAATTATGCCACCTCTTCCATGAATTATAGAATTGTGAATCCTTTTTCCCTTTAAGTAATTTCATTAATCTGTCCGATTCTGCGCACTCATTGATTTTGTTTATTACTGTCCTATCTGTTGGTATTTGTTCACTTTTCCACTCCTGGGCAAATGCCAATCTTGCCGCAATAATTATATGCAACGCCAGAAACCATATATCCATACTAATATCTGGAGGTTTAAGTCCTAAAAGGAAGGTTTCCGGTTTCAGTTCCAATCGATATTGGGTAATTTCTATTAGCCACTGTCTTATCTTTTTCCAGAATTTGACCGCCATTGAGCAGGTCCACCACTGATGAAAATAGGTCCCCTCCCTGTGGCTACATTTCCAACAGTTAGGCACTGTCCCAGGGAACATTATGGCAGGTCTTGCCGGGGGTAGGTGCCACTGATAAATCATTTATATATATTCTCCCTATACGAAGCTGCCATTGTCAGTTTCATGTTTTTAAACCAAATTTCTTCCCAGCTTTGAAAATCCAGTGTACGTCCTATGTTCTGTCCCCAAGCAATCATACAATCCTTGACCACTTCCTACCCCACATCTAATAACAGTAAATATGCATAGCACTTAGAGAGCATCCTTTTCTCCTTCCCAAAAAGAACCATATCCAATTCCTATTTAAAGGGATATATCCCTTCAGCCTGCTGGTCTTTTTTATATCTTGAAAATATCTGGGAGTATGGCCACCAATCCATATTATATCCTTGCAAAACTAATGTTTCCCTGGACTTCAGATCCCCCTGAGCATCTAAGATCTCCTCATATGTCAAGGTTTTCAACACTCTATATAGTGTTGGGTAGACGAGGGCTTTCTGAATGGAAATCCAACACGGCACCTTCAAATATATCTTCCTCCTCAACTTCTCCCAAGTATAGCCCAAAGTCCTACAAACAAGATACAATACAATACAATACAATGGTCATGGAAGTGTTTTGGCTGCTCAGATCCTGGCCAAATATAATAATGCCAACCATGCTGAAGGCCCCAGCCTTCAATTGTCATGAGCCACATTCTTCTCAGAGTTATCCACTCTTTTAACCAAGTTAATAATGCCACCAGGTAGTAGAGCTGCCAGTTCGGGAGACCAAATCCTCCTCTGATTCTAGGTTCCTGCAACATTTTAAGTTTAATTCTAGGCTTTTTGCCTTGCCAGATGAATTTCGAAACATCTCTATCAATTTCATTGAAATTTTTTTTATCCAATCACAGGGGTTGTTTGAAATAAAAATAACCATTTGGGGAGGATACACATTTTAATAACTGCTAACTGCTATTCTCCCCATAAGGGAAGGTTGCAGGCTCTTCCATCTTCCAAAATCTTTAATCATCTGATTATAAAGGTGAACATAATTATCTTCCTTTATGGAACTACATCTCCCTGTCAACCATATTCCTAAATATTTGACCTTATTTACTGTCTTCAAACTCACTAGTGTCATGACTGCTTCCATCATAAATCAAGAAAGAACACACTTGACTTCATTTAGAAGGTTCAAGGCTACTTTTACTGAAAATGATGAGACTGCAGCGAAAGTCAAGCAAGGAATGAAACATTTAGGCGTGCAACATACGTAACAAAGTATAACCCAACCTTCCCCCTTTGGCCCCAGCATATTGTCCAATGCAAAGTCAGCCACAACATCAGGTGCAGTTCCTTCCCAGGGTCATCATCAGAATGGAATGCAGGCCGTTAGCTGATGTGATAACAACTGTAGCCGTCTCTCTCCCTCCTGCTCCCTTAGTAGTTTAGCAACCCCAGCCCTCCCCCCGTTTCAATATGTCAGGCTATGCAGGCAAAAGCAGAGGCTGACACACTAGTTCTTCAAGTTGGTGTTTCTGTCTTTGGGTCATATTTTTAACAAGCATTTTAGTCTTATCTTCATTAAGTAAACCTGTAACACTCCTGAGTGCAGTCCTGATTTTCTTGGTTCCTCTAGAATGAAAGCCAGATCACCTGCATAGGCCTGTACCTTAACCTCTTTCTGTCTAATCCTCAATCCCTTTATCTAGTTATTCCGTTTTATTTCTCTCAATAGAGGTTCCAAAGTCAGAACAAATAAGAGCGGGGATAAGGGGCAACCCTG
Source organism: Rhabdophis nuchalis (assembly GCA_039707465.1). Taxonomy (NCBI): domain Eukaryota; kingdom Metazoa; phylum Chordata; class Lepidosauria; order Squamata; family Natricidae; genus Rhabdophis; species Rhabdophis nuchalis. The sequence goes on from CM077647.1 coordinate 76,459,923, forward strand.
TCTTGGGCCTCTATGTATCTCGATCTTCTCTGTTTGGTCCCCCTCAATTAGTACCCTTGCTGTTGGTCCCGGTATATGGCCTGAATTGCACCTATAAATTTCGTACCAAAATCCATATAATGCATCTGGGAGATCATAAAGTCCCAGGAAACCTGATCAAATGCCTTTTGGGTGTAAACAAAAACTACGGCCATCTGTTTATCAGGACAGGCCTCAAAATATTCCAGGGTATTCATAATCATCCTCAGATTGTCCCATAGCTGTCGGTTGGGGAGGAAGCCATTCTGTGTTTTTTTTTGTTTTTTTTTTTGAAAAGTATTTTATTGGTTTTCAAAAATTTTACAAGGGAAAAGGTATAGGATAAAGGTAACATTTTGGTAGTTTCCCTGCCGTTGGTGTTGGCCCTCTCAAAACCTCATAAATTTACAATGTTAAAAGTAAAGGATAAACATATAGAAAGATTACATTGTATAGTCTATATATTCAATCATCTTTTTTTGGCCATTTTATCTTGTATCAACAATTACAATAGTATTTCAAATAAAATCATTTTTGTGATCTAAGTCTTTTTGCAATTGACTCCTCTTCCCTGTCCCTGGGTGGGGCCGTCACTTCCTCTGTTCCCCCATCTTCACCTCCCAACTGGGAAGAATATTTTTTAATAAAAACCTCCACCTCACTTAATGTTTTGATTTTTACTTTGCCTCCCTCCCAGAAGATCAGCATACCCTCTGGCAATAACCACTTGAAACATATTCCCTTTTAATATAATTTCTTAGACAGGAAGGAATACTTCCTCCTTATTTCTCTAATTCTTTTCGGAATCTGTTTCAAAATGATTATTTCTTTATCCTGGTATTTTAAAATTCCATCCCGTTGAGCCCTCAATATCTCATCCCTTGTGGATCTCCTAAGAAATTTAACATGAACTTCTCTTGGTACATTATTTATCCTGGCATAAGTTGAGTTAATTCTATAAACCAGGTCCATATCCCACCAGAGTTGATCTTTCTGTCTTTTAAGGTATTCTGCTAATATTGTACTCATAAGATCTTTAAGGTCTTCATTTTCTGACTCTGGTATATTCTGGAACCTGAGAAAAAAAAGACATTCTTTCAAATTCAATTTTAGTCATGTTTGCTCCTAATTCTAAACCCTCCCTCCGAATCCCTTTCACCTCTTCCCCTATCTCAGCTTCTCTAGCTTCTCAATTTTTTGTTTATTTTCTGTTGTGTTTCGTTGCGCTTCCCTAAGCTCTAATGTTAATTCTGACATTTCTTTCTGCATTTCATTCATATTTTCATTCATACTGTTCATATTTTTCATTATTTCCCGAAACATTTCTACAACCAACGGATCCTTTGAGCCTTCTCCAGCAGGTACTTTCTGTAAAAATGTAGAAATCTTTGACTGTGTAGTCGGGCTGGAGACAGCAGAGGATGGAGCAGAAGCTGACTTTCCCATTGGTGGCTTTCTAAAAACCATTGTGTCAGTTCTAGTTTCTTAGTTGACAAAGAAATGGTGTCGGAGAAATGGACGACCGAGGCAGTCTGAGGTATCTGCGAGTCTGAGTGAGAGTTCAGTCTTAAGAGTCTTAAAAATTCACTTTAGAAAAGGAAATCTTATTTTCTGGGAGGGAGGCAGAGTAAAAATCAAAACACTAAGCGAGGCGGAGGCTTTTATTAAAAAACATTCCCCCAGCTGGGAGGTGAAGATGGGGGAACGGAGGGAGCGACGGCCCCACCCGGGGACAGGAAAGAGGAGTCAATTGCAAAAAGACTCAGATCGCAAAAATGAGTTTATTTGAAATACTATTGTAATTTTTGATACAAGATCAAAGATGATTGAATATGTAGACTATACAATGTAATCTTTTTATATGTTTATCCTTTACCATTAAAATTGTAAACTTATGAAGTATGGGGAAAGCTGCCACCAATGGCAGGGAAGCTACCAAAATGTTACTTGTACCCTACACCTTTTTCCCTTGTAAAATTTTTGAAAACCAATAAAATAGTTTTTAAAAAAAAAGAAAAAAAAAAGAAAAAGGAAATCTTACAGTCCAAAACCAGGAGTCCACATATTGGGAGAGACTTGGGAGCCTCTGGGAGGAATGTCTGAAGTAAAAAGTTTATAATCCTTCTTTGGTAATTATGGAGGGAAAAGCTGGTGAGGAAGTCATTCTGGTCTGAGTGTATAAACATATTAAGAAAACAGGTAAGTCTTGCTGCTAACACTGCAGCAAAAATTTTGTAGTCAGAGTTTAGCAGCGAGATTGCTTATAACTTCTAATAAGTGACAAATCAGCCCCTTCCTTAGGTATAATGGAAATAAATGCTTCAGACCATGATGCTGGTATCTGGGCATCCCTCATCACTCTATTAAACAACTCTGTCATATATTTATCCAATACCCCAAACATCACCTTATATAGTTCAACTGGTAGCCTATCCATACCAGGGGTCTTCCCATTAGCTTGTTTTTATCATAGCTGCTTCTACTTCCCCTTCTGTAATATCAGCATTAAGAAGTTGCTTCATAGACTTGGGGACTTGTGGTAGATCAGATTTTCTCAAAAACTATATCATTCCTTGTGTCTCCTCTCCCCCTTTCTCATACAGTTTAGTAAAAAATTCTTGTACCACCTTCTTTTTCCTTTCCTTAGTAGTGTGGAAGTTTCCATCCAAGTCCTTCAACCCCTCAATTCTACGTTGTTCAATTTCCTTCCTTAGGCGATATGAGAGCCATCTGCCTGGCTTATTGGCATTCTCAAAATAATGTTTGCTGTCCTAGTGATGATGGAAGTTGTAGACATAGCTGTATCACCCAAAGATGACCACTATATGGTGATATAGCTCCTCAAATCTCCTCAATTCTGAGTCCACAGCATTCACTGCTAATAGGAAGTGAAGGTTAATAACCCAATACACAAGTTGTCTTGTAGTTAAATCTCTCAATTCAGGTTCAGCAGAATTCAGCAGGATTAGACAGTCCAATACACTCCACAGCAAGTCCAGTAGTAGGGGAGGTCCAGAGTATTAAAACTCCAAGCAACAACGAGGGAAAAAAGAAAATTAACTAAAGAGAATTTAGTCACAAATCAGACATCTCCTATATGGCAGCCAAAATGACAGCTAGCACAGTGACAAGTAAAATGGCCACTCACACTGGGCCTGGTGTTGCCGCAACACGGGGATTTTCCGGGGTTCCAGAATATCTCTGATCCTTGAGCCGCCCCGTAGAGATGGTGAGTGAGAGGGGAATTCCTGGAGATTCCAGAGACACCCGCAATGTCTCTGGAGTCAAAGGAGAACCCCCTGTAGTCCATCGCTTAAGTGAATCCTCCCTTTCAGTGGGTGGACCAAGCAGCTGACTGCCCGAGAAAGCAAAACAAAGAATCCACATGCCGTTCGGTGAGAGCTTTTTTTTCTTTTAAAATTATAACTTTCCTGAGAGATCTCTTTGAGGTGGATTTATATTAAAATAAAGTAAAACAGCCTGAACGAAGCAACGGCTTTTTAAATTAGAAACATCCAGGAAACTGTGCTTCCTTCCCCCCCCCCCAATATTTAAAAAAACTGGACTGGACTTTCACTAACAATTGTGGATTGGCGGCGCGAAGCCCTCTCTCTTTATTTAGACGGAAGGAGTGGGTAGGAATAGAATGGACTTAGTTGTTTAAATGCTGGAAATTGATTTTTCCTCTTTTCTTCCTAGCTTTTGGGTTATTTTTTTTATACTTTACCAGTGGGGGGAAAAACCCTTTAATTCATTCATTTCCACCCCCCTTGATGGCTGGCTTGTTCTAGAGAAACTTTACTATTTAAGGTCACAAGATTGACTGTTCCTATTTACTCAAGCTCTCCCTAGTGATTGGCAAAGCAATAGGGAGAGTGAATGAGAAGAAGTACCAGGCAGAAGTTGGATTGCCCTTGAACTGATTATACATTAAAAGAAGAAGGGGAATCTTTTTTTCTTTTCTTTTTTTCTTTTGTTTTCTGAAATATTACACAAAGCAAGAGATAAGAAACTTGAATATAGAGGAAAGGAAATCACAGTGCTAAAGCAAATCCCAAGAAAAGTGAGAGAAAAGAGAAGAGGATACCAGTTCTTATCCACAATTTTGATAAGAAAAGGTGTCAAATTTAGATGGCTCATACTGGAAGGTTTAATATTCACCTGGGAAGGACAGAGATACAGATTAGACACCTTAGAAAAAGCAGAAAACTTTTACAGAAAGCATGTTAATGAAACTACAGGGAAGAATGGTAAAGAGGATCCATTGTCAACAAGACCAGAAGAGCCACTAGGGGGCACTCTTGGTGGAGTGGCCATAGAAAGAGAGACTCTAGCAGGATTAGAAATCAGAGAGCAGAGAGAAATAAGATCAACCAGGGCTATAAAACCCTTATATAAAACATAAAATATGGAAGAAAATACAATATTTACAGTTAATATGTACGGACTTAACTCCCCAATTAAAAGAAGAAAAACATTCCACAAATATTTATTTATTTATTTTATTTATTTTATTAAATTTATACCCCGCCCTTCTCCTTGTTAGGACCCAGGGCGGCGCACAGGGATGTTAAAATACATACAAAATATATAAAATATATGAAATTTAAAATACTTATTCTAATAAATAAACCCTGCGCTAAAAACCGAATTAAAATCCCAAGTTTAAAAACTATCTAATAGTCAGTATGGAGGTTACGCTAGGCCGGCTAGATGAAATAGGTGTGTCTTCAGACACTTGCGGAAGAGGCAGAGGTCGGAGATGGTGCGGAGTTCAGGGGGTAAGTCGTTCCAGAGGGCTGGGCCCGCCACAGAGAAGGCTCTCCCCCTGGGTGTCACCAGGCGGCATTGTCCAGCCGACGGCACCCTGAGGAGGCCCTCTCTGTGGGAGCGTATCGGTCTGAGGGATGTATGGGGCAGGAGGCGGTCTCGCATATAACTAGGCCCCGAGCCATGGAGCGCTTTAAAGATAGTCGTTAAAACCTTGAAGCGCACCCGAAAGACCACAGGAAGCCAGTGCAGCTCGCGCAGGATAGGTGTTATGTGGGAGTGTCTAGGCGCTCCCGTAATCACCCGCGCGGCTGCGTTCTGGACTAGCTGCAGCTTTCGGGTGCACCTCAAGGGAAGCCCCATGTAGAGAGCATTACAGTAGTCGAGTCGAGAGGTGACGAGTGCTTGAGTGACTGTGCGTAAGGCACCCCGGTCCAGTAAGGGGCGCAATTGGCGCATCAGGCAAACCTGATGAAACGCCCCCCTGGCCACGGCTGCCACATGATCTTCCATAGACAGCCGGGAATCCAGGAGGACACCCAAATTGTGTGCCCTCTCCACGGGGGCCGGTGTTTCGCCCCCAATGGCCAGAGTTGGAATAATCTGGCTGAACCGGGGTGCCGGAAGCCACAGCCACTCAGTCTTGGACGGGTTGAGCTTGAGTTTGTTACCACCCATCCAGATCCGTACGGCTTCCAAGCACCGGGACATAACCTCGACGGCATCATTGGGGTGGTCTAGGGTGGATATGTACAACTGAGTATCATCAGCGTACAGATGATATCCCACCCCAAAACCACGGATGATCTCACCCAGCGGCTTCATATATGTGTTGAATAGGAGGGGCGAGAGGACCGACCCCTGAGGACCGCCACATATGAGGGGTCTCGAGGCCGACCTCTGCCCCCCTGTCAACACATATTGCGACCGACCAGAGAGGTAGGACGAGAACCACCGCAAAACGGTGCCTCCCAGCCCCAACCCCCCAGTCGGCGCAATAGGATACCATGGTCGATGGTATCAAAAGCCGCTGAGAGGTCTAATAGGACTAGGATAGAGGAATATCCTCTATCCCACGCCCTCCAGAGATCATCAACCAACGCGACCAATGCCGTCTCGGTGCTGTGCCTGGGTCAGAAGCCGGACTGGCGCGGGTCTAGATAATCAACTTCCTCCAAGTGTCGCGGAAAGTGTTGAGCCACCACACTCTCAACAACCTTCACTAGAAAGTGGAGGTTGGAGACGGGACGATAGTTCTCTAATAATGCTGGATCCAGGGACGGCTTCTTGAGGAGGGGCCTTACTACCGCCTCTTTCAAGATGGCAGGCAAGGACCCCTCACTCAAAGATGCGTTGACAATGCCCTGGAGCCAGCCTCGTGTCGTCTCCCAGGATGCCAGTACAAGCCAGGAGGGACACGGGTCCAATAAACATGTGGTAGCCCTAAGTCTCTTTGACAACTTGTCCATATCCTCGGTGGTAACAAAATCAAACTCCTCCCAAGATGGTGTCACAAGAACAGCCTCGGCCCGCTCGACTGGGCCACTGTCGATGGAGGGTAGCTCGTTCCGAATCCGAGTGATTTTCTCCTGCAGATAAATCCCAAATTCCTCTGCTCGACCCTGTAAAGGGGCTTCCCGCGGCCTCTGTTGAAGGAGGGAGCGGGTCACCCCAAACAGGGTGGCAGGGCGGTTATCTGCGGATGCAATAAGAGTGGCACAATACTCACGTTTGGCCACTCTTATCGCCACTAAGTAAGTCCTAATATGGTCTCTCACTAGTGTTCGGTCGGCTTCGGAGCGAGAAGATCTCCATCTGCTCTCTAGGCGTCTCTTGTGGCGCTTCATCCCCCTAACCCCCCGGTAAACCAAGGAGCCCAGGTGGTTCGTCGCCGCAAGAGAGGCCGCAAGGGCGCGACTCGGTCCAAGGCCCCCGTGGCCGCACTTAACCATGCGGTCACTAGGTCCTCAGTCGAGTCGTGGGGCAAGTCCACAGGAATTGGCCCCAGCTCCCTTTGGAACCTTATTGGGTCCATCAGGAGCCTGGGGCGGAACCATATAGGAATGTCCGGTTCCGCCTCCCCGCAGTGAGGTGCGGTGATCGGAAAGTCGAGCCGAAGGAGAGCGTGATCTATTCCCAGATCACTACTCCACTGTCCCGAGACGAAGATTAGATCCAGGGTGTGTCCGCCCTCGTGGGTAGGGCCTACAACTACTTGGGTCAGGTCCATGGCTGTCATGGAAGCCATGAACTCCCGAGCTAACCCAGAGGTTTCGCCTGCTGACGGCAGGTTAAAGTCCCCCATGACTAACAGTCTGGGGGTCTCCACCGCCGCCTCGGCTATCACCTCTAGGAGCTCGGGCAGGGCTGTTGTATAGCGAGGAGCCAGGTATACAACTAACACGCCCAACTGCCTCCCTAGGCCCCACTTCACAAGAAGGGACTCGCACCCGGTCGTCTGAGGGATCGTGGTCTCCTTTGGCTCAAGACCTTCCCTAACTATAATCGCCACCCCCCCACCCCTCTCTAGGGCCCTAGGCTGATGGAAGGCTCGGTATCCTGGTGGGCACATTTCTACGAGGGGATGCCCTCCCTCATGGCCCAACCAGGTTTCCGTAATACCTACCAGGTCTGGGTCCCCCTCTGACACAAGGTCATGGATGAGGGGGGCTTTTTGTACCACGGACCTGGCGTTGCATAGCATCAGCCTAGGGCCCCGGGTCTGTGGTTCTTGCCCACCTAGTCTGCGATGGGAGCATGGGAGGTCGGAGTGCGTGACCGCCTGTAACCAGCGGCCACGGTCCTCCAACCGATGTCCATTAGAAAAAATAAAAACACAAATTATTTGCTTACAAGAGGTACATATTCGAAAGAAGAATGCACATTTGTTAACTCAACATAAACTTGGGAAATTTTTTTACCTCATTGGCATATTCTAAAAAAAGAGGTGTGGTCATCTATATCAAAGACAAAATACCAACTAAACAAATTTATGCAGATGAAGATGGAAGGATCTTGGTGGAAATTATGGACGACAACAAAAAATACTTTTAATAGCAATCTATGCACCTAATGAGAAGCAGGATGAATTCTTGAAAAGATTAAGAGATTTCATTATCTTAAAATACCAGTCTGGGTTTCAACTATTGAAGCATTTTCATATGCAATAACACATAAAAAGGAACGAACAACTAGATACTCTGAGTTATTAAATTCAGGGGGTGATTTCAAAACCATCCAGGAATTAAAACAAGAAGGAATGGACATGAATTGGTATACATATATGCAAATACATTCTAGATATAAGGAGGATCAAAAAAAAGGAAGGGTCTATGATAAAATGATGGAATTAGATAAAATTTTAACAGGCGTTGATGAAAAAATAATTTAAAAACTTTATGCCTACTTATTAGAGTTTAAACTTCAGGAAGAGCAAGTGAAAGAAACTATGATAACCTGGGGGAAAAATGTTGGGCATGGGATTGATCTAGATAAGTGGCAAAAATTGTGGACGCAAAATTATAAAATGACAATGTCAACTGCTTATAAAGAGAACTTGTAAAGATGTTTTACAGGTGGCACTTATCACCAGCGAGAATTGCAAGCATGAACAAGAATAAATCTGAAAAATGTTGGAAATGTCATCAGACGCCTGGCTCTTATTACCATATGTGGTGGACTTGTTCGGAGGCCAAAAGTTATTGGACTATGATTCACATATGGTTGGAGAAAATGACACACAAGCACATAGACTTTAAACCTGAACTTTTCCTTCACGAACCGGAGCCGCGGACGACCAAAAAACAAGGTCAGAACGGATTAACCGGATTTACATTGAACCCTATGGGAAACTGTGCCTCTGTTCACGACCAATTCGGTTCGCGAACAGAGTCAGTTCAAGAATCACGACCAAAAAACAAGGTCAGAACGGATTAACCGGATTTACATTGAACCCTATGGGAAATTGTGCCTCGCTTCACGACCAATTCGGATCGCGAACAGAGTCAGTTCACGAATTAAGTTCATGAACCGAGGTACCACTGTACTTGATAAAAACTTGAAATATTTGATTGTGAACATTTTGACAGCCGCTAGAATTATATTTGCAAAAAACTGGAGAAATGATAAATTACCTTCACAAGAGGAAGTTATTCGTAAGATCATGGAATGTGCAGAAATGAGAAGATTAACATTTGAAATTAGAGAGCAGGAAAATGAACGATTTTATGAAATATGGAATATGTTTTACCAATAGTTGGAAAAAAGAAAAACTTAAGGGATATAATATATATATATATTTAAAAAGGATTCCTAAGTATAGAAATTACTTTCTAGGATTGTTAGACAACATAACAAATTGAGATGAGGTTGCTATAGAAAGACACAGTGTATATCAACTAGATTAACAATGAGGCACATAGATAATGGAAAATTTGGATAAACTCTTGATCTTAGAAGGAGAAAACATTATGAGTATATATTTTATAATAGTAAAGTGTCTCCTAGAGATAATTGAGAGTAATGTTATAAAACAGGAATCCATGGGGAAAAATTCGTTTTAACATCTTTATTATATATTGAATAACTATGGAAAAAGACTGATTTGATAAATAATAATGCCACTATATGGAAAATATGGTGATATATATGTAATGAAAGGATAATTGATAAATATGTTTGTGATTTTAAGTACTGATGCACAAAATGTTTGCCTGAACGACATGTTGTACAAAGCACAAGATGAATAATGTTTTCTATTTGTATTTATGTTAAAAATAATAAGTTTTTATTAAAAAAAAATGGCCAGTCACTCCACTCCGAAAGCTGCCTCTACTTCTCCTCAACCAGCCTTCCAGAAACAAGAAGGAAAAAGGAAATTAAGAGGCTCACCCCTGATCAGTCCATCGATAGAGCAATTGCATTGTGACAGTGGCTTCCCCAACCAAAAGGATTGGTCTCAGCTTTGGGGCGACCCACGTTGCCCTTTTCCCGTGGTGGTACCTTAGAGGGATTTTCAGTGTACAGGAGTAGCCACCTCCTCGCACATCTCAATGTCCTCTTTCTTTCATGAGCCCCCCCCCCCCCCGGTGGCTTGAAGAAAATACTTTTGATTGCAATCTACACACCTAATGCAAAACAAGAAGAATTTTATTAAAAAAAACTCCACAAGAAAATTTGTGACTTAGACTATGGTGATATTTGTATGATGGGAGACATTATAATGGGATGGGATGGCATTACAAACCAGAACATGAACTATAAAACACACAAAACAGCAAAGTTAAATAGAAAAATACTTCAGAAATCCTTCTTTAGGATGATGGATGAAATAAACTTAAAAGATATCTGGAGAGAAAGAAACCCTACAAACATACATACATAAATATAGGTAATTGTTTCACAACAACCTGTTATTCGGCTCATCACCAGAGACCATCTAGACAGCAAGCCAAGAATTACGTTGTGTAATTTTTTAGATATGTGTGTTAGTTGATCAGCTCATAAAACACACACACACACACACACACACACACACACACACACACACTCACACACACACACACACACATTTAGGTCTTTGGTTGTTTGGGTTTTCTCCTGCGTAGAATTGGAAGTATCTTCAGGACGTTTCGATGAAGTCTCATTCATCATCTTCAGGCTGGTGCTTCCAGCTTGGTGCTTCCAGGAGCAATGTGAGATCTCAGCCGTTTCCTCTTTTTAACTGCCAGTGGGGGTGTGACCTGATTGGGTGGGAGCTTGGCTGCATTCTGATTGGGTGGAGGTGTGTTTTGATTGGTAGAGGGCTTGGCTGTGCTCTGATTGGATGGGAGTTTGGCTGTGCTCTGATTGGCTGGGAGCGTGTTCTGTTTGGGTGGGGGCCTGTTGTGCTCATGTTAGTCTGAGTTGCAGGGGAATTTGAGCTGGTGAGCTGCGTTACTGTTGTTTGGCTTCGCGTTTGTGGTCGTGCCACGTCTCCGTGATGGGCATCAGTTTGCTTCATGTGTGGATTGGAGAGGTTTAAAGTGGCTAATAATGCAGCTGTGGTCTGGCTTCTGGTTTGTGGTTGGGCTTCTGGTTTTTGGTCATCATCGGTGTGGATTTGGGCTTGCTTTTTGCGTGGATGTGTGACAGTGACATCCTGTGTGGTTTTCGTGAGTGTGGGTCTGGTATCATTCTTTGTGTTAGGGACTCGTTTGTCAGTGAGGGCGGGTTTCCAAATGGCTGGTAGGCGGGAGGTATCATCTTGTTTATTCATGCTGTGTGGCCGTTTTTCTATCTCAATAGCTTCTCTGATTATTCTGTTGTTAAAGTGTTCAATTTTGGCAATAGTTCTGTTCTTTTTAAAGTCTATATCATGTCCTGTGGGTTTGAGGTGTTGGACCAGGGAAGAAGTTGGTTCCTCCTTTCTGACTGAGTTTTTGTGTTCTTTATTCTTCTGTTGGTTTGTCCGATGTATGTGGTGGTGCAGGTGGTGCATGGGATTTCATATAATCCTTGGTTTTCTAACTCTATTTTGTCTTTGGGGTTTCTTAGGATGGTGGATATTTTTCGGTTTGTGTAGAATGCTGTCTTGATGTTGTGTTTGTGGAGGATCTTGCTGATTCTGTCTGTGGTGCCTTTTATGTATGGGAGGAGGGCTTTGCCGTTTTCTTGTTCACTGTCTTGGATTTTAGTGGGGTTTTCTTTTTGGATTAGATTAGTGATCTTGTTTCTTTGGAATCTGTTGGATGTTAGTACGTTGGTGAGAGTGTGTAGTTCGGTTTTTAGGTGTTGTTTGTCAGCTAAGCGTTTTGTTCTGGAGATGAGTGTCTTGGCTACAGAGTTGATCTGTGCTGGGTGGTGGTGTGAGAGTGCGTGCAAATAGCGGTTTGTGTGTGTTTTCTTCTGGTAGATGGTGTGTCCTAGGGATCCATTGGATTTCTTATAGACTAAGACATTCAGGAAGGGGAGTTGGTTATTGGCTTCTGTTTCCATGGTGAACTGTATTTTAGGGTGTAGGCTGTTGAGGTGTGTGAGGAAGTTGTCCAGTTTATCTTTCCCGTGTGGCCAGATTATGAAGGTGTCGTTTACGTATCTGAGCCAGAGTTTGGGTTTGTGATCAGATTTTTCAAGAGCTTGGGTTTCAAAGTGTTCCATGTAGAGGTTTGCAATGACAGGTGAGAGGGGTGATCCCATGGGTGCTCCTTCTATTTGTTTGTATTTTTGTCCGTTATAGATGAAGTATGTGTTGGATACACATACAGTGATTGGTCAGATCTAGGATATGTTTGGGGGGGTTATATTTGTTTTGGATAGCTGTCAAGGCTTCTTTGATTGGTACTTGGGTGAAGAGGTATATGACATCGAAGCTCACGAGTAGGTCGCTGGGCTGTAAGTTTTGTTTCTTTATGATCTCTATGAACTGGAATGAGTTTTTTACATGTGGGTGATGGACTCTGCATAGGGCTGTAGTTGTTTGGTGAGAAATTTGACTAGGTTTTGTAGAGGTGAGCCTATGGAGCTGACTATGGGTCTGAGTGGGGTTCCTTCTTTGTGTATCTTGGGGAGACCATAGAGCTTAGGGCATCTGGATGATTTTTCTCTGGGAATGATTCTTTGCTGGATCTCTTCGCTGATGGGGGAGGCTTTTATTTTGGATCTAGTGTTTTTTTCTAAGTAGGTGGTGGAATCTGTGCTTAGGGGTTTGTAAGTGGAGTCTTGGAGTAGGTTGGTTAATTTGGTTTGGTAGGCAGATGTGTTCATAACCACCGTGGTGTTCCCCTTGTCTGCTGGTAGAATTATTATGCTAGTGTCTTCTTTTAGGTTAAGTAGTGCTGTCTGTTCCTCTTTGGGTAAGTTGCTTTTGGGTTGCTTGCTGGTGCAGAGGATGTTGGTGATTTCGAGTCTGATTCTGTTAGCGTCATCGGGGTTGATTTTGGTCAGGCTGGTTTCAACTCTGCATATAATGGTTTCAGTGGGGATGTGTTTGGGAGCGACTGCAAAGTTGAATCCTCTGGCAAGGACATTGGTTTCAGCTTTGGTGAGGGTCCTATCAGAGATGTTATGCACTGTTTGTTTCATGTGTGGCTGTGAGGGGGGAGGGGTTTGTTTCTGGCGTTCTTTTAGTCTTTGGAGTTTATTAGTACGTGTGTCTGTCTTGAGGGTGGTCTGTGTTTCGGCTCTCCAGGTGGCGAGTTGTTTGGATTTGTCCCAAAGTGTGGGGTGGATCTTGTTGCTGAGTTTGAGGTGAAGTGTGATGAGATCTTTGTTCATTCGGTCTAGGTGGAATCTTTTTGTGTGAAGTTCATTTCTGATTAGGGCCAATTCTGTTCTTTTCCGGATGCATTTGGTGGCTGCAGAGTTGGAGTGGAATTTTAATTGGAAGTATGTGGGGGTTAAATTTTGATCTCAGCAGCTGCATAGGAATGTGAGGTCACATAAAATGGAAGCTCTTTGGACTTCAAGTTTTTCATAGGTCCTGGTCATATGGTGGATTTCCTCCCCATAGAGGTACAATATTTGTTTTCTGAGGTTTTCGTGGGTGTTTGTATGTAGGTCTTTGGTTGTTCGGTTTTTTTTTTTGAAGGAACCAACTTCTTCCCTGGCCCAACACCTCAAAGCCACAGGACATGATATAGACTTTAAAAAGACCAGAACTATTGCCAAAATTGAACACTTTAACAACAGAATAATCAGAGAAGCTATTGAGATAGAAAAATGGCCACACAGCATGAATAAACGAGATGATACCTCCCGCCTACCAGCCATTTGGAAACCCGCCCTCACTGACAAACGAGTCCCTAACACAAAGAATGATACCAGACCCACACTCACGAAAACCACACAGGATGTCACTATCACACATCCACGCAAAAAGCAAGCCCAAATCCACACCGATGATGACCACAAACCAGAAGCCCAACCACAAACCAGAAGCCAGACCACAGCTGCATTATTAGCCACTTTAAACCTCTCCAATCCACACATGAAGCAAACTGATGCCCATCACGGAGACGTGGCACGACCACAAACGCGAAGCCAAACAACAGTAACGCAGCTCACCAGCTCAAATTCCCCTGCAACTCAGACTAACATGAGCACGACAGGCCCCCACCCAAACAGAACACGCTCCCAGCCAATCAGAGCACAGCCAAACTCCCATCCTATCAGAGCACAGCCAAGCCCCCTACCAATCAGAACACACCTCCACCCAATCAGGATGCAGCCAAACTCCCATCCAATCAGAGCACAGCCAAGCCCCCTACCAGTCAAAACACACCTCCACCCAATCAGAATGCAGCCAAGCTCCCACCCAATCAGGTCACACCCCCACTGGCAGTTAAAAAGAGGAAACGGCTGAGATCTCACATTGCTCCTGGAAGCACCAAGCCGGAAGCACCAGCCTGAAGATGATGAATGAGACTTCATCGAAACGTCCTGAAGATACTTCCAATTCTACGTGGGAGAAAACCCGAACAATCAAAGACCTACATACAAACACCCGCGAAAACCTCAGAAAACATATATGTGTGTGTTAAAAAATTTTTAAGGGATGATTAATAATTAATTAAGAGACCAGGATGGATCCATTTCGGGCTCCTTAGCCCTCGTCAGCTGGCCATACTTCCCTACAGGGATTTGAACTGGTGCTTTCCAGCATTCGAAGCAGGCTTCCCTATGCCTTGAGCTAACCAGCTTCCCTGATTACATCATCCTTTCTACAGGACTTTATTGATGAAGTGGATATTTTGTTACAGCTTCCTGTTAGGCCTATTTAAGGGAGGAGACAAACTTGTCAACCTTCTCTGCCCTTCGACTCAACCTAGAGACCATCCAGACAGAGACCTATTAAATTGCTGCTGTCTTTTTAGATATATGTTAAAAATTTTTTAACAGACAGCAGCAATTTAATAGGTCTCTGTCTGGATGGTCTCTAGGTTGAGTCGAAGGGCAGAGAAGGTTGACAAGTTTGTCTCCTCCCTTAAATAGGCCTAACAGGAAGCTGTAACAAAATATCCACTTCATATATATATATATATGTATGCATGTATCCACTTCATATATATATATGTATGTATGTATGTATGTATGTATGTATGTATGTATATATATACATACATACATACATACATACATACATACATACATACATACATATATATATATATATATATATATATATATATATATATGTCTTTGGCTGTTCGGGTTTTCTCCTGCGTAGAGTTGGTGCTTCCGGCTTGGTGCTTCCATGAGCAATGTGAGATCTCCGCCGGTTCCTCTTTTTAACTGCCAGTGGGGATGTGACCTGATTGGGTGGGAGCTTGGCTGCATTCTGATTGGGTGGAGGTGTGTTCTGATTGGATGGGAGTTTGGCTCTGCTCTGATTGGATGGGAGCTTGGCTGTGCTCTGATTGGATGGGGGCGTGTTCTGTTTGGGTGGGGGCTGGCTGTGCTTGTGTTAGTCCGAGTTGCAGAGGGATTTGACCTGGTGAGCTGCGTTACTGTTGTTTGGCTTCGTGTTTGTGGTCATGCTACATCTCCGTGGTGGGCATCAGTTTGCTTCATGTATGGATTGGAGGGGTTTAAAGTGGCTAATAATGCAGCTGTGGTCTGGTTTCTGGTTTGTCGTTGGGCTTCTGGTTTGTGGTCATCATCTGTGTGGGTTTGGGCTTGCTTTTTTCGGTTTGTGTAGAATGCTGTCTTGATGTTGTGTTTGTGGAGGATCTTGCTGATTCTGTCTGTGGTCCTTTTATGTATGGGAGGAGGGCTTTGCAATTTTCTTGTTCACTGTCTTGGATTTTAGTGGGGTTTTCTTTTTGGATTAGGTTAGTGATCTTGTTTCTTGGGAATCCGTTGGAAGTTAGTACGTTGGTGAGAGTGTGTAGTTCGGTTTTTAGGTGTTGTTCGTCAGCTAAGCGTTTTGTTCTGGAGATGAGTGTCTTGGCTACAGAGTTGATCTGTGCTGGGTGGTGGTGTGAGAGTGCGTGCAAATAGCGGTTTGTGTGTGTTTTCTTCTGGTAGATGGTGTGTCCTAGGGATCCATTGGATTTCTTATAGACTAAGACATCCAGGAAGGGGAGTTGGTTATTGGCTTCTGTTTCCATGGTGAACTGTATTTTGGGGTGTAGGCTGTTGAGGTGTGTGAGGAAGTTGTCCAGTTTATCTTTCCCATGCGGCCAGATTATGAAGGTAATCACATTTAAATAATACGATATTGAAAGAGAAAGATTTTGTACGGAAAATGGAAAAAGAATTGGTTATCTTTTTTAAAGGAAATAAAAAATAAGACACATCTATGCAGAACCTTTGGGATACAATGAAGGTTGTGAGGTCAGATAATAGACTATACAAGAAAGAGAAACTTAAAGAAAATACAAACATGTAAAGGTCTAGAGAATGATTATAAGATATTGGAAAAAGAGCTACAGAAATCTCCACAAAAAATATATTAAAATAAAGATGGATACAATTAAACATAAAATGGATCTATTGGAAAAGGAGGAATTGGCACAAAAAATTAAAGGCGCCAAACAGAACTTTTTTGAAAATGCAAATAAGCCAGGCAGATGGTTGGCATACAAACTGAAAAAGGAGAGAGAGGTAAAGAAAATACAGCAATTAAGAGATGAACAAGGACAAATTCAGTATAGAAATGTTGAAAAGAAGAAAATTATATAAGACTACTATGCTAAGTTGTATAAACAAGAGAATATAGAAGAAGGATGAGTAAAGCAATACTTACAAGAAGCTAATCTTCCACAAGTACCAGACGATATTAGAATCATGTTAGAAGGCAAAATAACAATAATGGAGTTAACTGAAGCCCTTAAAAAACAAAATAACGGGAAGGCTCCGGGACTCAATGGTCTACCAGTGGAGTTTTATAAAATACTAGTGGAATCCTTGTCTCTCCCTCTTTTTGAATGAAGTGATGAATGAAGTGATGTCCGAGAACAGAATATCTAAATTATGGTTAGAAGCATATATTACATTGCTACCTAAAGAAGAGGCAGATCATACACAAATTAAGAACTACAGACCAATCTCCTTGCTAAATTCAGACTATAAGCTATTTGCATCAATACTGGCAGAGAGACTTAAAAATACTTAAATAGGTTTATCCACTTGGACCAAAATGGCTTTCTACCAAAGAGACAAATTAAAGATAACATGAGAATAATTTTGGACACTTTGGAGTACTAAGAGGCTCATCCTGAAAAACAAATGGCCTTGAGGTTTCTTGATGCGCAGAATGTTTTTGATAATGTGAATTGGTGATTTATGTTTCAACAAATGAATTTTGGCAAGAAATTTACAGAAACCATACAAACTGTATATCATAAATAAACAGCCTAGATCAGTGATGGCGAACCTATGGCATGGGTGCCACAGGTGGCATGCAGAACCATTTCTTAGGGCATGCGAGGCTTTGCCCTGTCAGCTCCAGCATGCATGTCTGTTCTGGCCAGCTGATTTAGGCCTTCTTTTGAGGCCATTTTTCTCCCTCTGGAGGCTTCAGGGAAGTTCCTGAAGCCTCTGGAGGTGGGGAGGGGAGGCTGTTTTCACCCTCCCCAAGCTCCTAGAAAGCCTTTGGAGCCTGGGGAGGGCGAAAAAAGCATGCCAAAAGCAGGGGATCGCGCACATAGCATTATGGGTGTGGCACGCCCACGCAAACACACACCTGAGCTCCACCCGTTTTTGGCACGTGAGCCAAAAAAGGTTTGCCATCACTGGCCTAGATAATGATAAATGGAGAACTTACAGATTCTATTGAAATAAAGAGACATAGGAGACAAGGTTTTCCATCATCACCGTTACTTTTTGTTCTAACACTAGAAGTTCTAAATAGAAAGATCAGAGAAGGAAATAAAAGGAATGACAATTAAAAAAGAAAAAATACAAGTTGCAAGCATTTGCAGATGATTTGGTTTTTATTCTCGAGGAGCTATTGGAAACTGCACCTAAACTGACAGAAAGAATTAAGAGTACTACATCTGGAAAAGTAGCAGGTCTGAAAATAAATAAAGACAAAACAAAGATTTTGATAAAGAATATTCCACTAAGACAAAAAAAAAAAAAAGAACTGGCGGAAACCTTGAAGATTGACGTTACCAATAAGGTCAAATATTAAGGGATTTATCTAACAGCCAGATGCAGTACTCTTAAGGAGACTGAAGCAACAAATCTCAACGGATTTGAAGAAATGGGAAAATCTATAACTGTCAATCATAGGGAGAATATCTACAATTAAAACAAACATTCCACCCTAGAATTTTATATTTGTTCCAGACAATTCCAATTAAGTTGGAGAAGGGTAAAATTGTGCTAAAGTTCATTTGGCAGGGGGAAAAAGCAAGAATAAAACTTAAAGTGTTACAAAATGCTAAAACAAGAGGAAGGTTGGGTGTACCTGATTGGGAGCTATACTATCAGGCAACAAGTTTGATGTAGATTAAAGAGTGGATAACACTAAGAAATGCTAGACTTTTGAATTTAGAGGGACACGACTTATTGTTGGGTTGGCATGCCTTTCAATGGTATAATGGAACTAAAGCACATGGTTATTTCAGAAGACATTATATAAGAGAAGCATTATTGTTAAACTGGGAGAAGGTTAAAAGGTTACATTACTTAAAAATTCCAGGCTGGTTATCAACTATTGAAGCCTGTTCATATTCAATAATCTACAAAAAAGAATGAACAGTTAGATATGCTGAATTATTAGGGTTTAGGTTTAGGTTTTATTAATTTTTTATACCGCCCTACTCCCGAAGGACTCAGGGTGGTGTACAACCAAAGTAAAGCAGATACATAAAAGTTAAAAAAAGTTTTTAAAAAACATATTAATCAATTTGGCCTCAAAATTAAAAAACCAAACAAACCCCGATTAAAATTAATAAAAATTCGTAATTTAAAATTTATTTTTATGCCAGCCCAGCTTGTTGGAAAAAAAAGGTTTTGAGAGCACAGTGGAAGGTGTGTAAGTCAGGAATAGTTCTTAATTCTGGGGGCAATTCGTTCCAGAGTTCAGGTGCTCCCACAGAGAAGACTCTCCACCTGGGTGTCGCCAGTCAACATTGTTTAGCTGATGGCACCATGAGGAGACCCTCTCTATGGGAGCATACTGGCCTGTGGGGGGCTCTCAGTGGCTGAGAGAATATGGGGGTTATCCTTTATTTATTTATTTATTTTATTTTATTTATATCCCACACCTATCTCCTACAAAAGGACCCAGGGTGGCGCGCAGGAAATTAAAAGCACCATATAAATATACAAATACATAACATCCTAAAAACCACAATTAAACTTAAGAACCCTGTGCTAAAACCACATATTAAAATCCCTCTAATTAAAAATTTGTAGACTAAAACTCAGTCATTAACGGGTGGTCACGCTAGGCCAGCTTGATGGAACAGGTGCGTCTTCAGGCGCTGGCGGAAAAGGCGGAGGTCCGAGATGGTGCAGTTTTCGGGAGGCAGGTCATTCCAGAGGGTAGGGCTCGCCACAGAGAAGGCCCTTCCCCTGGGCGTCACCAACCGGCATTGCCCGGCCGACAGCACCCGTAGAAGATCCTCCCTATGGGAGCGGATCGGTCGAAGGGATGTGTGGGGCAGGAGACGGTCTCGCACATAACTAGACCCCGTGCCATGGAGCACTTTAAAGATGGTAATCAGCACCTTGAAGCGCACCCCAAAGGCCACAGGTAGCCAGTGTAGCTCGCGCAGGAGAGGTGTTATATGGGACTGCCTTGAGGCTCCCTTGATCACTAGCTGTAGTCTTCGAGTGCACCTCAAGGGGAGCCCCATGTAGAGAGCATTACAGTAGTCTAGACGGGATATCACAAGTGCTTGAGTGACTGTGCGAAGGGCGTCCCGGTCCAGTAAGGGGCGCAATTCGCGGACCAGGCGTGCCTGGTAAAATGCCCCCTAGCCACGGCTGTCACATGGTCCTCCATGGTCAGCTGGGAATCCAGGAGGACACTTAAATTGCGCGCCCTCTCCATGGGGGCCAATAGTTCACCCCCTATGGCCAGTGTTGGACTTACCTGGCTAAACCGGGACGCCGGAAACCACAGCCACTCGGTCTTGCACGGGTTGAGTTTGAGTTTGTTACTTCCCATCCAAACCCGTATGGCCTCCAAACACCAGGACATCACCTCGACGGCATCGTTGGGGTGGTTTGGGGTAGATATGTACAGCTGTGTGTCATCAGCGTACTGATGGTACTCTACCCCAAAACCACAGATGATCTCGCCCAGTGGCTTCATATAGGTGTTGAACAGGAGTGGCGAGAGGACCGACCCCTGAGGTACCCCACACATGAGGGGCCTAGAGGTCGACCTCTGCCCCCCTGCCAACACGGATTGCGACCAACTGGAGAGGTAGGAGGAGAACCACCATAAAACGGTGCCTCTCAATCCCAACCACTCCAGTCGGCGCAATAGGATACCATGGTCGATGGTATCAAAAGCAGCTGAGAGGTCTAATAGGACCAGGATAGAGGAACAGCCTCTATCCGGGCCCTCCAGAGATCATCCACCAACGCAACCAATGCCGTCTCAGTGCTGTACCCAGGTCAGACGCCGGACTGGCGCGGGTCCAGATAATCAGTTTCCTTCAGGTAACGAGGGAACTGCTGTGCCACCACACTCTCTACAACCTTCACGAGAAAGTGAAGGTTGGAGACCAGACGATAATTTACTAACAACGCTGGGTCGAGGGAAGGCTTCCTGAGGAGGGGTCTCACCACCTCCTCTTTCAAGGCGGCCGGCAAGAACCCCTCACTCAAAGAAGTGTTCACTATTTCCTGGAGTCAGCCTCATGTAACCTCCCAGGATGCCAGTACAAACCAGGAGGGACTCGGGTCCAATAAACATGTGGTGGCATTCAGTCGCCTCGGCAGCCTGTCCATATCATCGGAAGTAACAAAGTCAAACTTCTCCCATAACACTGTCTCAAGACCTGCCTCGGATGGGCCCTCTAGACTACTTCCCATGGAGGTCAACTCGTCCTGGATCTGAGCGATTTTAGCCTGCAGATACTCTCCAAATTACTCTACTCTGCCCTGCAAAGGGGCTTCCCGCGGCCTCTGTTGAAGGAGGGAGCGGGTCACCCCAAAAAGGGCAGCAGGGCAGTTATCTGCGGATGCGATAAGAGCGGCACAATAATTGCATTTGGCCACTCTTATCGCCACTAGATAAGTCCTCAAATGGGATCTTACCTGTGTTCGGTCAGATTCGGACCGAGAAGATCTCCACCTACTCTCTAGGCATCTCTTGCGGCGTTTCATCTCCCTCAGCTCCTCGGAAAACCAGGGAGCCTGGGTGGATTGGCGCCGTGTGAGAGGCCGCATGGGCGCGACCCAGTTCAAGTCCCCCATGGCCGCACTGTTCCATGCAGCCACTAGGTCCTCAGTCGAGTCGCGGGTCAAGGTCACAGGTAATGGCCAAAGCTCCGTCTGGAACCTCTCTGGGTCCATCAGGCGCCTGGGGCGGAACCATCTTGGGATCTCTGGCTCCACCTCTCCGCAGTGGGGTGTAGTGGTTGGAAAGTCAAGCTGGAGGAGAGAGTGATCAGACCATGACAGGGCTACAATGGCTAAATCCCCTACTCCTTGATCACTCATCCACTGGCCAGAGACAAAAATTAAATCCAGTGTGTGTCCTCCATCATGAGTGGGGCTATGAATTACTTGGGTCAGGTCCATGGCCGTCATGGAGGCCATGAACTCCCGGGCTACCTCAGATGTCTCGCCTACCGATGGCAGGTTGAAGTCCCCATGACTAACAGTCTGGGGGTATCAACCGCCACCTCGGCAATCACCTCAAGGAGCTCGGGCAGGGCTGCTGATACGTAGCGGGGAGCCAGGTACACAATCAGCAAGCCCAGCTGCCTCCCTAGGCAGCCACCACCACCCCTGCCTAGAGCCCGTGGCTGATGAAATGTGTGGTAACCTGGTGGGCACATTTCCACGAGGGGTAGTCCTCCATTGTGGCCCAACCAGGTCTCCGTAATACTCACCAGGTCAGGCTGGTGCCGTGTTCGTGGATGAAAGGGTTGTGTTTTGGGGCTAAGGAGAAGAAGGTGACCAGGATAAGTTATTGTACTCAGGAATGGCCGAAGTACATTTTGATTAAGCATAGTTATAGATGGAATAAGTTTGGAGAGGCAGAAAAATATTGGATTGATGCTTTAAAGGCAATGTTGGAGAGAAAAAAACGTTAGTTAAACAGTTGCCCTATGTGACTCCTTGGTATTTTGTAGATTATCCTGAACCTTTCCCACTTGGTAGTAATAAAGGATGGGATCCTTTGGAGTTTGCTACCTGTCCCCGGCCACCACCTTATAATGGAGGTGGGGCAGTTGGGGGTGTTGCTGAGGGGAGTGTTGGTGAGCAAGCAGCAGCATGTCAGTAATGAGAGCTGCTAACAAGCCACGTGAGAAACCTATGAGTTTTGCAAGGGAAAGCGCCTTGCAGGGAAGCCTCAGCAAGGAGGGTGAAAGGGATTTTCTAATTGGAGAAAGCCTGGTACAACTTCTGGCAGAAATGGGTTAAACAGGAACGGAAATAAAGCGAAGGCCTGTTTTTCCTGTGGGAAGTTGGGACACTTTGCCCGATAGTGCTCTGAGAAAAATGGAAGCCAGCGAAGAGACCAGGGTCTCTACACTTTGATGGGAGAAGATGATGTGCGTGATTAGGGGTGCCTAGGATTTTCAAGACCCCCCAAAGAACCCTGGGTGACATTGCTGGGCAGGGGGGGCGCATAAGCAATCCATTGTTTTCCTAATTGATACTGGTGCAACTCAGCCCTCTCTATCTGAAATACCTTTGGGCATGCATTTGTCTGGTGAAACAATTAAAATTAGAGGAGTGAAGGGTGAAGCTTTTGAGGTTCCTGTCTTAAAAAATATGTTTTTGCAAAGGGGAAGCTGTCAGATTACTTTAGATGTGGTAGTTGTGCCTGAGGCTAAGATGAATTTGCTAGGGCGGGATGCTTTGGCTTTGCTTGGATGTGAACTAAAGTTTCCTAAAGGTTTTTATGATGTGAAGATATTGACTGAGGAACAGGAAAAGAAAATTGACCCTTTAAGTTGGGAAGCCCCTGGGAATCGGGGGATTTTGGATATTCCTCCTTTAACTGTAACTCTGAAGGAGTGGGTAGAGCCAGTCAAAATTAAACAATATCCTATACCAGGGGAGGGGAGGCGTGAATTGAAAAAGACCATTGAAATATTGTTTAAAGATGGGCTGATTGAGCCTGCAATGTCTCAATTTAATTCACCCATACTGCCAGTAAAAAAGCCCAATGGATCGATTCGAATATGTCACGACCTTAGAAAGATCAATAGTTTGGTTGCTAGTCGCCACCCTGTGGTACCTAATCATACTCTTTTAAGTAAGATTCCTCATAGCCACAAATACTTCAGTGTGATAGATCTGAAAGATGCTTTTTGGACATGCCCTTTAGCTGAAGATTCTAGAGATATTTTTGCCTTTGGATGGTCAGATCCTGACACAAATCGAAGTCAGCAATTTAGGTGGTGTGTGTTGCCCCAAGGATTCTCAGAAAGTCCAAATTTGTTTGGTCAAATGTTGGAGCAGGTCTTGGAGCGGTTCAAACCACCTAGGGGAGTGCAATTGTTGCAATATGTGGATGATTTATTGCTATCAGGGGAGAAAAAGGCAGAGGTAGAAAATATCACAAATGACCTGTTGAATTTCCTGAGAAGACAAGGGTGAAGAGTGTCCAGAAAGAAGCTGCAATATGTGGAGATGGAGGTAAAGTACCTAGGACACTTAATCAGTCAAGGTGTGAAGAGGATTAATCCGGAGAGGATAGAAGGAATTTTAACTCAGCCCCTACCTAAAGATAAGAAAGGGGTGAGGAAGTTGTTAGGTTTGGTGGGTTATTGCAGATTGTGGATTGATAATTACACTGAATTAGTTAAGTTTTTATATGAGAAATTGTTGGATGAGGAACCCTGGGTAGTAAGGTGGAAGGAAGGTGATGCTAAGAGGCTAGAGCATTTGAAACAGGCAATGATTACAGCACCTGTTTTAAGTTTGCCAGATTTAGAAAAATCTTTCCATCTCTTCACGGCTGTGGAGGATGGAATAGCTAAAGGAGTGTTGGCTCAGTCTTGGGCTGGGAAGAAGAAGCTTGTCGTCTTCCTTTCTAAGTTATTAGACTCAGTCGTGAGAGGGTCTGTGTTCAAGTCTGTGTTCAAGCTGTGGCAGCTACTACTGTTTTAGTTGAAGAGAGCCGGAAGTTGGCTTTTGGGGGAGCTTTGATTGTAAGTAGCCCACATCAGGTGAGAACAATTCTGATGCAAAAAGCTCACAGATGGATAACAAGCTCCAGGCTTTTGAAGTATGAAGTGATGTTAATGTCTCAAGAGAACCTGGTTCTTTCAACATACAGAAATTTAAATCCAGCAGAGTTCTTGTCTGGTAGTCGTGCTACTCATGATGATTTAGCACATGATTGCGTAAGTTCTGTAGAGTTGCAAACAAAAATTAGGGGTGATTTGAGTGATTGTCCTTTGGAGGGTGGAATAGACATCTTTATTGATGGATCTTCCAGAGTTGTACAAGGACAAAGGTTGAATGGATTTGCTGTTGTGAATGAATCTCAGATTTTAGAAGCTGGAAAAGTGCCTTCCAACTGGTCAGCTCAAACCTGTGAGGTACATGCTCTATTAAGGGCTTTAAATTTGTTAAAGAATGAAGTTGGTAACATCTATACTGACTCAAGGTATGCATATGGTATTTTGCATACATTTGGAAAAATGTGGCTGGAGAGAGGTTTGATAACCAGTAAAGGAAAGGAAGTAAAACAGGTTGATTTAATCAAAGCTGTTTTGAAAGCGGCAGAATACTCTAAGAAGCTGGCTGAGATCCATGTAGAAGCACATAAAAAGGGGGGTTCAAAACTTGTTTTGGGAAATAAGTTTGCAGATAAAATGGCAAAGGAGGCAGCAGAAAATGGGGAGGAGGTGTTTGTTCTCGTTCCAACTTTGGAATGGGATATCTCGCCCAAATTTACTGATGAGGAGGAGAAGCATATGAGTGAGGAAGGGGCTTGCAAATCTGAAGGGAAATGGTTTACAAGCAGGGGAGTGCAAACTGTGAGTAAACCATTAATGAGAAACATTTTGGAAAAGTTACATGAGGGAAGTCATTGGGGATCACAAGCCTTGATTGATTTTGTTAAAAGGAAATACATTTGCAGAGGAATGTATACAATTGCCATGCAGATTGTTAGAAAATGTTTGCATTGTGTGCACATTAATAAGAAGATCTTGAAACAACAAATTCAAGGGGAACGAGAATTAGCTGTCTGGCCTTTTCAGCGAATCCAAGTGGATTACACGGAAATGCCAGCAGCTGGTACCCTTAAATATTTACTGATGATCTCAGATCATCTTACAGGTTGGACTGAAGCCTTTCCATGTGCCAGGGCTAATGCTCAAATGACTGTAAAAATTTTATTGGAGCAAATATGGGTTGGTTGAATCTATCGGCAAATATGGGTTGGTTGAATCTACCCGTTTGTGGAGAGGTAGATGTACCATAGGGTACGTATGAGACCTAATCCGGCTATGCAAAACCGAAAGAAAAGAAATGTGGTTGGAAAGCCTGTCAGTAATAAACCATTACTGATAGATCCTAATAGAAAGGAAGGAAATGTCTTTTTGGACCTAATGCAAGTAGCTTTAAATAGTTCCTCTTTCTGTGTGAAGGGGGAAACTACATTATCAGATATCATGACCACTTGCTATGTAGGGGTTCCTGTGCCTGGGAAGTGTATTTTTGAAGAAGCAAAAATTAAACTTAAAGCTAAAGGTCTTAATCTATCCCATGTTATCACTCTTTTTCGGAGTCCAACTAAGCCAACAAAATGGACTAATCAGAAAAAGCTGATAATAGAACTAAAAACTATTCTACCAGCTTATGATTGTGTACATTATAAGCATCATGAGAAAAAACCTGAGAAAGTTGTATATGTGCCAGTACCCACTGACCATCCTATTAAATGCTCAGAGATGGAGGAAATTGAATATGCAGGGCCAGTATTGTACCTCCCAAAGGGATGGTTTTTGTTCTGTGGCCTACTTGCTTATGCTTATGTGCCTTCTCATGTCCTGGGAGGACCTTGTACTATTGGTAGACTAACTACCTATATGGCAGTGGGCAATAACATAAATAAGAATACTGCCTTTTATTATGAAATGATGAATAAGGAACTCTATCACAGTGATAAATTAGGACATGGGAATGGTTTTCCTCCTGGTCATCCTGAACATGGAGGTCATGATGGTCACGGTAAAATTCCAGATGGAACACATGTGCATGAACATCCAGATCCTGCGCATGTGGATTCCAAGCATGATCCTAAACACGAACATGAAGGGCCACCTGTCTATCCTAAAGATCCTCATGTTGTGTTACAGGAAGAACAACCTGTCTGATGGGTGATAGCTCCTGTTAATTTCACACAGATGAATCTCAATCTGAATGAAAACAACTATAGGGGAAAGCGCTCTGCTTCAGATCTCACTGGAACTGCTTATGATGCCAGCTGCAGTGATGAAGTTGTAGTGTTAGATAAAATTCAGGCTGCTGTTCTTGGAATAGTACTCAATATAATGCAGCCCAAATAGGACATCTTGCTTGTGATTTACCAAAAACATTACGTTTGGGTCATGGCTGTGAAGGATTTGAGGGGCTATGCTGTTTTGAGGTGAAACTTAAGGCTTTACATAACATTACAACCCACTTAAAACATGTAACTGAAAGCTCAGCTTTCCGGAGCATATGGAATCTCCTGACTTCCCGGCTACCAGATTTTGCTTGGCTAAGGGAGGTGTTTGTGGGGATTGTAGTAATTATTGTTCTTTGCCTAATTACCTGTACTTGTGTGAAATGTGCTCCTTTTTGTTTGAAATGTTTTAAATGTAGCCAATGTTTTTTTTTCTGAAAAAGAATTTTTTATTGGTTTTACAATTTATAATATGGGAAAAGGGTAAATAGGGTTTATGATATACATTTTAGAGCTTCCATATCAGAAATGGTGGTTGCATTCGGGTCCTCATGCAGTATCCTATTGGATAAATAGTGTTAAGAGATATATATATATATATAACACATTTTTAAAGTTCATACATTCAATCTTTGCTTTTTCATTCACATCCGTTTCAAGAATTACAATAATTCAAAATTAATTATTTTTGAGATCTGAGCCTCTTTGCTATCGCACCTTCTTTCTCCCTCCCCTCAATGGGCGGGACCGTGACTCCTCCTGTTCCTTCTTCTTCTTCTCCCAGGATTGAGGAATGTTTTTTAAGAAAGGTCTCCGCCTCTCCTGTTGTTTAAATTTTTATCCTACCTCCATCCCAGAATACCAACATTCCTTCAGGCATTAACCATTTAAACCAGATTCCGTTTTTATATAGCTTTTTGGACAGGAAGGAATATTTCTTTCTCATTTCTCTAATCTTTTTTGGAATCTGTTTTAATATAGCAATGTCTTTTTGCTCATATTTCAAAGGGCCCTCTCGTTGTGCCCTCAGTATCTCATCCCGTGTGTACCTTCTTAAAAATTTAATATGAATCTCTCTGGGGACTTCATTTATTCTAGCATATGCTGAATTAATTCTGTAAATTAAATCTATTTCCCCCCAAAGGTATTCTTTGCTTTTTTAAAATGTAATTTGCTAAAATTCCACTCATCAAATCTCTTAAGTCTTCACCTTCTCTCTCAGGAACATTCTGAAACCTAAGGAAGAAAGACATTCTTTCAAATTCAAATTTAGACATATGTCCAGAAAATTCTGCCGTTTCTTTTTGCAGTTCCTTTATCTGGCCTTTCATCTCGTCTGCCCCCTCCTTCAACTCTCCAATTTCCTGTTGATTGGTTATTATAGTTTTTTGTGTCTCCAGTAGTTCTGTTTTTAAGTTCATCAGGTCTTTCATCAGGTCTTTCAGCATTTCTTGTATTTCATTCATTATGTCCTGAAGTGTTGGTTCTTTCTCTTTCTCTTTCTTTCCTCCTGTTGCCCCTTTCTGTAACATGGTAGTGATTTTCCTTTGCTGTGAAGTCGGGGTGGTTCTAGTTGAAGTTTGAGCTGGAAGGGACTTTCCAGCTGGGGATTTTTTTGTGTGAGGCATTTGTAATTTTAAGTTCGTACAATGAAGATGGCGTCAAGGAGCAAGCAGTCTGTGAAATTCAAAATGTCAGGAACAAACTGAGTCAGTGGTCTAATTTTGTATTTTATAAAGTCCAGAGAGGTAATTTTTCTAATGTAGCCAATGTTGTGTGCTGTGCTTTAAAGGTTCTAAGTGCTCTAGAAAGAAATCAAGTACCAAAGCGGCACAGATTATGTTACAGGGGATAGAAGTTTAATACAGATAGCCAAAATAGAATTCTTGATCAAAAGCAGATCATTTGATCAAAAGTAAAGTATGGATTGAGAGAATATGGGAGTTATCCTGCACTATTTGGCCTAGAGTGACCTCAGGTAGGCCTTATAATGTTGAAACATATATATGCCTATGATATTAGGCCTGTCATTACTAAGATCTGCTGACTTGGAATATGTAGATTGTGAAACTTCACCAGTTGGCTCCTGAAACAATGTTCTGGGAGGCTCCAGGTCATTATGACCTCTTTGGAAGTCCCCTTAGTGTTGAGAAACAAGTCCTTGGCACATACCTGTTAAGGGAGTCATTATGAGGTGATTGCTAAATCATATGAAGAAAGAACATGACATGTTCCACCAGATGTTTTCAGGTTATTTCGGGATTCTGAGAAACCACCTGTAAGTTCCATATCTAGTTGGCTGGAAATTACCTAAAACTAACAATTTATGTTTTAGAAAGTGATCTTTGTGCCAGTTGCTTTTTGGTAGCCAACTGACACGCACATGTATTTTTCACATGTAATCTTGTATTTCTCCACTCTATCTTATAATTGTTTAATGACGTACTTTGAGGTGGAGATTTTTGTATTAAAGGAGGCAACTTTGTACCCTAAACTATTCTCTCTCTTTGGAGAATCCTGGAATGCATTTCAGTAATACCTTGATTAATTGATTTTTAATCAATTTGTCAATAAAGCTTTTCTTTGTTGCTCTAATTTCTTTGTTTTTAGCATTTTGTTTGCAGTGATCAAAGTTTATTGGGAAACATTTCTCACAGTGGCAGAAGGTGATCTCGTAAGTACCCAGGTCCTAAGCCATGCAGCGCTTTAAAGATAGCAACCAACACCTTGAATTATACCCGGAAAACCACCGGAAGCCAGTGCAGCTCGCGCAGGAGGGGTATTGCATGGGAGCGTCGCATCGCCCCCATAATTACCCGTGTGGCCACATTCTGGACCAGTTGGAGCCTTCAGGTGCTCTTCAAGGGGAGCCCCATGTAGAGAGCATTGCATTAGTCCAGACAGGAAGAGACAAGGGCGTGAGTGACTGTGCACAGGGCATCCTGATCTAGGAAGGGACGCAACTGGTAGATCAGGCGAACCTGATAAAAAGCCCCCCTGGCGACAGCCATCATATGATCTTCCAAGGACAGCCATGCATCCATGAGGACACCCAAATTGTGAACCGTTCTTGTGGGGCCTAAGTCTCACCCCCCATAGCCAGCAATGGAACCAGCTGACTGTAACGGGATGCTGGGAACCACAGCCATTCAGTTTTGGAGGGGTTGAGCCTGAGCCTGTTCCTCCCCATCTAGATCCGCACGGCCTCCAGGCACTGGGACATCATGTCAAGGGCAACATTGGGGTAGTCTGAAACGTACAGCTGCGTATCATCAGCGTACTGATGGAACTTTACCCCAAAACCCCAGATGATCTCGTCCAGTGGCTTCACATAAATGTTGAACAGCAGGGGCGAGAGGACTGACCCCTGCCCTGGGGTACTTGACAAATGAGGCACCTTGAGGATGACCTCTGCCCCCTGTCAACACAAACTGCGAACAGTCAGAGAGGAAGGAGGACAACCACCGAAGTACAGTGCCCCCCACCCCTAGCCCCTCCAACCGCCACAGCATGATACCATGGTCAATGGTATCAAAAGCTGCTGAGAGGTCTAATAGGATCAGGACAGCGGAACAACCCCTGTCCCGAGCCCTCCAGAGATCATCGACCAATGTGACCAATGCTGTTCTCAATAAGGGTGGAGATAGCATCCATGTATGGGTTAAACCTATCCACACTCTGATTGGACTGAGTCATAATATTAAATAATTAATTAATTAGGCATGGTATATAATCCCCTATGGAGTAGCCACACCCACTTTCCGACTCAGTCCAGCTCTGGGACTGTTTGGTGTTCCAACTCTTGGTGTTCGGCCTTCTGTGCTTATTTCTGTCAGGATTGGTGGCATTTTGAGTAGACAGGGCCCCCCACACCTCAGCAGCAGCCGGGACTCAGAGTTTCCTGTCATTGGCAGCCACGGGCTCTAGCCTCCTGCCTGAGTCCTTCTATTGCCCGTGCCATGTCTTCTGTTTTCCAAAGCTGCTGCTGTCAAGCCAGGTGTGGGGGAGGGAAGATTTCTGGCGCTCAGAAGGCGGGCCGCACCAACAGCCTCGGCTGTTAGGCCTTGTTCGGGCGAAAAATATTAACCCTCAGGGATGGTGTGCAGGCTTTCCCACAACTGACAGGCCTCTGTCAACTGTGAGGGCTGTTCCACTAGGCCTAAATAAATTGTGCCTCCTTATTACCCCTTTTGGAAATAATAGAGTCCAGTCAGCTTCTGAAGGGTGGTTTGGAGAAGGGGACAGGTGTGCGGCAGCTCTTTGTAGCAAGGCCGCTCTTTCACTTTATATTCAAGCCTCTGTCAGTGGCCTTTGGCATGAACGGCCATTTTGAAGCCTGCCTGAATCAAGAACCAAAATGACTGCCGCCTCAGCTTCAGAGGACAATGATTGGAGTCAAGTCCTCGCGACTACGACCAGTGGCCCCACGGAAGGAACAGAGGCTCCTGCAGTGGTAATTGCCCCCATGGCCACAAGGCAAAGGGGAAGAAAGAGCATGTGGAACCACAAGCCTCAAAAGGGGCCAAATTGGGGTTCAAAATCCCCTAAGCCTGCCTTTAAGTATGAGAAGCAGAGGCATGAGGCACTAGAAAGCATTTATAAAAGTACCAGCAGCCAGAAGTCTTCTCTTGTCCTGAGCACTAAGGTGAGGCAGTCTGCACTCTCTTCGCCTGGGAGAGCTGCAGAGGAGGATCCCTCCCTCCATGTGAGGATCCCCATTAACTCCTCAGGCCTCTGGGGTTCTAGCCAAGGTTGGCAGTCGCCCCCATGCACTGCACCATGGGGGCTTCACCTCACCCTCTTCCCTCTACATCCGCAGGGGTTGGTGCTGCTCAATTACCCCACTTAGGGGGGGCGATTTCAGGACCTAATGTTCAGGGCTTTCCAGCAGTGCAGCGTTGCTGCTTTCCAACAGCCTCAGATTCAGCCACAGGTTGCTCCTCCATCTGCAGCTCCTGTGGGGATAGATGGTCAGGAGTCTCCCCTGTTTCTTCCCATGACAATAGTGAGTCTGAATCTGAAGAGGGTGAAATCAGAGAGGAGAAACTTTCAGGGGATGAGGGCATACGCCGTTCTAAGCCTTCCTTCTCAGTTTGTTTCAGCCTCATTGTTTAAGTGTCTGCTCTTTAAAGCTAAGGCATCGGCCAAATTTGGCAAAAAGCCATCGGAACCCCTGGTGCAACCGCAGGCCTTTTTTGCCGAGACTATATTTGAGGAAAAGGCTATTGAGGCTGACACGTTCCCACCCCCAAGTCCTTTCTTGACCTGGTCAAGCGCCAGTGGGCATCTCCAGCATCTGGCTCTATGCCCACTTCCACTGGCAAAACGTTCATTAATGTGGACAGGACATGGTTCAGGTGCTGTTGCAACCCACTATTGATGCACCTGTCACGGCCCTGCATGCATCTGCAAACATGGCCAGAGAACCAGAGGACCCTCTGAAGCCAGAGGATGATGATAATAATAATAGTAATAATCTTTATTGTCTTTTTACTAAAATTACAATGAAATTGACAAAAAGGGCTGACCTCACCTTACAAAGGGGTCATCAGGCTGCTGCCTGGGCAGTGAGAGCAGCTACCACTGCCTCTTTTGTTAACCAGTCTTCTTTGCTTTGATTGCAGGATCTTCAGCAGCAAACGCCAATAGCAGATTTCAGGTCACATCAGGACATCAACAAACTGGTGGCAGCCATCCAATTTCTTCAGGCATCACTTTAGCCGCAGCCAGGTTTGCCTTCAGGGCAGTTGCTTCATCCATAGGCTGCAGCTGTGGCAAGCTGATGCGCGCCACATATGACGCCTGGCGTCATCCCCCTTTGCTGGAGGGTCCTTCTTTGGGGCGTCTATTGACCTTTTCTTAATTGAGAATCAGGACAAATGGAAGGTGCTTCTCACAGCTCCTAGGAAGGGCAATTTCTGGGCGGTGCCCTAGCCCCGTTGTCCGATTTCTGTGGTCAGGACTACGGTCCTTTATTCTGGGGTCAGGACTACAGATCTTCTTTTAAGGGGTCTGATTTCAGTCAGTCAGGTTTCAGGCTGTACCAGGGAGGCTATGCCCCCAGCCAGAGATATCAACTGGATAGGCAGCAGAGGGGTAGACAGCAGAAACACCCCTTTCACGGGGGCGAAGGAGGCGACACTCTTCTTCTGCAAGGTGTCAGTCTCGCTAGTTCCTGCTTCGCTGCCATGGAAACGGGGAGGGTGGGGGGCGTTGGGATGAGTGTGTTCTGCTGGTGGACAATGTTGATGGTTCGTGTTATCTCTTGGTTAACGGACCTGCATTCCAGGATGGTGAAGACCTGCCCACCTGATGTTGGAGATGGAAGCATATTGGACAGTGCAAAGGGGGGGTTTGGGGATTGGGATGGGCTTAAGCTTAATACTTTCTGTTCGCGCCTAAACTATTCATTCTCAGCTTTACTTGGTCTGTACACTTTTGTTACTTAGTAAAAGGAGCCTTATTCATTTCAAAATAATGTCTAAGCGTGGTCTTTCCTAAGTCAACGAAGAAGCAGGCTTGACATTAAGCTGAGAATCACAAAAAACCCTGACCTGATGTCGGAACCTTCACAAGAGGAGCCTCCGTTGGTGGAGGTCCTGCCTGAACCAATTTTGGGAGCTGAAGCATCGCATCCTCCTGTTCAATCTGAAGAGACCAGGTCAGTGATGGACTGCTTGGCTGGCCTAGATCTAAATCTGCCAGCTGAAGAATCAGTCAAACCAAAACGTTGGTCCGAAGGGGTAGGAATGAGTGGGGTAAACGTCTCCAGGCGTCGACTTTCCCCAAAGAAGGTCATTCCGGAGCTCTTAAGAGAAGAAAGGGAATTAAAAGAAATGGCTCAGGATTTACTCCGCCAGGCAGATGAGAAAAGAATGGCCCTGGAAAAAATCTGGGGGAGGGAGGCGGAACGCAAACAGCCAAAAAGTTCACAGGCAGCTCCTGCCAGGCGAAGCAGGGCTTCAAGCCCATCCCCCCCTCCTCTGGCCGGCAGGGAATTGCGGAGAGAGGCAGCTTCTGCCAGGCAAAGCAGGAGTTCAACACCCTCCCCCCCCCTCAGGCCGGAAGAGGAGCCAATCCCATTAACCCCCGCCGACTTGCAAAACTGCCTCCTTTGGGTGTAAAATACGACGGAAGTGCCGACAAACTGGCGTTTTTTCTAATTCACGTCGATAATATCATGCAGTTTTACGCAGCTGACTTGGACGATGAAATCAAAATCAGAATTGTTTCTATGACCTTAGAAGATCAAGCTTCTAAGTGGCTGGTTTCATTGCATAATTGCCACTCACCTGCGCTGCGCGATTTCGATCGTTTCATGAATGCTCTTAGAAGGCGTTTTGAAGACCCCCGTGTTGAAAGGAAAGCAAAGATGAAACTAAAAACCTTACAGCAGGGGGGCATGTCTGTTCAGGCTTACACGCAAATTTTCCAGGAGTTATCAGTGTTTATGGTTGGTTATAGTGAACAGGCCCTAATGGACATTTATGTTGAAGGGCTGAATAAAGACATTTATCAAACATGTGTGAACAGATTTCGCCCCGAGACTTTGAATGAATGGATAGATCTAGCTTCAGATGTTGAATTGGATCAAGCCCACTTACAGGATCCAGTCCGTTTGGAGAAAAAACCACAGGAAGATAGCCCCAAATCTCACCCCCCTGCGAAAGATGTACGCATGCAAAGGGGGGAGGGGAGAACAACCCAGCCTCGCTCAGGCAGCTGTTATCGCTGTGGAAAGGAGGGGCACTGGGCAGACAAATGCCGATCAAGACCACCTCCACGCCCTCCTTCTTCCTCGGACCGGAAACATCCTAAGACGCCAATCGCGCGCACCAAACCAGCTATGAGTGGGGTGGAGCCCATCAACCTCTCTGCTGACCAGCCCACCGCTGGCCCTGATGATTGGGAGGCGTCTTCAGACTCTTCTGACGACAATCTGGTGAGTCATCGCTCCGGGCCCCTTTATATTAATTTAAAGCTTTTAGCTCCATCTACTGGCTGTACATGCAATGTGCAGGCTCTCATTGACTCTGGGTGCTCAAAATGTCTCATAAGCCAAGACATCGTGTCTTCGATGGGTTTTCACCTTAAGACCCTGAAAACTCCCATAGCCTTTTGCCAAATGGATGGTTCTGTAGCTGGGGGAACCCCAGCATCTTTTATCACCGAACCAATTCATGTTTCTATAGGCACAGGCCATACTGAGACCATCAACTTTATTGTAACTGCCATTGCCGATAATGCTGTAATTTTGGGGGTCAATTGGCTTCGTAAATGGAATCCTCTGATAAACTGGAAGGAAGGTTGGGTACGCATACCTTTATCTCTCCCGGAACATACCTCTCTTCCGTCAGAGCATGATCAACCCCCGCAAAATCACCCACCTCCCCTTATTGAATCTGCTGCACCTTTATTGGATTTCCCATCACCTGAAGTCATACCAGGCGAAGAGAAAATTCCCAGGGAATATTGGGACCTAAAGGATGCTTTCAGTGAAAGATCTTGTGATTCCCTCCCTCCTCATAGAGCTACTGACTGTTCAATTGATTTCCTCCCTGGGGTTCAATTGCCCAAACCTCGCATGTACTCCATGACCCCACGGGAGATGGAGGAATTACGTAAATTCATCGATAAAAATCTTCAACGGGGTTTCATTGAACCAGCTAGACCGCGTGTAGCTGCACCAGTTATGTTTAGGGAGAAAAAAGATGGTACTCTAAGATTAATACAAGACTACTCCTATCTCAACACCATTTGTGAACACAATATCTACCCCCTTCCGCTCATGAAGGACATGCTGGCTCACCTGGCTACCGGTAAGATTTTTACGAAATTGGACTTACGTGAAGCCTATTACAGGGTCAGAATCAAGGAGGGGGACGAATGGAAAACAGCTTTTAACTGCCCGCTAGGATGTTTTCAATTTAAAGTCCTCCCGTTCGGTCTTCAAGGTGCCCCTTCAGTATTTATGCAACTGATAAATGAGGTTCTCCACGAGCACCTTTACAAGGGAGTTATTGTTTACATTGATGACATAATGGTTTACTCACAAACTCACGACGAGCACGTTAAACTGGTACGCTCCGTGTTAAACAAACTGCGTTCCGCAGAACTTTATGCCAAGCTCTCTAAGTGTGAGTTTCACCAGGAACAAATTGACTATTTGGGCTACCGTATCTCTTCTGAGGGAGTTGAAATGGATCCTGCTAAAGTCAAGGCAGTGACGGAGTGGGCCCCTCCCCGTACTCGTAAACAACTACAGAGTTTTTTGGGATTTGCAAATTTTTACCGCCAATTTATTCCGTCATTCGCTGATATTGCCTTACCCATTACAAACCTTCTAAAAACAAAAGGAGAAGGAAAGCCTCGTCCAGGGTCCCCACTTAAATGGACAATGGAATGTCAAGCCGCTTTCGAGAAGCTTAAACGTTTGTTTGCGGCTGAACCTATTCTTAAACACCCCGATGTAAATTCCCCGTTTGTAATTCAGGCGGATGCCAGTGATGTCGCTGTGGGAGCGGTCTTGTTACAACTCAATCAACGTGGCCAATTGCAACCCTGTGCCTACACCTCTCGGAAACTCACAACGTCCGAACGTGGTTGGGCGATTTGGGAGAAAGAGGCTTTTGCTGTTCGGTGGGCTCTCATGACTTGGCGTCATTTCCTTGAAGGTGCCCCCCATCCTTTCGAAGTTTGGACGGACCATAAAAATTTGGAAGCTCTTACCTCCTCTCGGAAATTGTCCCCAAGGCAACTTCGTTGGGCTCACTATTTCCATCGTTTCAATTTCCACCTTAAATATATTCCAGGAGGCAAAAATTTCATGGCTGATGCGCTTTCCAGATTGCCACAGTATGATGTTTCCAAACTCACTATAGTACAACCCATCATGCCCCTCACTTTGCCAGCTTCTCCAGTATCTGCTAAGGGCCATGCAACTGTCCAAACTACTCCACCTACTGACCTGATTGCTCGTATTAAGGACGAACTACTTACTGATGATTGGTATTCAGCACATTCTGGTGATTGCACTACCAGAGACGATCTTCCCTGGATTGGCTCGAAGATCTATGTTCCTGCTACATTACGTCCTTTTGTCTTGCAACGCGCACACGACTCACGTTTAGCTGGTCATTTCGGCTTCGTTAAAACTGTGCACCTTGTCAAACGACAGTTCTGGTGGCCCTCCTTGAAAAAAGATGTTGAATCGTATATTGCCAGTTGCCCCGTATGTGCGGCTTCCAAACGTGCGCCGGGTAAGCCACAGGGTCTTCTCCAGTCTGTAGCTACGCCGGAGAGACCTTGGAAGGAAATTTCAATGGACTTTATAGTTGATCTTCCGCCCAGTCAGGGCTATACCGTTATCTGGGTAGTTACCGATCTTTTTTCTAAACAAGTTCATTTTGTCCCCTGTGCTAAAATTCCTTCTTCCAAATCTTTGGCTCGACTATTCGTTTCTCATATCTATCGTTTTCATGGCGTCCCGCAACGCATCATCTCCGATAGGGGGACCCAGTTTACTTCCCTTTTTTGGAAAGAATTTTTGAGACTGATTGGCTCCGCCCAGAGCTTAAGCTCCGCCTACCACCCTCAGACGAATGGATCTTGTGAAAGGGTTAATTCCGTTCTGGAACAGTACTTACGTTGCTTTATTAATTTTCAACAGGATGATTGGGCTGATCTTCTCATACATGCCGAGGTGGCATATAATAACTCTGTTCACTCCAGTACAAATATGACCCCCTTTAAAATCATCTACGGGCAGGACTTTGTACCCATCCCCGAACTGCCTCATGACTCGCCGACAGTTCCCTCATTAACTGAATGGACCTCTAGACTGTCTTCTGTTTGGCCAGTTCTCCGGAAAACTTTGAACGATGCCCATGATTCGCACAAATTGTACGCTGACAGGAAACGGGCAGTCCCTCCCTCCTACAAAGTTGGCGATCAAGTTTATGTATCTACCAAAAATTTGGATAGCCCCCAGAAATGCAAGAAGTTGGGTCCCAAATTTGTTGGTCCTTTCAAAATAACCAAGATTATCAGCTCTGTGTCGGTCCGTTTGGATCTCCCAAAGACCTACCGGCGACTATACCCTGTATTCCATGTTCACTTGCTGAAACCTGCTCGTACCTCCCATCTCCGCAAACAGTTGCCTGATACACCTGCGCCTACCATGGTGGATGGTCACCAGCATTATGAGGTCCGCGATATTTTGGACTCCAGAATCCGCAGGAATAAGACTCAGTTCCTGGTCATGTGGAAAGATTTTCCCCCTTCTCACAACGAATGGGTGGATAAAGAGCATCTCAAAGCTCCTAAACTGGTACGCCAGTTTTATGCCAAATATCCACACAAACCTTGACTTTTTTCCCTTCTCCTATCTGTTGTTTGTCTGTCCTTCCTTGTCTTTCAGGTGTAGCCTATCGTGTTCCGATTGCTGCCCCGGATTTCCCGCTGTTCCTGGAGGAGGTCCGGATGTCAGTCTCGCTAGTTCCTGCTTCGCTGCCATGGAAACGGGGAGGGTGGGGGGCGTTGGGATGAGTGTGTTCTGCTGGTGGACAATGTTGATGGTTCGTGTTATCTCTTGGTTAACGGACCTGCATTCCAGGATGGTGAAGACCTGCCCACCTGATGTTGGAGATGGAAGCATATTGGACAGTGCAAAGGGGGGGTTTGGGGATTGGGATGGGCTTAAGCTTAATACTTTCTGTTCGCGCCTAAACTATTCATTCTCAGCTTTACTTGGTCTGTACACTTTTGTTACTTAGTAAAAGGAGCCTTATTCATTTCAAAATAATGTCTAAGCGTGGTCTTTCCTAAGTCAACGAAGAAGCAGGCCTGACACAAGGATTAATTCTGGGCCCAGCTCTCCCCTCATCGGGGGATGCTTGGCATATTTCGCAGATTGTTGGGACTCCTTTACCTCCGATGCGTGGGTACAATCAACTATCAGGTCTCAGATAACCTGACTCGGAGGCGACTTATGCAGGAAGCCATTCAACACCTATTGGACATTAGGGCTATCCAACTGGTGCCTCCAGTTTAACAGGATCAGGGTTATTATTCCATTCTCTCTGGGATCCCAAAGGCTTGGGGCGGCTGGAGAACTATTTTTGATTTTAAATAGTTTGACCGCTATGTGCGTTATCACAGATTTAAGATGCGTTCACTGCACTCAATATTAGAGGGTATTAGGCAGGGAGATGTCCTCACATCCATCAACCTTACTGAAGCCTACCTGCGCATACCTATAGCCCCTGAATACTGACAGTTTCTCAGGTTTTGTTACCTTGGGCACCACTTTCAGTACTGAGCCTTACCCATCGGGTGGTCATCTGCACCTCAAGTCTTCAGGTAGGTGATGGTGGCTTTGGCAGCATTCCTGAGACAGGTACATGTGCAAATCCAAGGCGGCCTAGACGACCTGTTGCTACAGTCCTCTTCTGTAAGTGGTGCCCCAAGGGCCTTAGACATTACCAGGTTGACCCTGCGAGGCCAGGTGGTTTCGATCAATCTGGCTAAAAGCTATCTATGACCTACCACTAGGCTGATTCAAACTAGTTTTTTTTTTTTATATTTAAATTTATACCCCGCCCTTCTCCAAACGGACCCACGGCGGCGCACAGGGATGTTAAAACACATATAAAACATATAAAATTTTAAAAAACTTATTCTAATAGACCCTGCGCTAAAAACCGAATTTAAAAAACCCAAATTTAAAACTATCTAAGAGTCAGTAATGGGTTATGCTAGGCCGGCTAGATGGAATAGGTGTGTCTTCAGACACTTGCGGAAGAGGCGGAGGTCAGAGATGGTGCGGAGTTCAGGGGGTAGGTCGTTCCAAAGGGCAGGGCCCGCCACAGAGAAGGCTCTTCCCCTGGGTGTCGCCAGTCGGCATTGTCCAGCCGACGGCACCCTGAGGAGGCCCTCTCTGTGGGAGCGTATCGGTCTGAGGGATGTATGGGGCAGGAGGCGGTCTCGCATATAACTAGGCCCCGAGCCATGGAGCGCTTTAAAGATGGTCATTAAAACCTTGAAGCGCACCCGAAAGACCACAGGGAGCCAGTGCAGCTCGCGCAGGATAGGTGTTATGTGGGAGTGTCTAGGCGCTCCCGTAATCACCCGCGCGGCTGCGTTCTGGACTAGCTGCAGCTTTCGGGTGCACCTCAAGGGGAGCCCCATGTAGAGAGCATTACAGTAGTCAAGTCGAGAGGTGACGAGTGCTTGAGTGACTGTGCGTAAGGCACCCCGGTCCAGTAAGGGGCGCAATTGGCGCATCAGGCGTACCTGATGGAATGCCCCCCTGGCCACGGCTGCCACATGATCTTCCATAGACAGCCGGGAATCCAGGAGGACACCCAAATTGCGCGCCCTCTCCACGGGGGCCGATGTCTCGCCCCCAATGGCCAGAGTTGGAATAATCTGGCTGAACCGGGGCGCCGGAAGCCACAGCCACTCAGTCTTGGACGGGTTGAGCCTGAGTTTGTTACCACCCATCCAGATCCGTACGGCCTCCAAACACCGGGACATAACCTCGACGGCATCGTTGGGGTGGTCTGGGGTGGATATGTACAACTGAGTATCATCAGCGTACAGATGATATCCCACCCCAAAACCACGGATGATCTCACCCAGCGGCTTCATATATGTGTTGAACAGTAAGGGCGAGAGGACCGACCCCTGAGGAACCCCACATATGAGGGACCTCGAGGCCGATCTCTGCCCCCCTGCCAACACATATTGCGACCGACCAGAGAGGTAGGATGAGAACCACCGCAGAACGGTGCCTCCCAACCCCAACCTCCCCAGTCGGTGCAATAGGATACCATGGTCGATGGTATCAAAAGCCGCCGAGAGGTCTAATAGGACTAGGATAGAGGAATATCCTCTATCCCGCGCCCTCCAGAGATCATCAACCAACGCGACCAATGCCGTCTCGGTGCTGTGCCCGGGTCGGAAGCCGGACTGGCGCGGGTCTAGATAATCAACTTCCTCCAAGTGTCGCGGAAACTGTTGGGCCACCACACTCTCAACAACCTTCACTAAAAAGTGGAGGTTGGAGACGGGACGATAGTTCTCTAATAATGCTGGATCCAGGGACGGCTTCTTGAGGAGGGGCCTCACCACCGCCTCTTTCAGGACGGCAGGCAAGGACCCCTCACTCAAAGATGCGTTGACAATGCCCTGGAGCCAGCCTCGTGTCATCTCCCAGGATGCCAGTACAAGCCAGGAGGGACATGGGTCCAATAAACATGTGGTAGCCCTAAGTCTCTTTGACAGCTTGTCCATATCCTCGGTGGTAAC
The DNA here is from genome assembly GCA_039707465.1 of Rhabdophis nuchalis. Lineage (NCBI taxonomy): Eukaryota > Metazoa > Chordata > Lepidosauria > Squamata > Natricidae > Rhabdophis > Rhabdophis nuchalis. The sequence goes on from CM077647.1 coordinate 76,500,547, forward strand.
AAAATCAAACTCCTCCCAGGATGGTGTCACAAGAACAGCCTCGGCCTGCTCGACTGGACCACTGTCGATGGAGGGTAGCTCGTTCCGAATCCGAGTGATTTTCTCCTGCAGATAAATCCCAAATTCCTCTGCTCGACCCTGTAAAGGGGCTTCCCGCGGCCTCTGTTGAAGGAGGGAGCGGGTCACCCCAAACAGGGCGGCAGGGCGGTTATCTGCGGATGCAATAAGAGTGGCACAATACTCACGTTTGGCCACTTTTATCGCCACTAAGTAAGTCCTAATATGCAGAGGGGGTGGATGCTCTCCACTGCCAATGGTCTCTGGGGCTCCTTTATGCCTTCCCGCCTTTGCCCCTAATTCCCAGAGTCATTCAAAAGATCTTGCGTGAGGGGGTGGAGATGGTGATGATTGCCCCACATTGGCCTCAGCAGCCCTGGTTTGCCAACCTTTGATCTCTATCAGTGGACAGGCTCTGGAGGATTCCCCAAGAGATTATTTCCTTCAGCCAGGGGTTGCTGGAGCATCTGGAGCCTCAATGGCTCTAGTTGACACCTAGTGCTTGAGCGGAGCGTCCTGAGACGAGACAACTTTTCCTCCAGGGTCATTCAGATTATTCAGGCTTCCCATCCACCTTCCATGCGGCTCATATATAGTGCGACCTGGGGCACTTTTTGTAAGTGGTGTTGGACGAACCACTTTGACCCAGTACAAGCCACTATCCCACAGGTCCCGGAATTTCTTCAAGTGGGCCTGGGCAAAGGGTTGACTCCTAATACCATTGAGAGACGGGTATCAGTAGTTTCTTCTGTACCTTTGTACGGTAGGTCACAAACTTTGACTCAACGTCCTAGGGTCAAGAGATTTCTCAAGGGTGCTTTGGTACTCCTTTACATAAGGTATTGGATGCTTTGACAGGTGTCCTCTCTCGACACTGTGGAATGAGATTTTTTTGGATTTGTGCAAGTTTTATGTGGACAGGGTTGTCCTACGTCTGGATCTCTCCTTTGTCCTGAAGATGGGGTCTTGGTTCCATCGGGCTCAGGAGGTGGTCCTCCCCAGCTTTCCTGCAGAGTCTGCGCAGACCTCGGAGGACCGGTGGCACTTGCTGGATGTCAGGCGTGCCTTGCATGTGTACATTGATTGTACGGCTATTATTTGCAGGTCGGGGTCTCTTTTTGTCTCCTTTCTGCCAGGTTCCCTGGGTAAGAAGGTGTCGGTCTCAGTGCATTGACGATGGGTTCGAGAAGGCCTATGCGGCTTGTGACGAGGCAGTTCCTTGAGGAGTCAGCACATTCTGCACGTAGTGCAACGGCGACTTTGGCCTGGGCGACGCAAGCTTCTCTGGGAGAAATTTGCAGGGCTGCAGCGTGGTCTTCTCCATCCCCTTTCGTGCGGCATTATAAATGGGACACGTTTGCCTCAGCTGAGGCCGACTTTGGCCGCTGGGTTCTGCAGTCTGTCCGTCCTCGTTCATTGGGGCAGGTCTGATCTTGACCCTCCCGTGGGTCCTTTTCAGGGCTTTGGTATGTCCCATACATGGATGCTATCTCCACCCTTATTGAGAAAGAGCATTGGTACTGACCTGATACACCTCTTCTAATAAGGGGGGAGATAGCATCCGGCCCATCCCTTTCTCGTTCAGCCCTGCCTGTGTTTGGTGTCTGGTTCTTGTTGTTCTTGGTAGTGTTACTGTTGGATTTTTCTTGCTAAAGGAGTTGGTTCGTACCGGTGTCTGTATTCTTTTCTTCATCGAAAACTGGGTGTGGCTACTCCATAGGGGGTTATATACTATGCCTAATTAATTAATTATTTAATATTATGACTCAGTCCAATCAGAGTGTGGATAGGTTTAACCCATACATGGATGCTATCTCCCCCCTTATTAGATCAGGTAAGTACCAACGCTCTTTTCCATGCTGTACCCAGGCCTGAAACACGACTGGTACAGGTCAAGATAGACAGCTTCATCCAGGTACTTGGGAAGCTGTTGCCCCACCACACTCTCAACAACCTTTGCCACAAAACGAAGGTTGGAGACTGGACGATAGTTTGCCAAAAGCGCCGGGTCCAGGGAAGGCTTCTTGAACAGAGGAGCCTCACCACCGCCTCTTTCAACGCGGTGGGGAAGAAACCCTCTCTCAAAGAAGCATTGATAATACCCTGGAACCAGCCTCATGTAACCTCCCGGGTGGCCAGCACCAACCAGGAAGGGTACGGATCCAATAAACATGTGGCAGCACTAAGCCTACCCCAAATCTTGTCTACGTCCTCGGGAGTCACAGGGTCAAACTCCTTCCAGATAACAGTCTCAAGACTCGCCTCCATCACCCCATCTAGCCCTATCCAGTCAGAGTCCAGCCCTTCCCAAATCTGAGTGATTTTGTCTTGCAGGTATTGTACAAAATCCTCAGCTTTACCCTGCAAGGGGTCCTCTTCCGCTTCCATATGTAAGAAGGAGCAGGTCACCCTAAACTGGGTGGCTGGGTGATTTTCTGCAGATGCAATAAGAGCAGAAAAATAATTAAACTTTGCTGCTTTTATCACCACTAGGTAGGTCTTGATATAAGACCTCACCAGTGTACAATCAGATTCGGAACAGCTGGCCCTCCAACTGCTCTCTAGGTGACTTTTCCAGAGCTTCATCTGCCTCAGCTCCTCAGAGAACCAAAGAGCCAATCGGGTTCAGCACCAGATCAGAGGCTGCAAAGGCATGACGTGGTCCAGAGCCCCAGCAGCCACCCTGTCCCATGCGGCCACCAGTTCTCCAACCGAGTCATGAGTTATAGCCTCAGGGAATGGCCCAAGCTCCATCAGGAACCTATCAGGGTCCATCAGGCACCTGGGGTGGAACCACCTAGTTGGTTTCACCTCCCTGCTGGGGGGGGGTAGCAGATTGGAAGTCCACCCTAAGGAGCGGGTTATCTGACCATGACAAGGGTTCGATGGCTATATCCCCTCTTCTCAGATCCTTCAACCATTGACCAGAGACAAAAATCAAATCCAGTGTGTGTGTCCCGATGTGCGTGGGGCCTTGAACTAATTGGGTCAGGTCCATGGCTGTCATGGAGTCCATGAACTCCGAAGCTGCCTCCAATGCTTCTCCAACAGATGGCAGGTTGAAATCCCCCATGACTATAAGCCTGGGGGTACTAACCGCCACCCCGGCAATCACGTCAAGCAGCTCGGGCAGGGCCGCAGATTGCAGCTGGGAGCCAGGTATGTGGTCAGCAAGCCCATCTGTACCCCACAACCCCACTTCACAAGGAGGGACTCACATCCTACTGTCTGAAGTACAGTGGCCTCCCTCAGGCACAGACCCTTCTTTATAACGACCCCCACCCCCCACCCCTACCCTGAGCCCTAGGCTGATGAAACATGCAGAAGCCTGGTGCGCACAGTTCCATGAGGGGAACCCCCCCTCCTGGCCCAACCACCTATCTGTAATACCTACCAGGTCTACTCCTCCCTCCTGCACAAGATCATAAATGAGTGGGGCTTTCTTTACCACAGACCTGGCATTGAACAACATCAAACACAGGCCCAGGCCCTGAGGATCTGGACAACCTGGGGGATGAGGGAAGCATTGGGTGCTGGAGCGCGCAACCACTCGAAGACAGTGGACACATGCTCCCCAAACATGATATGTCCCCCTGCTACCACCATACCTGCCCCTCTCACCCACAGTACTGATGGAGCAACCTTTACTAGTCTGGAACTTAGCCGCCTCCCTGACCTCTAGCCCTGCACCTCCAATGCCACAGCCCCCAGCTGAGCCCAGCACCGACCCTGGTGGATTTCCCCCCAAACCCACCCGGTTCATATGGATAACACCCTCCCTACTACCCCTTAAAAATTGATTTAAAATCCCTTTAAAAAACCCCAAATGTTCCTCTGTGTTCGATGCCACTTCTTGGGATTCCAAAATCCATCATCAAGGAAATTTGTGGATAGTCCAGATGGCCAATCTTGAGAGAGGGGGGGACCCTCTCAAGGCATATAGTTCAGCAGCCGTATATGATAACATAGTGTAAAACACCTGAGAGGGAGCTCAACCGGCTGATATAATAAGTCCAGGAGGACAATGCGCCAGAGCAATGAAAAACAGAAGCCCTCCCTCCTGCCCTTTCACTGCAGCAAGTGGAGTCCTTAGCCGAGGTCCTCATAGGCCGCTCTCTCACACCGGCCATGTTGGGAGATCTAAAGTCCCAGTTCTTCAGCCAGGACAGGCAAGTTCATTAGCCCAACATTGTCCCTGTTACCTCCTGGAGGAGTGGCAGAACGGGGCACTCAAACGACAATAACAGAGCAGTCCCCATCAGAAGATGAGCCCAAATAGGGCAGCAGACAGTGGTGATCACATATCCCTGGTAGCTAGTCCAAAAAGATGGAGAAAAGCATCCCTCAGAGAGCAGCACAGCCTCCCAGCAAACCAGAGAGCAATCCAGGTGAAGATGAATTTAGACTCTCCAGCCACATCCCCCGTATAAAGCCTAAGGAGAAAAGGGGAAGGAGGGAGGATGGGAAAAAGTAGAAAAGGAAAAGGGGGGAGGGATAAAATGGAGGAAAGGATAACAGAAGAAAAGGGAAGAGGGGAAGGGGAAGAAAGGAAGAGAGAGCATGGATAGAAAGGCAGAAAAGAAGAAAGGAAAAGGAAAGAAAAGGAAGGAAAAAAGAAGAAGAGAGGAAGAAAGAGGGGGGAAAGACCCCACAATGGAGGATAAGAAAAGAAAGAAGAAATAGAAAAGGGGAGAAAGAGGAAGAAAAAAGAGGGAAAGAAACCAAAAAGGGGGGAGGGGGAAGAGGAGTGGGAAGGGGAAAAGAGGGGAAAGGGGGGAGGAGAAGTAGAAAGGGGAGGGAGGAAAGAAAAAGGGGAGAAGGGAAAGGAGAAAGAAAAGAGAAGATAATTTATTTTCTTTATTTATTTATTTCATTTTTATACCACTCCTATCTCCCGGAAGGGACTCAGGGCGGTGCACAGGAAAATTAAAAATGAAGATATACAAATATACAAATAAATACAACTACAAACGTTAAAATATAATTAAATTTGAAAATAGCCTGTGCTAAAATACCACTAAAATAATAAAAGTTACCAAAGGTTAAAAGTCATTAAAACTCAGTCTGTAAAAATGGTCATGGGGTCTAGGCTAGGCCGGCTAGGTGAAAGAGGTGGGTCTTAAGATGTTGGTGGAAGAGGCGGAGGTCCGTGTTGGTCCGAAGTTTGGGGGGTAGGTCGTTCCAGAGGGCTGGGCCCACCACAGAGAAGGCCCTTCCCCTGGGGGTCGCCAACCGGCACTGCCCGGCAGACGGCACCTGGAGAAGGCCCTCCCTATTGGAGCGGATCGGCCGAAGGGATGTATGTGGCAGGAGGTGGTCCCGCAAATAACTAGGCCCCGTGCCATGGAGCGTTTTAAAGATGGTTACCAGCACCTTGAAGTGCACCCGGAAAGCCACAGGTAGCCAGTGCAGCTCGTGCAGGAGAGGTGTTACATGGGAATGCCATGAGGCTCCCAAAATCCCCCGCGTGGCCACATTCTATATCAACTGTAGTCTCCAAGTGCACCTCAAGGGAAGCCCCATGTAGAGACCATTACAGTAGTCTAGGCGGGACGTAACAAGTGCTTGAGTGACAGTGCGGAGGGCGTCCCGGTCGAGAAAGGGGCGTAGCTGGTGTACCAGGTAGACCTGGTAAAAAGCCCCCCTGGCCACGGCCGTCACATGGTCATCCATGGACAGTCGAGAGTCCAGGAGGATGCCTAAGTTATGCGCCCTTTCCACAGGGGCTAATGACTCACCCCCGATGGCCAGTGATGGAATCAATTGGCTGTACCTGGACATCGGAAACCATAGCCACTCGGTCTTGCACGGGTTGAGTCAAAGTTTGTTACTCCCCATCCAGATCCGCACAGCCTCCAGACACTGTGACATCACTTCAACTGCATCATTGGGGTGGTTTGGGGTAGATATGTACAGCTGCGTATTATCAGCGTACTGATGGTACTCTACCCCCAAACCACGGATGATCTCACCCAATGGCTTCATATAGGTGTTGAACAGGAGTGGCGAGAGGACCGACCCCTGAGGAACCCCACGTGTGAGGGGCCTCAAGGTCGACCTCTGCCCTCCTGCCAACACGAATTGCGACCACCCGGAGAGGTAGGAGGAGAACCACCGTAAAACGGTACCTCCCAACCCAACCCCTCCAGACGGTGCAACAGGATACCATGGTCGATGGTATCAAAAGCTGCTGGGAGGTCTAATAGGACCAGGATAGAGGAGCAACCTCTATCACGCGCCCTCCAGAGATCATCAACCAAAGCGACCAATGCCGTCTCAGTGCTGTGCCCAGGTCGGAAGCCGGACTGACATGGGTCCAGATAGGCAATTTCCTCCAGGTGTCGGGGGAACTGCTGTGCCACCACACTTTCTACAACTTTCGCAAGAAAGTGAAGGTTGGAGACCGGACGGTAATTTACTAACAATGCTGGGTCCAGGGAAGGCTTCTTGAGGAGGGGTCTTACCACTGCCTCTTTCAAGGTGGCTGGCAAGAACCCCTCACTCAAAGAAGCGTTCACTATTTCCTGGAGCCAGCCTCGTGTAACCTCCCAGGATGCCAGTACAAGCCAGGAGGGACACAGGTCCAATAAACATGTGGTGGCGTTCAGTCGCCTCATCAACCTGTCCATATCAGCGGAAGTGACAAAGTCGAACTCTTCCCATAATACAGTCTCAAGACCTCGGACTGTCCACCTAGACTAGTTTCATTGGAGGACAATTCGCTTCGGATCTGAACGATTTTATCCTGCAGATACACTCCAAATTCCTCTGCTCTGCCCTGTAAAGGAGCTTCCCCCAGCCTCTGTTGAAGGAGGGAGTGGGTCACCCTGAACAGGGTGGCAGGGCGGTTATCTGCAGATGCGATAAGAGCGGCGCAGTAATTGCATTTCGCCGCTCTTATTGCCACTAGGAACGTCCTCAAATGGGATCTTACCTGTGTTCGGTCAGATTCGGACCGTGTGGACCTCCAAATCTTCTCTAGGCGTCTCTTGCGGCGCTTCATCACCCTCAGCTCCTCAGAAAACCAAGGGGTCAGGGTGGATCGATGCCATGTGAGAGGCCGCATGGGCGTGACCCGGTCCAAGGCCCCCATGGCCGCACTATTCCATGCGGCCACTAGGTCCTCAGTCGAGTCGCGGGTCAAGGTCACAGGTGGTGGCCCAAGCTCCGTCTGGAACCTCTCTGGGTCTATCAGGTGCCTGGGGCGGAACGATCTTGGTACCTCTGGTTCTGCCTCCCTGCAGTGGGGTGTAGTGGTTGGGAAGTCAAGCTGGAGGAGAGAGTGATCAGACCATGACAGGGAAAGGAAAGGAATAGGAAAGGAGAGGAACGACTTGGATGGGGGTGGTGGTAAGGGTGGGCGGGAGATGGAGGGGCTTGTCTGCCCCTCCTGCCATTCCAGGTTGATGGCAAAGACCCTGGAGAAGCTCGACCGCCCCACCATCTCAGTTAGGAGGGGCCAGGCCCTCCGAAGCTCAGGGTGCAATTGTATATTTATCAATTTCACTACACATCTTTTCAACCTAAGCAATGTGCTAATAGAAGATATCATCTACAGACAGCAAGTTTTCTTTGTGATATTTTTGTTCCAGTACGTTAATTTTTAAAGTATCATCATACACCTATCAATGGCATCCAAACAATTATGCAATGATGACCAGAGGCAAGATTTCTAACAGATGTTACATTCCTACTTTAGTGAGCAGATGTAATATTGGCTTCATCTCTCTGATAGGGAAAAATAATGGCGTTTACAGGAACAAATTTTGATGAACTTGTGGAGACATTAAGCAGGGAGAAATGAAATGATGAAACATAATTAATATATTCTAATGGTCTTTCTGTTGGGTGAAGAAATGATAGCTATAATCTACATTTAATATTATGCCTTTATTCCTTTACTTTTAATGAGGGAGAGGTCTTCTGAATCTTTACATTCCAAACATCTTTCTTGCTTTGCTCCTGTGTAGCCATAATGCACATATATGTCAATATACCTATCTACGTAAATATTATTTTCATCCAATAACTTTTTTTGGATCGTTCTCCTATTCTTTCTTCACCACTCAATAGCCTTTACTGAGATTTAGACCTAGTTAGTTAACATTCAGTGTGTATGGCTTCATTATAAGACTTTGATGGATTTTATCATAATGAAATTTGCAAAAGTTTCAGTGATTTGAAAAACTGACAGTTGTTGTATAGATATTTCAGCTTTAACCAGAAAATGACCCAAAATGTGATCAAATTCTTAGATCCACAAGAAAAGTAAATAATTAATTCATTACCTATTGGTCAAATTTAAATATTTAACTAGAAAAAGAGCATATATACATTCACTGGAACTAAAAGTTTACATTAAATGACAACAAATACTGCCAAAGATTGTGGAAATTGATTTAATAGATTAATTAGGTCAACAAATTAGCTCATTTTATATTATTATATACTTGATTCATTAAACATAAAACTCAGCCAACTGAACATTAAAAAATGCATCACAAATACCATTGACTGGTACTAATGGCTGATATGGGTTGTTGCCAGCGTCCTAGGTATCAACCAAGTACCTTCTTAAAATCAGCCTCTGCTGCGCTATTCACTTTCGGCTGCCATTATAATGGGGAGGAGGGGCATGGTATTTGGGATGGGATTAATTGGTACAGGAGAGATAATAAAAAATGGAGTTATGTTCTCACCATCTTCTGCACATGCTGATGGCTGGTGCTTTGATGGTCAAGGCCAACCATCCTGCATACCCTCCTGATGATGCTTTTGGAGATGCAACCCCACATGACACCTGAAGGTTTTGCAGATTGGTCAATGGAGTGGGGAATGTTGGGGGGTAGGGGGGAGGACATATATTGATATGTATGATTTCCCACGCTGTGGCTTCAGACCTTGCTTTACCTAGCTGCTATCTTTTCATAACCAGTAAAAGTACTCTTAATTCTTATGTTGAATTTTTGTCTTCATGCAGTTTGTGGCTAAGGCTTGTTCTTGAGCTGCCAAAAGAAGCCTTCTGTTTCTTTTTTCAGTACTCCTGATCTTAACCAGTTCCAAGTTAGATTTTGGTCAGCTTTGCCTTCAATACTTTTCAAGTATTGGCTATGCATAGCTTTGCTTTTCCAATTTTCAGCTCGTTTCTCAATTACTTCTTTCTTATATTCAGCTTTTGACTTAGTTGTCTTTAAAAGGTCTCCTTTATTTACTTCCTTAATCATTGGTTCTTCACTTTTCTGGATGTAATCATTCAAGCTGTGTCTTTCTTCTTCCACAGTCTGCTTTACTTGTAGGAGTCCTCGGCCACCTTCTGCTCTTGGTAGATATAATCAGTCAACATCACTTTTAGGATGCAAAGCATGATTCATTGTCATAAGCTTCCTCATTTTTCTGTCCAAATTGTCCAACTCCATCTGGGTCCAGTCAATTATTTCTGCAGAGTATCGAATCACAGGTATAGCCCAGGTATTTATGGCTTTTATGATGTTTCCTCCACTATAATTTGGACTTTGATATCTTGCGGATTCGTCGAATGTACTTGGTTGAAGTTAATTCCTTGACTTTATTATACATTAAGTCAGAGGCCTCTAAAATCCCCAAGTACTTGTAGCCTTCTTCTGGTTTTACTACCTTTATCATTTCTTCATTCTCAAGTTCTATTCCATTATCTTCTATGACCTTGCCTCCTTTGGTTGCCATTGTTGCACATTTGTCAATTCCAAACTGCATACCAATGTCTTGGCTAAATTCTTTTGTGCTTTCAATTAATACATTCAGTTCAGCTTTTGTTTTACCAAACAGCTTCAAATCATCCATGTACATCAAGTGCGAAATTTTCAGTCCTTTCTTTGCAAGTTCGTATCCACAGTTCATCTTCTTCAAAATGATTGTTAGTGGTAGCATTGAAAGTATAAAGAGAAGGGGTGAAAGGGAATAACCCTGGAAAATGCCTTGTTTAATTTCAACTTCACCCAGTTCTTCTTCATTAGCCATAAGTTTGTTTTCCAGAGATTCATTGAAGTTTCCATGAATTTTTGTATGTTAAATAATAATAATAATAATAATAACTTTGCATTTATTAACCGCTCCCTCTCCCCACAGGGACCCGGGGCGGTGCACAGGAGAAACTAAAAACAATATAAACAATCAATACAAAATATACAGTTTAAAACACCATTAAACTATGTTATCCCGTGCTAAAAAATTAAAACCCATTAAAATACATTTAAAAATCTATAGACAGAGAGACTATCCAAGGCCGGCCAGTCGAAAGAAATGGGTCTTTAGTTTCATACGGAAGGCGCGGAGGTCCGTGGTCGTTCTGATATCGGGGGGAAGGTCGTTCCAGAGGGCCGGGCCCGCCACAGAGAGAGCCCTTCCCCTGGGCGTCGCCCGCTGACAAAGTCTGGTGGACGGCACCCGGAGAAGTCCCTCTCTGTGGGAGCGAATCGGTCGTGAGGATGTATGTTGCTGCTGATGCCAAAGATTTCCAGGCATTTCTTGATCCATCTATGGGGAACTGAATCAAACGCTTTCTTATAGTCTATCCAAGCAATGAACAGATTGGTTCGTCTTTTCTTTGAATTCTTTAGGATCAGCTTGTCAATCAGCAGTTGCTCCTTTGTTCCTCTTGAATTTTTGCAGCATCCTTTCTGTTCTACAGGAAGCAAGTTATTTCTTTCCAAGTATCCATAAACTTGGTTTGCAATGATACCAGTAAGGAGCTTGTATGTTGTTGGCAAACAGGTGATTTGCCTATAGTTTCCAGGGTCCTAGCTTCAATACAAGTCCACCATATGTGGTAGTATAACCCCGATATCTGATGACATTTCCAACACTTTTCTGATTTATTCTTAGATATTATTGCTATTCTTGTCGAGGATAGATGCCACCTGCCATTGACATTGTCATTTTATAATTCTGAGACAACAGTTTCTGCCATTTCTCTAAATCAATCCCATACCCAAAGTTCCTCCCAAGCTATCATAGTTTCTTTAACTTGTTCTTCCTGTAGTTTAACCTCTAATAAATAAGCATATAGTTTTTAATTACTTTTTCATCAGTATCTGTTAAGATTTTGTCTGATTCAGTTATTTTATCATAAAAACCTTCCATGTTTCGATCTTCATTATATCTAGACTGTATTTGCACATATGAGTACAAATTCATTTCAATTCCTTCCTGTTTCAACTCTTGCATAGAGTTAAGCTCACCCTCTGCATTTAATAGTAATAGATATTTCTGCACATGCCTGAGAAGATGGCTGTAAACTGCCGTTAATCTTATCCTAGGGAAACTCCTGGCTTCCCTGGGGGGGGGAAGGGGGTCCGTTGTTTTTTATGGGGCCCTGATTTGGCTGCCGGAGTGCCCGAGGACTTGTTGGAGCTGCCTGGTGTCATGTTCCAGCATCGGAGAGGGTGCCGGAGAGAGTGGTAGGCAGCCCGCAGGGGCCAGTCGATGAGCGGATGCAATGGAGGCTGCACGCTGCCGGCATGGCTGGATAGACGCCGGCCGGGAGACCTGTAATGATGATATTGAAAGCAAGAGTAATAAACTTTTCTCAGATGTTAGGCAAAATAGTAGCAGTGGTGGAGGTTGTCACTTTTTAATTGAATGGGAACCTCCCTACACAAGGAAGTAACTACAGGCGCTTCCTTGGCTTTGCCAATTTCTATGGGCAATTCATTCCAGCTTTTGCCCAGATTGCACTTCTCATCGCTAACTTGCTAAAGACAAGAGGGAGCACAAACCGAAACCTAGCCAGCCTCTAAAGTGGACCATAAAATGCCAAGCCGCATTTGAAAAAGCAAAAAGACTTTTTTCCAATGAGCTGGTGTTAAAACACCCAGAACTTTTGCCATTCAAGCTGATGCCAGTGACATTAGCAGTCAGAACCATCTTACTCCAGGAGAACAACAGGGCCAAATACCGACCTGTGCATACACTTTGAAAAAACTAACCAATACAGAACAATGGTGGGCAGTGTGGGAGAAAGAAGCCTACGCTGTTCACTGGGCCCTTCTCATGTGGCATCATTTCCTAGAAGAAAGCAAGATTCCATTCCAGGTGTGGACTGACCATAAGAACCTGAAAACTCTCAAGACCCCAAGAAAATTGTCCCCTAAGCAAGTACGTTGGGGCCAATACTTCCAGCATTTCAAATTCACCTTCTGCTATCTGCCAGGGGGAGAACTTCCTGGCTGATGTTTTGTCAAGACTGCCACAATATAATAGCAACAAGCTAAATATAGTCAAACCCCTACTTCCAGCTTCACAATTAGCATCACAAGTCATCACTAAGGTGCAGGCAAAAGAGGACCCCTCTCCACACAATGCCAGCTTTTAAGCAGGCTTTAGTCAATGACAAGTAGTTCCTGAGCCACAAAAATTCTTGCTCGATAAAGAATGGACTGCCCTAGGTGGGAGGAAAACTGTATGTCCCAGCTTGTCAAAGATTAAAGCCCAATGGTTTGTTGGTATAGGAAAAAGGGACAGCTGGGATGGAAGAACCATGGGTGACTCTTACCTGCAGCAGCTGCAAACCTGGGTGGAAAAAGGAACTGGAAGCCCTTTCCGATCAGGAAGAACTGATTGGGGAACCACTAACAGATGATCGTTTGAAGCAGCACATCAATTGCCTCTTGATGGAAGCCCTGCAAAACCTCAACATCTGAGGTGAATTGGTATGCCAATGGAGAGTGGGAGATCCAGCAGCTGAAGGATCCTGAGCAGTCACCCCAATCCAGCTGTGATTGACCAAGCAGCCGACCAAACTAGGGGAGCAGCAGCCATGCTAGGGATCCAACCTCCTGCCATTTCAGCCCTATTTCCTGGCCAACCCAGGGGTCCACGGCTAGAGAGGAAAGCTCCCCTCTTGGGAGTAAAATTTGACAGAGATCCCCAGAAATTGGGGCTTTTCCTGGTTCACATCCTCACCTATATGCAAGAATATGGACACAATTTTCCAACTCAGGGAATACAAGTGCGAGTTGTCACCCTAGCCCTAGAAGGGGTAGCTGCCAGATGGATGGTGACCCTCCACAACTCCAAGCTTCAGAACTGCAGGACTTCGATTGATTCATGACAGCCCTGCACCAGTGCTTCAAAGACCCCCTTGCTATTTCAAAGCCCACAACCATATTAGAGTCATAAAGCAGGGTCGTCACCCTGTGGTTGAATACACCAAAGAATTTCATGACCTGGCTGGCCAAGTGGACTGGCCAGAAGATATCCTAGTCTTCTGCTTCAAAGATGGGCTCAACGATGACCCAGACTGCCTGGCCTGCCCCCCCCCAACTGCCTGCATGAATGGTACCTGGTGGCAGATGAGGCAGCGATTGACATGACCTGAAACCAGGGATGGCGGGAAACATTCAAGCCACAAACCACCATGATGCCGAGGCCATCAGGTTGTTTCAAGTGTGGTAAAGAGGGGCACCATGCAGCAGAGTGCCATTCAAAACCCCTGCCAGAAAGTCTGTTCGCCTTTCAGGGGGGAAACCTGCAAAACTAACCCCCCCCCCAGGGAAAAGAAACCCCCAGGAGGCTTTGGAGTTTCATTCCTCCCCACACCCAGGGTAAGGAACTCTGGCACCCCAAGAAGACTCAAGCAAGTCCAAAAGTAATCCAGAAGATGACCTTCTGGTAAGCAACCCAATCGGACTGCTCACCCTACCCCTAAGACTTTTTATCCCCAGCCAAAGGAAAGAGGAGAAGTAGCAGCATTACTGGACTCAGGGTGTATCTGATGCCTAATTAGCTCAACCCTAGCAGGGAGATTGGCAAACCATCTAAGGAAAATGAAACCTCCCATCTCTTTCTGCCAGCTAGAGGGCACATGCGAAGGAAGATGGCGACTCCTTGAGTGCAGTACGGGTTCGAGGGCCTTTCTGGCCTTCGGACGCCACCAGCCCCTCTTTTCCATCTAAGGGGGCTGGTCCAGCAAGTAATTCACCCTACCGCCGTGATGGGACTATTCTGGCCCTGCGAGGTGCCGTGGGGGCGGCGGGGTGAGGTGAAGACCTGCGGAGCGGCGGAATGAGGCCGACGCGACTGGCGCGGCCTGCCTGGCTTCGGAAGATACTGCCAGCCCCAGTGTCCATCTGCGGGGCTGGCGCAGCAGACGACCGCAAAGCCTCAGGAGACACCGCCAGCCCTAGTGTCCATCTGCGGGGCTGGCGCAGCAGGCAACCACGGAGTTGCGGAGTGAGGCCGTCGCGGCCAGTGCAGCCTGCCCGGCCTCGTAAGATACCGCCAGCCCCAGTGTCCATCTACGGGGCTGGCGCAGTAGGCGACTCGCCCCGCCGCCACCCAGGACCGCTCCGGCCCATGGAGCTGTGGAGAGTGGCAGGCAGGGCCCGCGGAAAGAGGTAGGCGCGGATGGCGCGGAAGAACCCCGCCAGCCCCCGGGGTCCATCTAAGGGGAGCTGGCCCAGCATGCGACTCGCCCTGCCACCACACCAAAATCACCCCGGCCCCGTGGGCTCAGCGGGCTCAGCGGGCATTGTGGGTGACTTGAAGGTCCACAAGGAGCTTCAGAGAGAGGCTGGTGAGGCCTGAGAGAAACCAAGCCAAGGTAGGAGGAAGTTGTGCGGGGATGAACACCTGCAAACCGTGGGTAATTCGACCGACCACGCGGCACCTACTCGGAGGAGGTTGATCCAAGCGGCAGAGGGGTTGCCCGGACAGCAAAGAGGCAAGGCCGGACCGGGTCAAGTGAAGTACCATCCACCCGCGATATACCATCCGGTCGCGCGGCACCCACCCGGACGGTACGAAGGAGATGAGGTGAAGATGGGCCGAGGTGGTGATCCTTTTGGGCCGCGCAACATACCATCTAATTGCACGGTGAACCCAGCCGGCCGAATTGACTCTGAACTGTCTGGACAATCTCCACCGCATGGTGACTTGACTCTTCATTCTACCCCTCCTCCCACTCCCCCCTCTAACTGACAGACATCCCCTACCTTATTTTAGCTAAAGCATCACCTCTCTGAAATCTAACTATATCTTGCTGTAAATATCCAGGCGATTCCCCCCTCCCATGGCCATTATGGGCTCCTTGCAATTACCAATCACCCAATCTGTATTCAAGGACTGATCTCCTCCCCTCTTGCAGGTCTGGCCCCCGTGTTTATCAAGGGCCCACCTCAATGAGGGATGGATTAATCCAGAGAGGTGGCCGAAGGGCGGACTTAGGGGGGTTTTAAACAAATTTTTAATTCGGCTTTTAGGGGGTCCCAGGGTGGGGGGAGGGTTTATTCAGTCAGAGGGGGGTCAAGATACAGGGCCAGCCAGCAGAAGTAGGATAAAGAATGGGTCCATTAAGGAGGGGGGATTGGGGGTCGTCTCTGTTGAGGGCTTTCCCATTCGATCAGTCTTGGGGAGGGGCAGGGGCAGTGGGAGACAGGATGTCCACCGTGGGTCGGGGGACCGTGGCCGCTGGTTACGAGCGGTCATTTGCCCCAACCCCCTGTGCTCCGCTCGTGGGCTAGGCGGTCAGGGACCACAGAGCCGGGGCCCCAGGCTGATGTTCTGCAATGCCAGGTCCATGGTGAACAAAGCCCCCCTCATAAATGACCTTATGTCAGAGGGGGACCCGGACCTGGTGCGAATTACGGAGACCTGGTTGGGCCCCGAGGGGGGTTTACCCCTCGTGGAAATGTGTCCACCAGGCTACCATGCATTTCATTAGCCTCGGGCCCTCAGCAGGGTTGGGGTGGTGGTGGTTATCGTTAAGGCAGGTCTTGAGCCGATGGAGACCACTGTGCCTCAGACGACCGGCTGTGAGTCCCTCTTCATGAAGTGGGGCCTAGGGAGGCAGTTGGGCGTGCTGATTGTATACTTGGCTCCCCGCTATGTAACAGCAGCCCTGCCCGAGCTGCTCGAGGTGATCGCCGAGATGGCGGTGGAGACCCCCAGACTGGTAGTCATGGGGGACTTTAACCTGCCATTGGAGGGCAAAACATCCGATGCAGCTTGGGAGTTCATGGCGTCCATGACGGCCATGGACCTGACCCAAATAGTTCAGGGCCCCACTCATGAGGGAGGACACACGCTGGATCTGATTTTTGTCTCTGGGCAGTGGAGAAGTGATCTCGGAACAGGGGATTTAGCCATCTTACCCTTGTCATGGACAGATCACTCTCTCCTTCGGATGGACTTTCCAATCGTCACATCCCACCGCGGGGAGGCGAAACTGGAGATATTGAGATGGTTCCACCTCAGGCGCCTGATGGACCCTGAAAGGTTCCAGAGGGAGCTTGGGCCAATACCTGTGTCCTTGCTCCGCGACTCGACTGAGGACCTATTGGCCGCATGGTATAGTGCGGCCACAGGGGCCTTGGACCGAGTTGTGCCCTTGCGGCCTCTCACATGGCGTCGAATCACCCAGGCCCCCTGGTTTACCGAGGAGCTGAGGGAGATGAAATGCCGCAAGAGATGCCTAGAGAGTAGGTGGAGATCCTCTCGATCCGAAGCTGACCGAACACTAGTAAGAGACCATATTAGGACTTACTTAGTGGCGTTAAGAGTGGCCAAACATGAGTATTGTGCCACGCTTATCACGTCCGCGGATAACCGCCCTGCCGCCTTGTTTGGGGTGACCCGCTCCCTCCTTCACCAGAGGCCGCGGGAAGCCCCTTTGCAGGGTTGAGCAGAGGAATTTGGAGTTTATCTGCAGGATAAAATCACTCAGATTTGGAGCGAGTTGCCCTCCACTGAAAGTGATCCAGTCGGTTTATCCGATGCTGGTCTTGAGATAACATCTTGGGAGGAGTTTGACTTTGTCACTACCAAGGATATGGACGAGGTTGTTGAGGAGCCTTAGGGCCACCACATGTTTATTGGATCCATGTCCCTCCTGGCTTGTACTGGCATCCTGGGAGGTTACACGAGGCTGGCTCCAGGACATTGTGAACGCGTCTTTGAGAGAGGGGTTCTTACCTACCGCCTTGAAAGAGGCGGTGGTCAGACCTCTCCTCAAAAAGCCTTCCCTGGACCCAGCGTTGCTGGAAAATTACCGTCCGGTCTCCAACCTTCACTTTCTTGCGAAGGTTGTAGAGAGTGTGGTGGCTCAACAGTTTCCTCGACACCTGGAGGAAGTTGATTATCTAGACCCGCGCCAGTCCAGCTTCCGGCCTGGTCACAGCACCGAGACGGCATTGGTCGCGTTGGTGGATGATCTCTGGAGGGCACGGGATAGAGGTTGCTCCTCTATCCTAGTCCTATTAGACCTCTCAGCGGCTTTTGATACCATCGACCATGGTATCTTATTGCACCGATTGGGGGGGTTGGGGCTGAGAGGCACCGTTCTGCGGTGGTTCTCATCCTACCTCTCTGGTCAGTCACAATGGGTGTTGGCAGGAGGGCAGAGGTCGGCCCCGAGGCCCCTCACATGTGGGGTTCCTCAGGGGTCGGTCCTCTCGCCACTTCTGTTCAACAACTATATGAAGCCGCTGGGGTGGAATACCATCTGTACGCTGATGACACTCAGTTGTACATATCCACCCCAAACCACCCCAACGATGCCGTCGAGGTGCTGTCCCGGTGTCTGGAGGCCGTACGGGTTTGGATGGGTAGTAACAAACTCAAGCTCAATCCGTCCAAGACCGAGTGGCTGTGGTTTCCGGCACCCCGGTTCAGCCAAGTAAGTCCAACACTGGCCATTGGGGGTGAACAACGGGCCCCCGTGGAGAGGGCACGCAACTTGGGTGTCCTCCTGGATTCCCGGCTGTCCATGGAGGACCATGTGACAGCCGTGGCCAGGAGGGCGTTTTATCAGGTACGCCTGATATGCCAGTTGCACCCCTTACTGGACCGGGTGGCCCTTCGCACAGTCACTCAAGCCCTCGTGACATCCCGGCTGGACTACTGTAATGCTCTCTACATGGGGCTCCCCTTGAGGTCCCCTAAAGGCTACAGTTAGTCCAGAATGCGGCCGCGCGGGTGATTATGGGCGCCTCAAGGCAAGCCCACATAACACCTCTCCTGCGCGACTGCACTGGCTACCTGTGATCTTTCGGGTGCGCTTCAAGGTGTTGATGACCATCTTTAAATCGCTCCATGGCTCAGGGCCTAGCTATATACGAGACCGCCTCCTGCCCCATACATCCCTTCGTCCGATCCGCTCCCACAGAGAGGGTCTTCTCCGGGTACCGTTGGCCGGGCAATGCTGGTTGGCGACGCCCAGGGGAAGGGCCTTCTCTGTGGCGGGCCTAGCCCTCTGGAACAACCTACCCCCCGACCTACACACCACTTTGGACCACCACCTCTTCTGCCAGCGTCTCAAGACGTATTTATTCCAACAAGCCTGCCTAGCATAACCCCCCGCTTCTGACTTTTATCTGCATAAATTTTAATTCTCAGGGTTTTAAAAGGGTTTTTAGAACGGGATTTTATTTAATAGTTTTTTAATAATGTATTTTGTAATTTTGTATGGTTTTTAATATTGCCTGTGCACCACCCTGTGTCCTTACAAAGAGAAGGGCGGGGTATAAATTTGAAAAAAATAAAAATAAAATAAAAATAACAGTAGCATGGGGGAAACCAGCTGTTTTTGCTACAGAACCATTACCAATAAAACTGGAGGACCATAGTGAGACCCTCACATTGATAGTAGCACCAGGAATGGAATGGCCACTAGTCCTAGGGCTCACATGGTTATGGAAGTGGAACCCTAAAGTAAACTGGAGGGGTGGAATCGTAAAATTCCAGAGACATTCACAAACCTCCCAGAGGGAAGGGGGGTGGAGAAAGGGAAGAGGGGAATGGCCATTACTGGCCACCCTGCTGAGGCCACTAGCATTCCTAAAGAATACCAGGATTTGGCCATGGTATTTAGTGAGGAGGTGTCAGATGAACTCCCACCTCATCACACAATGGATTGTGCCATTGAGATCTTACTGGGGGCTAAACTTCCAAAGCCAAAAATGTACTGCACATCCCCCAGAGAACTAGTCAAACTCAGAGTGTTTATTGACAAAAATCTAAAAAGAGGTTTCATTGAAACTACCTGACCAAAATAGCAGCCCCTGTATTATTCCAAAAAAAAAGATGGCTCCTTATACCTTTGTGTTGACTACTGTAACCTCAACACAATTAGTGTGGGAAATATGTACTCACTCCCACTCATGAAGGAGATTTTGGCCCACCTTTCTAAAGATTTATTTTTTCAAAGCTGGATTTACAAGAGGCATATTACTGCATCAGAATTAGAGATGAGAAAGAGGATGAGTGGAAAACTGCTTTTAACACCCAGCTAGGATGTTGCCAATTTAAAGTACTCCCTTTCAAGGGCCTCCTGCTGTGTTTATGCAAATAAATAATGAGTACACCATGAATATTTATACAAGGGACCCTGGTTTATCTTGATGACATTCTCATCTACACCAAAACAAAAGCAGAACACATAAAACTAGTCTGAGCAAAAATGAATAAAAGCTCTCACACTATTAAGGAAATTCCACCTACAATACCCTCAAAAACCATCCTAAATTGTAATGTATTATATATTTTAGGTCTTTCCAGGTAGATTCATTTTTCTGGCGAGGGCAATATGTTAAATCCATGTATCTGCCATTCTTTAATGGATGAAGAGGGGGTTGTTGGATTTGATGCATTTTGTTCTTTCTCCTTTCTATGTCTTGCCTAGCATGCTTATATAAACTTTAACCCAATTTATAACAATTACCTGGCACCTTACAGGTCTGGAAAATCCTCACCTCTTGCAGGATGCAAAGGGGGGGGGAGAGAAACTCCAGAACATGATCCTTGAGAATTCCTGCTGGTACAAAAACATCTTTACATCTGCGGATTGATGGGAATCCGCTTTGGGAGGAGTTCCTAAGTCCCTTTATCATGGACTGTATAGCCTGAGGGTCCCAGAGCCTGCTTTCAAAGTTGATTTACTGTCACTCCTTTTCAATAAAAGATTCCTTTTGAAATGCTTGATTTTCAAGAGTCTACGCTTTTCTGAAGTGGGGGGGGGGCAAGGCAGGTCCTCACAGCAGTTTTATTTTAACACTATACATATTTTGTAGACAGTGTATTGACTGGATCAAATCTGTTTTAAACCACACTAACAATAATACAAATAAGTATGTGTAATCCCAATCTTCCAACTTGAACAATACTATTCTCTCATTTCTCCCATTAATTGATTTAAACATAGATAACAATTCTTTGTGCCATGTATTTGTTTAGTCCCTACTAAATAACTAATATTTAATGTTTTAAAATTTACTCATTATTCCACCATAACTTCAATATTCCAAGTGTATAGGATTACTAATAAAGCTAAATATTAACAATATTTAATCAATCCCCAGAGTGTATCTCAAAATCTCCACAATTTCTAATCCTTAATATTTTAAATTCACAATATACTTTAACATATTATTAATGTTAATAATACAATTACATTACCTAATCCTAAATGTTCATCTACTAAGCTTAACTTATTTTTAGTTATAATATGTTGTATTATCTCTCTCTGTGTGTACACACACACACACACACACACACAAACACACACACACTATTTCCCCTATTTGTATTTTTCCATTTTATTAATATTTTCTGTCATCATCCAGCATCTCTCAACCTTTTAAGAGCGGTAACCTGGCTGGGCCACGAGGGAGGACTTCCTCTCGTGGATATGTGCCTGCCAGGTTACCGTGCGTTTCATCAGTCTCGGGCCCTAGGCAGGGGTGAGGGGTAGCGGTTATTGTTAGGGAAGGTCTTGAGCCGAGAGAGACCACTGTACCACAGATCACCGGCTGTGAGTCCCTCTGCGTGAAATGGGGCCCAAGGAGGCAGTTGGGTGTGCTGATCATGTACCTGGCTCCCCGCTACATGACAGCAGCCCTGCCCGAACTCCTTGAGATGATCGCAGCGGTGGCGGTTGGGACCCCCAGACTGGTAGTCATGGGGGATTTCAACCTGCCATCGGTGGGCGAATCATCCGAGGCAGCTCGGGAGTTCATGGCCTCCATGACGGCCATGGACCTGACCCAGGTAATTCAGGGTCCCACACACGAGGGTGGACACACGCTGAATTTGATTTTTGTCTCTGGCCAGTGGATGAGTGATCTGGGTGTAGGGGATTTAGCCATCGTACCCCTGTCATGGTCAGATCACTCACTTCTCCAGCTCGACTTTCCAATCGCTACACCCCACCGCGGGGAGGCGGAACCAGAGATCCCTAGGTGGTTCCGCCACAGGTGCCTGATGGCCCCTGAGAGGTTCCAGATGGAGTTTGGGCCATTACCTGCGACCCTGACCCGCACCCCGACTGAGGACCTGGTGGTGGCATGGAGCACTGCGGCCGCCAGGGCCCTGGATTGGGTCACGCCCTTGCGGCCTCTCCTGTGGCGCCGAGTCACCCAGGCCCCTTGGTTCACTGAGGAGCTAAGGGTGATGAAACGCCTCAAGAGTTAAAGAGGAGATCCTGGAAGGTTACACGAGGCTGGCTCCAGGAAGTAGTGAATGCTTCTTTGAGTGAGGGGATCTTGCCTACCACCTTGAAAGAGGCAGTGGTGAGACCCTTCCTCAAGAAGCCTTCCCTGGACCCAGCATTGTTGGTAAATTACCGTCCGGTCTCCAACCTTCACTTTCTAGCGAAGGTTGTAGAGAGTGTGGTGGCACAACAGTTTCCCTGTTATCTGGAGGAGATTATCTGGACCCGTGCCAATCCGGCTTTCAGCCAGGACACAGCACTGAGACGGCATTGGTCGTGTTGGTGGATGATCTCTGGAGGGCCAGAGATGGGGGTTGTTCCTCCATCCTGGTTCTATTAGACCTCTCGGCGGCTTTTGATACCATCGGCCATGGTATCCTATTGCATCGACTGGAGGGGTTGGGGGTGAGGGGCACCGTTTTATGGTGGTTCTCCTCCTACCTCTCCAGTTGATCGCAATTTGTGTTGGTAGGAGGGCAGACGTCGGCCCCAAGACCCCTCACATGTGGGGTGCCTCAGGGGTCGGTCCTCTTGCCGCTCCTGTTCAACACATATATGAAGCCGCTGGGTGAGATCATCCGTGGTTTTGGGGTAGAGTACCATCTCTACGCTGTCGATACGCAGCTGTATATATATCTACCCCGAACCACCCCAACGATGCTGTCAAAATGATATCCCAGTGCCTGGAAGCCGTGCGGATCTGGATGGGAAGGAACAGACTCAGACTCAACCCGTCCAAGACCGAGTGGCTTTGGCTTCCCGCGTCCCGGTACAACCAGTTCACTCCATCACTGGCCATACGGGGGGAAATTCCAGCCTCTGTGGATGGGGCACGCAATTTGGGCGTCCTCCTGGATACTCGGCTTTCTATGGAAGATCAAGTGACGGCCGTGGCCAGGGGGGCGTTCTACCAGGTTCGCCTGGTACACCAGTTGCATCCCCTATTGAACCGGGATGCCCTTTGCACGGTCACTCATGCCCTTGTGACATCCCGTCTAGACTACTGTAACGCTCTCTATGTGGGGCTTCCCTTGAGGTGCTTCCCTTGCCGCACGGGCAATTCTAGGTGCCCCTAGGCATTCCCACGTAACACCGCTCCTGCGTGAGCTGCATTGGCTGCCTGTGGTCTTTCGGGTGCGCTTCAAGGTGCTGATCACCATCTTTAAAGTGCTCCATGGCATGGGACCTAGCTATCTGCGAGATCGCATCCTGCCCCATACACCCCTTCGACCGATTCGCTCCCACAGAGAGGGACTTCTCCGGGTGCTGTCCACTAGGCAATGCCAGTGGGCGACGCCCAGGGGAAGGGCCTTCTCTGTGGCGGGCCTAGCTCTATGGAACGACCTACCCCCCGAGCTCAGAACAACCCCAGACCTCCGCGCCTTCCGTCAAAAGCTCAAGACCCATCTCTTTCAGCAGACCGGCCTGGCCTAACCTACCTTCCAGCCCTTTTAGTCTGAATATTTAAATCGTTTTAATCGGATTTTTAAGGGGTTTAGTTTTTAGGATTTTAGGTTGTTTTTTTTTTAATAAAAGTTTTTATTGATTTTACAATTTTATAATATTAGGGAAGGGTAATTAGGGTTTATATTATACATTTTAGAGCTTCCATACCAGAGATGGTGACTGCAATCGGGTCCTCATACAATATCATGTTGAACAAGTAGTGTTAGGAGATATATACATTTGGCACATTTTTAAGATTCATACATTCAATCTTTGGTTTTACATTTTTATCCGTTTCAAGAATTACAATAGTTCAAAATTAATTAATTTTGAGATCTGAGCCTTTTTGCTATCGCACCTTCTTTCTCCCTCCCCTCAGAGGGCGGGGCCGTGGCTCCTCCTGTCCCTTCTTCTTCATTGCCCAGGATTCAGGAATGTTTTTAAAGAATGGCCTCTGCCTCTGCAATTGTTTTAATTCTAATTCTGCCTCCCTCCCAGAATACCAACATTCCTTCAGGCATTAACCATTTAAACCAGATCCCATTTTTATATAATTTTTTAGACAAGAAGGAAAATTTCCTTCTTGCTTCTCTAATCTTTTTTGGGATCTGCTTTAATATGGCAATATCTTTTTGTTCATATTTCAACGGATCCTCCCGTTGTGCCCTTAGTATCTCCTCCCGTGTGTACCTTCTTAAAAATTTAATATGAATCTCTCTGGGAACTTCATTTATTCTAGCATATGCTGAATTAATTCTATAAATTAAATCTATTTCCCCCCAAAGATATTCTTTAGTTTTTTTTATATAATCTGCTAAAATTCCACTCATTAAATCTCTTAAATCTTCACCTTCCCTTTCAGGAACATTCTGAAATCTAAGGAAGAAAGACATTCTTTCAAATTCAAATTTAGACATGTGCCCAGAAAATTCTGACGTTTCTTTCTGCAATTCTTTTAACTCGTCCCTCATCTCGGCTGCCCCCTTCTTCAACTCTCCAATTTCCTGTTGGTTAATTGTTATAGTTTTTTGTGACTCCCGCAGTTCATCTCTTAAATCTGAAAAATCTTTCGTCAAGCCTATCCGCATTTCTTGTATTTCTCTCATTATGTCATCAAGCATTAGTCCTTTCTCTTTCTCTTTGTCTCCTCCTGTTGCCCCCTTCTGTAACATGGTAGAAATTTTGGCTTGTTGTGAAGTCGGGGTGGCTCTAGATGAAGTTTGAGCTGGAAGGGCTTTTCCCGTCGGAGATTTTTTTTTATGAGGCATTTGTGATTTTAAGTTCGTAGGGTAAAAATGACGTTGAGGAGTGGGCAGTCTATGAGGTTCAAGATATCAGGAACACATTAAGTCAGAGTCCAATTTTCAATTTTTCAAGTTTTATCAAGTCCAGAGGGATAATTTTTCTATAAATCCACAATAAGAAGGTCCACGTATTGGGAAGTACACCAAGGGCTTCTTGGGAATACCGAAGAAATATATTTTCCTTTAAATTCCAAGTAACTGAAGGGATATTACATAACTCAATAAAAGTTTATCATCCGGAACAAAGAAATCACCATCTTGCCGCCTCTCCTCCGGGAGTGCGAAGAAAGTGAAAGCAAAGTAAAAGTTTCTGCTGTTTAAACAAGCCGCAGATATAGTGTTGCCAATTGTAATTCCAGCATTGAAACAGAGTTTCTTTAGTTGGTATAAGAATGGATGATGTTAATCTTTCTCTCTCCTTGATTCGGAGAGCATTTTAAACAGCCACTTTTATGAGAGGGGTTTTTCGTAATTGAAACTCCCCCCTCTGTTCTTTTTTTACAACGATTTAATGGATCGTAAAGCAATAACTCACAGTCACTTTTCCTTTGAAAGAAGGTCCCGCTGCAGCCCCAGGTCCGGCATTTCAGCCCGTCTTCTTTTTTCCGCTAATTCCAGTAAGCGCTGGAAAGGGGGTCGCACCCCCCCGCTTTCCGCTCCCTCAGCTCCTAGAATAAAGCGGGAAAGGGCATCCCACCGACCGCCGTCGGTACGGAAGCCCCCCGCAGCCGCTCGTCCGGCAGGGAGTTAACCCAAACTCCCTGAACCCCCCTGGGTGGCCAGCTGAAAAAGCAAGCGGCAGGAGCACCCGAAAGCACTTCTGTTGCTGTCAAGGATTTTAGGTTTTTTAGTGCAGGGATAAATTGTTTAATTGGATTTTATATATTTATGATGTATGTATGTTTGTATGTTTTTTAATTCCCCTGTGCACCGCCCCGAGTCCCTTCAGGGAGAGGGAGCAGTCTATACATTAAAATTATTATTATTATTATTATTATTATTATTATTATTATTATTATTATTATTATTATTATTATTATTATTATTATTATTATTATTATTATTATTGAAATTTCATCATTTATTTACTTTTTAGTTATCTATCTCTCCCTCCCTCCCTCTCGCAGCTCTTTTTGATATGTGTGCATCTGCTGAACATTCCTTTCTAGGTGCCCTTTGTCTCTTTCTGCTGTATTATTTGACCACCCATCAACAAGACTTCCTTTTTTTAAAAGAGATTTTCCTTTTTTTCCTCTAAATATTTCTTTTTTTGAATGGATTTTTTTCTTTTTTCTCTCTGTTTTATTTCTATATTTCCAATGTTTCAATATTTAAAAAACTGTGTACACACAACTACTGTATAACCCCCAACCTACCTACCTACTGTATTTCTCCCTCTCTCTCTATCCCTCTACCTACCTACCTACTGTATTTCTCCCTTTCTCTCTCTATCCCTCTACCTACCTACCTACTGTATTTCTCCCCCTCTATCCCTCTACCTACCTACCTATTGTATTTCTCCTTCTCTCTCTATCCACCTACCTACCTACCTACCTACCTACCTACCGTATTTTCCCCCTCTCTGTATCCCTCTACTTACCTACCTACCCTAGAAGGGGAAAAGCCTTCTCTGTGATGGGCCCAACCCTCTGGAACGCTCTTCCCCCCGACCTCCGTGTCATCTCGGACCTCCGCCTGTTCCGCCAGCGTTTAAAAACGCACTTCTTCCAACAAGCTGGTCTGGCATGATCTTACTCGAACACCGTACTGCTTTTAGTTACCAAAGTTTTAATTCAGGGGTTTTAATATAGGTTTTAGCGCAGGGTGGGTTAATTTAATTTAGTTTTAAGAATGTTTTATTTTTGTATATTTGTATATTTATATTTTATATTCCCTGTTCGCCGCCTCGAGTCCCTATGTGGTGAGATGGGTGCGACTTATAAATTTGAATAATAAATAATAAATAAAATAAATACCTACCTACCTACATACCTATTTCTCTCTCTATCCCTCAACCTACCTACCTACCTACTGTATTTCTCCATCTCTTTCTCTATCCCTCTACCTACCTACCTACTGTATTTTCCCTCTCTCTCTATCCTTTTTCCTACCTACCTACTTACCTACTTACCTACCGTGTTTCTTCCTCTCTATTCCTCTACCTACCTACCTACTGCATTTCTCCATCTCTCTATCCCTCTAGCTACCTACCTACCTACCTACCTACCTACCTACCTACCGTATTTTCCCCCTCTCTGTATCCCTCTACCTACCTACCAACCTACCTACCTACCTAAATATTGTATTTCTCCCTCTATACCTGTACCTATCTACCTACCTGCTGTATTCATTCCTCTCATCTATCCCTCTATTTACCTACCTACCTACTGTATTTCTTCCTCTCTCTATATTCCTCTACCTAACTACCTATCCCTCCCCTACCCAGACCATCCCCCCAGTCAACCTCCTTCAGGCCCCCCTCCCTCCTTCCCTTGAGCCTAACGCAGTGGCAGGCAAACTCATTAGTCAACAGAGCCAAATATCAACAGTGCAATGATTAAAATTTCTTTTGAGAGCCAAAAGAAGGTGTGGCCTGTTTTGGGGGAGTGGCTCGGTGGGCATGTGACCAAGTGGGCATGGCCAACTTGGAAAATGTGGTGAAACTCACTTAATGACATTCTTGCTTAACAACCAAAATTTTGGGCTCAATTGTGGTCATGTCCTTTTTTCCCCTTCCTTCCTTCCTTCCTTCCTTCCTTCCTTCCTTCCTTCCTTCCTTCTTCCCCCCCTCTCTCTCTCTTTCTTTCTTTCTTTCTTTCTTTCTTTCTTTCTTTCTTTCTTTCTTTCTTTCTTCTCTCTCTCCCACTTTCTTTTTCTTACTTTTTCTTTTTTTCTTTCTTTCATCTCTTCCACTTTCTTTTTCTTTCTTTCTCTTTCTCTCTCTTTTACTTTCTGTCTCTCCCTGTGTGGCTCTTTGTCTCTCGCTCCCTCCCTCCCTCCCTCCCTCTCTCTGTCATTCTCTCTCTGTGTCTGTCTCTCTCTATATCTCTCTCTGTATCTCTCTGCCTCGCTCTCCTTCCTCCCCCATCTGTCACTCTGTTTGTGTTTGTGTGTCTATCTTTCTCTCACTCATTCTCTCTCTGTGTCTCTCTCTCTCCCCTCCCTTTCTCTCTGTCACTCTGTGTGTGTGTCTGTCTATCTCTCATTCATTATCTATGTGTGTCTTTCTCCTCCCTTCCTCTCTGTCACTGTCACTCTGTGTGTGTGTGTCTGTCTGTCTTTCTGTCATTCACTCACTTAATCACTCTCTTTCTCTCTCTGTGTCTCTCTCTCTCTGTCTCTCTGTCTGTCTCTCCCTCCCTCCCCCACTCTCTCTGTGCCTATCTTGTCTTCCAGCCGCAGCCTCACTCCATGGAAAACATAGCCGCGTGCATGCCGCACAATTACAGTCCGGAGCAGGACCACAGTCCCTCTCCCAACTGGTCCTTCCTTGCTCAGAGGGCTTCGGAGGGAAGCTTCTGCAGAAGCCTGGGTGAGTGAGAACAACTTCCTGCCGTTACAAACTCTCCATGAAGCACCGGCCAGGAAAAAACATAGGCGTATGCGCACAGCCCATACATTTATAACCTCGGAGAGTACATAATGGCTGTAATTACGCAGCGCACTCGTGCACCTATGTTTTCCACAGAGCTACCAGGTGCCTGCTGCCTCAAGGGAGGGAGGGAGGGAGGCCTAGGGGGAGGGGCTATAGAAGCGCCAGGAGCTGCAGGGATGAAGCCAGAAGATGCTGGACGCTTCTTTTATATAGAAAAAGTTTTATTGAGTTTTACAAATTTTTTAACAAAAAAGGGTAGGGTAAGGTGAATTGAAAAGATATTTTGAGAACTTTCACGTCGGGAACGTTGGCCCTCCCGGGCTTCTTAACAAGACATTGGTAATACATTTTTCAATAATACAACAAGGTGAAAATAAATGCAAAGATATAAATTCTGAATTCTATGCTGGCAGTCGTGTACAAACATCTAGACAAAAATTATACTGTATTAATAAAAATAAAAATAAAAGTCATTTTTTAGATCTAAGTCTCTTGGCAATTGTGTCTTCTTGTTCTCCTTCCTGGCCCCCAGCAGGTGGGGCCGTGGCCCCCTCCGTCCCCCCTGAATCTTCCCCCAGGATGGAGGAATGTTTTTTAAGAAAGGCATCCGCCTCAGCAACTGTTTTAATCCTTACTCTTCCTCCGTCCCAGAACACCAACATCCCTTCTGGCATCGCCCACTTAAACCAAATCCCGTGGTTGAACAATTTTTTAGATAAGAAGGAATATTTCCGTCTCATCTCCCTAATCTTTTTTGGGATCTGCTTCAAGATGGCTACTTCCTTTTGTTGGTAAATTAATGGACCCTCCCTCTGCGCCTTCAAGATTCCCTCCCTTGTCGACCTTCTAACAAATTTAATATGTATCGATGCTGGACGCTTCTGATCCTGGGGGTGGGGGAGGTGGAAGGAGAGCGGCTGCAGGCGCATGTGTCATGTGTCGCTTTCCGTGTTGCCCCTAGCAACGTGCCTTCTCAAGGCCAGTCAGTCACACGCAGAAAGTTTTGCCATTATGTGTGCGTGATGCAGCAGCTGGGTGGGAGGAGCTACAGGGAGGTTAAAACCTCACAAGTGGGTACATTTTACGTTTGTGTACCTTGCACATCACACACGTGTGCTAGCCACAAAAATAGTATGTATTATATCATCGGAAGTCCTTGGGAACATTGTGTAAAAATTTGGTGTCAATCGGTCCAATAGTTTCTGAGATTAGCGGCTTTGCAAAAACTATTTTACATTTTTATTTAAATAGATTTACAGCCTTATAGTTTTCCAATTATATATCTTCCCAATTGTCCAAATTTTAAATCTACAAAAGGGGAAAACCCCTTATCAAGTGTTCTCAAATTATCCAAATTGTCTTCTAACATAAAGTCAAGGTCAGGCCATCTTCCAGATGATGTTACTTCTATTCTGTGTATTACACTTTGTGTGTATTGGATTCACTTTCACTGGGTATACTGCAGCTATTTGACCTCTCTTCTTCCAGTAGATGGCTCTCTGTCAGAGTATGAATATTCATGAATTGGATTAGGGCATAGCAACAGCTCAGCCAATGGGGAACTATTTGGTAACTGGAACATAATATTTGTTGTATAGACCCATAAGAGACAGTTTGGAGCCTCGGCTTGGCTTAACTGTTCTGTGTATAAGCTTGAGGGCACTAGCTTCTCTCTTCTCTATTTTGCCTTCTCCATTTTGTGATTCCATTTTGTGCTGTGTTTGTACTTGCTATTTCTCTTCTCTACAACGTGGACTGCAAAGTAGGTCCGGCTTAAGTTAAGAAGTGTGCATGTAAGTGTGTCAGCATGCAATATTGTGCAATTATCAAGAAAATTATACAGAGCCCGATTGCAACCAGGAGATTCTTTGCAGCAGAATTTTGTACAAATGCAAACTTTATTTGTAGATTTAGAACAGTGTGGAAGGAAAATTCCTGAATCTCAAAAAATGCTGTTGGTGTTAAACAGTCTGGATGAAACGTGGAACATAGTTTCTGCAGCATTTGAGTGCAAATCAGAGCAGGAGTTGTGTTGGGCCTTAAAGTCTTGTTTGATTGCTGAGGAGAACAAGTTTCATTTTAGGAGAAGCCACAAGGAAAAATTCCTGAGGTGGGGGCCCAAGGAGCAGAAAGGGAAATGTAACAGACTGGCTGTCTGCAGAGTCCAGAAAACTAGCAGAAGACACTGGAATACAGTCCAGCAACAGAGGCGGTGCTTCATTTGTGGTGAAAAGACACATTTGAAGATAGACTGTTTGCAAAAGAATGACTATTTGCAAAGAAGAAACTCTTTGCAAAACAGAAACTCTTAACAAGGAAGAAAATCAGCAGATGGACAAGTTGCCATGGCAAACGTTAGCTATTGCAATAGCAGAGACAAATGGCTGATAGACAGTGGGGTTTCAAGTTTCAAGCAACAAGAGGTGTGTTACTTTTGGGGAGACTGCAGGATTGCCTCGCCATCCCTCAGGCCAGCTGGTCTTCAGCATGCAGCTCATCATCCTCCAGATGTCAGATTCCCAATGCCCAGTGCCAAATCAGAGGTGCCTCCCCCCTCTAGGGACAGACAGAGGGGGAGGGAAAGAGAGAAAGAAAAAGAGAGAGAGAAAGAAAGAGAGAGAGATTGGGAAAGAGAGAGGGGGGAAAAGAGAACAAGAGAGAGGGAGAGAGAAAGAGAGGGAGGGAGGGAAAGAGAAAGAGCAAGAAAGAGAGGGTGAGAAAGAGAGGGGAGAAAGAGGGACACATGCACTCACAGGGACACACACGTTGATTGTAACCTCCTTGGGGCTAATAAGAATTGTTGCAAAACTGAGTGGACCACTAGACTCGCAAACAATGTAAAAAATGACCTATCGCATTTCCCCAAAAATAAGATAGGGTCTTATCGAAATATGACCTTGGCATTATTAACAGGGAAGGGCCTATTATTTTCTGGCAGGTGGGGTGGGTGAGAAGTGAGACGCACATCTTACCTTTCTAGCTCCATTGAATTCCTTGCCATTGTGTCCAGGAAAGCTCCTGGTAAAAAGAAAAACCTTCTCGTGAGTTCAGTCAAACTTCTTGACCTGCGAGAAGGTTTTATTTTACCAGGTGTTTCCCTGGACATAATGGCAAGTAATGCAATGGAGCTGCCAATCTCTGGTAAGAGGCGCGTCTAGCAGCCCAACACTTCCCACTGTGCCCCAATGTAATGGCAGCCTGGCTGCTTCCCTTCCCTGCTGTCCCTTTAGCAACGGGTGCCAGGTGTGGGAGGGAGAGAAGCAAAGTGCGCATCTTACCTTGCCATTGTGTCCAGGGAAGCACCTTGTAAAAAACCTTTCTCTTGAGTTCAATCAAACTTCTTGACCTTGCAAGAAGGGTTTTTTAACCAGGTGCTTCCCTGGACAGAATGGCGAGGAACACAATGCAGCTACCAGTCTCTGGTAAGAGACATGTCTCATGGCCCAACACCTCCCACCCTGCCAGCAATGGTAATGGCAGCCTGGCTGCTTCCCTTTACTGCTTTCCCTTTAGCGAGGGATTGCAGGTGGGGGGAGAAGCAAGGCATGCATCTTACCTTTCCAGCTCTGTTGGGTTCCTCACCATTGTGTTCAGAGAAACACTTTGTTAAAAAAACTCGCAAGGTTTTTTTGCAAGATGCTTCCATGGACAGCAAGGAACACAAAGGAGCTGCCAGTCTTTGGTACCACTAGGATGCATGCCTCACATCTCCCCTGCCCCACCTGCCACCTTCCTCTATACTGGTAAAAGATGCTAAAAATGAGTCTGTGAGATGCCAAACAAATGAGAGAATGGGGAGAGGGAAAGGAAAGAAAAGACACAAAAAGGAAGAAGGGAAGGCATAACAAAGAGAGAGAAACAGAAAAAGGAGAGAATGGGAAGAGAGAAAGGAAGGGAAAGAAAGAAAAGAGGTAATGCAGAGGAAAGAGAGAAACAGAAAAGGGGAGAGGGAGGGGGGGAGGGAAAGAGACCCATTTGCCACACATAGAAAAACCATAATCACAAACCCTGAACCCAACCCACACACAAGGAAACCACAATGGTTATGTATGGTACAACAATCAATTTATTCAAATTCAACAATACTTTCAAACTCAACAATTTATTCAAACTCAATTCAATAATTTATTCCTGTCCAGATATAACTGTCCAGATCCTGAATTACAATCTGTCCTTCTTGTGACTCCAGTTCTTTCATCACCATTGGTCCCAAGTGTTCATGTTTTGCAATAGCAGTCTCCTTAAAGGAGTATCTTTTGTCCATATACTCTGCTCTTATGGTGTTTGCCACACATTCACCAGTAATTTGCTCCCATGCATTCCTCACCCAATTTACCAATTCTGGCAGGCTTCACAAAATTTCCTCTGTTGTCCTTTATCATTCGGTATTCAATATAATCATTTATTTGGATGTGCAGATTGTTTTTAAATGGCTTATTAATACCTATATCCAATGTCTGCAGGTAGCCAGTCATCCCTGCAGGGATCATTATTTGATCTATCCTGTGTTGTGCAAGAAATCTTTTCATTTCACATCCCACACTACCATGCCTCTTTGTCCACTTCTTAGAACAAGTGGCAACACTATCTCCACCCTTTTTCTTATTGCTGCCTGGGTGCACCAGGCTTTCTCTGTTTCCAAGGACAGAAATCCCTCCAATCCTCTCTACTTTGTCCTTCTTTCCGTTACTTATTAATAGAAGTGCCACCTTGGTACCATCCATTTGAATGACCAAGATACATGTTACCCAGGTGCTTTCATACCCTGTGGCAGAAATATAGATGGATGTGGCACCTCTTTGGTCAATGGTGGTTTGAGCCCCTTGTCCCATGAACACCACTGTTTCATCCATAATAATAATATTCAATAATTGGTACTTGACAAAGTCAGTGCCATCAACAAATGAATGAAAGCACTGGCCCATTTCACCAGTTCATTAAACCCATTGATGCAAAACCCTGGGGGCCTGGTGATTGGGATTTGGCATTGTGGTTTCGCTGTGTGTGGGTTTAGGGTTTGCAATTGTGGTTTCCCTGTGTGTGGGTTGGGTTCACGGTTTGTGACTGTGGTTTCTCTGTGTGTGGCATCTTCCACCATCTTCCAGCCTGAACAGCAAGGTAGAACTCCTCAGAGACAGTTCATGTCACTGAAGGAAGTTATCCAGCAGTGTTTAGAGGCTTTGAATTCTTCCCGGGGAATTTGTAATTGTGGTGCCATTTCAAGGGCAAATGCTTGAATATTAGCCTTGCGTACAATCAAAGCCTTTGCTCTCCTGTCAGTGATCCATTCAGATATGGTGTCTTCAGGTTCTGGAAATAATGGTTGCTGACCTGATCCACATTTGTGCTTCTTGCCATTTCCCCCCTGCACCTGTTGGCTGAGGTTACCATACTCCACTATCCAAGCCGCCAGATTCTTGCACTGAGAATCCTCCACAATTCCTTTCTTGAATTCCACAGAACACCTATTTCTTTTTGAACTCATCTTGTCTGGTGGTCAAAATAAAAGTAATTTCAGATCATTAAACCCATTGATGCAAAACCCTGGGGGCCTGGTGATTGGGATTTGGCATTGTGGTTTCTCTGTGTGTGGCAAATGGGTCACTTTCCCTCCCTCCCTCCCTCCCTTTTGTGTTTCTCTCTCTTTCATCTGCCTTTCTTTTTCTTTCTTTCCCTTCCTTTCCCTTTTCCCATTCTCTCCCTTTTGTTTTTCTCTTTCTTTCCTCTGCCTTTTTTTTTCCTTTTTCTTTCTTTCCCTTCCTTTCCCTCTCTCCATTTTTCGGTACCAAAGACTGGCAGCTCCATCGTGTTCCTCGGTGTTTCATCCATGGAAGCACCATGTAAAAAAAAAAACGTGAGTTTTTTTTATAAGGTGCTTTCCTTGATGAAATGGCAAGGAATTGGAAAGGTAAGATGTGTGCCCTGCTTCTCCCCCCACCTGCCATCCCTCACTAAATGGACAGTGGGGAAGGGAAGCAGCCAGGCTGCCGTTACCATTGAGGCAGGATTGGAGGTGTTCTTTTTGTGCAGGAATGAACAGGGCACCAGGCATGTTGCTGGCCTGCCATTCTTTTTGCAGTGGGATCTTTCTGTGCAGGAGGGATGGAGTGCGAGGTGCATTGCTGGTCTGCCACACCAGCAGGGTGGGCCCTCTTTTTGCTTCCCCTTCAGCTGTACTGGTAGGTATGGCAAGGGCATGTGGGGTGCATAGGGCATGTCCCCCCATGCCCGTCCTCTGGCCTCACCTCCTCACCTCAGTTGTTTACATGTAAAGCAATCAGTGGAAATGGCAGGGACCGGTTTTTGGGACATGTCTTATTTTTGGGGAAACACAGTAATAAAAAGAAAAGTAAAACAAAAGCAAATGGAACACCCCCAGGAGCAAAACAAATTAAAGTTTAATTTGTGTATATTATTTAATGGACTGCTAAATTGGCCTCACCCACATGACCACCTAGTTACATGACCATCCAGCCATGCCTACCTAGTCACATCCACCCAGTCAAATGATCACCTAGTCCACCCCCAGTCTGCCCCCCAACAGTCCGAGGGACTGTGAAGTGGCCCCCTGTTCAAAAGGTTTGAGGACCCCTGCAATATTATATGGGAAAAAGCCATCTCTTCCACATTTAAGGGGCTTTTGGAAGTACTGCATGGGTGCATATTCTAAAAGCAATCAGAATAAAAGGACAACCAAAGGCTAGAAAGCTCGGGTTTATAGGCTATAAGCCAGTGTTTTTCAACCACTGTGCCGTGGCACACTAGTGTGCCATGAGATATTGTCTGGTGTGCCGTGGGAAAAATTCCTGCCAGAATATCAGCTTTGTGTTCAGCCAAACAGGCCCAGGTTTCGCACTGAGTAAGTAAACAGAAATATGAACAATTATAAAATACTTTATTATTTCATAATAAAGTAATTATAAAATAATTTCTTTGTGTTTATTTGATTCCTATTCAAGAGAATTACTTTATATATAGTCAATATAGGCACAGAGTTAATTTTTTTAAACATTTTCTAATGGTGGTGGTGTGCCTCGTGATTTTTTTCATGAAAAAAGTGTGCCTTTGCACAAAAAAGGTTGAAAAACACTGGGATAGTGGGTTCTTCTGTGGGTAGTTCAGGTATGGGGCTGAAATCCTGGCCTGCTGCTACTCTAAAAGGGGTGAAATCCTGTCCTTGAAGGCCACCTCTGCAAAAGGTAAAAATTCAGTCCAGTTTTCCTTTTGAAAATTAATAAAAAATCTTAGATATTGTTCTAGGAACGAATTAAGTTTTTCAGTTTACCTGTTAGTTTGGGCATGGTGCAATGAGCTCAACCCTTGGGTTGTGTCAAGTAAAGTTAAAAATGCCCTCCAAAATTTTGAGGTAAATTGGACCCCTAGGTTAGAGATGATTCTCTGTGGGGCTTGATGAAGGCGATAAATGTGCATCAGGAATAACTTAGCTAGACTTTTGGCAGTTGGGATCGTTTGGCAAGGTATAAAATGTGCCTGTTTTGAAAACAGGTCTGTTACAACCCAAATGATAGTATTTCCTGCACTTTCTGGTAGTTCAGCAATAAAGTCCATAACAATCTCTTTCCAGGGTGCTGAAGGTTCAACTACCTTCTGTAATAGTCCTGGGATTTTCCTGTGATGTCTTTTAGCTGCCGCACAAATAGGGCAGCTGACTACATAGCTCTCTATGTTCTTTTTTAGTGAAGGCCACCAAAATTGTCTTTTAAGTAGGTATAAATTTTTTACAAACCCAAAGTGTCCAGCTAATTTGGAATCGGGGCACCTTGCCATTAAGGGCAGTCTTTGGATAGCTGGAGTATACAACTTCCCTCCCACCCAAGCTAAATTATCTTTTATTAGGCCGCTGGATTTGTGGTTCAAAAACCATTCATAGGGCTTCCGGTTGAGTCGCGGGCGTCGCCGGCAGGCTTTTTCAAGCCTGCCAACCCAGCCGCCCGTAGAGGCGTTTTTAAAACATCTAAAACGCCTCGGAAAACTCCAAGCTCCTAAGGATCTTGTGAGAGAGCCAGCGCCGTCGGGTAGAGTCCCTTGCGGAGCACCCCAGAGGGTTTCTTTTGCCTCTGGGGTGCGAGCAAGGAGGGGCTCCCCTTCTAAGCAGCTGTTTGCTCCGAGCGTCTGGGAACCTCCGCTTTTAGCGGAACAAGATGCCGCATTCAACCTTCAATCCATATTCCAAACAAGCCAAGGAAAGTACCCTGCTTACATCACAAGTATTTAAAGTCTGTGAAATTTCTAAACAATAGCAGTGTTGAAACCTGAATAGTATGGATTTAGAACAAAGGATTTAAAACAAAGGATTTAAAATGGCGTTAATCTCCAGTGGAAAGGAAACGAAAGTTAACCGGTTTGTGTATTCCAGTTTGTTATAAAGTATCCTACCCTGGCGGAAATGGAAAGGAGAAAGCAAGTATAAGAAAGTCAGCTAATATATAATCTGATTTATTTTGAAGAGTATTTTGTGAGAAGTTGGGAAGAAGTTTGCTTTATAAGCATGGCAACGAAGCAAGGGGGAGGTCCCCCAGCTGGCGCAGCTCTAATGCAACCGCAGATAGAGATAATAAGCCTTCAGGATTTGAAAAACTTTATAGGTAAAGAAATCAAAGAAGTTAAAGGAATGGTCCAGGATAATATGGATAAATATGAACAGCTTGATAAAAATATACAAATAATAGCTAAGGGTCTGTCTGATGTGGTGCTCAAGGTGGATGATAAAGTTGAACAATTGGCTTTGGATCTGGACACTAAAATGAAAGAATGTGATTTAAAATTTGTGGAAGTTGAAGGAAAAATACAAAGGATTGATAATGAAATAACTATGATGCAATTTAGATCAATGGAATTTGCTATCAGATTGAGGGGAATAAGGGAGAATCCTAGAGAAGATATTAGAAGAATCTGTGGGGACGCATTGTCTATATTACTAAAAACTGGATGATTCCGATGAGATTTTTTTTAAGATTGACAAAATTTACAGAGTAAACTCACGTGCAGCACTACAAAGACAACTACCAAGAGATGTGGTTATATATTTTACTGATAGAAGCCTTAGAAATGATATTTTGCAGAAGTCCTTTTACTCTGCTCTTCAAATAGATGGAAACCAGATTGGTGTTTTTAAGGAGTTACCACCAGCGATGTTAAAGTCTAGAAGGGATTTTTGATTTTTGATAGTAGAGTTGAAGAAAAGACAGTTACAATACAGGTGGGATGTTCCAATGGGTATTATACTCAGATATGAAGGTGTGAGATATCGTTTGAATACATTAGACAAAGCAAAAGAATTTTATTATGTAGTACTGAAGGCAAGCGTTACACCTCCACGCACACCTACACCAACAGATATTGAGATTGAAGAGCAGAAGCAGTTTGAAAAAGAGACAGAAGAACAAATAAGACAGCTGCAAAAAGAAAAGAAAACCTATGGTGCTGCAGGTGGTTTTCAGGTGGATCCTTTTGGACCTCTTTTAAGTTCTACTCTGGAGGAATCGTCAAAGACTGTTATAGAGGGAATTGTTTTTTTGTTTTTTTTATATTGAAAAAGTTTTATTGGTTTTTACAATTTTCCAAAAGGGTAAGGTAAGGGATACAGAGACATTTTAAGAACTTTCGCGTCGGGATCATTGGCCCTTCCAGGGCTTCATAATAAAACATTGAGAAAACATTTTTCAAAAATACTACAAGGTGAAAATAAGTGCATGTTTCCTAAATTCTAAATTCTATGCTGGCAGTCGTGTGCAAACATCCAGATATAAAGGTTATACAATATTAGTAAAAAAAAAAAGCAAAGTTATTTTTTCGATCTAAGTTTCTTGGCAATTGTATCTTCTTTTTCTCCTCCCTGGCCCCCAGCGGGCGGGGCCGTGGCCCCCCTTGCCCCCCCTGAATCATCCCCCAGGACAGAGGAATGTTTTTTAAGAAAGGCTTCCACCTCAACAACTGTTTTAATCCTTACTCTTCCTTCATCCCAGAACACCAACATCCCTTCCGGCATCACCCACTTAAACCAAATCCCGTGGTCAAACAATTTTTGGGATAAGAAGGAATACCTCCTTCTCATCTCTCTAATCTTTTTTGGGATCTGCTTCAAGATGGCGACTTTCTTTTGCTGGTAAATTAGCTGGCTCCCTCTCTGCGCCTTCAAAATTCCCTCTCTGGTTGACCTTCTAACAAATTTAATATGTATCTCTCTGGGTACTTCATTTATCCTGGCATATGTCGAGTTTATTCTATAAACTAGGTCAATGTCCCCCCTGATCTCATCTTTAGGTTTATGTAAATAGTCTGCTAAAATTGTACTCATGAGTTCAGGAAGACATTCACCAGATTCTTCAGAAATGTTCTGAAATCTTAAAAAATATGACATCCTTTCAAAATCCATCCTAGACATATGCCCACTCAGTTCTTCAACCTCACTGTTAACATTTTTAAGCTCTCCCTTTGCCCCAACCAGCCCCCCTTCCCGCTCCTCAGTCTTCTGTGTGTTTTCCAGCACTTGCTTCCGTGTTTCCAAAAGATCCTTCTTGAAGCTGCTATTATCTTCTCTCAAAGCTTTAATTTCCTGCACCAGAGCTTGTAACACTGATTCCATTGATGTCATTCTTTGTTCCAATCCTGCCAATTCTGATTTTGATGCCATGGTAAGCTGTTAAAGTCAGTGCCACTAAGATGGCGTTTTTTGGGTGGGGCCGTTGAAGCAAGTCAGGAGAAAAACAGTTCAAATGAAAGTTGTAAAAAGTTCAAGACCCAGAAGAGAAACACTTTTCACAGTCGATAATTATAGCAGAGAAGGCACTCCAGGGAAGGAATCAATTAATCCAGAAATTTCTTCATTAGTAGAGAGAGGGAGTCCAAATCACAAAGAGATGTTGGTAATTTTCCATAAATAAAAATAATCATTCAGGAGCAGAGGGCAGCCATCCTCCACCGCCCGGTCTGAGAGCCAGCAGGAGAAAGTAACAAAAGAAAAATTGTTTCAAGCCAGCCTGATTTAGATACATTGTGAAGAAACAAGCCGCAAATCACTTTCACTTAGTTCAAAGAAGTCCGGATGCGAAATATCCACTTCCTCGCAACGAGGAGCCATTTCAAGCGCCGCTTTAAATCCGAGGGGGGGTTTAACAAAAACACCCCCCTCTACGTTCTTTCAGTCCAGGCTGCCAGCACAAATAATGTTAAAAATCACTCACTCTTTCACCTCGCTGCCAAAGCCCCGGGAAGCCTTCCGACCCGAACGCTCAGCTCTTTTCAAATTCGTGAGGGAATTGTTGAAATGCCAATGCTTAAATTAGATGAGCAACGTGAAACCAGATCTATCACCAGACAAATTCAAAAAGCGCAGAAGCAGGGGAAGCCCCAAACACAACGAGTTAAGAAAGATAAAGGAAAGAAGCAAGTTGAAGCCAAGGGAGGAGCAGGACTTGTGGAGAAATAATACAGCAAAGAGGCAAAATATCTTCCTCATGGCAAGCGGCTTTTATATTGTTGATACCTAAAGATGAAGATGGTCCTAAGAAGCCAGAGGATTATAGACCAATATCTCTTTTGACTTCAGACTATAAAATTTTTGCTAAAGTATTAGCCAACAGATTGATACCAGTTATTCAAGAGGTAATTCATCATGATCAAGCAGGATTTATCGAAGGTAAACATATGAAGGAGAATGTAAGGCAACTTATAGATTTAATTGACTATCTAGACAAAAATAAGCAGATCTCTGCAGTGCTGGTTTTCCTGGACGCGGAAAAGGCCTTTGAGCAAATGAACTGGAACTTTCTAACCAAGACTTTGGAAAAAATGGACATGGGGATTTGGTTTCGACAGGCGATAGGAGCAATATATTAACAACAAAATGCACAACTTATTATTAATGGAAATTTGTCTATGAGTTTTGAGATACAAAAAGGCACAAGACAAGGTTGCCCATTATCTCCATTGTCATTTATTTTAACTTTAGAAGTCTTGTTGAATACAATTTGGGACTCGAACTCCTTAAATGGTATAGCTATAAGGCAAAAGGAATACAGAATTAGAGCATTTGCAGACGATCTGGTTGTTACCCTATCACGTTCTTTGAATTCAATAATCCAGATGAAAAGTCACTTGGGGGTTGTTTATATAAAGATGTGCTTTTTACTGATGGGGGCAGCTGGCAGCTGAAAACTCTGGAACAACTGTTGGAAGAAGGAATTATTTTAAACTGGCTATATTATAAACAGCTACAGATGAGTTGGAAAGAAGACCAAAGAATTGGATTCATGGACAATGAAGTAGAACTGATTAATGTCATGTTGGAGATCTGGGAAAAAATATGGGTTAAATTGTGAATGTTAAATTTACACAGTTACAGAATTTAAGGGAGAACTTTTATAAAATGTTTTATAGATGGTATTTAGATCCTAAGAAATTATCATGTATGTATCCTAATGTTCAACCAAAATGTTGGAGGTGTGGGTGTTTAGATGCTACATTTTTTCATATATGGTGGGCTTGCAATAAGGTTAAAAAATATTATGTAGCTTTTAGGTAAGAATGAATAGACTGATAAGGTAATAAGCAAGGGGAACAACATGAAGAAAACGAATAACATATGGGTTGTTTGGAATTATTAGAATGGCGTATAGTGGAAGTCTGGGGGGTGGGGTGGAACGGGAGGTGGGGGAGGGTTAGGGTAGTTAAGGGAGGGAAATATATTTGTATAAGATTTATATGAATTAGCTTAAAAGATGGGGACAAGGTGGTAATGTTATGTTATGAGAAATCTATATTATGTTGGGTGGGAGGAGGGGGGTACAGTATTTGTAGCTGAATTACATTATATGTATGGGGGGAGAAAGGGGGGGAAATTTGTTTGTATAAAACTCTTTCAATAAAAAAAACATTCATAGGTGGCTAAAGCTTGTTTAAAAGTTTGGGTGGTATCATTGTCCATCAATGTTTCTTGTTTTGCCTGGGATCTGGTGATTACTTTAGCAGCTAGTTGATTGTTTTGTATCATGGGTTTGATTACATCTGGCTTTGTACTATTGTATTGCGGTTTTCTGGATAGTGCATTTGCCAGAACACCCCCCCCCCAGGAGATATCTGAGTGTGAAATCAAACCATTTAAAGTACTGAGTCCATCATACTTGTTTTGGGGACAGTTTCCTTGGGGTCTTTAATTTTTTCTTCCTAATTTTTATGATTTGTCCAAACTTACTCCCCTCAAGGAAATGCCTTCAGGTTAAAGTGCCCACCGAACTGCATAAGCTTCTTTCTCCCAAATGGCCCTTTTTTGCTCAGATTCATTTAATTTTTTGGATGTGTAAGCACATGGTTGTAATTGGTCTTGCTCATTTTCTGAAACAGGACTGCTCTTATTGCCACATCACTGGCATCTGCTTGTATGATGAATGGTTTCTCTGTGTCCTGGTGCTTTAGAATTGGCTCTGTTGAAAACAGCATTTAAGTTTTTCAAATGCAGCTTGGCATTCCATTGTTCAGTTCAAAGGCTGCTTTGGTTTCAGGTTACCTCCCTCTTCATTTTTAAAAGCTTGGTGATAGGGAGAGCAATCTGGGCAAAAGTGGGGATGTAGCGGCAAATCTTGGCCTGCTTCAAGTCAGGCTTCTCTGAAAGGAAAACCACAGACCACAGGACTCAAAGAAACAGGTTTATTGGCGCTCAAGAGTTCGGTGAGCCTTGGCTTCAAAGACCGAACTGCCCGGGCTACGCCCCGGCAGCTCTTCTTATACTTTTTGGAGTTCAAGATAACACAGATGGTTACATTCTGTTGAAGCAGAAGTTAATACATGATAACACAACGGTTACATTTTGTAAAGCAGAAGTTAATATAAACATCCTTGCTGTGCAGAAATCGCGTATAGGGGTTGCATCATTTCTATAGTTGCCTTATGCCTATTTGTCCCTATTTACACCCTTGTAACTTCCCTTTTTCCTTCTCTTGAAGCAATAATTTCTAACTGTCTCAGCATTTATAGTAGCTATTGGTGTAACTTCCCTATTAAAACCAGAAGTTTCGCCTGTCACAGTTGTGACCTATTAAGAAAGGGGTAAGACTGCAAATCTAGTAACATCAGCATTTAATGAAGAAAAGAGATCTCATGCATATAAGAAGTACAGGACCCTGTGTCAGTCTCGCTAGTTCCTGCTTCGCTGCCATGGAAACGGGGAGGGTGGGGGGCGTTGGGATGATTGTGCTCTGCTGGTGGACAATGTTGATCGTGGTGTTATCTCTTGGTTAACGGCCCTGCATTCCAGGATGGTGAAGACCTGCCCACCTGATGTTGGAGATGGAAGCATATTGGACGATGCAAAGGGGGGGGTTTGGGGATTGGGATGGGCTTAAGCTTAATACTTTCTGTTCGCGCCTAAACTATTCACTCTCAGCTTTACTTGGTCTGTAAGCTATTGTTACTCAGTAAAAGGAGCCTTATTCATTTCAAAAAAATGTCTAAGTGTGGTCTTTCCTGAGCCAACGAAGAAGCAGGCCTGACATTAAGCTGAGAGTCGCAAAAACCCTGACCTGATGTCGGACCCTTCACAAGAGGAGCCTCCGTTGGTGGAGGTCCTGCCTGAACCTGTTATGGGAGCTGAAGCATCGCATCCTCCTGTTCAATCTGAAGAGACCAGGTCAGTGATGGACTGCTTGGCTGGCCTAGATCTAAATCTGCCAGCTGAAGATTCAGTCAAACCAAAACGTTGGTCCGAAGGGGTTGGAATGACTGGGGTAAACGTCTCCAGGCGTCGACTTTCCCCAAAGAGGGTCATACCGGAGCTCTTAAGAGAAGAAAGGGAGTTGAAAGAAATGGCTCAGGATTTACTACGCCAGGCAGATGAGAAACGAGAGGCCCTGGAAAAAATCTGGGGGAGGGAGGCGGAACGCAAACAGCCAAAA
Organism: Rhabdophis nuchalis; assembly: GCA_039707465.1. Lineage (NCBI taxonomy): Eukaryota > Metazoa > Chordata > Lepidosauria > Squamata > Natricidae > Rhabdophis > Rhabdophis nuchalis. The sequence goes on from CM077647.1 coordinate 76,543,318, forward strand.
GGTTCACAGGCAGCTCCTGCCAGGCAAAGCAGGGTTTCAACACCATCCCCCCCTCCCCAGGCCCGCAGGGAATTGCGGAGAGAGGCAGTTTCTGCCAGGCACAGCAGGAGTTCAACACCATCCCCCCCTCCCCAGGCCAGCAGAGATTTGCGAAATAACCCCCGCCGACTTGCTAAACTGCCTCCTTTGGGTGTAAAATACGACGGAAGTGCCGACAAACTGGCGTTTTTTCTAATTCACGTCGATAATTTCATGCAGTTTTACGCAGCTGATTTGGACGATGAAATCAAAATCAGAATTGTTTCTATGACCTTAGAAGATCAAGCTTCTAAGTGGCTGGTTTCATTGCATAATTGCCGTTCACCCGCACTGAGGGATTTCGATCGTTTCATGAATGCTCTTAGAAGGCGTTTTGAAGACCCCCGTGTTGAAAGGAAAGCAAAGATGAAACTGAAAACCTTGCAGCAGGGGGGCATGTCTGTTCAGGCTTACACGCAGATTTTTCAGGAATTATCAGTGTTTATGGTTGGGTATAGTGAACAGGCTCTAATGGACATTTATGTTGGAGGGCTAAATAAAGACATTTATCAAACATGTGTGAACAGATTTCGCCCCGAGACTTTAAATGAATGGATAGATCTAGCTTCAGATGTTGAATTGGATCAAGCCCACTTGCAGGAACCAGTCCGTTTGGAGAAAAAACCACAGGAAGATAGCCCCAAATCTCACCCCCCTGCGAAGGATGTGCGCTTGCAAAGGGGGGAGGGGAGAACAACCCAGCCTCGCTCAGGCAGCTGTTACCGCTGTGGAAAGGAGGGGCACTGGGCCGACAAATGCAGATCAAGACCACCTCCACGCCCACTTTCCTCTTCGGACCGGAAGCATCCTAGGACGCCAATTGCGCGCACTAAACCGGCCATGAGTGGGGTGGAGCCCATCAACCTCTCTGCTGACCAGCCCACCGTTCACCCTGATGACTGGGAGGCGTCTTCAAACTCTTCTGACGACAATCTGGTGAGTCATCGCTCCGGGCCCCTTTATATTAATTTAAAGCTTTTAGCGCCATCTACTGGACGTACATGCAATGTGCAGGCTCTCATTGATTCTGGCTGCTCAAAATGTCTCATAAGCCAAGACATCGTGTCTTCGATGGGTTTTCACCTTAAGACCCTGAAAACTCCCATAGCCTTTTGCCAAATGGATGGTTCTGTAGCTGGGGGAACCCCGGCATCTTTTATCACCGAACCAATTCACGTTTCTATAGGCACAGGCCATACTGAGACCATCAACTTTATTGTAACTGCCATTGCCGATAATGCTGTAATTTTGGGGGTCAATTGGCTTCGTAAATGGAATCCTCTGATAAACTGGAAGGAAGGTTCGGTACGCATACCTTTATCCTTACCTGAACATACCTCTCTACCATCAGGCAATGATCACCCACCTCCAAATCACCCACCTCCCCTAATTGAATCTGCTGCGCCTTTGTTGGATTTTCCATCACCTGAGGTCATACCAGGCGAAGAGAAAATTCCCAAAGAATATTGGGACCTAAAGGATGCTTTCAGTGAAAGATCTTGTGATTCCCTCCCTCCTCATAGAGCTACTGATTGTTCAATTGATTTCCTCCCTGGGGTTCAATTACCCAAACCTCGCATGTACTCCATGACCCCACGGGAGATGGAGGAGTTACGTAAATTCATTGATAAAAACCTTCAAAGGGGTTTCATTGAACCAGCTAGGCCGCGTGTAGCTGCACCAGTTATGTTTAGGGAGAAAAAAGATGGTACCCTAAGATTAATACAAGACTACTCCTATCTAAACACCATTTGTGAACACAATATTTACCCCCTTCCGCTCATGAAGGACATGCTTGCTCACCTGGCTACCGGTAAGATTTTTACTAAACTGGACTTACGTGAGGCCTATTACAGGGTCAGAATCAAAGAGGGGGACGAATGGAAAACAGCTTTTAACTGCCCGCTGGGATGTTTTCAATTTAAAGTCCTCCCTTTCGGTCTTCAAGGTGCCCCTTCGATGTTTATGCAACTGATAAATGAGGTTCTCCACGAGCACCTTTACAAGGGAGTTATTGTTTATATTGATGACATAATGGTTTACTCGCAAACGCGTGACGAGCACATTAAACTGGTGCGCTCCGTATTAAACAAACTGCGTTCCGCTGAACTTTATGCCAAACTCTCTAAGTGTGAGTTTCACCAGGAAAAAATTGACTATTTGGGCTACCGTATCTCTTCTGAGGGAATTGAAATGGATCCTGCTAAAGTCAGGGCAGTGACGGAGTGGGCCCCTCCCCGTACTCGTAAACAACTACAGAGTTTTTTGGGATTTGCAAACTTTTACCGCCAATTTATTCCGTCATTCGCTGACATTGCCTTACCCATTACAAACCTTCTAAAAACGAAAGGAGAAGGCAAGCCTCGTCCGGGATCCCCACTTAAATGGACCATGGAATGTCAAGCCGCTTTCGAGAAGCTTAAACGTTTGTTTGCGGCTGAACCTGTTCTTAAACACCCCGATGTAAATTCCCCGTTTGTAATTCAAGCGGATGCCAGTGATGTCGCTGTGGGAGCAGTCCTATTGCAACTCAACCAACATGACCAATTGCAACCCTGTGCCTACACCTCTCGAAAACTCACTACGTCCGAACGTGGTTGGGCGATTTGGGAAAAAGAGGCTTTTGCTGTTCGGTGGGCTCTCATGACTTGGCGTCATTTTCTTGAGGGCGCTCCCCATCCTTTCGAAGTTTGGACGGACCATAAAAACTTGGAAGCTCTTACCTCCTCTCGGAAATTGTCCCCAAGGCAACTTCGCTGGGCTCACTATTTCCATCGTTTCAATTTCATCCTTAAATATATCCCAGGGGGCAAAAATTTCATGGCTGATGCGCTTTCCAGATTGCCACAATATGATGTTTCCAAACTCACTATAGTACAACCCATCATGCCACTCAATTTACCAGCTTCACCAGTATCCACAAAGGGTCATGCTACAGTCCAAACTACTCCACCTACAGATCTGATTACTCGCATTAAGGACGAACTACTTACTGATGACTGGTATTCAACACATTCTGGTGATTGTACTATTAGAGACGATCTTCCCTGGATCGGTTCAAAGATCTATGTACCTGCTACATTGCGTCCTTTTGTCTTGCAACGCGCACACGACTCACGTTTGGCTGGGCATTTCGGTTTCGTTAAGACTGTACATCTTGTCAAAAGACAGTTCTGGTGGCCCTCATTGAAGAAAGATGTTGAATCATATATTGCCAGTTGCCCCATATGTGCGGCTTCCAAACGTGCGCCGGGGAAGCCACAAGGTCTTCTCCAGTCCGTAGCTACGCCGGAGAGACCTTGGAAGGAAATTTCAATGGACTTTATAGTTGACCTCCCCCCCAGTCAGGGCTATACCGTTATCTGGGTCGTTACCGATCTTTTTTCCAAACAAGTTCATTTTGTTCCCTGTACAAAGATTCCTTCTTCCAAATCTCTGGCTCGATTGTTCGTTTCTCATATCTATCGTTTTCATGGCGTCCCGCAACGCATCATCTCAGATAGGGGATCCCAATTTACTTCTCTATTTTGGAAAGAGTTTTTGAGACTGATTGGCTCCGCCCAGAGCTTAAGCTCCGCCTACCACCCTCAGACGAATGGCTCCTGTGAAAGGGTTAATTCCGTTCTAGAACAGTACTTACGTTGTTTTATTAATTTTCAACAAGATGATTGGGCTGATCTTCTCATACATGCCGAAGTGGCGTATAATAACTCTGTTCACTCCAGTACGAATATGACCCCCTTTAAAGTCATCTACGGTCAAGACTTTGTACCAATCCCCGAACTACCTCATGACTCACCGATGGTCCCCTCGTTAGCCGAATGGTCCTCTAGACTATCTTCTGTCTGGCCAGTTCTCCGAGAAACTTTGAATGATGCCCATAATTCGCACAAATTGTATGCTGACAAGAAACGGGCAGTCCCACCCTCCTACAAAGTTGGTGATCAAGTTTATGTGTCTACCAAAAATTTAGATAGCCCCCAGAAGTGCAGGAAGCTGGGTCCCAAATTTGTTGGTCCTTTCACTATTACCAAGATTATCAGCTCTGTGTCGGTCCGTTTGGATCTCCCAAAGACCTACCGGCGATTATATCCTGTATTCCATGTTCACTTGCTGAAACCTGCTCGTACCTCGCATCTCCGCAAACCGTTGCCTAATACACCTGCGCCTACCATGGTGAATGGTCACCAGCATTATGAGGTCCGTGATATTTTGGACTCCAGAATCCGCAGAAATAAGACTCAGTTCCTGGTCATGTGGAAAGATTTCCCCCCTTCTCACAACGAATGGGTGGATAAAGAGCACCTCAAAGCTCCTAAACTGGTACGCCAGTTTTATGCCAAATATCCGCACAAACCTTGATTTGTTTTTCTTTTCTTTCTTCTTCTCCCTTCTCCTATCTGTTGTTTTGTCTGTTCTTCCTTGTCTTACAGGTGTAGCCTTTCGTGTTCCACTTGCTGTCCCGAATTTCCCGCTGTTCCTGGAGGAGGTCCGGATGTCAGTCTCGCTAGTTCCTGCTTCGCTGCCATGGAAACGGGGAGGGTGGGGGGCGTTGGGATGATTGTGCTCTGCTGGTGGACAATGTTGATCGTGGTGTTATCTCTTGGTTAACGGCCCTGCATTCCAGGATGGTGAAGACCTGCCCACCTGATGTTGGAGATGGAAGCATATTGGACGATGCAAAGGGGGGGGTTTGGGGATTGGGATGGGCTTAAGCTTAATACTTTCTGTTCGCGCCTAAACTATTCACTCTCAGCTTTACTTGGTCTGTAAGCTATTGTTACTCAGTAAAAGGAGCCTTATTCATTTCAAAAAAATGTCTAAGTGTGGTCTTTCCTGAGCCAACGAAGAAGCAGGCCTGACACCCTGGTACTGGACACGGGGTTCTTGGGGCAAATATGGGATCCCTGAGCCGGTCTGCCACATTCCCCTCTTTGTAAATTTGCATATTACTTATGGCAAAGTTACATATACGCTGTCCAAAGATTCCACACTCGTTCCCAGTGGGCAGGATGGTCGTACTATGGCCGTGGGACAGCGAGTTGGCTGGACGCTTATGGGGGCCTGGGGCCGATATGGGTTCTCAATGGGATCTTCTTGGAGTAGGGGCATATATTCAACCATAGCCATAGCCTTATCTGTGGCACCTTTTTCTACCAGCGCGGCCATGGACTTGCTAAGAGCTTTGGCGAGGAGGAGAAGAATACACGGTAAAACCACACAGCCAAGCGCTATTAAGGCTAGGAGGGCAAACAGAGCGTGTAGACCAGGTAATTTCGGCAGCCAGGATCCCCAGTCAGGAAAATTTATCCCTTTCCAATCCTGGCCATCGTAACGAGTTAGCTGTCTCATTTCAGTGGTTAGTTGTTTTATTACCTTGCCCGTCTCGTCTATTTGCAGACAGAGTTAGTGAGGTTAAACTTCCCACATACGCCTCCTTCCTTAGCCAACAGGTAGTCAAGGGCCAGTCTATTTTGATAGACTGCTGTCCTTAATTTATCTGTTGTCTCGGATAAGATGATGAGGGATTTGTCAATTCGTTTTCCTGCTAGGTCCAGAACCGCTTGAAGGCGGATGATACGATTTAGCATGTAGATAGGTGTGCGATATCCCCATGACCCGTCTTCTGCCCAAGTGGCTTGTCCATATGTGCACACAATTCGTTCAGAGTCCCAATAGGTGGTCTTCTGATACTCAGCCAAGTCCTTACAAGGGAAGTGGGAGAAAGCAGTCCCAGCCTCTCGCTTGCTTCTGGCTGGGCCTACGGGGTCATATACAGGTATTCCCAATACCTGGCGGGTCTGGATAGGGAGCAGGAAGAAGGATGGTTTAATCCATCCTAATACACAGGATCCAGACCACATACTTGGTAGGCTCTCATATGCCAGGTTTCCACAAATCCAATACATATCCTTGGGTGCTGGCCAAGGTCCGGTGGGATTTTTTATGAAGAAGGGGAGGTGGGTGGTAACAAACTTATCGGGCTGGGGCAGCTTAGAGGGCGATGTCCATTTTGAGTAGTTGGGATCCCAAAAGCCCAGACAGATAAGATCCCCTACCGGAGTTGAACCATTTGGGGCAAAGCAGTTCCTGCCCACTAGGTTGGTAGTGAGGGTCCACACAGTCCCAACAAAGTGAGGCCTTTTAGTTATATTACCGGGGGCCATCATGTTGTTAAATTCTTCTGGGGAGGCTTCACGAGCCTCCCAGGGCCATTGCTCCCCCATGTTAGTACCCCCGCATACAAAGCAGTTTCGGATCGCCAATGCGTTTGCTATTTCCTCGGCCATTTCCACAAAGAGGTTAGTGGCTGTTGCACTAATCGGTAGGGGGTCCTCAAGTCTACTCAGGCTGTCATATACTGACCACCCAAACGTGTGCACCTTTTGGCCCGTCTTCTGGGTCTGATGGACCATTACCGTGATTGAGGTGCGCGGGTCACTACCTATACCTTCGATGCCTATGCCGTATACTTTGGAGGCAGGGTGTTGCCTATCAACCTGAAGGATTATTGCGTTGGAATCAGTGACGCGGCCCGCGAAGGTAAGATAGCGACATATTTTTATGGATTGAAGGCGGGCGACTCGGGTGGGAGCGCGACATTCCTCGGCCCACGAGTAACATGGATAGGAATGTTGGGGGCTGTCACACAAATATTTTCTATTTGATTTGTAGTAGTCCCTCCATGATTTGTCTCCACAAGTGACAATGGGGTATTTATCCATTGCCTCGCAGAAATCTATGGTTAATTTAATGGCAGTCTGAGTGTCTGGAAGAGCCACCGTGGATGCCAATAATCGGGTGTGGTGGGGTGGTCCTGCCCAGATTGAAACGTTTAGCTTTCCTGCTACTTCTGGGCGGTAACACTCCAAGCGCATGTCCCGTCTCTTAAAACAGTAATGGTATGATGTACCATTTGCCTGACACTTCTGGTTTTGGGGGGTGCAACCATCTGGGACGTATGTATGATATATAAGAGAAGCAATTACTTTTGGACCTGCTTGGGCCTTGGTGATACAGGGCTGACAGCCGGCTGTGGGGGTGGAGTACGGGATGTAACAAACGATTCCCTCAGTGCCATTGCACCTTTGGAAGATCGTGTGGTGTTCCGCCCCAAAGGTGCAACTTGTGAGATCGAATTGAGTGCAGGAGGAGGGTCGTCCTAGTTTAAATTTTAGAGATCCTTTCTCTGGCCCCTGACAAGTACATTTGTCATGTTGTTGGTAGGTGTCCAGTAGTTGTCTAGATCTAGGAATGTGCGGAAGTGGGGATCTGGTTGTATGGGAGGTGTCCAGTAGTTGTCTAGATCTAGGAATGTGCGGAAGTGGGGATCTGGTTGTATGGTGCGATGGGCGATAACATAAGACTCCTTCCGTCCCATTACACCTCCGTAGGGCTTCTTGCCCTCTTCGTGTTTTCCGGATACAAGTAGGAACATCAAAACTAGTGCATGAGGTCGGGACCCCTAGGCGAATATGTATCTCCATGCCATTATCAAAGGTGCACGGAGAGCAGGGTATAGGTGACATCGGTACCTGCAGGGGTGCTGATGTAATGCTTCTTCTGTCCTTTCCCCTCTTGGGAGGGTTCCTCTGCCCTTGTGGGGCTCGGAGGACATGACACATTACTGTTGAGTTGTATCCAGCATGTGGGGCCCATTGTGTGAGGTTCCCGTCCACCCTGCACTGCCAGTACCTTTTCCCTGCGTGTTCACAGGGGGGGAGACCTGATTCTACCTTGCACCCAGGGACCTCTTTCTGGGAGAACACAAAGTGCTCCCCTGTTGGGAGGTTTACCAGGCACCTGTGACAGCCTGGGAAGGGGCCATTGCCCATTACTGCGTGGAGGTGTTCAGGAGTCTCCGGTTCTGATTTCTTTGTACCATTTTCCCCAACTTCCCATTTCCCACTCCCATCCCCATCCTCATTCCCCTTTTGCGTAGCATCAGGAGAAGGGGCAAGCCTGTCCGGGGGCACAGGGTGGGTGCGGAGCAGATAAGCAAGGTTCAGTATTATGGAAATCACAAGTAAAACAACAACCAACCAAATGGTGGGCATCAGGCCCTTTCTAATACAGGCCGTTTCCCTAAGACGTTGGGAAACTGCTGGGGTCATCATGGTAGCGTCGGGAAGATCGTAAGCGCCACGGAAACGGGGCATGTAGGTCCGTGCGATGGGTGACAGCCTCCGGAGTGTCACCTGCAGGGACAGCGTCTTCAGCTCCCGTTCGTGGAGGGACAGCTTCCGGGGTGTCACCAGAAAGGGAGCCAGTCCGAGGTTTGCGACGCAAGGTGAGCTTCAAAGGAGCAGTCGGGTGGGCTTTTGCTGACCACTGCGGCGCAGCTGCCAACTTAACCCGAGACCAATGGATCCAGGGTTTAATCTCTGCAACCTTAACAGCAAGGGGAGAGCTCAAAATAACAGTATATGGCCCCCGCCATTTTGGGCCCAACACTTCCTTTTTCCACTCCTTGACCCACACTTCCTGACCAGGGGCAAAGGAATGGGCTGGGGTGTCTACCATATGGGGGCGTTCGGACAGCACATACTTTTGCAAAGATTGGACTATGGTATTGAGAGCCTGTAATTGTTTGAGGCGCACAGCGTCTCCCAATTGTATTGACACGGCACTGCATGGGGCGACTAGGTTTGGGATTCGACCAAAGAGCAGTTCGAATGGGGAGACCCCCAATGATTTGGAGGGGGTGCAACGCACAGCCAAGAGAGCCAAACTTAGGGCGTCCGGCCATTTAAGGTGGGTTTGTTGGCAGATTTTGGCCACCTTGTCCTTAATTGTGCGGTTAGCACATTCGACCAGTCCCCCTGACGGCGGGTGAAAGGAACAGTGTAGGCGCCAGTGGATGCCCAACAATTGGGCTACCTTCTGAGCCGCCTTGTGAACAAATTCGGGCCCGTTGTCTGAGGAAATGCGGGAAGGCAGACCGTATCTTGGGATGATGAGAGTCAGCAGAGCCTTTGTGACTTCAAAGGATTTTTTGGAGTGCGTTGGGATACACTCAGGCCAACCGGAGTATGTACAGACAATGACCAACATGGCGGAATAGGGGCCCGAACGTGGCATATCAGTGAAGTCGATCATCAAGGAATCAAACGGGTAGGCGCCGCGGGGCTGGTGGCCGGGCTGCAATGAGGGTCCGGTGCGGGGGTTGTTAGCCGCACAGGTGACGCACTTGGCACAAACCGCAGCTGCAATTGAATAGGCCTGATCCAGATATACTTCTCGAAGCATGGCTTTTGCCAATGCAGTCTTGCCGAGATGCAGAGAGCTGTGAATGGAAGTCGCCACTTCCCAGGCTAAGCTATGGGGGAGGAAAACGCGTTGATCTTGAAGGATCCACCAATCGTCGACCTTCTTTGCATGTAGTGCCGCCGCCTGAGCAAGTTCCTTATTGGTGTAAGGTGGGGGAGTCGCGAGAGATGGGGTCCACAAGGTGAGACAGGTGGCATGTATCTGAAGCTCCTTCTGGGCAGCTTCCCTAGCGACACGATCAGCCTTATTGTTACCACGTTCCACATCTGAAGCACCTTTTCTATGGCCCCTGCAATGCATTACCACAACCTTCTTTGGAGCCCACACACTATCGAGCAACCGGAGGATCTGTGGGCCATACTTAATGTCCTTGCCGGCCGCTGACAGGAGCCCTCTTTCTTTATACAGAGCTCCATGAATTTGGATGGTTAGAAAAGCGTACTTGGAATCCGTGTAGATATTCACAACCTGGCCACGAGCAAGTTCCAGGGCTCTGGTGAGGGCATGGAGCTCGGCTAACTGGGCCGACGTGCCTTTAGGGAGGGGCTCTGCTTCTAGGATTTTGTGTAAGGTTACCACGGCATAGGCCGCCTTGCGTTCCCCATTTTGAATAAAACTGGTGCCGTCCGTGAAAATAGTGATGTCCGGATGGAGAAACGGGACATCTTTGAGGTCCGGGCGGCTCGCATATGACTCCTCGATAGTCTGCAAGCAATCGTGTTCCGCGGTAGAGTCTGGCTCCGGTAACAAAGAGGCAGGGTTGAGGGCATTAGACTGTATCACAGTAGTTGTAGGGTTGTGGGTGAGTAAAGCTTGGTACTTCAGCATACGGGGATTGGTTAGCCACAAATGGCCCTTCCTGTCCAGTACGGACCGTAGAGCGTGCGGCGTGTGGATCTCGAGCGCCTGACCGAAGGTGAGTTTGCTGACTTCTTGAGCCAGAAGGGCAGTTCCCGCGACTGCCTTCAAACACGCTGGCCACCCCTTTGCGACTGGGTCCAACTGTTTTGACAAGTATGCTACCGGACGGTACCAGTTTCCTAGCTTCTGGGTAAGTACGCCCACCGCGACCTGTTGTTTGGCATCAGTAAAGAGTTGGAAGGGTTTGTCCAAGTCTGGGAGGGCTAGACTAGGGGCCTGTGTGAGCGCCTTTTTGAGAGCAATGAAGGCCCTCTTTTGCTCAATGGCCCATGGCAGGGGATCCTTGTCGGCTCCTTTCGTGGCCTCATAAAGGGGTTTGGCGATGAGGGCAAAGTTCGGAATCCAAATGCGGCAGAAGCCAGCCGTGCCCAGGAAGCCCCTCAGTTCCTTCCTGTTCCTAGGGGTGGGGAGTTGGCAAATAGCTTCCTTTCTCTCATGGCCTAGGGTCCGCTTTCCCCGCTGGATATCATATCCGAGATACCTGACCTTGGGTTTTACTAATTGAGCCTTTGCCCTGGAGGCTTTATAGCCACCATCTTGTAGCAGATGTAGCAAATGATAAGTATTATCCCAGCACGCCTCTTTTGTGTGACCCGTGACCAATAAATCATCCACATACTGAAGGACTACATCTGGCGGAGGGAGGGAGAGAGCCTCCAGGTCGTTTGCCAATGCACCGCCAAACAACGTAGGGGAGTTTTTGAAGCCCTGGGGCAAGCGTGTCCATGTGTACTGCTGTTTCCTGCCTGTCGCTGGGTTTTCCCACTCGAAAGCAAACAGGGGCTGACTCCGACGGTGGATCGGGATTGTAAAGAACGCGTCCTTGAGGTCGATGACTGAGAACCAAGTGGCTTCAGGGGGGATAAGCCCCAACAAAACATATGGGTTTGGTACCACCGGGTGGATGGTGACTGTGCATAGGTTGACGGGGCGGAGATCCTGCACCATTCTGAAACGGTCGTCCCCTTTTGGGATGGGTAGGATCTGGGTATTCCACGGGGAGTCAACCTTCCCTAGGATCTGATGGGTTAAATAAAAATCAATGGCCTCCTGGATTGCTTCCGCAATATGGCGTGGATAGGGTCTCTGGCGAATGCGAACGGGCATCCGGCCAGGTAGTTGTTGAATAATGATAGGGGGATGGTGGCTGGTGAAACCAGGGGGGTTATCTTCCGCCCACACCCGAGGAGTTTCAAACTCCTTCCAGTCTACTTCCGGTGGCGTCCAGGCCGCCATGAGGCGCCAGGCTTCTTCCCTTGGGACGTCCACAGTAATTTTTCCAAAGGAGAGATCCATCTTGCCTTCTGGATCAAAGGAGATTTGGGCACGCATTTTGCAGAGCAGGTCGCGGCCTAACAGGGGGACCGGGCAGTCCGGTATGTACACAAATTGGTGAGTTAAGAGATGCCCTCCAGCTTTACAGGCAAGAGAGGGCGTTTGAGCGTTTTTCCTGTGGCCCCCTGGATATTAATGCTTTTTGAGGATGGTCTCGCGATGGGCGAGGTGAGGACTGAGCGACTTGCCCCGGTGTCCACCAAAAACGGGATGGAGTGGCCCCCAACTTCAATTCGGACCATAGGCTCAGGGGGGCAGGATGAGCCCGGTCGCCTTCATTCCCATTCTTCCTCAGCCAGGGCTACCAGGGGATTCCCTATAAAGCGGGATCTCTGGTCATCTCTGCGGCTGTTCCGGCGACGGTTTTCCTGGGGACCGCCAGTCAAGCGCCCATTGCGCATCCTCCCCGGGTCGATCCGATCTCCCCGCGGTCTAATGCCCTGAATATTTCCCCGGAGCCTCTGGGGACATTCACCCCTCCAATGTCCGAATTCACGACAAATCGCACACTGGTTACGGCCTAAAGGGGCGGCAGACCTACCCTTGAATTCGGGACCTTCCCCCTTTGTGATAGGCATGAGGGCTGCTGCCAAGAGTTCGGCCTTTCTCGCCATTTTTTGGTCCTTTTTCTTTTCCTCTACATATTCTCTATTGACGAAGACCTTGCGTGCGATTTCCATTAATTCGCTAATGGGCTTTCCCAGAGCCCCGTCAGCTTTCTGAAGCTTCAGGCAGATATCGGGGGCACTTTGTGAAATGAATGCCATGGCAAACATTCGGGCATTTGCGGGATCTGTAGGGTCGATGGGCGTATAGGTGCGATACGTATCTATCAGCCTGGCATAAAAGCCTTCGGGGCTCTCTGCAGGACCCTGTATGACAAGGGAAGGTTTAGACATGTTGGTGGCCGGCTTTCCTCCCTGCCGCACTGCCCTGATGACCAGGGCCTGGTAGTCCTGGAGGCATTGCAGGTGTTGTTGGTTGTACGGGTCCCACTCTGGGTCTTCGGGGGGATATCTTTGTCTTACCCACTGTTCTAAGGAACGACCCACAGGAGTATCAGGGCGCAGAATCTGTACGGCAGCATTCCTAATTTTCTCCCTTTCTTCAGGGCTAAACAAGGTTCCCATCAGCTGTTTGAGGTCTAGCCATGAGGGATGGTGAGTATCCACTATAGTTTTAATGAGATCAGCCACCTCTGCTGGCTTCTCTGAGTACGGGCCGTAATGCAGCTTCCAATTTAGTAGATCGGATGTGGAGAAAGGGACATGCTGGAAAAGGGGGACCGTTACCATCCTCGAGGGGTCTTGTCTATCGACCACTAGTTGGTCTACCTGGCGCAGCGGGGCGGTTAAGGCTACTTCTTCCTCTACCGCTTGTTTTGCCCGTGTGCGGCTTGCCACCGGTTCTTCGGGCACTTGGGGTTCCTTCCCTCCAACGGCCCCTAACACTTCAAGTGGGCACACCTCCTCTGGCACGTTGGTGGCTGCCTCGGCGACAACTGGGCGCTCCGTTAGGGTCAAATCTTGGGACCCTTTAAAAGGACTGGTCTTGGTCAACAACTGTGATAGCGCCCGCAATTGACCCGAGTCCCAAGTGCCCCGTATCGGAGTAGATTGTGAGCGGCTACTGATCCGTGAGGATGAGTGGGATCGTATGGGCGGAGGTGGTGGGGCCATCAATGGGGGCATGGTCTGGCCTCCTTCGTCCACCTCCAAAGCCTCAGGTGGCTCATATGGGGGTGGATGAAGGAGTGGTTGTGACGGACTTGGTAGCACGGGCGGCCTCCTTTTGGCTTCTCTCGGCAATGTCGCAGCCGCGAGCATCACCTTGCATTGCTGGGCTCGACATTTTATCAACCAGGGCGGCGGGCTTCTTACCAGATTATTCCACACATCAATATAGGGGGCTTGGTCTGGATGCCCTACTTCTGGGTCGAAAACCAACCGATGAACTGCCGTGGTGATTTCGGGATCAAATGACCCACTTACTGGCCAGCCGACGCCAAAAGTTGGCCACCCAGCCTGGCAGAATGCTCGGAGCTTGGTTTTGCTCCATTCAATACCATAGTCCTGTGTCCGATATGCTGTCCTAAAGTGAGTCAACATACACTGTAATGGCGTGTCAGGCTTGGAGTTTTCCCCTCCCATGATCCACCTGAGGCACCAGACAGACACGTATACACCCGACCCAGGGACCCGGATTTTCACGGTCTCCTCTGGGAACTGCGGATGCCAGACACACACATTCACAAGTACACACGAGTACACACGAGCCACTAGCCCAGGGTGCCGGAACTCACGGTCACCGTAGGGAAACGTAGCAGCATTCAGAACAAACTAGCCACTGGCCCAGGGTGCCGGAACTCACGGTCACCGTAGGGAAACGCAGCAGCACTCCGAACAAACGACACTTTTCACACAGACAGTCCTCCCCCGTCAATACCTATCCTTCACCTTAAAGCGAAACGGGATTAGCGTTTGCCTCCGGCTCCTCCCAGGAGTCCGGGTGGTATTGACCCGAAGCGAGGGTAATCAAGACTCGCCTCCGACCGAGCGATCGGTCGGGTTTACTGTCCGGGGCGTCCGGCTCGTCAGCCAGGCATCGGCTTTCCTTTCGCCGGAAAAATTTCTTACTCAGGGGTCCCACTATACTTGCCTGCAGGGCTTTCTCGTCCTCGGCCGGCCGGCTGGAGAAATCCTGGTCTCTGGTTCCTTTTAAATGGTTCTTGGAGTTGTCATCCACTGGTGGAGAATTACCTCAGCCTGTGGGAAGTCCCTTTGGACGAAAGCCGTCCAACGGCACCTGGGAAGTTCCCCTAGGCCGGGCAAGTCCCAGCACCAGGGTGAGCACCCCAGAGGGTCCCAAAAACCCCTCGTTTCCCGGTCAGGGAACCAGAAATGTAGCGGCAAATCTTGGCCTGCTTCAAGTCAGGCTTCTCTGAAAGGAAAACCACAGACCACAGGACTCAAAGAAACAGGTTTATTGGCGCTCAAGAGTTCGGTGAGCCTTGGCTTCAAAGACCGAACTGCCCGGGCTACGCCCCGGCAGCTCTTCTTATACTTTTTGGAGTTCAAGATAACACAGATGGTTACATTCTGTTGAAGCAGAAGTTAATACATGATAACACAACAGTTACATTTTGTAAAGCAGAAGTTAATATAAACATCCTTGCTGTGCAGAAATCACGTATAGGGGTTGCATCATTTCTATAGTTGCCTTATGCCTATTTGTCCCTATTTACACCCTTGTAACTTCCCTTTTTCCTTCTCTTGAAGCAATAATTTCTAACTGTCTCAGCATTTATAGTAGCTATTGGTGTAACTTCCCTATTAAAACCAGAAGTTTCGCCTGTCACAGTTGTGACCTATTAAGAAAGGGGTAAGACTGCAAATCTAGTAACATCAGCATTTAATGAAGAAAAGAGATCTCATGCATATAAGAAGTACAGGACCCTGGTACTGGACACGGGGTTCTTGGGGCAAATATGGGATCCCTGAGCCGGTCTGCCACAGGGATAAACTGGCGGTAAAAGTTGGTGAATCCCAGGAAGCTTTGTAACTGTTTACGTGTTCTGGTTGGTTCACAATCAAGTACCGCCTGGACTTTTAAAGGATCCATTTCTATGCCCTGGTGTGAAATACGGTACTCTAAATAATCAATTTTTTTCTTGGTGGAATTCACACTTAGAGAGTTTAGCATAAAGTTTGGCAGAGCGGAGTTTTATCAGAACAGCCCAGACAAGTTTTACATGTTCTGCTTTTGGTCTCAGTATATAGCAAAATGTCATCTAAATATACCAAACAGCTCTTGTACAAATGCTCATATAGCACTTCATTTATTAATTACATAAACATTGCAGGGGCCTCTTGTAACCCAGATGGGAGCACTTTATATTGATAGCATCCAAGAAGGGTGTTAAATGCCATTTTCCATTTGGCTCCTGCTTTAATTCTGATAGGGTAGTAAGCCTCACTTAAATCCAGCTTTGAAAAAAATTCCCTTTAGCGAGGTGTGGTAGCATGTTTTCATGAGGGGGTACACGTTCTCTATACTGATCATATTTAAGTATCTAAAATCCACACAGAGACATTTAGAGCCATCTTTTTTTCTCTAAATAACACTGGGGCTGCAATTTTTGGTTGGGCTGGCTCGATGAAACCCCTTGCTAGATTTTTCTCAATGACTGCTCTGAGTTCTTCCAGCTCCCTCGGGGACATGCTATACATTTTGGGTTTAGGGAGTTTGGACCCAGGTAGGATTTCTATTGCACAGTCAGTGGAGTAGTGTGCTGGGGGGGGGGGGGAAGCTCGTCAGAAGCTTTTTCACTAAAAACCACAGCCAAGCCTTTGTATTCTTTGGGTATGCCCTGGGTTGGCATAGTGTAAGTGAGAATTGCTGTTTCTTGCTACTCTGCCCCCTTAGTTTTATTGTGTGGATTCTCATCAAAAATCATGTGCAGTTGAACTCTTATGATGACTTGCTTCCAATTAATTTGGGGGTTCCTTTTTTTCAGCCATACAAGGCCCAAAACTAATGGTCATTCCATGCCAGGCACCACTATAAATGTAAGTATTTCTTCATGGTGTAAGTATTTCCTCCTGATGCTTATCTATAGAGGCTCAGTGGCAAATGAAGCTGCCCCCCCCTGCTATTGACCCATCAGGTGGCAAAAATCTATGGGGCTTTTCAGTTTCTTTACATTAATCCTCAACTTTCTTACCAGGGTTGGGCTGATCAAACAGTGGATGCACCGTGAGTCCACTAAAGCTAAGATTTTTATCCCCCTCTTTCAGTTGGGGATAAACAGTCTTAGGGAGTGGGTAAATGGTTTAATTGGTTTGCTTACCAGTGGTTCATCCTTTGGATCATTCCAGATGAGTATGGTTCCTCCTGCTGAGAAGCTGGGATTTCCTCCTCAAAGAGGGGAGGGGTGAATATTCTATGATCTTCCTGCTCCTCAGGGCCATCTCTTTCCTGCACTGGCCAGGTTTTGTAGGTTCCCCCCCAATGGGCACTCTGGTTTCCTAGCTGGTGCTTGAGAACGGCATTCTGCAGCTCTTTCCACACTTGAAATAGGCTGCGGGTTTCAGAGAAGATGCCGTTTGTGGATTGAAAGGTTCTTGCTTCCATTGGAGTAGAGATTTTTTCCACACTCGCCCTGCTCATTACTGGTTCCTGGCCATGTCAATGTCAGCCTCTTCAGCAGTGAGATACCACTCATGTAGGCAGTTCAGTGCACCTTGGGCCATACAGGCATTGTAAAGGTCATCACTCAGTCCATCCTTGAACCAGCTTACCAGGATATCCTCTGGCCAGTTCACATGACACACCAGATCTCAGAATTCTTTGGTATACTCTGCCACTGGCTACCGTCCCTGATTCACTACTTTGTGGTTTGCAAGGGTGTCCTTGAAACATCATCAGAGGGCCATCATGAAATGGTCAAAATCCCACAGTTCAGGCACATCAGCATCATGTAGGGTCACCATCCATCTGGCAGCAGCTCCTTCCAGGGCTAGAGTAACCACTCGCACTCAGGATCCTTGGGTTTGAGAATCACACCTGTATTCTTGCATATAGGTTAGCACATTTTCCACAAAGAATCCCAATTTTGGGTTCCCATCAAACTTCACCCCAAGGCAAATGCAGATTTTTAATTCTAATTGCAAGATCCAGAGTTGATTGAGAGTTAGCCACAATCCATGCAGCAACAGGAGGGAGTGTTTGCTCTGTCCCCTGCTGTTGCTGCTGTGCCATCTGCTTGATCAATAGGGCCCAGAGAGGGGTTATCCCCCCTGGCGTCATCCGTGGCTGCTGCCATTCCAATGCCTCTTGGTTGTCAATTCTGGTTCCTCCTGGATGTTGAGATTTTCCAAAATCTCCATCACCAACTGGGTTACATGTCTCTTCAGATGATCCTCTCTCAGTGAGGCTTCATTTAGCTCCTCCCAGTCAGAAGGGGCTTCTAGCTCCAATTTCCACCCTGGTTTTCAGTTACCATGGGTGAGGGTGACTCCTTTGGTCCTCTTATCCCAGCCACCTTTCGTCCTGATTCTGATTGACCAGCGGGGCTTTTTGGGTCCTCCAGGTTCACCTCATCCTCTCCAACAGGGTACATGGAGCAGGCCTCCAGTTGGGAGGGGGGGTTGACATCTCTCTCCAGCATTCAGTTTCTGCGGTTCACTATTGTGCTCAGACATGGTTTGTAGGGTCCCCTTGGTACAGCAAATATGTTTTCTGGGTTGACTATTTTGCAGAGATGTTGCTTTATGTAAGGACTCCTCTCCTAACTTAAATTAAAGCAATAGAGACTCCTCCCATGAGTTAGAATGCAGATTTTAGCCAATACACAAGTGTGAAGATGTTTCCTTTATCCACTGCCCTGAAAGCCAAATAACCATAGATTCCCATGGCTATCTTCCATTAGACATTAAAATGAAACACCACACATGGCCATCATAAAAATTCCCCTAAAAGGTGATGGGATCTCAAGACACTTCAGGGCCTGGAAACAAGTTGTAAAATATCAATCGTCACAGGCACTGCTAATAAATTGACTCGAAGGCCCCTCTGCTCCCAATTGAATGGCAGTATCACTTTTAGGGATCTGACAGCGTACCTCATTCAGTATCCAAGAAAGAAAACCTCAACTCCATTTGAATAGAGAAAAATGTTCTTTTACTAGACATGAAATGAAAACAGCTAAAGTGAAGCAAGATCTGAAGCAAAAAACTGCCAACTTGTACATATCAAACATTTACTCAAGACCCTTCCCCCAATTATCCAACCCAATGTCCAATCTCCAGCTCCCAAAGGTGTCATGTGGGGGCATCTTCAAGTGGCTTCATTCAGTTGGTATGTAGAGACTGTTGACCTTGACCAAGCCCAAACACGAGCCATCAGCATGCACAGAAGATGGTGAGAACAAACCTCCCTTTGTGATAACTCCTCCAGTACCGATTATTTCCCCCAAAATACCATGAGTCCCCACCCTCCCCTTTCTATGGCAGCCAATAGCAAGCAAGCAAAGTAGAGGCTGACATCAACAATGAAGTGCAGACCAGACATAGCTTATGCAGTAAGCATTCTAAATCACTTCACTACTGCACCAACCCAATTAAATTGGATGGCTATAAAAATATTTTTTTAGGTATTTGAAGGGAACTGTAAATTTGGGTCTTGAAATACAGGTCTGGGAAGAATATTAAATTATTCAATTTTATTTCTATTTCAGTTATGAAGGGAGGAGTTGTCAAGTATAAATGTTCATGAACTGAGGAGGTGCAGAGGAAGGCAACCAGAATGATTAGGGGGATGGAACGCCTTCCCTACCATCTGAGGCTGCAACGGCTGGGCCTCTTCACTCTAGAACGACGGTGCCTGAGAGGTGACCTGACTGAAGCCTATAAAATCATGCACGGTGTGGACAAAGTAGAAAAGGAAAAGCTGTTTTCCCTATCGCACAACACTAGAACTAGGGGGCACTCCATGAAACTTTTTATAGCTAGACCTCAAACAAATAAGAGGAAGTACTTTTTCACCCAGAGGATCACTGGTCTATGGAACTCCCTGCCAGAAGAAGTGGTGACAGCTGTCAGCCTCGACACCTTTAAGAAAGGATTAGACGAGTTCATGGAGAACAAGGGTATCAATGGCTATCATTATGGATGCCTAAGGACACCCTCCGGGATGGAGAGATAGACAGGATATTTCTCAATGCCATTTGCAGGGAATCATAAGCAGGTGAAGACATCTGCTTGGGAATACCCTGAAGCAAATGGTGAGCCACTGTGTGAGACAGAATGCTGGACTGGATGGGCTGTGGCCTGTTCCAGCAAGGCTATTCTTATGTTCTTATGTTCTTAATGAGTTAAATAGTTCTGCTTTCTCCCTATTGCTTGTCATCTTCTTGCCATTTTCTCCCAGCAGTGGACCAATTGTCTCCTTAACTTTTTTCTTGTTTTTAACATATTGGAAGAAGCTTTTTTTGTTATTTTTTACTTTTTTGGCAAGCCTTTCTTCATTGTGAGCCTTAGCTTTCCCCACTTCGTCTTTAAAGGCTCGGGCTATTGGCTGATATTTTGCCTTAGTTATGTCCCCCCTTTTCCACTTTTTATATTTATCCTTTTTGTCTTTCAGTTTGTTAGAGAGTTCTTTATGCAGCCATGCTGGCTTCTTTTGGGAGCTGTTATTTTTCTTCTTCATTAGTATTGTGCTAGACTGGGCTTTTATAATCTCATTTTTCAAAATTTCCCAGGCTTCTTGAGTTGTTTTCTCCTTGAGGATTCTCATCCATGGAATCCTTCCCAAGCTCTCTCTAACAAAATTAGCTCTCTTAAAGTCCAATATTCTAGTTTGACTTTGTTCTACTACTTTTGTTTGCATAATGTTGAATTCCAGTATTTCATAATCGCTTGCCCCCAAAGTTCCTGTAGCTTCTACACCTTCAATCATTTCCTCTCTGTTAGTGAGAATTAAGTCCAATATGGCTGATCCCCTTGTTCCCTTCTCTACCTTTTGGGAAACAAAGTTGTCTGCTAGGTTTGTTAGGAACCTGTTGGATCTTCCACTTGGTGCAGAGTTTGTTTCCCAGTTGATGTCAGAGTAGTTAAAATCCCCCATTACTATTGTAGTGTGTTTCCTACATACCTTAGTTAGCTGGTTAGCAAAAAGTTCATCCACTTCCTCTGCTTGATTGGGTGGCCTGTAGTATAGACCTATGGCAATGTCATTTCCCCCTCAACTTTTAATATTGACCCAAATACATTCAGGATAGTTATCATTGTTATGCTCTATTTCTGTAGAGATGTAGTTATTTCTTATATATAGTGCAACTCCATCTCCTCTTTTATTTGGTCTATTTCTTTTAAATAATGTAAATCCTTCAAGCTGTATGTTCCATTTGTGGGTTTCATCCCATCAAGTTTCTGTAATGGCAACAATATCATATCTGCCCTCATTTACTTGAATTTCTAATTCACCCTGTTCATTTCTCATACTCTGTGCATTGGTGTATAGACATTTGAGTCCATTTTGATTGACCCTGTGATTACTGTCTACATAATCTATGTTATGCCTGACTGCCCCTATTTCTTTGCCATTTGTGTGGTTCGTGCACATGGTATGGTACTCACTGTTAAATGTTTGGTTTTGCTTGACAGCAGTGGTGATACATCTCTACTCCTAACCACCCCAATGATGCCGTCGAAGTGATGTCCCGGAGCTTGGAGGCCGTGCGAGTCTGGATGGGGAGGAACGGGCTCAGACTCAACCCGTCCAAGACCGAGTGGCTGTGGTTTCCGGTGTTCTTATGTTCTTATGAACTGGAATAGGACATAGCAACAGGTCAGCCAATGGGGGACTGCTTCATAACTGAAACATAGTATTTGTTGTATAAGGCTATAAGAGACAATTTGGAGCCTGGGCATGGCTTAACTATTCTGTATATAAGCTTGAGGGCACTTCTTTCTCTCTCCTCCATTTTGTCTTCTCTATTTTATTATTCCATTTTGTGCTGTGTTTGTACTTGCTATTTCTCTTCTCCACAACATGGAAAAACCTGTAATGGTATTGTATGCCTTATATGTTGTTATGTACATCTCTACTCCTAACCACCCCAATGATGCCGTCGAAGTGATGTCCCGGTGCTTGGAGGCCGTGTGAGTCTGGATGGGGAGGAACAGGCTCTGACTCAACCTGTCTAAGACCGAGTGGCTGTGGTTTCTGGCGCCACGACATAGCCAGTTGGTTCCATCTCTGGCTATCGGGGGTGAATTATTGGCTCCCGCAGAAAGGGCGCGCAACCTGGGTGTCCTCCTGAACTCTCGGCTGTCCTTGGATGACCACGTGACAGCCGTAGCCAAGGGGGCCTTCTATCAGGACTACCTGATACGCCAGTTGCGCCCCTTTCTGGATCGTGACACCTTACGCACGGTCACTCAAGCTCTCGTCATTTCCCACATGGACTACTGCAATGCTCTCTACATGGGGCTCCCCTTGAGGTGCACCTGGAGACTCCAGTTAGTGCAGAATGCAGCCGTGCACGGGATTTTAGGAGTCTCAAGACACTCACATATAACACCTCTCCTGCGCAAGCTGCACTGGCTGCCTGTGGCCTTCCGGGTGCGTTTCAAGGTCTTAGTGACCATCTTTAAAGCGCTCCATGGTATGGGACCTGGTTATTTGCAGGACCACCTCCTGCCACATACCTCCACCCGACCTGTCCGCTCCCACAGGGAAGGCCTCCTTAGGGTGCCATCCGCCGGACAATGCTGGCTGGCGACTCCCAGGGGAAGAGCCTTCTCTGTGGTAGGCCCAGCCCTCTAGAACGACCTGCCCCTCGACCTCCGTACAATCACAGACCTTTACTTCTTTCATCGGTCATTAAAAACATACTTTTTTCATGCGGCCGGCCTGGCATAGCTGTTTTTATTACTGATTTTAGTTGGGTTTAAATTATGTTTTAGCACGGGCCAAATTTATTTAATTCAATTTTAAATCTATTTGATTATTTGTATATTTATATTTATATTTTTATTATTCCTGAGTCCCACTTGGGAGAGAGTGCGGTATAGATATTCGATAAATAAATAAATAAATAAAAATAATATTACCCGCACAAACATCTATGTTACATGCACTGTTCACCCTATGAATTTTAGTTTGCTGGGGACAGAAATGTTCTGTATCTATTAATTCTCTGTCCCTGCTGTTCAGTTTAAATGTTTATCCAGAAAAAGTGTGATTTTAATGCCAAGTAACTCAGTCCCTTTCTTGGATGGGTGCAAACCATCTCTTTTGTACAGTTTTTCATTGGACCAGTTGCGGGCATCATGACTAATAAAACTAAAGCCTTCCTTTTTACACCACTCCTTTAGCCACCCATTAAACTCTGCTACACACTGGCACTTCCCTTTTTGTTCCTTATATACTGGTATAACCTCTGAGAAGATAAGCCTACAACCTGTACTACTAAGTTCATTCCCCAAGCTCTTGAAATCATTCTGCACAGAAAGTACATCTTTTTGGGACAGATCATTTGTGCCAAGATGTATAATAGCATCAACTTCACAGTCCTTACTTGCATTCTTGACTATCTTAAGAATATGCCTCTTGTCTCTGCTGGCTGTAGCACCCGGCAGACACCTGACATCTTTCAAAACCTCCATATCCTTTCCTAAGTTTACATCCCTTACGATTGAGTCACCAACCAGAAGGTGACTTCTCTTTTTGGATACCTTGCTCTTCTTGTGCGACTGATGCGTGATACCTGATCCATACTTTTGCATTTCTGACATAAGTTCTTCATTTTGTACCATGATCCCCTGCTTATTTGAGTCATCATTATTACAACTACCTTGACCTGTCATTTTAGTGTCCCCATTAAGATCAGCAGGGGCGCTATATCTGTTATGCTTGGACACAGCAAACGTTTTGTGTTTATGATTCACAGCCCTCACCCTGCCAGATCCCACAGTTGTCCAGACTGCTCTTCTTCTGTGGGATATTTGCGGTAGAGGCTGGTAGCGTGGCATCTCCATAGGGTGGAGTGGCCGAATTGGACACTTAATTTCTGCTTGGAGAGCACAGATTACAGATTCAAGATAGGTAATGTGTCTATGTAATCTATTGATTTGTTTACAAAGGGGACAGTATCGAAATTTGAAAAGAGTACTGTTGAAGACAGGTGCAAAACAGTTATTACATTGAACTAAGCCGGTCATTTTGAGATAAAATAAAATCACAGTCTTAAGCGCACAAATCTAGAATGTGTTATTTCTATTTTTTTTATAGATATGTTAGACCACTGTGTTTCTTTGCCTCCCCTCTCATGGCCAAAGGCCACTTCCTTTAGCCTCAAGAAGTGCAAATGGGTGAAATAATGCAGCTTACTCTTTTGTAGTTCTATGGTTCTCTTTGTGTCAGCCTCCATTTTCCTGTTCGCTCTGGCTGCCATATGAAACGGGGAGGGAGGGGTTTTGCATTTGGGTTATTGGGATTGTATGGTGCAGGAGGGTGAGTTGCAGAAGGAAGTACTCTGGTGCCATCTACTGTTACCATCTACTTCGCGTACCAGTGGTTGGAGCATCTTATGGTCAAGGTCAACGGTCTTGCATGCCAACCTGATGATGCTTTTTGAAGATGAAGCCACATGACACCTAGGGGCTTTACACATTGGACCATGGAAGGGGGTTACTGGGAAAAGGGGGTTGGACATATATTGATATGTATGCTTTCATGCCTAAATGCTTCAGACCTTGCTTAGCATCTATGCTATTTATTCCTTAACCAGTAAAAGTACTTTTAATTCCACTAAAAATGGAGTCGAGAGGTTTCTTTCTTGGTTATCAGTGAAGCAGACCTGACATTAAGCAAGGTCTCACCTTACACACTCATCTCAGAGCTAACACTTTCTGAAGGGAGTGTAACAACAACAATTTTTTTTCTAAACTTCAAAGAGATGTCCTCCCCGGGCAGCGATCAAGAGGAAGACATGAGGGCTGCAGAATCATCGTGCCTTCCTGAAACGGAACTTTTTGCAGGACTGAATTTGGAAGAGAAATCCGTTCCGCGTTGGTCGATAGGATTTGGACAAAAAGAAATTCTGGAGGAGATACCATCAGGAGTTACAACACGTAGACGCAGAAGACCCCCACCCTCCTGGCAGGAAGAGGAGGAAGAGAATTATTTGATGGGCCAAGCGATGCAAATGTTCCAGGAGGCCTGGGAAAGACGCTGCTCCAGAGAAAGCAAGTATGAAAGAGATGTAACATTCCGTGAGCCAGAAGTGAGAAGGGAGGAAGAGGATCACCCAGGGGGAGCTTTGGGGGCAGAAGCCAGAGCAGACCAAGATGAAGGGGCCCAGCTAGCCCAGCAACCACAGCCAGCAGCGGCAGCAGCAGCAGCAGCAGTAGGAGCCATTCCACAGGCCCTTCTCACGGCCAAAACCTCCTTCCTCTAGCCTCAAGAAGTTCAAAATCCAAAATTTGTCCCACTGGTTGATACCGCAAGGCATGTTAATATCCTGGCAAGGAGTCATCATTGTGCTACTCTCATAGCATCCGCAGACAACCGCCCTGCCGCCCTGTTTAGGGTGACCTGCTCCCTCCTTCAACAGAGGGTGCGGGAAGCCCCGTTACAGGGTAGAGCAGAGGAATTTGTGATTTTTCTGCAGGAGAAAATCGCTCAGATACAGAACGAGTTAGCCCCCGTTCATGGCCCAGTGGGATGCCACAAGACAGATCTTGTTTGGGAGGAGTTTGACTCCGTTACTTCCGAGGATATGGACAGGTTACGTGGGCGACTGCGAGCCACCACATGTTTATTGGACCCGTGTCCCTCCTGGCTTGTACTGGCATCCTGGGAGGTGACACGAGGCTGGCTCCAAGAGGTTGTCAACGCATCCTTAAGTGAGGGTTCCTTGCCTGCTTCCCTAAAAGAAGCGATGGTGAGGCCCCTCCTTAAGAAGCCCTCTTTGGATCCAGCTCTTTTGAACAACTACCGTCCAGTCTCCAACCTTCCCTTTTTGGCGAAGGTTGTTGAGAGTGTGGTGGCACAACAGTTTCCCCGTCACCTGGAGGAAGTTGATTATCTAGATCCGCGCCAGTCCGGCTTTCGGCCCGGGCATAGCACCGAGACGGCATTGGTCGCGTTGGTTGATGATCTCTGGAGGGCCAGAGATGGGGGTTGTTCCTCCATCCTGGTCCTATTAGACCTCTCGGCGGCTTTCGATACCATCGACCATGGTATCCTATTGCATCGGCTGGGGGGGTTGGGGGTGGGAGGCACCGTTTTACGGTGGTTCTCCTCCTACCTCTCTGGCCGATCGCAATTTGTGTTGGCAGGGGGGCAGAGGTCGACCGCGAGACCCCTCACATGTGGGGTGCCTCAGGGGTCGGTCCTCTCGCTCCTCCTGTTTAACACATATATGAAGCCGCTGGGTGAGATCATCCGTGGTTTTGGGGTAGAGTACCATCTATACGCTGATGATACTCAGTTGTATATATCTACCCCAAACCACCCCAACGATGCCGTAGCGGTGATGTGCCAGTGCCTGGAAGCCTTACGGATCTGGATGGGAAGTAACGGACTCAGGCTCAACCCGACCAAGACCGAGTGGCTGTGGTTTCCGGCTGCCCGATTCAACCAGCTTACTCCATCGCTGGCCATAGGGGGCGAACATCTTGCCCCTGTGGATGGGGCGCGCAATTTGGGTGTCCTCCTGGATGCCCGGCTGTCCATGGAAGATCAAGTGACAGCCGTGGCCAGGAGGGCGTTTTACCAGGTTCGCCTGGTTCGCCAATTGCGCCCCCTATTGGATCGGGACGCCCTTCGCACAGTCACTCATGTGCTCGTGACATCCTGACTGGACTATTGTAACTCTCTCTACATGGGGCTTCCCTTGAGGTGCACCCGGAGACTTCAGCTAGTCCAGAATGCAGCCGCGCGAGCAATTATGGGGACCGCAAGGTCTACCCATGTAACACCGCTCTTGCGCGAGCTGCACTGGCTACCTGTCATCTTCCGGGTGTGCTTCAAGGTGTTAATTATCATCTTTAAAGCGCTCCATGGCTCGGGACCTAGCTATCTGCGGGATCGGATCCTGCCTCATACATCCTCACGGCCGATTCGCTCCCACAGAGAGGGACTTCTCCGGGTGCCGTCCACTAGACTTTGTCAGCGGGCGACGCCCAGGGGAAGGACTCTCTCTGTGGCGGGCCCGGCCCTCTGGAACGACCTTCCCCCCGATATTAGAACGACCACGGACCTCCGCTCCTTCCGTCTTAAATTAAAAACTCACTTTTTCTGTCTGGCCGGCCTGGGATAGTCTCCCTGTCTTGGGGTTTTATTGGGTAGTTTTAGCATAGTTAGTTTTATGGGAATTTTAGCACAGGTTAAGTTTAATTTGGTTTTAGAACTGTTTGTATATTTTTTACTGTTTTTACTCTGCCTCTGCACCGCCCCGAGTCCCCATGGGGAGAGGGAGCGGTTTATAAGTATTAAAATTATTATTATTATTATTATTATTAAGATAAGAAAATAAGGATTGACACTATAGAGAAAGCTCGGGAGCATAATTACAGAAGAAGTAGCCCAGAAAATTAGATCAAGTAGGCAAAATTATTTCAAAAATGCCAATAAACCGGGGAGATGGCTGGCCTATAAACTAAAAAAAGAAAAAGAAAAAAATTAATACAGCAACTAGAGCAGTGATGGCAAACCTATGGCACGCGTGTCACAGGCGGCCCGCAGAGCCATTTGTCAGGGAACACAAGGTGATGCCCTGTCAGCTGGCCAGTGCGCATGCGCGTGCTGGCTTGCTGAATTTGCCCTTTTTTCATGCTTTTTTCACCCTCCCCGGGCTCCAAAGACTTTATAGGAGCCTGGGGAGGGCGAAAAGAGCCTCCCTGCACCCCCCCCCCAGAGGTCCTCCAGAGGCTTTATGAACTTCCCTGAAGCCTCTGGAGCGCTCAAAATGACACTCTGAGCAATTGGAGGTCACTTCCGGTTTCGTCGGTGCGTCATTTTGAGGAAAAGAAAAGAAAGGAAAAGAAAAAAAATATAGCAGTTATATAACTTTAAACATTATACTGCCTAGAGGAAATAGAAGAAGAGGATATTAAAAGATATCTTCAAGGGAGGAATCTTCCAACCCTACCAGAAACAACAAAAGTAACATTAAATGAGAGAATAACAAGGCTAGAATTAAAAAGGGCAATCCAAAAACAAAAAAAA
Source organism: Rhabdophis nuchalis (assembly GCA_039707465.1). NCBI lineage: Eukaryota > Metazoa > Chordata > Lepidosauria > Squamata > Natricidae > Rhabdophis > Rhabdophis nuchalis. The sequence continues at coordinate 76,570,660 of CM077647.1, forward strand.
TAACAAAACCCCGACCCCAGATAGAATTCTAGCAGAATTTTATAAAGAATTGCAAAAGTCATTAGAGAACATATTATTAGAAATGTATAATGAAGTATTAGAATGAGCAAAGACACCGAAATCCTGGATGCAGGCACTAATAACACTAATTTTCAAAGACAATGCTGAAAAACAAAAGATCCAAAATTACAGACCAATCTCGCTGCTAAATGCTGATTATAAAATATTCATGACAATAATAGCGGAAAGAATTAAAAATATATTAAATGGAATCATACACCCAGAACAAAATGGATTTTTACCCAACAGACACATAAAATACAATACACGAAAAATAATGGACATATTAGAATACTACGAGATACATTCAGGAAAACAAGTAGCATTGATGATGTCAGCTTGCAAACCATCACCATGACTACTATCAAGCTGACATAGAGAAATGTGAATTCCAGGCATTCCTGTGGTCAAAGTGGAATCTCAAGATGGCCTGTGAATGCGCATACATAGATTCAATTATATTGCTAATTGGTTAACATGATTTATGACTAGGCAGAGGGGAGGGGGCAGAGGGGAGGGGGCAGAGGGGGTAAAGTTCAGGTGCCATTAAATGATTTTCAGTTCTGGCTCCACCGGAGGCTCAGCTAAGATGTTAATCCTAATAAATGGATGTTTTTTGAACTTTGTCTTGAGGCCTGTGAATTAATTGGGTTTTCTCTTGAGAGTTTCACAGATATTTATTGATGCACAAAAAGCATGAGATGCACAAAAATTGGGATTTTCTAATAGTCTTTCTTTCTCATTGCAGATTTCAGGGTGGATGGGTGGTGCTCCCCAATCTCCGTGCCAACTGGGTGGGAGTGTTTGCTGGGTTCCTAGTTATTGTCACTGTGCCATCTGCTTGATCAGCAGGACCCAGAGGGCGTCACCCGCACTTGCTGCTCTTTCCCCATCTCTTCGCTGCCATTCTGATTCCCCCCGGATGTTGAGATTTTCCAAAATCTCCATCACCAACTAGGTTACATGTCTCGTCAAGCCATCCTCTCTCAGTGAGGCTTCATTTTGCTCTTCCACGTCAGAGGGGGCTTCTAACGTCTTTCCACCCTGGGTTTTGGCACCCTCAGGTAAGAGTGACTCCATTGGTTCTTCCATCCAAGCCGTCTTTTGTCCCGATGCTGATTGACCAGCGGGGTTTCTTAGGATGCTCTAGGCTCAGCTCATCCTCTCCAACAGGGTATGTGGAGCAGATCTCAGATTGGGAAAGGGTTTGCGTCTCCCTCCAGCAATCAGCTTCTCCTTGTTTCCTGTTGTACTCAGACATGGTTTGGAGGGTCCCCTTGGTAGACCCAATGTCGACTCTCCTGGTTGACCAATTTGCAGATGCTGCTTTAAGTAATGACTCCTATCCTAACTTAAGAAAGTAAAAACTCTTGAAATGGATTTCGTCAAAAGGAATATTTTATGCAAGTGGCGTTTTACTGATAATGACCCCTCCCTTTAGTCCAAATACAAATTCTAGCCAATACACAAGTGTGTTTCCCTTGATTCTCCTGCCATAAGAATCAAATGCACCCTACATTCCCATGACTATCTCTAGTTTGACATTATAGCTAGATATTCTACATGCCCATCATAAACATTCCTCCAGAGATGTTGGGATCCTCTATCTTTCCATCAACAGGAAACCAGTCATAAATCTCAGTTGTTGTAGATGCTGTTAGTAATTTAAATTCAAGGCCCCCCTCTTCCCAAATGAATGGCAGATCACATAAGGGGGTCTGTCACTATCAGGCAACAAGTTTGATGTGGATTAAGAAGTGGATAACATTAAGAAATGCTAGGCTTTTGAATTTAGAGGGTCACAATGTGTTGTTGGGATGGCATGCTTTTTTATGGTATAAGGCAGTGGTCGGCAAACCACGGCTCGCGAGCCACACATGGCTCTTTGGCCCCTTGAGTGTGGCTCTTTCGCTGCATCACCTCACGTTCTGGGCGCGGCCCCACTCCATGGAAAACATAGGCATGTGCCGTACAAATACAGCAGGAGCAAAGCCCCTCTCCCAACAGGCTCTTCCTCGCTCAGAGGGCTTTGGAAGGAAACTTCTGCAGGCTGTAGGTGTGCGCGCACGCCTATGTTTTCCGGGAAGAAGAGGAATGTGAGGGGGATTCCCCCCCCCCCAGATGGGTTATGGACCTGTGAAGCCTCGTCCTTCTTTTTAGCCAGGCAATCTTTAACCAGGCGATATTTGGCTGCTGCACAAGCCCTCAGGCACGCGCTACCTTCTTCTCTCTGATAGCTGCCTGGTTAAAAAGAAGGATGAGGCTCTGCTGGTCTGGAGCCCCTCCACGGGGGGTGGGGAGATCCCCCTCACATTCCTTGTCTTCCCAGATCGGCTGGTAAGGGGACAGAAAAGGTTGTTCTCCTGTCCCAGGTTTCCGCTTCTTGGCTTCCAGTTTCTTTTGTTGAGACAGCAATTAAGGTTCTTTTTTATGTCTTAGGAAAGATCGCCTGGTTAAAAAAAAAGGACAAGGCTCCGCTGGTCTGGAGCCCCTCCGCGGGTTGGGAGGGGGAGACAGACAGACAGACAGACACACACACACACACACATACACAGAGAGAAAGAGAAAGAGAGAGAGATTAAGCGAGTGAGTGAGTGAGTGCAAGACAGACAGACACACAGACAAAGAGGAAGGGAGGGGAGAGAGAGACACAGAAATAGTGAGGGAGGGAGGACAGAGAGACAGAGAGACAGACACAGAGAGAGAATGACAGAAAGAGACAGAGAGGAAGGGAGGGAGGGAGAGAGAGATAATGAGCCACAGAGAGAGATAGACAGACAGACAGATGCAGAGAGAGAGACAGAGAGACAGAGAGAAACAGAAAGAGAGAGAAAGAGAAAGAAGGGAATAAAGAAAAGAAAGAAAAAGAAAGTGGGAGAGAGATGTGTTGCGATTATCATTCCAGGTTTTGGCAATTCAGTAGGTTTTAATTAAGTAGATTTTAGCTCAGTAGGCTTTAAACTGTTAGGCCACTGAATGAACCCTGAACCTAGGAAGCACACGTCATCTCGCCTGACAAAGGCTAACAAAGGCTAGTGTGTACCATCACCCAATTCTTGAAGCACATATCCAATATACAAAGCAATACACAAAATGTAACTAAATGTATTTTGCTAGATAGCTGAATGTATTTTCCCAGGCTATTGTATGTGTTTCACCAAGCAACTGTATTCTGACTAAGCATATTCTACCAAGCGACTGTATGAACCAATCAAACTATACTAGAATGTAAGTTTCACTTTTGTATCTAATAAAAAGGCCCACACCGAGCTAGTCGGGGCGAGCTCATCCTGAGAAAACCCCTCCACGTTTTGCATTCTTTCTCACCGGAGCCGAGCTGCCCGCCTTCTGTAGTTATGCGTTCCCTCAATAGGGGGTGCTGTTTTACCACAATTGGTGACCCCACGACGTGGTATCGGCCAGTCCCGGCCCGGACACGAGGCCTCGACTCTGGTACGCGTATCGGACTGTCCCTACTCACCAGCTTGAGAGGAGCTGTGCATGTCTGCGTTACACGGCAGGACCATTTAGGTGAGTATGGACGGAAAATTCCCTCAACATCAGGCCGTGGATCTTAAGGGAATGAGGGAATTAACCGAATTTTATGTAAAAATTGCCCCAAACGAAGGAAAATCTCTCCTTCGTTTAAAAAGCAAGCAAACCTCCCTTTTGACTAATATTTGGCAACGGTGCCTGGCTTATCCAGAAAAAGGCACGTTAAAAATTTCAGTGTGGACTAAATTGGGAGAATACTTCCACGCTGCTCTTAGCAAAATTCATCAAAAGCTTGACTCTCAAACATTAAAACTGTATCCATTTTTGTCAGAGAATCCAACAGTAGAAAGCTCAACGGCACCCCCTCCCTCTTCCTTTAACCCTGTCCTTCCCGTTCCCTCCTCCCCTCCTTCTCCCCCTTACCCTGTTCCTCCTGATTCTCCAGAGAGAAAAAGTAGTATTGTGTGCCCTTGTTCCTTTCCTTCCCCCCCCCCTCCGAGTCCTCCGAAAGCTTGTCCTTTTCCTCCCCCTTCTCCGGTCCCTCCGGAGAGAGGAGACATATCTTAAGTTTGCCTCTATCAAAGCAAATGGATATCAAAAAGCCAGCAAAACTGTTTCCAATTTTGTTAGAGGAATTTGCTGACTGGTATCAGGAACAGTCTGTGTTGTTTTGTTTTTGCTGCACGTTTGAATTCTTTTCGCAGGCAATAAATCATTGCTTGGATGATGTTTTAATTGGAACTTTAAAAGACAACACCTAATTGGCTTTCAGGTATGAAAAATGATTTATTGCTTAGAAAAACTACATTGTAAGATTGTTTTAATTTTTTCTCTCTAGTTTGTGTCCTTGTTTAAATGTACATTAAAGTTAGGATTAGTTTACAATGTTGCTAGTTAACTTGCTATCTGTTATGTTGTACTATCTTATATTGCTGTAAAAGTATTCTAGAGATGTTCTGTTTAGTATTTAGATAAAGTTGTATTGCTGTGGAGATATATGCCAGCAATTTATAGTGTCCCTCCTGTGATAAGATAAGTTTACAAATGTTGATTAAAATAACTTAGAATAGTTAGAGTAATTAGAATGCAAAGAACAAAGGTTTTTTGAAGAACAAAGTTATTTTGGTGTAAAGGGGACAATCCCTTTGAATTTTGTAGAATTTTCCTCTCATATCCTTTGCACATGTGAATGGAAATCCTTTCTCAGAACTTTAACTTTGATCAAAGTATAAAGTGTACCCTCTTTGTTCATTCAAGCCTCCGTTTAAATCTTTAATTTGGCTTATTGTGACTTGAACGTTTTCTATGGGATTCAATAAATTTTCACCCAAGATGATTTCATACAGCTGAAACCCTTTGAGGTTCGGCAGGCATTCAACATAGTGGGCTGGAGAAACTGGCGTGGGCCACAGACTATGTCAAAGAGCGCTCCTGGTCACTTTTGCACCAGTGACATAGGCTTGGCCGGACACCAGCAGATCCTGAATCCATCCAGATTAGAATGCCACAGGTCTTGCAGAAAATTGTACTATGCTAGATGAATAGAGAATTCTTTTTCCTTTTGGGGAGTGTTTGCTTTGTGTTTGTGTATGTGAAAAGGCCTTGTATGAATGTATTTAATCTGTGTTTTGAGTGAGATCAGTCAGAAACGATTGCATTGTAAGGTGTGTGTCTGTTGGAACAAATGTGAAATTTTTAATTATAAGATAGTGGTCAGAGTTTGCCAAAATGGTGGCTCTGGTTGCTACGTTGCAACAAATTCACTTCCTTTTTCTTCTCTGTGCCCCACCGGAATTTGCTTAAAATGAGCAGAAAAATTGCTGCCCCCCTTAATGGGATCACCCTCTTCTTTTGCCCACTTCCCCCCCCCCTCTTGCCTGCATCTCTCTGAAGAACACAGAGTGACTAGGGAGGAGCAGGACAAAGGGAGGGGTGAAATCACACAGGGCAGACACACACACACACACACATCTTACAGGGGACTCAAAGTACATTCACTCTCTCACACACACATACACACACACACTCACACATCTTAAAGGGGACTGAAAGAAAAAAAACGTAAGTGAAAGAGGGAAAGAGAAAGTAGAAAAGAGAGAGAAAAAGAAAGACAAAAAGAGATAAAAAGAAGAAAATGAAAGAACAGTAAAGTAAGAAAGTGAGTAAAGAGAAAGTAAGGGAAGGAGAATAAGAGACAGAAGCTGAAAGAAAGTGATTTTTAAGTGAGTTTCACAACATACCCACATTTATCTACAAATAATCCCATTTCACTTTTCATTTTCTCCCTTTTTTCATGAAAATCAATTATTATAATCATTTTAATGAATTGTAAGACATTTCTTTTTCAGTAAGACATTTCTTTTTCAGTTTTTCTGCTGGACTTTTTTTATTTTTAAGCTTTTTTTTAATCTATAAGCAGGAATGTTTTTCTGCTATTTTGCCTACATTTTAAAATGTTTTCGCATACTTAATGAGAGTTCCCTAGCTTCCATACAATGAAGTTTTTTTTCCACACCTTTTTTGAAGTCAGATTTAAAGATGCCCCATTCTATGTCATTTGTTTTTGATATCTGCCTATGGAAAAGTTCCTTCCATTTAAATTATTTTTTAAATTTTTGAGTGTTGATTCCAATCTTTTTCAGACCTCACTTTTACCATGATGATTAATTCTCCAGTTACTATCTATAAAGGAACTGTAGTTGCTACTATGATCCTGCTTGAGGATCAAACTAATATTTTAGCTATGGAACAATCTGTTAATTCTGCTCGCCCCACTGCCGAATTTAACTAAACGGCCGTTCTTTTTCTGGCCTTTTAGATACGGGTGCTGACGTGTCTGTCATCTGCATCATTGGCCTTCCACCTGCCCTACTCACCCCGCACCCTCTGTAAGAGAGGTAGGAGGTATTCAATCCGCTTTAATCAGTAGCGACTGGGTCTCCGTCACCTCTGCTACGTTTTCTGTTACTGCTTTTATTAAACCTGTTGTTTTGACTTTGCATACTAATCTTTGGAGTCGAAATCCAGGCTAAGCTAGTTTTGAAATAATGTCAGCATCTTTTGTTTTGCATTTGGAACTTCAATCTCAGACCCCTGTCTGGATTGATCAATGGCCTTTGACTCTAGAGAAATTGGAGATATTAAAACAGTTAGTAAATGAACAATTAGAAAAAGGGCACTTAGAGTCCTCTTTAAGTCCTTATAACACCCCAGTGTTTGTAATAAAAAAGAAATCAAGCTCTTGGCGTTTATTACAGGACCTTCGTATGGTCAATGCCATTATTCGCCCGATGGGGGCGCTGCAGTGCGGCCTCCCAAACCCAAATTTAATTCCTCAACATTATGACATGATAATTATTGATCTGAAGAACTGTTTCTTTTCTATACCTTTACATCCCGAGGATAGACACATCTTTTCCTTTACAGTACCTGAACTAAATAATTCTCAACCCACTTCTCGCTACCAATGGAAAGTTTTGCCACAGGGCATGCTCAACAGCCCCACCATGTGTCAATATTATGTTTCACATGTTTTGCATCCTTATAGAGAACAATACCCATCATTTTTAATCTACCATTATATGGATGATATTTTGGTTGTGGCACCAGGCCCTGAAGGAACTGTCCTTAAGACGTTACCACACTTCAGGCACATTTTACAACAAGGAGGACTTCACATCGCTCCAGATAAGGTACAAAAGTCTCCTCCCTTTCAATACCTGGGACACAAAATGCTCGCATCACATGCCTCACCTACCACTCCTCGCATACAATTGCCACCCAAACCTACACTTTTGCAGTTACAACAATATTTGGGATCTATTAATTGGATCAGGCCTTACTTGGGCCTTTCCACTCATCAACTCTCACCACTGTTTGTCGCTCTTACTAAGGGCAAGCAACCAGCTGACATCATTCCTTTATGTCAGGAACACCTGGACGTCCTTAACCTTGTCAATCAGGCCCTGAACACAAAATGGGTGGACAGAATGATAGAGAATGTACCTTTCGCATTATTAATAATAATAATAATAATAATTTAATTTTATATCCCGCTCTCTCTCCCCAAGGGGACTCGAGGCGGGGCACAGGCAATTAAAAATACAAATAAGACCACAGACAAAATACAAAATACAAAATTAAAAATGGATTAAATTGATCCTGCGCTAAAACCCATAGACTAAACTAAAAATATTATTGATATTTAACACCAACACACTGCCCACTGCTGCTATAGCACAGGTCACTTCTTCATTGTTGATCCTCGAATGGATCCATTTGTCTCATACACCTCGTGCAACTCTTACTACTAAACCTGCTTTGTTTGCCTCTCTTATTGTCAAGGGTAGACTGCGGTCTAAATCCCTTGCTGGCATTGAACCTTCTGCTATCTATCTCCCCTGCTCTCTTTCTACTTGGGAATCCTTGCTGGCTGTCAGTGAACACCTCCAATTTGCACTCTCTGATTGGCCTGGAACCATTTCTTGCCATCCTCCACCTGATCCCCGCATACAACTTCTGAAAACTATACCTTTCTCTTGGCAAACTCCTATTTCTCCATTCCCTATTCCTGATGCTGTTACAGTTTTTGCTGATGGCAGCAAAACCTATGGTGCCTGCGCTTGGCAATCTGAAGGCCAACGGCACACAAAGATTACTCCACCGCAAACCTCTGCCCAACGGGCAGAACTGTACGCTTCTATTCTCGCCTTCGAGAACTTTTCTCAACAATCTTTTAATCTTATTCTGGACAGTCTCTATGTTTCACAAATTGTTTCCTCTATTTACCAAGCCTACCTTTCTCCTTACATCGAACCAACCCTTATGTCCTTATTTCTGGCTTTACAACATTTGATTTCTGCATGAACTTGTCCTTTCTACGTTGCTCATATTCGTAGCCACCAACCCTTTCCTGGCATCATCCAGGAAGGTAATGATGTGGCCGACGCTGCAGCCGCGGCTGCTTCGTTCTCTTTTTGCTTCTCCCTTTCCACCCCCACACCGTGGGAAAGCCACTCCTACTTTCACCAAAACAAAAAGGCTCTCATTAAACAATTTGGTATTACTTCAAGTGAAGCCACTGCTATTATTCAGCAGTGCCCCACTTGCAGTAAACAGGGAAACTCCATCCCCATGGGGGTTAACCCCTGAGGGATGGAGAGCTGTCAAATTTGGCAAATGGATGTGACCCAATCTGCTTCCTTCTCCCCATGGAAGTATTTACATGTATCTATTGATACATACTCAGGGTTCATCATGGCCTCCCCCCAAAGGGGTGACACCAAACATGTCATAAATCATTGTATTCGGATTTTATGACACCAAACATGTCATAAATCATTGTATTCGGATTTTTGCATCGCTGGGACGCCCAAAATATATTAGCAATACCTTCGCCACCTTTTGTCAAAAATGGGGAATCATACATAAATTCGGTATACCTTACAATAGTCAGGGCCAAGCAATGGTTGAAAGAGCAAATCAAACCTTACCACATGCTCTTGGCCGTTGCATTGGCTCACGGGGGAAAACACCCCCTGGTCTCCCAGCTGTGCAAGACACTTTTAACTTGTGTCTTTATATCCTTAATTTTCTTAACCTGATTGGTCAACCTGCAATGTCTGCTGCTTGTCGTCACTTTTCTTCTTCCCCCTCTGCTGAACATCAGTGACTACTTGTCTATTACCGGCACCTACCTGACCTGACCTGGCGAGGACCAGCAGAGTTCATCACGTGAGGAAGTGGTTACGCCGCCATATCTGCAGATAACACCACTGTCTGGGTTCCTGGTCATCATGTGCACCCCTGTCACCTGAAACCATCCCAAGATGCATCTGTTCCTGCTCCTGCTCCTGTTCCTGCTCCAACCCTCGCATCAACTCCTTGAATGCAGACCCCTGTTCCAGTTTCTCCAGAAAAGAGCCACGGCTGTCATCAGATGCAAGGATCCGGAACAAATTTATTGCCCTTTTGCCTTTCTACACAGAGGTAAACATGTCAGCCCACACACAGGACATTACATGATATACTTACATCACCCCTGCACAATGACATTGACATTTACAACCTCTGAAGCCACCATCGGACTGTACACTTGCCAAAGCCTTGATGGAAAACGCCTTGTGACCAAAGCAATAGAGGTGGTTTTGCTGAACTTGGCTGCATGTCCACCAATACCTGACCATCTTGCACGCCACATGACACAGGGAAAAAAGGACATCTTTCCCAACAGCCACCAATCCCGAAACCGCCGTTCGGTGCTTAACCAGGCCCAGCTCGAACAAAGATGGACACACCAACCCTTTCTTCAGACATGGCAGATAAAAGATGCTTATGGAACTGTACTAAATTCAACATCTAACAAGACGCAATTATATACATGGCTCCCTAATATAACATGGTTAAAGAACTTTGTAATTACAATAATTGGTATTGTTGCTATGCTTGTTATGTTATGTTGCTGTATTCAATGTTTGCTTTCATTAATAATGATGTTCAAAGGTTTTATTCCAAAGGTGCGATGAGGTGGAGTCGGATGACCCAACCCAGAAGGAGAGCTCTATTTCTCACCTACAAAAATCTCTGACATCCCTATGTTTGATTTTTCCCCATGGCTTACAACCCTTGTTAGTGCCCTCGCTGGACCTTTGATTATATTGCTGCTTATATGTATTATAGGACCTTTTGTTTGTTTTGTTGTTAATCATGTAATGAATTTTTTGAAAACTCGTTTGTCTACCATGGAAGCAATGCTCCTTGCACACTCGTCTGAAAAAGAACCTTTTCTGCCAACAGAGGACGAAAAAGATATCATTGCAGAGGACTTAAAACACCCGTATGCAATAGGTAGTGATGAGGAGCCAGATTGGTAGTGGGCATCTCCTTAAAAAACAAAAAACAGAGGAGATGTTGCGATTATCATTCCAGGTTTTGGCAGTTCAGTAGGTTTTAATTAAGTAGATTTTAGCTCAATAGGCTTTAAACTGTTAGGCCACTGAATGAACCCTGAACCTAGGAAGCACACGTCATCTCGCCTGACAAAGGCTAACAAAGGCTAGTGTGTACCATCACCCAATTCTTGAAGCACGTATCCAATATACAAAGCAATACACAAAATGTAACTAAATGTATTTTGCTAGATAGCTGAATGTATTTTCCCAGGCTATTGTATGTGTTTCACCAAGCAACTGTATTCTGACTAAGCATATTCTACCAAGCGACTGTATGAACCAATCAAACTATACTAGAATGTAAGTTTCACTTTTGTATCTAATAAAAAGGCCCGCACTGAGCTAGTCGGAGCGAGCTCATCCTGAGAAACCCCTCCACGTTTTGCATTCTTTCTCACCGGAGCCGAGCTGCCCGCCTTCTGTAGTTATGCGTTCCCTCAATAGGGCGCGCTGTTTTACCACAGAGATGAAAGAAAGAAAGAGAACTTATGACCACAATTGAGCCCAAAATTTTGGTTGCTAAGCAAGACTGTCGTTAAGTGAGTTTCACCACATTTTCCAAGTTGGCCATGCCCACCTGGTCACATGACTGCTGAGCCACTCCCACAAAATAGGCCACACTTTCTGGCTCTCAAAATAAATTTCAATCATTGTATTGTTGATATTTGGCTCTGTTGACTAATGAGTTTGCTGACCACTGGTATAAGGGAACTAAAGCACATCGTTATTTTAGAAGACATTGTATAAGAGAGGCTCTGTTATTAAATTGGGAGAAGGTTAAGAGGTCGCATTATTTAAAAAATTCCAGTCTGGATATCAACCATTGAAGCTTTCTCATATTCAATAATATACAAAAAGGAACAAACAGTTATATATGCTGAATTATTAAATACAGAGGGTGAACTCAAGTCTATTCAGAACTTGAAACAGGAAGGAATGGAAATGAATTGGGATTCATAAGTGCAAATACACCCTAGATACAATGAAGATCGAAAAATGGAGGGGTTTTTTTTTGACAAAATGACTGAATTAGATAAAATTTTAACAGGCACTGATGAAAAAGTAATTAAAAACTTTATGGTTACCTATTAGAGGTTAAACTACAGGAAGAACAAGTTAAAGAAACTATGATAGCTTGGGTGAAAAATTTTGGGCATGGGATTGATTTTTTTAATTTATTTTTTATTTAATTGGATTTATAAACCGCCCTATCTCCCCGAAGGGACTCAGGGTGATGCACAGAAGACAATAAAACAATATTCAATAAATACAATACAAAATAATTAAAATGAATTAAATATGCAAGCCTGTGCTAAAATAAATTTAAAACCTTATTAAAAACCATCTTAAAATTAGAATTGAGTTAGACAAATGGCAAAAACTGTGGTCTCAAAACTATAAAATGACAATGTCAACTGCATATAAAGATAATTTGTATGAGATGTTTTAGAGGTGGCACTTATCCCCAACAAAAATAGCAAGAATGTCTAAAAACAAATCTGAAAAATGCTGGAAATGTCATCATATACTGGGGTCATACTACCACTTGTACTGGACTTGTACTGAACCTAAAAGATACTGGACTATAATCCACAGGTAGTTGGAGAAAATGATACATAAACACATAGAGTTTAAACCAGAACTTTTTTTATTGCGAATTTTACCAGAAACATACAACAAACACTTGAAATATTTGATTGTAAATGTCTTGACAGCAGCTAGAATTGTATATGCAAAAAATTGGAAAAATAAGAGATCACCAACACAGGAGGAAACTATTCGAAAAATAATGGAGCGTGCTGAAATGAGTAAACTGACTTTTGAAATTAGAGAACAAGAAGATGAGCAATTTTATAAGATATGGGACTTGTTTTATCAATGGTTAGATAAAAAAAAATTGGAAATTAATTTATTTACGCACTACTAGAAAGTGATAGTCAATGCTATGAAGGTTTTATGTTTTCTTTGTCTTTCTATGTTTAACAAATTTTTAAAAAGAAATTTGGTGAGATAATTACCAAATTTTACTCTAAAGACCTTATTTAAGTTCAATAATTTTAAAAGAGAACTTCCAAGCCTAAAAAAGCACCAATTAAATACACAAAGAAGGGAAAAAACAAAACCTAAAAATCAAGAGGCGAAAGAAGTCCAAGGAAAGCTTTAAAACACAGAAAGCCTTAAAAAACCTTAAACAATTGGAAAACTGATTTTTGGGAGAAATTGTCTTGCTTATTTGTATTTCTAAACCCCATGGATTTATTGGATAATCAGCTGTTTTTGAGAGATTGTTTAATGTTGGATTTGGGAACGAGAGTTTCAGAATTTGTTGCAGCACACACAATCAGAAAATTCAGCAGGATTAAAATGTCTTTATATACATAACAACATATAAGGCATACAATACCATTGCAGGTTTTCCATGTTGTGGAGAAGAGAAATAGCAAGTACAAACACAGCACAAAATGGAATAATAAAATAGAGACGACAAAATGGAGGAGAGAGAAAGAAGTGCCCTCAAGCTTATATACAGAATAGTTAAGCCATGCCCAGGCTCCAAATTGTCTCTTATAGCCTTATACAACAAATACTATGTTTCAGTTATGAAGCAGTCCCCCATTGGCTGACCTGTTGCTATGTCCTATTCCAGTTCATAAGAACATAAGAACACCGGAAACCACAGCCACTCGGTCTTGGACGGGTTGAGTCTGAGCCCGTTCCTCCCCATCCAGACTCGCACGGCCTCCAAGCTCCGGGACATCACTTCGACGGCATCATTGGGGTGGTTAGGAGTAGAGATGTATCACCACTGCTGTCAAGCAAAACCAAACATTTAACAGTGAGTACCATACCATGTGCACGAACCACACAAATGGCAAAGAAATAGGGGCAGTCAGGCATAACATAGATTATGTAGACAGTAATCACAGGGTCAATCAAAATGGACTCAAATGTCTATACACCAATGCACAGAGTATGAGAAATGAACAGGGTGAATTAGAAATTCAAGTAAATGAGGGCAGATATGATATTGTTGCCATTACAGAAACTTGATGGGATGAAACCCACAAATGGAACATACAGCTTGAAGGATTTACATTATTTAAAAGAAATAGACCAAATAAAAGAGGAGATGGAGTTGCACTATATATAAGAAATAACTACATCTCTACAGAAATAGAGCATAAATAGAGTTCTCACAATGATGAGAACTATCCTGAATGTATTTGGGTCAATATTAAAAGTTGAGGGGGAAATGACATTGTCATAGGTCTATACTACAGGCCACCCAATCAAGCAGAGGAAGTGGATGAACTTTTTGCTAACCAGCTAACTAAGGTATGTAGGAAGCACACTACAATAGTAATGGGGGATTTTAACTACTCTGACATCAACTGGGAAACAAACTCTGCACCAAGTGGAAGATCCAACAGGTTCCTAACAAACCTAGCAGACAACTTTGTTTCCCAAAAGGTAGAGAAGGGAACAAGGGGATCAGCCATATTGGACTTAATTCTCACTAACAGAGAGGAAATGATTGAAGGTGTAGAAGCTACAGGAACTTTGGGGGCAAGCGATTATGAAATACTGGAATTCAACATTATGCAAACAAAAGTAGTAGAACAAAGTCAAACTAGAATATTGGACTTTAAGAGAGCTAATTTTGTTAGAGAGAGCTTGGGAAGGATTCCATGGATGAGAATCCTCAAGGGGAAAACAACTCAAGAAGCCTGGGAAATTTTGAAAAATGAGATTATAAAAGCCCAGTCTAGCACAATACTAATGAAGAAGAAAAATAACAGCTCCCAAAAGAAGCCAGCATGGCTGCATAAAGAACTCTCTAACAAACTGAAAGACAAAAAGGATAAATATAAAAAGTGGAAAAGGGGGGACATAACTAAGGCAAAATATCAGCCAATAGCCCGAGCCTTTAAAGACGAAGTGGGGAAAGCTAAGGCTCACAATGAAGAAAGGCTTGCCAAAAAAGTAAAAAATAACAAAAAAAGCTTCTTCCAATATGTTAAAAACAAGAAAAAAGTTAAGGAAACAATTGGTCCACTGCTGGGAGAAAATGGCAAGAAGATGACAAGCAATAGGGAGAAAGCAGAACTATTTAACTCATTAAGAACATAAGAACATAAGAATAGCCTTGCTGGAACAGGCCACAGCCCATCCAGTCCAGCATTCTGTCTCACACAGTGGCTCACCATTTGCTTCAGGGTATTCCCAAGCAGATGTCTTCACCTGCTTATGATTCCCTGCAAATGGCATTGAGAAATATCCTGTCAATGTTAATTATAGTGGCATAACTCTAGTTATATTGTAATACTCTCTGCAATCACTTTGTATCATTTAATGTCTTATTCTGTAAGCTTTTGCTTTTTAATGATCCAATAAAAAATTAAAATTAAAAAAAAAAAGAGAGAAATATCCTATCTATCTCTCCATCCCGGAGGGTGTCCTTAGGCATCCATAATGATAGCCATTGATACCCTTGTTCTCCATGAACTCGTCTAATCCTTTCTTAAAGGTGTTGAGGCTGACAGCTGTCACCACTTCTTCTGGCAGGGAGTTCCATAGACCAGTGATCCTCTGGGTGAAAAAGTACTTCCTCTTATTTGTTTGAGGTCTAGCTATAAAAAGTTTCATGGAGTGCCCCCTAGTTCTAGTGTTGTGCGATAGGGAAAACAGTTTTTCCTTTTCTACTTTGTCCACACCGTGCATGATTTTATAGGCTTCAATCAGGTCACCTCTCAGGCACCGTCGTTCTAGAGTGAAGAGGCCCAGCCGTTGCAGCCTCAGATGGTAAGGAAGGTGTTCCATCCCCCTAATCATTCTGGTTGCCCTCCTCTGCACCTTTTCCATTTCCATAATATCCTTCTGAAGTTATGGTGACCAGAACTGTACACAATACTTCAGATGGGGCTTCACCATAGATTTATAAAGAGGCAAAATGACACTTGCTGACTTATTTTCTACACCCTTCCTAATGATCCCTAGCAATGTGTTTCCTTTTTTCACTGCTGCGGCACACTGGGTTGACGCCTTCATTGAGCTGTCCACCAGGACACCAACGTCCCTTTCCTGGTTAGTTGCAAGGAGTTCAGACCCCATCAGTTTATAGATGTAGTTGGGGTTTTTTTGCCCCAACGTGCATCACTTACTAATGTTGAAGCTCATTTGCCACTGGTTTGCCCACTCCCCCAGTGTCAAGAGATCCCTCTGGAGCTCCTCACACTCTCTCTGTTTTTACTACCCTGTATAATTTAGTGTCGTTGGCGAATTTGGCTACCTTGCTGTTTACTCCTACTTCTAGATCATTTATGAAAAGGTTGAAAAGCCGGGGTCTCAGTACTGAACCTTGGGGCACCCCACTCTTTACCTCCCTCCACCTGGAGAAGTGTCCATTTAATGCTACTCTCTGTTTCCTGTCCCTTAGCCAGTTGCTAATCCAGGACAAGGCCTGTCCCTTTATTCCATGACTGGCAAGTTTATTTAAGAGCCTTTGTCTGGACTTGTCAAAGGCCTTCTGATAGTCCAGATAAACAATGTCAACTGGATCTCCCCTGTCCATGTGCTTGCTTCTGAGCTCTGCCTGCCTGGTAGGTCCTGCACGAGGAACAGGCAGCACTTCTGAAAATGCTACCTTGGAAATTCGGGGGCTTCAATCTTCTTCCTAGCAACCTGAATTTGGCTTCCAGGACTGATTGCTTTGCCTTCCCAACATCATTGGTACCAACATGTACCCCGACCACTGGCTCCTTCCCAGTTCTCTCTAACAAACTATTTAGATTTCTCATGATGTCTGCAACCTTTGCACCGGGTAGGCAAGTCACTACACGGTTGTCATGCGCATCACAAATCCATCTCTCTGTGTTTCTAATAATTGAATCACCTAGTACAAGAAGCCTCTCTCCTGCAGTCTGTTCATCTTCATTCACCTCATCAACTTTATTAAGGGAGAGGTCTTCAGTTTGTTCCTGTTGTTCTTCTTCCCGTATCTCGTCAAGTGTGATGAATGAGAGATCCTCAGGTAGGACCAGTTCTCTAGGACTGTCTTCTTCCACCCCTCCCACTGCTCCAATGAGGAGCTCTGCCATTTGGTCTGTTAGATCGGGTGTGGCAGATGCATTGGGCTGTGGCTGCCCTGCCAGAGTGAGATCCATTGACCCCTTAAAGGGATTCATTTTTGGCAGCAACAGGGACAGTGCCCTAAGCTGGGCCGAGTCCGAATTGGATGATATCAGAATTGGCGTGGAACTTCAAGTTCTCTCTCTGAGGGCTTGGCTGCTTCCACTTTGGCTGGCGTCTACCCCAAAGGTGGGGCATAAGGTGGAGGGTGCGGAAGCTCTTCTGAAACACTTGGTAAAAAATGAAGGATTTTCTTAAGTGGACAAGGAGGGTGGTCCTGGAGAGCATTACCATGCATTGGTCTTCCCGACACTTTTGCAGCCACTTTGGGGGGGTCTCCTGGCCAGGTTATACCACATGTCAATATAGGGGGCTTGGTCGGGGTGTCCCTCCTCAGGGTGGAAGACCAGTTGGTGAACCCTGAGCATTACATCGGGGTCAAATATGCCAACATCTGGCCAGCCCAGCCCAAATGTGGGCCACTCTGTCTCACAGAACTTCCTGAGGTTGTGCCTACTCCATTCAATGTCATAGTCCTGAGACATGTATGCTGCCTTGAAATTATTCAGCATAGATTGAAGAGGTGTAAGGGGGACTTCGTTTCCGGTTTCCGAAGGTGACGGATGTGCTTTGTGCTCTGTCCGCTGTTTGCTGTACCGGTGGGCTCCTTCGGGAACACAGGAGATTCTGAGGGAGTGTCCTGCCATAGGGGCAGCTCGCTGGGAGCCCCCATTTTGGCGGCAGCCAGTGGGGTGCCCCCAGCCTCGCCCTAGGAGGTGTTCTGGGAGGGAGGAAGAGTTAGAATGAAAACAGTAGATGAGGCCCAGGCCTTTCTTAAAAAGCACTCCTCAATCCTAGATGACGATGATACGGGAATGGGAGGGGCCATGGCTCTGCCTACCGGTGGGATGGAAGAAGAAGAAACAATAGCAAAGAGATTCAGATCACAAAAATGATTTTCTCTTTCTTTTTTTTTATATATAGTAATTCCTGCTAAGGATGTTTATAGAAACAAAATAATTGAATGTATGAAATTTTAGATTATGAAATTTGCGATATGAAATGTATGTACCTCTTCCTACTTTTTTTAATTCTTTAATGGAATTGATATTGTAAGAAGACTCGGAGGCGGTCACCAGCACCGATATGGAAGCTCTAAAATATTGTTAAAAATACCCTATTTACCCTTTTCCTTTTATAAAATTGTAAAACCAATAAAATTACTTTACAAAAAAAAGAAAAAGAAAAAAGAAAGAAAGGGGGGGGGCAAACTTTGCCTCTTCGCCGGATGGATCCCGGGAACAACAAATAGAATGAAAAGAGTAGCTGAAATGCCAGATGTGGAGGGCGCTCCCTAATCTCTTGGGTTGCTGATTAAGGATAAGCGATAAGACATTGTAAGTTCCAGTTCAATCGATTTTAAATGGAGATTGGAGGGGGGAGTTTTTCTTGTTTAACCCCCCCCCCTCGGACGAAGCGGCAATCAAACGATCCCTCTCCATCGGAATGGAGAGAGGAAAGGACTAACTTGCTATTTGAACTAACTATGGAAAAGAATTGTATCGTATCACAGTTACAACAATTTCTCACCGAGTTCTTTTAAAAAAAAGAAAGTAAATGGAACTTTCACTTTTCTTCCTGTCAGAAGGTGGGGCAAGATGGCTTCTCTTTGTTCTCTGCTTATAACTCCCTTGCATTGGTGAAGCTTTTCCCTCCATAATTACCATCGAAGGGTTTGAAACTTTTTACTTTTAACATTTCTCCCAGAGACTCCCAAGTCTCTCCCAATACGTGGACTCCTGGATGTGGATTGCAAGATTTCTTTTCTTTTCTCTTAAGTGAACTCTTAAGACTGAACTCTCATTCGGATTACTCTGATACTTCGGACTGTCTCGATCGTCCGTTTCTCCGGCACCATTTCTTTATTAACTGAGAAATTAGAACTGACACAATGGCTTTTAGAAAGCCACCAATGGGAAAGTCAACTTCCGCTCCATCCTTAGCCATCTCCAGCCTGAATACACAGCCTAAGATTTCTTCATTCCTACAGAAAGAATCTGCTGGAGAAGGCTCACAGGAACCGTCGGTTATAGAAACGTTTTGGGAAATAATGAAAAACATGAATGAAATGCAGAAAGAATTGACGGATTTAACATTAAACTTAGGGAAACACAACGAAGTACAACAGAAAATAAACAAAAAATTGTGAAGTTAGAGGAGGGGGCGGCCAAGATGGGGGAAGAGGTTAAGGAGATCCGGAAGGAGAGTCTAGAATTAGGAGCTCATATGACTAAAATTGAATTTGAAAGAATGTCTTTTTTTCTCAGGTTCCAGAATATACCAGAGTCAGAGAATGAAGATCTTAAAGATGTTATGAGTACAATGTTAGCAGAATATCTTAAAAGACATAAAGAACAACTCTGGTGGGATAGGGACCTGGTTTATAGAATTAATTCAGCCTATGCTAGGATGCATAATGTACCAAGAGAAGTTCATGTTAAATTTCTTAGGAGATCCACAGGGGATGAGATATTGAGGGTTCAACAGGATGGAATCTTAAAGTATAAAGATAAAGAAATAATCATTTTGAAACAAATTCTGATAAAATTAGAGAAATAAGAAGGAAGTATTCCTTCTTGTCTAAGAAATTATACAAAAAAGGAATTTGGTTCAAGTGGTTATTGCCAGAGGGAATGCTGATCTTCTGGGAGGGGGGTAGATTAAAACACTAAGCGAGGCGGAGGCATTTATTCAAAAACATTCTCCTCAGTTGGGAGGCGAAGATGGGGGAACAGGGGGAGCGACGGCCCCGCCTGGGGACAGGGAAGAGGAGTCAATTGCGAAAAGACTTAGATCTCAAAAATGATTTTATTTGAAATCCTATTGTAATTGTTGATACAAGATAAAATGCCAAAGAAAAAGATGATTGAATATATGGACTGTACAATGTAATCTTTTTATATGCCTATCCTTTACTTTTAAAATTGTAAATTTATGAAGTTTTGGGAGGGCCACCACCAACAGCAGGGAAGCTACCAAAATGTTATTTTCACCCTATACCCTCTTCCCTGTATAAATTTTGAAAACCAATAAAATTCTTTCTTAAAAAAAAAAGAAGAGGTGTAAGGGGAACACTACTACCTCCTCCCATGGTCCTCCCGGAGCACCAGACAAAAGTGACAGGAAAACAGAGAGGGCGGTAAGGGGTCCACTTCTCTCAAGGTAACACAAGGTGAGTTCAAACTTGCACGTCCAACCCAGGGCACCAGACAATCATGGTCATCAATGGGAACTACGAACGCCAGTCATTCACACATACACTCGTTACTGGCCCAGGGTGCCGGAGCTCACGGTCACCATAGGGAACCACAGTAACCAATCACACTTGACAATCTTCCCACAGATACCTATCCGTCTAGCGAGGGGGATCAGGCCTCGCCTCCGGCTCAACAAGGAGTTTGGATCTACTCTGGGGTCCCACAATTCTTGCCTGCAAGGGGTCCCTTTTTGTCCGCCAGCTGGCCTTAAGGAGTCCTGGTCTCTGGTCCTTCTCCAGTGGTTCTTGGAGCTGTCAGCCGCTGGTATTAAGGCTCCCAGTCACAGGGAATTCCCACGGATCAAAGGAGTCTATTGGCACCTGGGAGATTCCCTCACTCTGGGAGAGTCCCAGCAATGGGGTGAGCACTCCAGAGGGTCCCAAAGATTCCTCAATGTCTCCAGCTGGCTTGCCAGTATGTAGCAGCAAAACTAGGCCTACTACCTATTTACCTATAGAGAGAAGATGTGAGACCACGAAGGTAAAAGAGAAACAGGCTTTTTTTTTTTGCGTAATTTTTTTTATTGATTTTTGAAATATACATAGGGGAAAGGAATAGGGTATATAGAACATTTTGGTGGTTTCATGCCAGCAATGGTGGTCCCCCCATACCTCACAAGTTACAATTTTGAAAATAATGTAAAGGATAAGCATAAACAGATTTTCACATTATGTCAGTCATACATTCAATTGTCTCTTTTCCATTTCTCTGTATCAACAGTTATAATAATGATTCAACTCAACTCATTTTTGTGATCTAAGTCTTTTCGATATCATTTCCTCCCCCCCCCCATCTCCAGGCGGGGCCATGGCTCCTTCTGTTTTTTCTCCGCCCCCACTATCTCTGTCCTCTAGGAGGGAAGTATGTTTATTCAGAAAGGCTTCCGCCTCAATTAATGTTTTAATTTTAATTCTATCTCCCTCCCAGAAGATCAGCATTCCCTCTGGCAGCAGCCATCTGAACCAAATCCCTTTATTATATAATTTCTTAGACATGAAGGAATATTTCCTTCTTGTTTCTCTTATTTTTTTCGGAATTTGTTTCAGAATGGTTACTTCTTTGTCATGATATCTCAGTGCCCCCCCCTCTGGGCCCTCAGCACCTCATCCCTCATGGACCTCCTGAAAAATTTAACATGAACCTCTCTTGGGAGATTATGAATTCTAGCATATGTTGAATTAATTCTATATACCAGATCTATATCCCACCAGATTTGATCTTTTTCTCTTTTAAGATATTCTGCTAACATTACATTCATAACATCCTTAATATCTTCACCTTCTACTTCTGGTATGTTCTGAAACCTAAGGAAAAAAAGACATTCTTTCCAGTTCTATTTTAGAAATATGGTTTTGTAACTCTAAATTTTGTTTTTGTAACTCCTTAAACCCCCCCCCCCCCACCTCAGCTGCCCCCTTCTCTAATGACACAATCTTTTCTTTATTTTCTGCTTTACTTTGCTGGACATTTTTAAGTTCTGTTTTGGAATCTGACATTTCCTTCCGCAACTCATTTATGCTTTTCAAAAGTTCCTGGAACTTTTGGGTAACCGATAGTTCTTGTGGAGCCTCTCCAGTCGTTTCTTTCTGTAATAAGGTAGTAATTTTCGACTGTTGCATTGCCGGGCTGGTGTCGGCTGAGGGGGGTGCAGATGCAGATTTCCCCGTTGGTGGCTTTTTAGGACCCATTGTCTCAGTTCAATGGCGGTGAAAGAAATGGCGTCAAAAGAGCGAGCAGCTGAGAGGGCTCGGAATGTCAGGAAAAGTCCAAATTCATTAGCCCAAGTTACAGAGGAGAAAAGGAAATGTTGTAACCCACATTCAGGAAATCCACATACGGGAAAGGCAAAGAGAGCCCCTGGGGGATGCACACAAAGACACCAAAGATTCTTCTCAGACGGTTGCCAAGGGCTATTTCCACTAGCGTGAGAAAGTTTTGATAAGAGAACAAAGGGAAGCCATTTTGCTTCGCCCTTCCACAGGGAGGAAAGTGAAAGTTACAATTTGTTTTTTAGAAATTGCTCCGTAATAAATTGTTGCAGCTGTAAAGCCATTCTCTCAAACGGTTGATTCAAATGGCAAAGTTAATTAATCCTTATTCTCTTCCCATTGGAGAGATCGCTTAGGCGCCACTTCTTCCGAGGTGGGGGTTGAGAAAAATAACTCCCCCCCTCTATTTTCCATTTAAGTTGATTGAACAAAACTCACGTTATTTCTGTCGCTTATCCTCCATCAGCAAACCAGGGGATTTGGGAGAGCCCCCCACCGCCATCATTTCGACCACACGTTCAATTTAAGATATTTCCTCTGGAGTCCATCAGGCGAAGAGGCAGGGTTTGCCCTCCATTTGTGCCTTCCCAGCTCCTAGGGTGAGGTTGGGAGGATTTTCACTCCCAACGAGCCGCCCGAGAAACAGGCTTTATTGATGCATCAGAGTTCAGAGTGCTCTCACACTAAAGGCTGAACTGCTGGGCAATGCCCAAAGGAGCCAGCTATACCCTCTGCCCAAGCCGGGTGACTTTTGGGCATTTCCTTATCTTGAGTATGCAGAAGATACTTGACATTCAGGGAAAGTATCTTCAATGGTACATTAAAAGCAGAAGTTAATGCAATATCATAATTTCTATATAAGGACATATCATGAGCTAAACATGAGGCAAAGGCGTGTGCTTCACAGGGTGGTTCGGTGGACAACTTTATCTTACACCCTCACATGTCTTCCTGTTCCCTCCCTTACAATATCATGTAGCAATGTTCCAGTAATATGTGCAATATATGAGGCCACAGCTAGTACCTTTTGAAAGGGGCAATTATTGATTCAGGGACAGGGGGTCAAGGAGGTTCTTTTAGGTACCCCCCTTTCCCAGCTGCCTCATTTCAGTACAACAAGAGATCTCTAAATCCCAATTTCTGGGAAAATTTTGGGGAAATCTATTTTCCACTCAGCCCTGTAGAAGGACTCCCAAAGGAAGTTTCCATCCTGTCTTTGAGTTATTTTGTCACAATAGAGACAGGCTGCAGCAACCTGATTCTAACTACCGATCCCCGCAAAAAAAAAGAAAACCTCCTCATACAATTCTTCCGGCAGGCCCCCTGACCTCTCACCTTTGTGTCTAAGAGCCTCTGCAAAGAAAAATGTGTTTCCTTTTGCCTTTTGAAGTTCCTTCTTCTACGAGGTATTGAGCCCAATAAATAAATGCTTTGTGTCAGCCTCCGCTTTGTTGCTTGCTTCGGCTGCCATTGAAATGGGGAAGGAGGGGCTTTGGTATTTGGGAATGGGACTGTATAGTGCAGGAGGGTGATTTAGAGAAAGGAGTATGTTATTATCATCTATTTTGCCTACCACTGACTGGGCATGCAGTGGTCAAGGTCAATGGTCTTGCATGCCATCCCGATGCTGCTCCACATGATGCCTCTGGGGATTTTGCATTGGACAATGGGGTGGGGGTTGCTAGGGGAAAGGGGTTGGGCAATTATTGATATATATGCTTTTGCGCATTTGGGTCTCAGACCTTGCTTTACCTCGATACTGTTCTTTTCAAAACCAGTAAAATCTTAATTCTTTTAAAATGGAGTTGAGTGGATTCTTTCTTGGTTATTGTTAGAAGCAGACCTGACATAAAGCAAGTTCTCACTTCACACTCATCTCTGAGCTAACACCTTCAGAAGGGAGTGCAATGTAACTAAACTTCAAAGAGATGTCTACCCCTGGCAGTGATCAGGAGGAGGACCTGGGGGTTGCTGGATCATCATGCCTCCCAGAAACAGAATTTTTGATGGAATTGAAGCTGGAAGAAAGGTTGGTCCGTCCCCGCTGGTCAATGGGGTTTGGACAAAGGTGCGAACTTGAAGAGATTCCGCCGGGAGTTACAAACAGCAGATGTAAATGACCCCCAGCTGCCTGGCAAGAAGCCGAGGAAGAGAATCTCCTGATGAACCAGGCCATAGAGATGTTCCAGGAGACGTGGGAAAAATGATGTTCTAGAGAAAGCAGATACGAAAGAGAAGTTGAAAACCGCGAACCAGAGGTGAGAAGGGCTGAGGAAGAAGCCCACCCGTGTGTGTGTGTGTAAGGGCAGAGGGATCAAGATGATGGGACTCAGCCAGCTGCAGCAGCAGCAGGAGCAGCAGCAGTGAGAGCCATTCCAAGGTGCGATGGGGCACCCCGCAGACACCGGATGGCAAAAGGTCCCTCCTTGGGGGTGAGATATAGGGGAGACCCAAAAGGCCTGGGATTCTTTTTGTATTGGTCCAAGTCTGCAATTTTATGCGACAGTTTGAATGAAGACGCAAAAGTAAGAGTCGTTACCCTAGCATTAGAAGGAAAAGTGGCAGATTGTATGGTGTCTTTGCATAAAAATGATTCCCCCCTACTGAGAAACTTTGATAGATTTATGGCTGCCCTGAGAAGACGCTTTGATGACCCTCTCATCGAGTGAAAGGCCAGACATAAAATGAAGACCCTGCAACAAGGGAAAAATACACCCAGGAGTTTCATGAGCTATTGGTATATATGAGAGGGTGGTCTGAAGAAGCCCTAATAGACAGCTATAGGAAGGTCTTGAGCCAGGAAATATATCAGAATTGTGTAAACTGGCGGACTCCCTGCACCCTTCAGGGCTGGTATGAGCTGGCGGCAGATGTTGAAATTGATCTAGCTAGAAATAAATGCCTTGAAGTGAGTGAGAAGGAGAAAAGCCCCCCTCCCCCATGCAGAGGAGTCCTGAGAGGAGGGAAAAGCTGGTCTGCAAGCAAGTCTCGGTCCCCTGCATGTTTCTGATGTGGAAAGGAGGGGCAGTGGGCTGCGAATTGCCAAGTAAAGCCAGGGCCTCGACCTCAGCCAATAGGAGAGAGGAAGAAGATAGATAAAAATCCTGGGAAATGGAGAGATGCCGCCATGAAAGGAGTGGAGCCAGCAGAAAACCATTCCCCAGGAATGGAGGAAGAGGGAGCCTATTACCCATTGAATGAAAGTGAAACCGACTCCAATGATGACGATCGTCTGATGAGTTCCTGTTCAGGCCCCATGACCATTCCAGTAGAACTTAAAGTGCCCTCTACTGGTACTGAATCAAAACTATTAGCTCTTTTGGACTCAGGATGCACACGTTGCATTATTAGCCCTAACATAGTAGAACAGATGGGCTTAAGACTAAGAACTTTAAAAGTACCCATTGCTTTTCCCAACTGGATGGGTCCATATCGGGGGGGGGCTCAGTTTATGACTGAACGTATTGATATGTGGATGGGCAGTCACCAAGAAACCTTAAGTTTCATAGTTGCACCTGGAATGGATCATGCCCTCATATTGGGTTTGCCTTGGTTGTGGAACTGGAACCCAAAAATTAACTGGACGGAGGGTTGGTTGTGCATACGCTCTGCGACACCTCCAGGGATTGAGGAGAAGATTACTCCCCCAGCAGATAACATACATTCAGTGGGGGTGGCAGCTTACGAAAAGATTGAAGGGGAGGAGAAGATCCCAAAGGAATACTGGACTTAAAGGAGGTTTTCAGTGAAAAATCCTCCGATAACTTACCCTCCTCCCAACCGTAAAATGGTCTGTACCATTGATTTCCTCCCAGGGGTGCAGCTTCGAAAGCCCCACATTTATTCAATGACACCCCGAGAGATGCTTAAATTCCACAAATTCATCGATAAAAACCTGGCAAGGGGCTTAATTTTTTTTTATATTGAAAAAGTTTTATTGGTTTTACAGTTTTTCAATAGGGTGGGGTAAGGGATACAAAGAAATTTTGAGAGCATTCACGTCAAAGTCGTCGGCCCTTCTGGGACATCAAAATAGATCATTAACAAAAAACATTTTTCATACACTACAAAGTGAAAGCAAGTACATATTTCTAAGTTCTCAGTTCTATGCTGTCAGTCATTTACAAAAATCCAGATACACATGTTATACAATATTACTCAAAAAATCAAGGCAAAGTTATTTTTTAGATCTAAGTCTCTTGGCAATTGTATCTTCTATCTCTCCTTCCAGGCCCCCAGCAGGCGGGGCCGTGGCCCCCCCTGCCCCCCCTGGATCTTCCCCCAGGACAGAGGAATGTTTTTTAAGAAAGGCTTCTGCCTCAGCAACTGTTTTAATCCTCACTCTTCCTCCTTCCCAGAACACCAGCATCCCTTCGGGCGTCACCCACCTGAACCAGATCTCGTGATCAAACAATTTTTTGGACAAGAAGGAAAATTTCCTTCTCGCTTCTCTAATCTTTCTTGGGATCTGCTTCAGGATGGCAACCTCCTTTTGTTGGTAAATTAACGGACCTCCTCTTTGCACTTTCAAGATTTCCTCTCTGGTTGACCTTCTAACAAATTTAACATGTATCTCTCTGGGTACTTCATTTATCCTGGCATATGCAGAGTTTATTCTGTAGGCTAGGTCAATGTCCCCCCTGATCTCATCCTTAGGTTTATGTAAATACTGCTATAATTGTGCTCATGAGTTCAGGGAGACATTCACCAGGTTCCTCAGAAACATTCTGAAATCTCAAAAAATATGTCATCCTTTCCATATCAATCCTAGACACATGCCCATTTATTTCCACAACCTCATTAGTAACATTTTAATCTCTCCCTTAGCCCCCACCAGCCCCCCTTCCAACTCTTCATTCTTCTGTGTGTTCTCCAGCACTTGTTTCCGTGTGTCCAATAGTTCCTTTTTAAAGTTGATATTTTCTTCTCTCTGGGCCTTGATTTCTTGTACCAAAGTTTGTATAACAGATTCAAGAGAAGCCATCCTTAATTCTAAGCTTGCCAGTGCTGATTCTTGTGCCATGATTAGCTGTTAAAGTCAATGCCACTAAAATGGCATTTTTTGGGTGGGGCTGTTGAGGCAAATCAGGAGCCAAAAGTTCAAATCAGGATTGTAAAGTTCAGGAACCAAGAGAGAAACAGTTTTCCAGATCAATAATTATAATAACGAAGGCACTCCAGAAAAGAGATCACAAATCCCCCCAAAAAATTTCTTCTTTAGTAACAAGAGGAAGTCCAAATCACAAAGAGACGCTGGGAATTTTCCATAAGTAAAATAGTCATTCAGGGACAAAGAGAAGCCATCTTCCACCGCCCAAGCTCAAAGCCAGAAGGAAAGAGTGGTAAAAAAAGTTGTTTCAAGCCAGCCAGACCTAGAAACTTTGTTGCAAGGCAAACCGCAGATCACTTTCCCTTGTTGCAAACAATCCGGATTGAAGATATCCGCTTCCTCGCAGCGAGGAGCCATTTTCAAGTGCCACTTTAAATCTGAGGGGGGGTTTAACAAGCAAGCACCCCCCTCCAAGTTCTTTCAGCCAGGCTGACAGCAAAGAAAAAAAAGTTTTAAATCACTCACTCTCCCCCTCACAGCCGAAGCCCCGGGAAGCCTTCCGACTCATCCGATCAGCTCTCTCCATGTTAGTGAACGATGCCGTCTTCCTTTGGCGAAAGGAAAACCCCCTGCAGCATGTCCTCCTCCACCTGAGCCGAAGACAAGGGTCGCTTCCCCACTGCCGTGGGGGGAGCAACCCAGGCAAGCCGGCCCTACGGGAGACCCCCAAAAACGGGGCGTCTCGCCCCCGTGGGGGGGCAGGAAAAGAAACAAAGCGGCGGACGTACCCTAGGCTCGCCCGTCGCCGCTGGAGCTTAATTGGGGCTTAATTGAACCAGCCAGGCCACGTGTGGCCACCCCTGTAATGTTTAGAGAAAAGAAAGATGATGGGCTCCATCTGGTTATGGACTACAGAAACTTGAACAGTATTTGCGTGGAAAATGTTTACCCCCTCCCCTTCATGAAGGACATGTTAGTGCATCTAAGTAAAGGAATTTTTTTTACAAAATTGGATCTCAGAGAGGCCTACTACAGAATCAGAATCAAAGAAGGGGATAAATGGAAAACTGCTTTTAATTGCCCTTTAGGGTGTTTTCAATTCAAGGCTACGATTTGGCCTGCAGGGGGCGCCAGCAGTTTTTATGCAATTACTAAATGAAGTGTTGCATCAACACCTGTACAAGGGCATGATTGTCTATCTCAACGACATCCTTATTTACACACAAACACGTGAGGAACACGTGAAGTTAGCATGGTCAGTTCTCAAGAAACTGAGGTCTGCTGAACTTTACGCTAAGCTCTCTAAGTGTGAATTTCATCAGAGGAAAGTAGATTACCTCGGCTACCACATATCCAGTGACGGTATTGAGATGGACCCAGCTAAAGTCCGGACTGTTACTGTATGGGCACCTCCTCGCACCCGGAAACAAACTACAAAGCTTCTTGGGGTTTGCTAATTTTTATCACCAATTTCCCCCCTCCTTTGCCAGTATTGCCCTACCTATTATGAACCTTTTAAAGACTAAAGGGGACATCAAGTCAAAGCTGAGTAAACCTCTCAACTGGACTATGGAATATCAAGCCGCTTTCGAAAAACTGAAACGACTTTTTGTGGCTGAACCTGTGTTGAAACATCCTGACATAGAAGCACCTTTTGTCATTCAAGCTGACGCTAGTGATGTGGCCGTGTGGGCAGCACTGTTACAAAAGAATGCCGATAGACAATTACAACCATGCGCTTACACCTCACGTAAGCTCACTGACACCGAGAGAAGATGGGCAATTTGGGAGAAAGAGGCATTTGCTGTATGTTGGGCTCTTATGACTTGGCGCCATTTTCTGGAGGGCGCCACTCAACCATTTGAGGTATGTACTGATTATAAAAACTTGGAAGCCTTAAAGACTCCATGTAAACTCTCGCCTAAACAGCTCCGTTGGTCTCAGCATTTCAATCGTTTTAATTTCACCCTCAAGTATATTCCGGGGGGGAAGAATTTTATGGCGGATGCCTTATCGAGACTTACCCAATATAACAGCTCTAAACTGACTGTGGTACAATCTGTTGTTCTTGCACAGAATCTTGCAGCTCCTGTTGTTACTAGGAGCCAAAGTTCAGTGCATTTGGGTTGTCCCTGCTGATTTGATAACGAAGATTAAGGAAGGACTTCAGTCTGATGACTGATTTAATTCACATTCAGGTGACTGCACCTTGAAAGATGGATTACCTTGGATTGGTGCTAAATTGCATATTCCTGCTAGCCTGAAGCCACTAGTTCTTCAACGAGCCCATGATTCTCAGATGGCGGGCCATTTTGGATTTGTCAAGACTCTGACATCTGGCCCTCCTCCAGAAAAACGACGTCAGTCCTGAAAAAAAAAACATTGAGAGGGACAGAGATGAACACAAAACACAGACACACATAAAGAACAGTGGTTAAGGCTTGTCAGCATATTTAGCATAAAACTTCTTTAGTATCTTAGGGGCCTTAACATGGCCTTTATCCACCCACTCGGTATGGGACGGAGGGAAATCCTTCCAGGACACCAGATATTGCACCTTGTTTCTCCACACTCTAGAGTCTAAAATGTCCCGTACTTCGTAATGGGGTTCACCAGCTACTAATAATGGCGGTGGGGGATCAGATTGCGGTTGACGAAGATAAGATGTGTGCTCAGGTTTCAATAGATGGACATGGAAAATCGGGTAAAGCTGACGATACGTTTTTGGCAAATCCAGTTTGAATGACACGGAACTGATGATCTAAACAATGGGGAAAGGCCCAACAAATTTCGGGCCTAGTTTTTTACATTTTTGAGGACTCTCCCAAAATCTGGTAGAAAGGTACACACGGTCACCAACTTTATAATCTGGAGGGGCAACTCATTTTTTTATCAGCATACAACTTATGAGATTGGTGAGCATCATCCAACGTTTTCCGTGCAACAGGCCAAAACAACGCCATCTTACTACTCCAATCCAAGAGTGAGAGAACGGCAGGAGTCTCGTGAGGTAGCTCGGGAATTGGTACAAAGTCCTGCCCATAAATTACTTTGAAAGGAGTCATGCCGGTGCTGCTATGAACAGAATTGTTATATGCTACCTCAGCATGGATTAACAGGTCGGCCCAATCATCTTGTTGGTAATTAATGAAACACCGCAGATATTGCTCCAAAACGGAATTAGCCCTCTCACAAGCTCCGTTCGTCTGAGGATGGTGGGAGGAGCTTAAACCTTGGGAGGAGCCAATCATCTTCAAAAATTCCTTCCAAAACCAAGAAGTGAACTGAACTCCTCTATCAGAAATAATACGTCGAGGAACTCCGTGTAGTCGATAAATATGAGTCAGAAACAATTTTGCTAATGCTTTGGCCGATGGGATTCCTGAGCACGGTACAAAATGAACTTGTTTCGAGAACAGATCAGTAACCACCCTTATGACAATAAAACCATGGCTACTTGGAAGATCCACAATGAAGTCCATAGATATCTCCTTCCAAGGAGCCTCCGGCCGTGCCACAGATTGGAGGAGACCTTGAGGTTTGCCAAGAGAACGTTTAGATGCAGCACAAACTGGGCAACTAGCAATGTAAGACTCAACATCTTTTTTCATAGAAGGCCACCAGAATTGTCACTTAAGTAAGTGTAGGGTTTTCACAAATCCAAAATGACCAGCCAAATGAGAATCATGCACCCTTTGGAGTACAAAAGAACAGAGTGTTGCTGGGATGTAAAGTTTAGAACCCACCCAAGGTAAATCATCTCTCAATGTACAGTCTCCACAATGTGCAGCAAACCATTCATCAGCTTGAAGTTCTTCCTTAATTTTAGAGATTAATTTGGGTGGGGTTTTGGCTTGCAGTGTTGAATGGCTTCGAGTAGTAACTGGAGCGGCTAAGTTACATACTGGAATAACAGGCTGGATGACAGTAAGTTTAGAGCTATTATATTGGGAAAGGCGTGATAAGGCATCCACCATAAAGTTCCTCCCTCCTGGAATATATTTCAGGGAAAAATTAAAACGACTGAAATATTGAGACCAACGGACCTGTTTAGGAGAAAGTTTGCGAGGTATCGCTAAAGATTCCAAGTTTTTATGATCAGTCCATACTTCGAACGGGTGAGATGCCCCCTCCAAGAAATGCCGCCAAGTCATAAGGGCCCAACGCACCGCAAAAGCTTCCTTTTCCCAAATAGCCCATCTTCTTTCAGTATCGGAGAGTTTACGAGAGGTATAAGCGCAGGGCTGTAAGTCTCTGTTGGAGTTGTATTGTAGTAGAACAGCTCCAACCGCAACATCACTGGCATCGGCTTGTACGACAAAAGGCATGTTAGGGTGTTTCAAAATCGGTTCTGCTGCAAATAACCGTTTAAGTTTTTCGAAGGCTGTTTGGCATTCCATAGTCCAGTTCAGAGGTATACTAGGTCGTGGTTTTTCATCACCCTTTGTTTTCAGTAAGTTCGTAATAAGTAAAGCAGTACTCGCAAAAGAGGGGATAAATTAGCGGTAGAAATTGGCAAATCCCAAAAAACTTTGCAATTGTTTCCGGGTGCGAGGTGGGGCCCATTCAGTGACCGCCTTTACTTTAGCAGGATCAATCTCAATACCCTCTGAAGAAATACAATATCCGAGATAGTCGATCTTGCTTTGATGAAAGTCACACTTTGACAGTTTAACATATAGTTCAGCGGCCCTCAATTTGCGCAAAACGGAATGGACAAGCTTCACATGTTCTTCACGTGTTTCCGTGTAAATAAGGATATCGTCAAGATAGACGATGACGCCTTTGTACAGGTGCTGATGTAAGACTTTATTTATCAATTGCATGAAAACTGCTGGTGCCCCCTGTAGGCCAAACGGCAAAACTTTAAATTGAAAGCAGCCTAACGGACAATTAAATGCAGTCTTCCATTCATCCCCTTCTTTAATTCTAATTCTATAATAAGCCTCTCTGAGGTCTAGCTTTGTAAAAATCTTACCCCTCACCAGATGGGCGAGCATATCCTTCATGAGGGGGAGGGGGTAGACATTTTCAGCGCAAATTGTGTTGAGGTTTCTGTAGTCAACCACCAGGCATAGTTGGCCATCTTTCTTTTCTCTGAACATAACAGGAGCCGCTACTCGAGGTCTAGCAGGCTCAATAAAACCCCTTGCCAAGTTTTTGTCAATGAAGTTGCGCAACTTCCACCATTTCCCCTCATAGAATAAATGTGTGGTTTAGGTAGTTGCACCCCTGGGAGGAAATCAATGGTACAGTCTGTGGAGTGGTGGGGTGGTAGCTTGTCAGAAGACTTCTCATTAAAAACCTCTTGCAGGTCCCAATATTCTTTAGGGATCTTTTCCTCCCCTGGTATCTGCTCCAAAACGGTCGCTACTTGGTCAGTCGTTACGTTTTTATCGGGGCTGGGGGGCATTGGAGCAGGGTCCACACTTAGGGGTGGGGGGGTGTACTTAGGGGAATGCGTCTTTCCAGTCTATTATAGCGTTCCACTTTCGCAACCACGTCAATCCCAAAATAATTGGGTTGTCTGCAATATGAGCAACAATGAAATTTAGGGTTTCTCTATGGTGATCGCCAATCACCAACTCAATTGGTTCTTAACAAATTGTGCTGGACCTCCCCCCGCGACCGATCCATCCATTTGACAAAATGCGATCGGAATTTTTAAAGTCTTAAGGCGAATTCCTAGTTGTTGCACTAGATCTTGGCTTATAAGGCATCGTGAACATCCAGAATCCAAGAGGGCTAGTAATTCTGAGAAATGAAAACTAGAGGGAGTTTTTAGCTTAAGGGGAATAGTCATGGGGCCCGACTGGGAACTCAAACAATGTCTGTCCGTCTCCTCGTCAGACCCGGCCTCCTTCTCCCAGTCATTCGGCTCTTCTCCTGGTTGGTAATAGTTGGTGATAAAGTCTAGTGGCTCCATCCCCAACATTGCTGGTCTGGTACGTAGATCAGGTCTTCTGGTGCCTCTGCTCATTTCAGAGGGTGGCTTGGGGCGGGGCTTTGGTTTCATTCTGCAAGCATTCGCCCAATGCCCCTCTTTTCCACATTTGAAGCAAGCCGTACCACGGGTTTTGTTGGGGGCTCCTCCCCTCCCTTCTCTTGGACTATCACGATGCGGTGTAGAAAGTGGGGATGCTTTAATATTCCTTTCAACTGAATGAATATTGGCTTTTCTGATTAGATCAATCAGAATTTCCACATCAGCAGATAAATTGTACCAACCCTTGAGCGTATGTGGGCTACGCCTGTTGATATAGCTCTGATATATATCAGGATGCAAACCCTCAGTGAAACTGTCGATAAGGGATTCCTCACTCCAACCTCTCATGTAAACAGATAATTCATGAAAACGTTGAGAGTATTCTTGGACTGGCTGATTTCCCTGACATAATGTCTTCATTTCCAGGTGGGCTTTACGTTCTATGAGGGGGTCTTCAAAACGCCTTCTCAGGGTGGACATAAATCTGTCGAAGTTTCTAATCAAAGAGGAATTATTATTATGCAGAGCCACTATCCAATCTGCTGCTTTGGTCTCGAGAGCAAGACAAACCACTCTAATTTTTGCTTCATCATCTGGCAAATCCAAAGCAGCTTGTCTCACAAAGTTGCTGACATGCAGTAGGAAAAATCCTAATTCCTTAGCATCGCCCCCAAATTTTACTCCCAAAGGAGGGACAGTTGCCATTCTGCATGCTGGGGTGCTTGCTTCCCTTCTAGGAATTGCCTCTCTCCTTCGGCGTTCAGTGGGAGAAACTGGCCTTGCTGTTGCTGAATGCTGTGTATGCTCATCTTTCTGGGTAGGGTTCCCTCCCATTAGGGTTTTTTCCTCCTCCCTCCTTGGTAATAACCAATTCCGAGGGTCAAGAGCCGCTTTCTCCTTGCTTTCTCTGGTGTGTTTCAGCTCATCAGCTTCCCTAATTAGCTTCTGTGCTTGTTGTCTTAGAAGGAATTCTTCCTCTTGTACTTCCCAGAAGGGGGGGAGGGGGCCCATCTGCATCTAGTATTTACCCCCCAAGGGATTTCTTTGAACATTCCTTTTCTGCCCACTCCCTCGGACCAATGGTGACGAACTGATTTATCTTCAGGTTCATCCCCCAGGTTAATATCTGTTTTTTTTTAATTGAAAAAGTTTTATTGGTTTTTACATTTTTCAAGAGGACAGGGTAAGGGATATAGGTAAGGTAAAATACAAAGAAATTTTGAGAACTTTCAGGACGGAATCGTTGGCCCCTCCAGGGCCTCTTAATAAAACATTGGTAATACATTTTTCAATATACTACAAGATGGAAGTGAGTGCATGCATCATAAAATCTAAATTCTAAATTCTATGCTGGCAGACATGTACAAACATCCAGATAAAAAGTTACATTGGGCTAGTAAAAAAAAAGAAACCAAACAAATTCATTTTTTAGATATAAGTCTCTTGGCAATTACATCTTCCTGCGCTCCTTTCTGGCCCCCAGCGAGCGGGGCCGTGGCCCCCCCTGCCCCTCCCGAATCTTCACCCAGGATAGAGGAATGTTTTTTAAGAAAGGCTTCCGCCTCAGCAACTGTTTTAATCCTAACTCTCCCTCCTTCCCAGAACACCAACATCCCTTCGGGCATCGCCCACTTAAACCAAATCCCGTGGTCAAACAATTTTTTAGATAAGAAGGAAAACTTCCTTCTCATCTCTCTAATTTTTTTAGGGATCTGTTTCAAGATAGCGACTTCTTTCTGCTGGTAAATTAACGGACCACCTCTCTGAGCCTTCAAAATTTCCTCTCTGGTTGACCTCCTAACAAATTTAATATGTATCTCTCTGGGTACCTCATTTATCCTGGCATATGCAGAATTTATTCTGTAGGCTAGGTCAATATCCCCCCTGATCTCATCTTTGGGTTTATGCAAATATTCTGCTAAAATTGTACTCATGAGATCAGGAAGACATTCACCATCCACCTCAGAAACGTTCTGAAATCTTAAAAAGTATGACATTCTTTCAAAATCCATCCTTGACATATGCCCAGTTAATTCTCCAACTTCAGTTTTAACATTTTTAAGTTCCCCCTTTGCCCCAGCCAGCCCCCCTCCAATTCCTCGGTCTTCTGTATATTCTCCTTTAGTTGTTTCTGTGTTTCCATAAGTCCCTGTTTGAAATCCTTATTTTCTTGTCTTAGTCCTTTAATTTCCAGCACCAAAGTTTGTAACACTTCTTCCAGAGCTGTCATTCTTCTTTCCAATCCTGCCACTTCTGATGTGATAGAAGCCATGGTAAGCTGTTAAGATCCGTGCCACTAAGATGGCGTTTTTTGGGTGGGGCCGCTGTGGCAAGTCAGAAGAACAAGGTCCAAATCAAAGTTGTAGAAAGTTTATAAAATCCCCAAAGAGAGCAAGTTGCAAAATCAATTATTCAAACAAAGGAGGCACTCCAGAGAAGGAATCAATCAATCCAAAAAATTTTTCATTGGTAGAGAGAGGCAGTCCAAATCACCAAGAAACGTTGGTATTTTTCCACAAACAAAAATAACTATTCAGGAACAAAGGGAAGCCATCTTCCGCTGCCCTGCCTGGGAACCAGCCGGAGAAAGTCAAAGATACAATTGTTTCAAGCCAGCCGGACTTAGATACATTTGTAGATACAAGCCGCAAACTGCTTTCACTTGCTTAGAAAAAAAGCCGGATACAAAATAACTCCCTCACAACGAGGAATCATTTCTAACCGCCGCTGTTAAACCGAGGGGGGGGGTGTTTAACAAACAAACACCCCCCTCCACAGTTCTTTCAGTCCAGGCTGTGAGCAAAGAAAAATAGTTTAAAAAAGCACTCACTCTCCCTCTCGCCGCCAAAGCCCCGGAAGGCTTCCGATCCGCCTTCAGCTCTCTCCAAATTCATTAATTGTTACCGTCCTCCGTTGGCGAAGGGAACCAAGCCCCCCGCAGCATGCCCCCTTCCTCCTGGGCTGAAGACCCGGACCGCCTCCCAGCTGCCGCCAGGATGGACCAGCCCAGGCAAGCCAGCCCTGCAGAGGGCCCCCCCAAAAGAAAAAAAGGGGGTGCCCCGCACCGTTAGGGGCCGAAAGAGGGACAAAACGGCGGACGAACCCCAGAGTTCGTCCGTCGCCGCCAGAAGCGGAACAGGAAGTCCAGGTTAATATCTGTTAAGAGTTCAATGACTGACCTGGAATATTTTTTCTCTGTTTTCAGGACATCTGCACTAGGAGCGGTGGCTGCATCGGACGCAGCGGCCCCCAGAGATTCTTCTTTTCCAGGGTCCAACATTTGTTAGATGTCTGATGGTTTTATTACACTCACTGCTGAAGCTATTAACTCAGAGCTGAGTGTGATTTGATTCCTTGCTTTTTGTCAGATCTGCTTTCATCATAAATCAGGAAAGACCACGCTTAAGCTCATTTGAAAGTTTAAGGTTACTTTTACTGAATATGATAAGACTGCAGCGAAAGTCAAGCAAGGAATGAAACATTTAGGCACGTAACATACATATCAAAACATAACCCAACCCTTAAGCCCCTTTGACCCCAGTATATTATCCAATGCAGTCGTTCACGATGTCAGGTGCACATCCTGCTCAGGAGCATCATCACAGTGGAATGCAAGATCGTTAGCCTTGGTGATAACAGGCCCTGGCTCCATCTCTCTCCAGCTCACTTAATATCCAGACCCACAGCCCCTCCCTCCCTGTTTCAAAATGACAGCCGAAGCAAGCAAAAAGCAGAGGCTGACATCTGTGCATCCTGAGACTCTGTGGATTTCATTGTGGATCTGCCTAACAGCCTCAGTTACACTGTCATCTGGGTTGTTACTGACCTATTCTCGAAACAGGTTTATTTTATACCTTGTTCCAAAATCCCATCAGCCAGAACATTAGCTAAGTTGTTTGTTTCCCATATCTATCGGTTGTATGGAGTACCGAGGTGCATAATTTATGACAGAGGGGTTCAATTTACTTCTCACTTCTGGAAGGAGTTCTTGAAGTTGATTGGCTCTGCCCAAGATTTAAGCTCCGCCCACCACCCTCAGACTATTGGGGCTTGTGAAAGGACTAATTCTGTTTTGGAGCAGTATCTTCATTGTTTCATAAACTACCAACAGGATAATTGAGCTGAGCTGCTACTTCATGCTGAGGTAGCTTACAATAACTCGGTGCATAGTAGCACTGGAATGATCCCGTTCAAAGTGGTTTATGGCCAGTACTTTGTTCCAATCCCTGAGTTGCCTCAGGAGATGCCCAAGATCGTGTCCCTCTCGGAATGGAGTGCTCAACTTTCAAAGTTTTGGCCCATTGTACATAAAACTTTAGATGACGCCCACCAGTCTCATGAAACAGATAAGAAACGGACCCAGCCTCCACAGTACAAAGTGGGAGATCGTGTATTTCTCTCTATGAGATTTCTGCAAACCACTCAAAAATCAAAGAAACCTGGGCTTAAATATGTGGGTCCATTCCCGATTATTAAGATCATTAGTTCTGTTTCCATTAAGCTGGACTTGCCTAAGACTCTCCGACGTCTCTACCCAATATTTCATGTGAATCTGTTGAAACCTGAACATTCTTCCCCTCTTCGACCACCTCAACCATCACCTCCTGCTCCCATTTTGGTTGAGGGTGAACAACATTTTGAGGTCAAGGACATTTTGGACTCTAGGAGGCAACGTAATAAGGTTCAATATCTTGTTGCTTGGAAACATTTTCCCTTTTCCCATACAGAATGGGTTGATAAATCCCATGTTAGGGCCCCCAAACTTTTGAAGAAATTTTATGCCAAGTATCCTGACAAGCCTTAATTGTGTGTCTATGTTTTAATGGTTAACCTTTTCTTTTTTTTTCTTTCTCTTTTCTTACAGGGATAACTCCTCTTTTCTGGAGGATAACCGGATGTCAGCCTCTGCTTTGTTGCTTGCTTTGGCTGCCATTGAAACTGGGAGGGGAGGGGCTTTGGTATTTGGGAATGGGACTGTATAGTGCAGGTGGGTGATTAGGAGAAAGGAGTATGTTATTACTATCTATTTTGCATACCACTGACTGGGCATGCAGTGGTCAAGGTCAATGGTCTTGCATGCCATCCTGATGATGCTCCTGGAGATGGAACCCACATGACGCCTCTGGGGATTTTGCATTGGACAATGGGGTGGGGGTTGCCAGGGGAAAGGGGTTGGGCAATTATTGATATATATGCTTTCACGCGTTTGGGTCTCAGACCTTGCTTTACCTCGATGCTGTTCTTTTCATAACCAGTAAAAGTACTCTTAATTCTTTTAAAATGGAGTTGAGTGGATTCTTTCTTGGTTATTGTTAGAAGCAGACCTGACATTTTATATGTTCATTCCACAAGTTCAGAGTTGCCTTTCTTGCCCCCTCCCTTCTCGTCTTCTGTAATTTTTTGCCCTAATGTCATCTGCAGAGTGACCAATGAAGATCATATTGACCATTCTCTTATTTTCTTCAACCTCAGGATCTAATTTGGTATTTTGCCTAAAGATCTGATAAATGCATTGTAGGAATTCCCCTGGATTTTCATCCTGTTTCTGCTGAATTTGATAGATGTTCAGTAAGTTCTTAACTTTTGTTTGAGTCCTAACAAAACTAAGGTCCAATAGTTTTGTAGCTGAATGGACTAAGGTTCCCAATCTGGTTCTTTCAGTAACTATGTCCAGTCCCGATCTTTTGCATGATTCTTCTGCAAAGGCTTATTCATGGTTTCCTTCACCCACCTTCTTTTCTCAGGGGTTTATGAAATTTCCATCAGACTTTGTATCTCTGCCCAAGTAGACTGGTGAGTTCAGGAAAAATGGATGCAAAAAGGACATGCATCTCATCTGGATTTTCTCTATAATTAGGAATTTGATTTTTCCAATTATATAAATCAGCCATTGAGAATGGAGCATACACTCACATTTTACACTGCTCCCCCTCAACTCCTGGCAATAACATTTCTCTTAGGGGCAATTTGAGTTTTTGTCTCAACTGCTCCCTTGGATCTGCTTTGTGGTCCACTTGATCTGTCCCTTCAGGAACATTTTTTTTGTTTCCTTCCTCCTGGCCCCACCTAATAGGACCATTTATTTTTTTATTTTTATTTTTATTTTATTAAATTTGTATAACCACGCCTTTCTCCCCAAAGGGACTCAGGGTGGTGCACAGGAAATTAAAATAGAAATATAAAATGACAATAAATACTAAAAAACCAATTAAATACAATACCCTGTGCTAAAATCCTTAAAACTCTTACCCATTAAAATCCAATTAAAACAATTTAGGGTTCAGTTTATAAACTTGATAGTGGGGATTAGGCCAAGCCGGCAAGATGGAAGAAGTACGTCTTCAGATGTTGGCGGAAGGAGTGGAGGTCCATGATGGTTCTAGGTTCGGGGGCTAGGTCGTTCCAGAGGGTTGGACCCGCCAAAGAGAAGGCCCTTCCCCTGGGCATCGCCAGCTGGCACTGCCTGGTGGACGGCACCCGGAGAAGTCCCTCTCTGTGGGAGCAAATTGGATGAAGGGATGTATGGGGTAGGATACGGTCCTGCAAATAACTGGGCCCCGAGCCATGGAGCACTTTAAAGATGGTGATCAACACCTTGAAGCGTGCCCGAAAGTCCACAGGCAGCCAGTGCAGCTCGCGCAGGAGCGGTGTTACGTGGGAATGCCTAGAGGCTCCCAAAGTTCCCTGCGCGGCCGCATTCTGAACTAGCTGCAGCCTTCGGGTGCACCTCAAGGGGAGCCCCATGTAGAGAGCATTACAGTAGTCTAGGCAGGATGTCACGAGTGCTTGAGTGACTGTGCAAAGGGCATCCTGGTCCAGTAGGGGGAGCAACTGGCGTACCAGGCGAACCTGGTAAAAGGCCCCCTGGCCACGGCCATCACATGGTCCTCCATGGACAGCCGGGAATCCAGGAGGATGCCTAAGTTGCACGCCCTATCCACAGGGGCTAGACGTTCACCCCCGATGGCCAGTGATGGCTTCAACTGGTTGTACCAGGACGTCGGAAACCACAGCCACTCGGTCTTGGATGGGTTGAGTCAGAGTTTGTTACTTCCCATCCAGGCCCGTATGGCTTCCAGACACTGGGACATCATTTCAACGGCATCGTTGGGGTGGTTTGGGGTAGATATGTACAACTGCGTATCGTCAGCGTACAGATGGTATTCTACCCCAAAACCACGGATGATCTCGCCCAGCGGCTTCATGTATGTGTTGAACAGGAGTGGCGAGAGGACCGACCCCTGAGGCACCCCACACATCAGGGGCCTCGAAGTCGACCTCTGCCCTCCTGCCAACACAAATTGCGACCAACCGGAGAGGTAGGAGAACCACCGTAAAACAGTGCCCCTCACCCCCAACCCTCCAGTCAATGCAATAAGATACCATGGTCGATGGTATCGAAAGCCGCTGAGAGGTCTAATAGGACCAGGGTGGAGGAGCAACCTCCATCTCTGGCCCTCCAGAGATCATCCACCAACGCGACCAATGCCGTCTCAGTGCTGTGCCCAGGCCAGAAGTCAGACTGGCGTGGGTCCAGATAGTCAATTTCCTCCAGATGACGGGGGAACTGTTGTGCCACCACACTCTCTACAACCTTCGCCAAAAAGTGAAGGTTGGAGACCGGACAGTAATTTACTAACAATGCTGGGTCCAGGGAAGGCTTCTTGAGGAGGTGTCTCACCACCGCCTCTTTCAATGTGGCTGGCAAGAGCCCCTTACTCAGTGAAGCATTCACTATTTCCTGGAGCCAGCCTCATGTAACCTCCCAGGATGCCAGTACAAGCCAGGAGGGACACGGGTCCAATAAACATGTGGTGGCTCTCAGTCACCCCTGTAACCTGTCCATATCGTCGGAAGTAACAAAGTCAAACTCATCCCAAAAAAATGTCTCAGGACCTGCCTCTGACAATCCCTCCAGACTACTGTCTATGGAGGCCAACTCGCTCCGAATCTGAGCGATTTTATCCTGCAGATATTCTCCAAATTCTTCTGCTCTGCCCTGCAAAGAGGCTTCCCGCAGCCTCTGTTGAAGGAGGGAGTGGGTCACCCCAAACAGGGTGGCAGGGCGGTTATCTGCGGATGCGATAAGAGTGGCACAATAGTGACATTTGGCCACTCTTATCGCCACTAGGTATGTGCTCAAATGGGATCTTACCTGTGTTCGGTCAGATTCGGACCGAGTGGCCCTCCATTTACTCTCTAAGTGTCTCTTGTGGCGTTTCATCACCCTCAGCTCCTCGGAAAACCAATGAGCCTGGGTGGCTTGACGCCGCGTGAGAGGTTGCAAGGGCGCAACCAAGTCCAAGGCCCCCGTGGCCACAATGTTCCATGCAGCCACTAGGTCCTCAGTCAGGCCGCGGGTCAAGGTTGCAGGTAATGGCCCAAGCTCCATCTGGAACCTCTCTGGGTCCATCAGGCGCCTGGGGCAGAACCATCTAGGAATTTCTGGTTCCGCCTCCCCGCGGTGGGGTGTAGTGGTAGGAAAGTCGAGCTGGAGAAGTGAGTGATCCGACCATGACAGGGGTACAATGGCTAAATTGTCAGGTTTCGCATAGACTGCTTAGCTGCCATGGAAACGGGGAGGGTGGGGCGCTGGGATTCAATTGTTATGCTGGTGGTGGATTGGTGGAAGATGATGCCGGCTGGTGTTATCTCTGGACTAACGGTCTCACATTCCATGCTGGTGATGACCTGCCCACCTGATGTCGGAGGAGAATGTATATTGGACACTGCAAGGGGGGTTAGGGCTCTTGGGATGGGCTTAAGCTTTAATACTCAATGTTCGCGCCTAAACTAGTTACTTCCTGCTTTACTATGGTCTGTTGATCTCCGGTACTCAGTAAAAGTAGCCTTATTCATTTCAAACAATGTCTAAGAGTAGTCTTTCTTGAGTATTAGAAGAAATAGACTTATGACATTAAGCAGGAAGTCACA
Source organism: Rhabdophis nuchalis (assembly GCA_039707465.1). Lineage (NCBI taxonomy): Eukaryota > Metazoa > Chordata > Lepidosauria > Squamata > Natricidae > Rhabdophis > Rhabdophis nuchalis. The sequence goes on from CM077647.1 coordinate 76,612,350, forward strand.
AAAAATCATTCCTGATGTCGGATCCTGCTAAAGAGGAGCTTCCACTTGTGGAGGTCCTGCCTGCCGTCGATATGGGAGAAGCTGCATCAAATATCCCTGCTCCAAAAGAGGATCCGAGGTCAGTGTTGGATTGTTTAGCCGGCCTAGATTTAAACTTGACAGCCGAAGATACAACAAAACCCCTACGTTGGTCTCAAGGAGTGGGAATGGAGGGGGGCATGAGCTCAGGGGTTACAACCACCAGACGCCGCCCTTCCCCCAAGCCATTCATTCCGGAGCTTTTAAGGGAAGAAAGGGAGTTGAAGGAGATGGCCCATGAACTGCTCCGCCAGGCAAGCGAGAAGAGGGAAGCCCTGAATAACCTTTTGGAAGGGGGGCAGCGTCGGGAATGCAAACAGTTAAAAGAAGCAGCCGCCCGGGAAAGCAGAGGCACAACCCCTTCCCCCCCTCCAACAGCTAGCAGAGATTTACAGAGGGAAAACCGTCCCGCCCCCCCCGCGCCCCCCCCCGCCGGCCTGCAAAACTCCCTCCCCTGGGCGTTAAGTTCGACGGGGACAGCGAAAATTTAGCATCTTTTTTGCTTCACGTTAATAATTTTGTGCAGCATTACGCAGATGACTATGAAGATGACGTCAAAATTAGAATTGTTTCAATGGCTTTGGAAAACAAAGCTTCCAGATGGCTGGTTTCTTTGCATAATGGCCACTCACCCATGTTGCGGGATTTTGAACGCTTTATGACTGCTCTTAGAAGACGTTTTGAAGACCCCCGAGTTGAAAGGAAAGCTAGAATGAGAATGAGAGATTTACGCCAGGGGAATATGTCTGTGCAAGAATACACGCAAATTTTTCAAGAGCTGTCTGTGTTTATGGTCGGTTATAGTGACAGGGCACTGATGGACCTCTATACAGAGGAACTTGATAAAGACATTTATCAGATATGCATAAACAGATTCCATCCCGAATCCTTAGATGATTGGATAGATTTGACAGGAGATGTTGAACTGGACCAGGCCCACTTACAAGATCCGGTCCGTTTTGAAAAGAAGAAGCCTTTGGGAAGCCCCAGGCCCCGGTCTCCTGATAAAGATTTCCACATGCAGAGGGGAGGGCGAAGATCAACTCCAGCGCATCCAGGCTCTTGTTATCGTTGTGGAAAGGAGGGCCACTGGGCGAACAATTGCAGGTCAAGACAGCCTCCACGCCCACATTCCTCTTCCGAAGTTAGAAGGCCTGCGAAAGCTCCGAACGTGCGCAGTAAGCCTGCGATGAGTGGGGTGGAGCCTCTAGACCTCTCCGTTGACCAGCCCGACACCCCGCCCGACGATTGGGAGGCAGATTCTGACAACAATTTGGTAAGTCGCCGTTCCGGGCCCCTTTATATTAATTTAAAGCTTTTGGCTCCATCTAGTGGTCGTACTTGCAATGCACAAGCCCTCATTGACTCTGGTTGCTCTCGCTGTCTGATCAGCCAAGATCTCGTCTACGCCATGGGTTTTCATTTGAAGAATTTAAAAACCCCCATAGCATTTTGCCAGATGGATGGTTCTGTGGCGGGTGGAACTCCTGCATCTTTTGTTACCGAACCGCTTCAAGTTTCTATTGGTGAAGCTCATAATGAAACCATTAATTTCATCGTAGCTGCCATAGCTGATAATGCTGTCATATTGGGAGTCAACTGGCTACGTAAATGGAATCCTCTTATTGATTGGAAAGAGGGATGGGTGCGAATACCTTTATTGCTACCTGACAATAACTTTGTACTATCAAAGCACCAGCATGATTCTCCCCTTGACATAACTCCTATCACTGAACCGGCTGGTCCAATATTAGCTCTTTCTCCTTCGGAAATCATCCCTGGTGAGGAGAAAATTCCCGAGGAATATTGGGACCTTAAAGACGCTTTTAGTGAAAAGTCTTGTGACTCACTTCCTCCTCATAGGGCTACTGATTGTTCCATTGATTTTCTTCCTGGAGTGCAGTTACCTAAGCCTCGTCTTTACTCTATGACTCCACATGAAATGGAGGAGTTGCGCAAATTTATTGACAAGAACTTACAAAGGGGTTTCATTGAACTGGTGTCAGCCTCGCTAGTTTCTGCTTAGCTGCCATGGAAACGGGGAGGGTGGGGGGCGTTGGAATGAGTGTGTTCTGCTGGTGGACATTGTTGATGGTTGGTGTTATCTCTTGGTTAACGGACCTGCATTCCAGGCTGGTGAAGACCTGCCCACCTGATGGTGGAGAAGACAGTATATTGGACAATGCAAAGGGGGGGTTTGGGGATTGGGATGGGCTTACGCTTAATACTTTCTGTTCGCGCCTAAACTATTCACTCTCAGCTTTACTTGGTCTGTAAGCTATTGTTACTTAGTAAAAGGAGCCTTATTCATTTCAAAACAATGTCTAAGTGTGGTCTTTCCTAAGCCAACGAAGAAGCAGGCCTGACAGAAAGCTGAGAGACACAAAATCCGTAACCTGATGTCGGACCCTTCACAAGAGGAGCCTCCGTTGGTGGAAGTCCTGCCCGAAACTGATATGGGGGCAGAAGCATCGCACCCTCCTGTTCAATCTGAAGATACCAGGTCAGTGATGGACTGTTTGGCTGGCCTAGATCTTAATCTGCCAGCCGAAGATTCAGTCAAACCAAAACGTTGGTCCGAAGGGGTAGGAATGACTGGGGTAACCGTCTCCAGGCGTCGTCTTTCCCCAAAGAAGGTCATTCCGGAGCTCTTAAGAGAAGAAAGGGAGTTGAAAGAGATGGCCCAAGATTTGCTCCGCCAGGCAGACGAGAAGCGGGAGGCCCTGGATAAACTCTGGGGGAGGGAGGCGGAACGCAAACAGTTAAAAGAATCACATTCAGCCGCTGCCAGACAAAGCAGGAGTTCAACACCATCCCCCCCTCCCCGGGCCAGCAGGGAATTGCGGAGAGAAGTCAATCCCACTTCCCCCCGCCGACTTGCAAAACTTCCTCCTTTGGGTGTAAAATACGACGGTAGTGCCGACAAACTGGCGTTTTTTCTAATTCACGTCGATAATTTCATGCAGTTTTACGGAGCTGATTTGGATGATGAAATCAAAATCAGAATTGTTTCTATGACCTTGGAAGATCAAGCTTCCAGGTGGCTGGTTTCACTGCATAATTGCCGATCACCCGCGCTGCGGGATTTCGATCGTTTTATGAATGCTCTTAGAAGGCGTTTTGAAGACCCCCGTGTTGAAAGGAAAGCTAAAATGAAAATGAAAACCTTACAACAGGGGAGCATGACGGTCCAAGCGTACACGCAGATTTTCCAGGAATTATCGGTGTTTATGACTGGTTATAGTGAACAAGCTTTGATGGACATTTATGTTGAAGGGCTAAATAAGGACATTTATCAAACATGTGTGAACAGATTTCGCCCCGAAACTTTAAATGAATGGATAGATCTCGCTTCAGATGTTGAGCTGGATCAAGCCCACTTGCAGGATCCAGTCCGTCCTGAGAAAAAACCACAGAAAGGCAGCCCCAAATCTCGCTCCCCTGAGAAAGATTCCCACTTGCAAAGGGGGGGCGGGAAAACAACTCAACCTCGCTCAGGCAGTTGTTATCGCTGTGGAAAGGAGGGGCACTGGGCCGACAAATGCAGATCAAGGCAACCTCCACGCCCACCCTCCTCTTCGGACCGGAAGCTTCAAAAGACGCCAACCGCGCGCACTAAACCGGCCATGAGTGGGGTGGAGCCTCTCAATCTCTCTGCTGACCAGCCCAGCACTCACCCTGATGACTGGGAGGCGTCTTCAGACTCTTCTGACGACAATCTGGTGAGTCACCGCTCCGGGCCCCTTTATATTAATTTAAAGCTTTTGGCTCCATCTACTGGACGTACGTGCAATGTGCAGGCTCTCATTGATTCTGGCTGTTCAAAATGTCTCATAAGCCAAGAGATAGTGTCCTCGATGGGTTTCCACCTAAAGACCCTAAAAACTCCCATAGCCTTTTGCCAAATGGATGGTTCTGTAGCAGGGGGAACCCCAGCATCTTTTATCACCGAACCAATTCAGGTTTCTATAGGCACTGGTCATACTGAGACCATCAACTTTATTGTAACTGCCATTGCCGATAATGCTGTAATTTTGGGGGTTAATTGGCTTCGTAAATGGAATCCTCTAATAAACTGGAAGGAAGGCTGGGTACGCATACCTTTATCCTTACCTGAACATACCTCTCTACCATCAGAAGCTGATCACCCCCCACCTAGTAACCCACCTCCCTTAATTGAATCTGCTGCACCTTTGTTGGATTTTCCGTCACCTGAAATCATACCAGGCGAGGAGAAAATTCCCAAAGAATATTGGGACTTAAAGGATGTTTTCAGTGAAAGATCTTGTGATTCCCTTCCTCCTCATAGAGCTACTGATTGTTCAATTGATTTCCTCCCTGGAGTTCAATTACCTAAACCTCGCATGTACTCCATGACCCCACGGGAGATGGAGGAATTACGTAAATTCATCGATAAAAACCTTCAAAGGGGTTTCATTGAACCAGCTAGGCCTCGTGTAGCTGCGCCAGTTATGTTTAGAGAGAAAAAAGATGGTACTCTAAGATTAGTACAAGACTACTCCTATCTGAACACCATTTGTGAGAACAATATCTACCCCCTTCCGCTTATGAAGGACATGCTTGCTCACCTGGCCACCGGTAAAATCTTTACTAAACTGGACTTACGTGAGGCCTATTACAGGGTCAGAATTAAAGAGGGGGACGAATGGAAAACCGCTTTTAACTGCCCGCTTGGATGTTTTCAATTTAAAGTCCTCCCTTTTGGTCTTCAAGGTGCCCCTTCTGTATTTATGCAATTAATAAATGAGGTTCTCCACGAGCACCTTTACAAGGGAGTTATTGTCTATATTGATGACATAATGGTTTACTCACAAACACATGACGAGCATGTTAAACTGGTGCGCTCGGTATTAAACAAACTACGCTCCGCTGAACTTTACGCCAAGCTCTCTAAATGTGAGTTTCACCAGGAAACAATTGACTATTTGGGCTACCGCATCTCCTCTGAGGGAATTGAAATGGATCCTGCTAAAGTCAAGGCAGTAACGGAGTGGGCTCCTCCCCGTACTCGTAAACAACTACAGAGCTTTTTGGGATTTGCAAACTTTTACCGCCAATTTATTCCGTCGTTCGCCAACATTGCCTTACCCATTACAAACCTACTAAAAACAAAGGGAGAGGGTAAACCTCGTCCAGGATCCCCACTTAAATGGACCATGGAATGTCAAGCCGCTTTCGAGAAGCTTAAACGTTTGTTTGCGGCTGAACCTGTTCTTAAACACCCCGATGTAAATTCCCCATTTGTAATTCAAGCGGATGCCAGTGATGTCGCTGTGGGAGCGGTCCTATTACAACTCAACCACCATGGCCAATTGCAACCCTGTGCCTACACCTCTCGGAAACTCACTACGTCCGAACGTGGTTGGGCGATTTGGGAAAAGGAAGCTTTTGCTGTTCGTTGGGCTCTCATGACTTGGCGTCATTTTCTTGAGGGTGCTCCCCATCCATTTGAGGTCTGGACGGACCATAAAAATTTGGAAGCTCTTACCTCCTCTCGGAAATTGTCCCCAAGGCAACTTCGCTGGGCTCACTACTTCCATCGTTTCAATTTCCACCTTAAATATATTCCTGGTGGCAAAAATTTCATGGCTGATGCTCTTTCCAGATTACCACAATATGATGTCTCTAAACTCACTATTGTACAGCCCATCATACCACTCACTTTACCGGCTTCTCCAGTATCTACTAGAAGTCATGCTACAGTCCAAACTACTCCACCTGCAGACCTGATTGCTCGTATTAAGGACGAACTACTTACTGATGAATGGTATTCCGCACATTCTGGTGACTGTACTATTAGAGACGATCTTTCCTGGATTGGCTCAAAGATTTATGTACCTACCACATTACGTCCTTTTGTTTTGCAACGCGCACACGACTCACGTTTGACTGGCCATTTCGGCTTCGTTAAGACTGTACATCTTGTCAAAAGACAGTTCTGGTGGCCCTCACTGAAGAAAGATGTTGAATCATATATTGCCAGTTGCCCTGTTTGTGCGGCTTCCAAACGTGCGCCGGGGAAGCCACATGGACTCCTCCAGTCCGTAGCGACGCCAGAGTTCGCTAGTTTCTGCTTAGCTGCCATGGAAACGGGGAGGGTGGGGGGCGTTGGGATGAGTGTGTTCTGCTGGTGGACATTGTTGATGGTTGGTGTTATCTCTTGGTTAACGGACCTGCATTCCAGGCTGGTGAAGACCTGCCCACCTGATGGTGGAGAAGACAGTATATTGGACAATGCAAAGGGGGGGGGTTGGGGATTGGGATGGGCTTACGCTTAATACTTTCTGTTCGCGCCTAAACTATTCACTCTCAGCTTTACTTGGTCTGTAAGCTATTGTTACTTAGTAAAAGGAGCCTTATTCATTTCAAAACAATGTCTAAGTGTGGTCTTTCCTAAGCCAACGAAGAAGCAGGCCTGACAACCGGCTAAGCCACGTGTGGCCGCACCAGTGATGTTTAGAGAAAAGAAAGATGGTACTCTTCGATTAGTTCAGGACTACTCTTACCTTAACACCATTTGCGAGCACAATGTCTACCCACTTCCCCTAATGAAGGACATGCTTGCCCACCTGGCTACTGGCAAAATTTTTACTAAACTGGACTTACGTGAAGCTTATTATAGAGTGAGAATTAAAGAGGGTGACGAATGGAAAACTGCTTTCAACTGTCCCCTTGGATGCTTCCAGTTTAAGGTTCTACCAGTTGGTCTTCAGGGTGCGCCTTCTGTGTTTATGCAACTGATCAATGAAGTCCTCCACGAACACTTATATAAGGGAGTTTTAGTTTATATTGACGACATAGTCGTGTACTCACAAACACACGACGAACATGTCAAGCTTGTGCGTTCCGTCCTTCAGAAACTCCGCTCCGCCGAACGATACGCCAAATTGTCTAAATGTGAGTTCCACCAGGAGAAGATCGATTATTTAGGTTATCGTATCTCCTCGGAAGGCATTGAAATGGATCCTGCTAAAGTGAGAGCTGTAACAGAATGGGCCCCTCCCCGCACTCGTAAACAGCTCCAAAGTTTTCTGGGTTTCGCCAATTTTTACCGCCAATTTATTCCATCATTTGCTAGCATTGCGTTACCCATTACAAATCTTCTCAAAACCAAAGGGGAAGGTAAACCTCGACCTGGGACCCCACTCAACTGGACCATGGAGTGCCAAGCAGCTTTCGAGAAACTTAAACGTCTGTTTGCGGCTGAGCCTGTTCTGAAGCATCCCGATGTCAACTCCCCGTTCGTGATTCAGGCGGATGCCAGCGATGTCGCTGTGGGAGCGGTCTTGCTACAACTCAACGACCGTGGCCAACTACAACCATGTGCCTACACCTCTCGTAAACTCTCCGCTGCCGAGCATGGATGGGCCATTTGGGAAAAGGAAGCATTTGCTGTTCGTTGGGCCCTCATGACTTGGCGTCATTTTCTAGAGGGTGCACCTCATCCCTTTGAGGTCTGGACGGACCATAAAAATCTAGAAGCTCTCACTTCCTCCCGCAAACTTTCCCCAAGACAACTACGCTGGGCACACTACTTCCATCATTTCAATTTCCACCTCAAATATATACCTGGTGGGAAAAATTTCATGGCTGATGCCCTCTCCAGACTGCCCCAATATGATGTTTCTAAACTTACAATTGTACAACCCATGATGCCGCTCGCCTTACCTGCTTCTCCTGCGTCTACCAGGAGCCATTCTATTCTCCAGATTGCTCCGCCGGATGAGCTCATTGCTCGCATTAAATCTGAATTGCTTACTGATGAATGGTATTCTGCACATTCGGGTGACTGCACTATTAGGGATAATCTCCCTTGGATTGGCTCTAAGATTTATGTCCCTGCTACAATTCGTCCTTTTGTACTGCAGCGAGCACACGACTCACGTTTAGCGGGACATTTCGGATTCGTCAAGACTATACACCTAGTTAAGCGCCAATTCTGGTGGCCTTCGCTAAAGAAGGATGTGGAATCATACATTGCCAGTTGTCCTGTTTGTGCTGCTTCGAAACGTACCCCTGGTAAGCCCCATGGCCTTCTCCAATCTGTAGCGAGGCCGGAGGCTCCTTGGAAGGAGATCTCGATGGACTTTATTGTTGACCTTCCAACCAGCCAAGGCTATACCGTCATTTGGGTTGTTACGGATCTTTTCTCCAAGCAAGTTCATTTTGTACCTTGTTCGAAAATTCCATCCTCCAAATCGTTGGCCAAGTTGTTCCTGACCCATATTTATCGCTTTCATGGTGTGCCTAAGCGTATCATTTCGGATAGGGGTACTCAATTTACATCTCTCTTTTGGAAGGAATTCTTGAAATTGATAGGCTCCGCCCAGGGCTTAAGCTCCTCCTACCATCCCCAGACGAACGGTTCTTGCGAGCGGACTAATTCCGTTTTGGAACAATACCTTCGTTGTTTCATTAATTTTCAACAAGATGATTGGGCTGATCTCCTGCTACATGCCGAAGTGGCTTATAATAACTCTGTTCCTTCTAGTACAAATATGACCCCTTTTAGGATTGTCTATGGTCAGGACTTTGTACCCATCCCCGAATTGCCTCACGACTCGCCTACAGTTCCCTCCTTGGATGAATGGTCCACCAGGCTGTCTTCCATTTGGCCTATCTTAAGAAAAACTTTGGATGATGCACATCAATCGCATAAGTTGTATGCTGATAGGAAACAGGCTGCTCCTCCGGCCTACAAGGTTGGTGATAGAGTATATGTCTCTACTAAGCATTTGGACAGCCCGCAGAAGTGCAAAAAACTGGGTCCCAAGTTTGTTGGTCCATTCACTATAACTAAGATAATAAGTTCAGTGTCTGTCCGTTTGGATCTCCCAAAAACCTACCGTCGTTTGTACCCGGTATTCCATGTTCACCTATTAAAGCCTGAACGCACATCGCATCTTCGCAAACCCTCTCCTGATGCCCCTGCACCAATAATGGTTGATGGTCACCAGCATTATGAAGTTCGTGACATTCTGGACTCCAGAGTCCGTAGAAATAAAACTCAATTCTTGGTCAAGTGGAAAGACTTTCCTCCTTCTCACAATGAATGGGTGGATAAAGAGCATCTCAAGGCCCCGAAGCTGATACGCCAGTTTTATGCCAAATATCCACAAAAACCTTGACCCTTTCCCTCTCTCCTCTGTGTTGTTTTGTCTCTTTTTGTCTGTTTTTCAGGTCTAGCATCTCGCTTTCTGGGAAGCGTCCGGGATTTCTGCCTGCTCCTGGAGGTGGTCCGGATGTCAGCCTTCGCATAGACTGCTTAGCTGCCATGGAAACGGGGAGGGTGGGGCGCTGGGATTCAATTGTTATGCTGGTGGTGGATTGGTGGAAGATGATGCCGGCTGGTGTTATCTCTGGACTAACGGTCTCACATTCCATGCTGGTGATGACCTGCCCACCTGATGTCGGAGGAGAACGGATATTGGACACTGCAAGGGGGGTTAGGGCTCTTGGGATGGGCTTAAGCTTTAATACTCAATGTTCGCGCCTAAACTAGTTACTTCCTGCTTTACTATGGTCTGTTGATCTCCGGTACTCAGTAAAAGTAGCCTTATTCATTTCAAACAATGTCTAAGAGTGGTCTTTCTTGAGTATTAGAAGAAATCGACTTATGACATAAATCCCCTACTCCAAGATCACTTGTCCACTGGCCTGAGACAAAAATTAAATCCAGTGTGTGTCCTCCCTCGTGCGTGGGGCCCTGAATTACTTGGGTCAGGTCCATGGCCGTCATGGAGGCCATGAACCCCCGAGCTGCCTCGGATGTCTCGCCTACCGATGGCAGGTTGAAGTCCCCCATGATTAGCAGTCTGGGGGTCTCAACCGCCACCTCTGCGATCAGATCGAGGAGCTCGGGCATGGCTGCTGACACGTAGCGGGGAGCCAGGTACACAATCAGCAAGCCCAACTGCCTCCCTAGGCCCCTCTTCACGAAAAGGGACTCACAACCAGTAGTCTGTGGCACAGTGGTCTCTCTCAGCTCAAGACCTTCCTTGACAATGACCGCCACCCCCCCCCTGCCTAGGGCCTGCGGCTGATGAAATGCTCGGTAACCTGGTAGGCACATTTCCACGATGGGTAGTCCTCCCTCGTGGCCCAACCAGGTCTCCGTAATACGCACCAGGTCCAGCTCCCCATCTGACATAAGGTCGTTAAGAGGGGGGCTTTGTTAGCCATGGACCTGGCGTTGCATAGCATCAGCCTAGTTTGTTGATTCCACCTTTTGTCTCCCTGGATCTCCTACCCCTTCAGTGTCAACTACTTCATGTCAAGGTTGCAAAGGTGGAGGGCACTGATGTCAGATACACTTTCTCTTTCTCTTTTTAAACACTTAAACACAATAACAAAGGCAAGCATGCAAGCTAAAACAACACAGGAGCTAAATGTTCTTGTTGAGGCTTTTCTTTTCTCTCTTTTTTATTTCTTTCTTTCTCTCCTTTCTTTCTTTCTTCTGGAGCTTGTTACTCATCCTGGTAACTGACTATATTTCAGGGTTTTCTGGAAGAACTAACCCCTAGGATAGAAGAGACAAAAGACCCAGGACCAAGAGTAACCCAGGAAAACAGGAAAACAAAAGCAGGGCAATCAGAAACCATCAAAACCCATCAAGCTGCAGGAGCTCACAAAGCAACACACAACTCAACATATGAAAACAGCCCTGCAGTCACATAAAGTTATTGCTGCAAGAAGCAACCACCCAACAATTACCTCAAAAACCATGCATCACACAGAAACACTATCTCGGACCTCCGCCTCTTCCGCCAACATCTTAAGACGTATTTATTCCAACAAGCCAAACACACTGTTTTTTCTCTATCCCTTTGCATCCAAAGGATAGATGTTTGTTTGCTTTTAATGTTCCTGAACTTAATAACTCTAAGCCCACTTCACGTTATCAATGGAAAGTTTTGCCTCAAGGAATGCTCAACAGCCCCACCATGTGTCAATTTTTTGTAGCACATGTTTTACATCAATATCGTGTGCAATACTCAACTTTTTTGGTTTATCATTATATGGATGATATTTTAGTTGCAGCCCCTGGCCCTAAGGGCACAGTTTTGAAAACTTTACCTCACCTTCAACAAATTTTACCTTGTGTTTTGCCTATATTTGTTCATGCAATTTCTTTTTTATATTGAAAAAGTTTTATTGGTTTTACAGTTTTTCAATAGGGTGGCGTAAGGGATACAAAGAAATTTTGAGAGCATTCATGTCAAAGTCGTCAGCCCTTCCGGGACTTCAAAATAGATCATTAACAAAAAACATTTTTCATACACTACAAAGTGAAAGCAAGTACATATTTCTAAGTTCTCAGTTCTATGCTGTCAGTCATTTACAAAAATCCAGATACACATGTTATACAATATTACTCAAAAAATCAAAGCAAAGTTATTTTTTAGATCTAAGTCTCTTGGCAATTGTATCTTCTATCTCTCCTTCCAGGCCCCCAGCGGGCGGGGCCGTGGCCCCCCCTGCCCCCCTGGATCTTCCCCCAGGACAGAGGAATGTTTTTTAAGAAAGGCTTCCGCCTCAACAACTGTTTTGATCCTCACTCTTCCTCCTTCCCAGAACACCAGCATCCCTTCGGGCGTCACCCACCTGAACCAGATCCCGTGATCAAACAATTTTTTGGACAAGAAGGAAAATTTCCTTCTCGCTTCTCTAATCTTTCTTGGGATCTGCTTCAGAATGGCAACCTCCTTTTGTTGATAAATTAACGGACCTCCTCTTTGCGCTTTCAAGATTTCCTCTCTGGTTGACCTTCTAACAAATTTAACATGTATCTCTCTGGGTACTTCATTTATCCTGGCATATGCAGAGTTTATTCTGTAGGCTAGGTCAATGTCCCCCCTGATCTCATCCTTAGGTTTATGTAAATAGTTTGCTATAATTGTGCTCATGAGTTCAGGGAGACATTCACCAGTTTCCTCAGAAACATTCTGAAATCTCAAAAAATATGTCATCCTTTCCATATCAATCCTAGACACATGCCAGTTTATTTCCACAACCTCATTGGTAACATTTTTAATCTCTCCCTTAGCCCCCGCCAGCCCCCCTTCCAACTCTTCATTCTTCTGTGTGTTCTCCAGCACTTGTTTCCGTGTGTCCAATAGCTCCTTTTTAAAGTTGATATTTTCTTTTCTTTGGGCCTTGATTTCTTGTACCAAAGTTTGTATAACAGATTCAAGAGAAGCCATCCTTAATTCTAAGCTTGCCAGTGCTGATTCTTGTGCCATGATTAGCTGTTAAAGTCAATGCCACTAAAATGGCGTTTTTTGGGTGGGGCTGTTGAGGCAAATCAGGAGCCAAAAGTTCAAATCAGGATTGTAAAGTTCAGGAACCAAGAGAGAAACAGTTTTCCAGATCAATAATTATAATAACGAAGGCACTCCAGAAAAGAGATCACAAATCCAAAATTTCTTCTTCTTCTTTAGTAACAAGAGGAAGTCCAAATCACAAAGAGACGCTGGGAATTTTCCATAAGTAAAATAGTCATTCAGGGACAAAGGGCAGCCATCTTCCACCGCCCAAGCTCAAAGCCAGAAGGAGAGAGTGGTAAAAAAAATTGTTTCAAGCCAGTCAGACCTAGAAACTTTGTTGCAATAGAAGCCGCAGATCATTTTCCCTTGTTGCAAACAATCCGGATTGAAGATATCCGCTTCCTCGCAGCGAGGAGCCATTTTCAAGTGCCACTTTAAATCCGAGGGGGGGTTTAACAAGCAAGCACCCCCCTCCAAGTTCTTTCAGCCAGGCTGACAGCAAAGAAAAAAAAGTTTTAAATCACTCACTCTCCCCCTCGCAGCCGAAGCCCCGGGAAGCCTTCCGACTCATCCGATCAGCTCTCTCCATGTTAGTGAACGATGCCGTCTTCCTTTGGTGAAGGGAAAACCCCCCGCAGCATGTCCTCCTCCACCTGAGCCGAAGACAAGGGTCGCTTCCCCACTGCTGTGGGGGGGAGCAACCCAGGCAAGCCGGCCCTACGGGGACCCCCCAAAAAATGGGGCGTCTCGCCCCCGTGGGGGGGCAGGAAAAGAAACAAAGCGGCGGACGAACCCTAGGCTCGCCCGTCGCCGCTGGAGCCGGAACCGGAAGTCCATGCAATTTCTAATAGTTTATCTTTGTTTGCTGAAAAACGAGCTATAGCTCACATAAATGCTTTATGGGAACAGAAATATGCTCCTGAGAAAAAACCACTAACCCTAAGCAGTGACGAAGAGGAAGAGGTAATTTTCAAACACCAAATTAAGCCCCCTCTCAAGCTGCTGAATTGTGACAAAGAACATCTTTTTTGAAAAAATAAAAACAGAGGAGATGTTGCATTTTGACACTTCATCACGTGCTAGGCATTTCTGTTAGTGTAGACTGGTTCTTACCGGTCGAACATAAACAAGGAGGCCAGCATGGAAAATTACCAGTCAACACCCTCTGACACCCAACATCTTGGAGAAAAGTTCTCACCTCTTTGCAACGTGTTAACTATCAACAAAGGACACGTGATTCTTTTCTACCGTGTGTATTGCCATATATGGTTGTGAGTTGTAATTGTTCATGTGACGTATGCTATGCTTAACCCTGCCTTCTGATTGAGTTAATAAAAGAGGCTTGCAGGTTTTTGTCTGCGTGCTTTCACCCTCCCCGAAGAAGAACTGGTGTGGTGTCTTCTTCTCTCTTGTTCGTGGCCCGCCCGCTTGATAACTGCGACAATGTTATTTTTACACATTTCTTGAAATAAACATTTTCTGGAAAGAATAAATAAAAAAACCATTCCCTAAAAACAACTTTAAAAAAACACATTCTATAAACAATATATATAAAGAAACATTCCCTAAAAGCAATTAAAAAAACATATTCTATAAATAATAAATAAAAAATCATTCCCTAAAAACTATTTTTTTCTGAAAACAATAAATATATCATTTAAAAAAACATTAAAAAATATAGAAAAAACAACAGAGTCACTTATCAGAAGGCAGAATCAGCTGCTCTTCAATGTGATGGATGCAGGCAGCAGGCGAGTGACCAAGCAGCAGGTAAGCTGGACAGAAGGTACCCAGGGACAACCCAGTCAAGTAGGCCCACCTGGCATGGAGCCAAGACAGCTAAGCCAGCCAGGCGAGGCTGGGGACTGGGTGGGGGGTGGCAAGAAAGGCCTCAGCCAAGCACCATGTGATCCTCGGCAAGCCTGGTGATTGGCTGCGGCCTTCGTTGCAGGCCGTAGCCAATCCCTGGCCTTGCTTAGAGCATAGGGAGTTGCAGCTAGCTTCCTGCCCCCCAACTGCCCCCCACGTGAAGTCGCTGGCCGAGCACGGCATGGTCCTATGGTCTATGCAAACCCAGGGATTGGCTGCAGCCTTTGATGCAGGCCACAACTGATTCCCGGCCTTGTCTAGAGTGCAGAGCACTGCAGCTAACTTCCCACTGCCACCGCCCCCCCCCACATGAAGTTACTGGTCGAGTGCCAAGCAGTCCTGCGCTCTAGGTAAGGCCAGGTATTGGCTAAAACTAAGGCCACAGCTGGTCCCCAGGCTCTCCTAGAGTGCAGAGCCGCAGGGCACTCCAGCTAGCTTCCCGTCATCCCCCTGTATGAAGTTGTGGCCACATAGTCCTGCACTCTAGCCAAGCCCAGGGATCCACTACAGTGAAGGATGCAGCCTATCCCCAGCCTTGCGTAAAGTGGGAAGTCAGATAATGCTCGCGGTAGCTTCCCCCCCCCATGAGTCCCACGAAGTTGCAGCTGTAGACTTACTTACCTGAGGAGGCAGCAGTAACACAGCATGGCAGACAATGTGAGGATCGGATCAGTGAGTGACAACCCGAGAGCCAAAGCAGGAAAAAAGGTAAGTGGGCCATCTGCACCATGGTATATATAGGGCTCTCAGAGGCTGGGTGATTGGCAAGCCAGCAAGTCAGTGAGTGGGTAGGCAGGCAGGGTAAGCATGGTGCAAACAGACGGGGCAAGTGAATGGGTGGTGACTGGACAGGCGGGGCAAGCAAACAAGTGAGCAGTGACCAGGAGGGCAGGGGGAGCAAGTGGGGGGGGCAGGCCAAGGGAGGGGCCATTCCAGTACAGGGTCTCCGGAAGCCCTGGTATGGGAAGGCACACTAAATTCTTCGAACTGGTATGTGTGTACCGGAATGTACTGCTGAAACCCACCTCTGGCCCTAATTAACAAAATGAAATTCAATGTAGTGAAAAGTAAATTTGACTCAGACAAGAAAAACCAAAAGTGCATATATAGACTGGGTGAAACCAGGGTGAAACCAGTAACTGTGAGAGGGATCTTGGAGTCTTAGTGAACAACCAATTAAGTATGACCAAACAGTGTGCCGTGGTAGCCAAAAAAGCCAATGCAATCATAATTTATATTAACAGAAGGATTCAATCAAGATCAAGTGTGGTACTAATACTACTCAATAAAGCCTTAGTAAGACCACAATCATGACCGTTTTTCACATTTGTGATCATTCAGCACCTCCAGGGTCACATGACCAAAATTCAAATGCCTGCAATTATTATGTTATTTAGGATGGTTGCAGGATCTTAGGATCCTGTGATTACCCTTTATGACCTTCTGACAAGCAAAGTCAATGGGGAAGCCAAATTCATTTATCAACTGTGTTATTAATTTAATAACTTCAGTGATTCAGTAGCCATGGAAGCCATGCATCCTTCAAGGGACACTGTTGCAGCTGCTGATCAACCACCAGGTAGTATATATTTGTGTTGGTATCTGCCACTTCACAAATTCAGGGCTTCCAAAGTCTAAAAACCAAATAAAATTCCAGATGAATTCAGTGCTTTCAAAGTCCAAAACACATATGAAGGCCCAGCCAGTAGCTACCATCCTCACTCTGGGTCCAGTGGATCAAATTGTCCCCCTAGGGCAGAAGAGAAATTGTTGTCACCACTTATTCATCATCTTCATTTTATAACATGTCTACAGTTATCTTAACCATTCCCAGACTCCAGCTGTTTCCAGAACAGCTGTTTCCAGAAGCATATCCCAGTAGTGTTTAAGCCCCTGGCAACTAGAAGGGGAGTCAGGTCATTCTAATTCTCCACAAATCAGAATCCATTTAACTTCTTCATCTATTTCTTCATAAGTACAATAAGTACAATCCCAAAACATCTGGAGTACAACCTGAGCAACATCGGCATTGACAAAATCCTCACTATTCAATTACAAAAGGCAACTTTACTAGAAACAGCTTACATGCTATGCTATTTCTCTATCCCAGATCCTTGGGAATAACTCAATAGGTGTATTCATTTCTAAATCCAGTCTTATTAGCTGGCTAACTATGTGAATATTCATACTGTCATGACTGCCTTGCATTTTCACCTATACTCTGCTTCACTCAAAGCTTGACAAAGAAAAGGGAGGAGGTGTAATGGAATGCAAGGGTGAAGGGAACGGCATCCATTATCTGGACCTGTGCCAGTCCGGCTTCCGGCCCGGACACAGCACCAAGACGGCATTGGTCGCGTTGGTGGATGATCTCTGGAGGGCCAGAGATGGGGGTTGTTCCTCCATCCTAGTCCTATTAGATCTCTCGGCGACTTTTTATACCATCAACCATGGTATCCTATTGCATCGGCTGGAGGTTGGGGGTGAGGGGCACCGTTTTACGGTGGTTCTCCTCCTACCTCTCCGGTCGATCGCAATTTGTGTTGGCAGGAGGGCAGAGGTCAACCTCGAGACCACTCACTTGTGGGGTGCCTCAGAGGTCGGTCCTCTCGCCGCTCCAATTCAACACATATATGAAGCCGCTGGGTGAGATCATCCGTGGTTTTGGGGTAGAGTACCATCTCTACGCTGATGATACACAGCTGTATATATCTACCCCAAACCACCCCAACGATGCCGTCGAAGTGATGTCCGGGTGTCTGGAAGCCGTGCGGATCTGGATGGGAAGGAACAGACTCAGACTCAACCCTTCCAAGATGGAGTGGCTGTGGTTTCCAGCATCCCAGTACAACCAGTTGACGCCATCACTGGCCATTGGGGGCGAACATCTAGCCCCCGTGGATAGGGCATGCAACTTGGGCGTCCTCCTGGATACTAAGCTGTCGTTAGAAGATCACTTGACGGCTGTGGCCAGGGGGGCGTTCTACCGGGTTCTCCTGGTTCATCAGTTGCGGCCCTTATTGGACCGGGACACCCTTTGCACAGTCACTCATTCGCTCGTGACGTCCCGTATAGACTACTGTAATGCTCTCTATATGGGGCTTCCCTTGAGGTGCACCCGAAGACTGCAGTTAGTCCAGAACGCGGCCGCGCGGGCAATTATGGGAGCTCCTAGATGCTCCCATGTAACACTGCTCCTGCACGAGCTGCACTGGCTGCCTGTGATCTTTCGGGTGCGCTTCAAGGTGTTGACTATCATCTTTAAAGCATTCCATGGCACGGCACCTAGTTATCTACGGGATCGCATCCTACCCCATACATCTCTTCGGCCGATTCGCTCCCACAGAGAGGGACTTCTCCAGGTGCCGTCCACCAGGCAATGCCAGCGGGCAACGCCCAGGGGAAGGGCCTTCTCTGTGGTGGGCCCAACTCTCTGGAACAACTTACCCCCCGAACTGAGAACGACCATGGACCTCCGTTCCTTCCGCAAGAAACTGAAAACTTATCTTTTCCAACAGGCCGGCCTGGCCTAGTTCACAACACCTAGCCTATAGTCTGCAGTTAAATTGTTTTAATTGGTTTTTAGGGACACAGTTTTAACTTATTTAAATTTTTTAGCACAGGGATATTAATTTAATCTGGTTTTTAAAATTTTGTATATTGTTATGTTTATATATGTTTTTTAAATTTCCTGTGCACTGCCCCGAGTCCCTTCTGGGAAAGGTAGCGGTATATAAATTTAATAAAAGTCAAAGTCAAGTCAATGCAAGCATTGTCAGTTCTCTTCAGATATTGCGCCCACCTCAAGGACATCTTGAGCAGATGTCAGATGTCAATGGGCAGCAGAGCCTCCACTGGGTGAGCAACAGGTGCAGGCCCTTTACCTTCAGCCCACCTGACAGCCCCAGGAATATTTGGTCTTACTTTCTATTAATCCAGGCAGCAGAAGAGAACCAAGAAAGTGGAAATCGATATCCAATTAAGTCCAGTAATATTAATTAATCAAGAAGCTAACAATGACCCTGTTCTCTTTCGAAGTGGACTAAGTTGAAAAGCTGGGTACAGCCAGCAAAAGGGGGCATGGCTTTAATCTTTAATCAGACTCAGTCCAATCTAAAGGCGGACAATATCAACCCATGCACAGATGCTATCTCCACCTCTATTGAGAACTGTACGTTACATTACTTTGTGGTTTTGTTTGTATTTGTGTATGTCAGCTGTCCAGTTGGCGAATCCAGTAAAAGAAACTCCTGGGACATTATTTTACAATGAGTATACACTTTACTGAATAAACCACATTGGCACAGAAGAAGTGAAACTTGCTCTGGGTTTCTTACACAAAGTAAGCATAGTTAATTTCCCCTTTCCCTATGGGCCACCCACAGTCCAATTACATACATCAATCACTTCTGTTCATTTTGTTATGGAAATCAGCCAGCCACACTGGGACATCTGCTCAGGATGTCCTTGAGGTGGGAGCAATATCTGAAGAGAACTGACAATGCTTGCATTGACTTGACTTTGACTTTTATTAAATTTATATACCGCTACCTTTCCCAGAAGGGACTCGGGGCGGTGCACAGGAAATTTAAAAAACATATATAAATATAACAATATACAAAATTTAAAAACCAGATTAAATTAGTATCCCTGTGCTAAATTTTTTTAAAATAAGTTAAAACTGTGTCCCTAAAAACCAATTAAAACAATTTAACTGCAGACTATAGGCTAGGTGGTGTGAACTAGGCCAGGCCGGCCTGTTGGAAAAGATAAGTTTTCAGTTTCTTGTGGAAGGAACGGAGGTCCATGGTCGTTCTCAGTTCGGGGGGTAAGTCGTTCCAGAGAGTTGGGCCCACCACAGAGAAGGCCCTTCCCCTGGGCGTTGCCCGCTGGCATTGCCTGGTGGACGGCACCTGGAGAAGTCCCTCTCTGTGGGAGCGAATCGGCCGAAGGGATGTATGGGGTAGAATGCGATCCCGTAGATAACTAGGTCCCGTGCCATGGAGCGCTTTAAAGATGGTCGTCAGAACCTTGAAGCGCACCCGAAAGGCCACAGGAAGCCAGTGCAGCTCGCGCAGGATCGGTGTTATACGGGAGCATCTAGAGGCTCCCGTAATCACCCGCGCGGCCGCGTTCTGGACTAACTGTAGCTTTCGAGTGCACCTCAAGGGAAACCCCATGTAGAGAGCATTACAGTAGTCGAGTCGGGATGTCACGAGAGCTTGAGTGACTGTGCGAAGGGCAGCACGGTCCAGTAAGGGGCGCCGGATGGTGTGACGGCTGAGGCGGAAGAAGCGGGAGAAGTGGCCGAGTGGCGGAGCGGCGCGGAATGGCCGGTGTGTGCGTCCTGGTGGGCTCGGCGGTAAGAACAGCCCAGCGCAGAGTGTGCGTCCTGGTGGGCCCGGCGGTAAGAACAGCCCAGTGCGGCCGGAGTGTGCATCCTGGTGGGGCTGGCAATAAGAACAGCCTGGCCCCAATGCGGCCCCAGCATCCTCCAACATCCTCCAATGCCCCTAGCATCCCCAGCATCCCCCCAGCGAAACATCTATGGTTGGGGGGGCAGCGAGTAGAGGCCCCAGCCCCAGCGGAGTGGCTTGGGCTTGGAGTGGCCCCGACCCAGCTTGGTAGGCCTGGTAGGCCCGGCGAAAGATCTCCCCCCCCCAGCAATAACATCCACAGCACGGGGTGGCGAACGAAGAGTCGTGAGAGTCCTCGGCCCGGGTGGAGCAGCTTGGAGCAGTTTGGAGCGGCGCCGACGTGGCCTGGTAGGCCTGGTAGGCCCGGCGAAAGATCTCCCCCCCGGCAATAACATCTGCCGGGAGATGGCATGCAGTGAGCGGCAAGAGGCTCGGCCTTGGAGCAACCCTGGTAGGCCTGGTAGGCCTGGCGAAAGATCTCGCCCTCCCAGCAATAACATCTGCTGGGGGATGGCGTGCAGTGAACGGCAAGAGACTCGACCTTGGAGCGGCCCGGAGCGGCACTGATGTGGCCTGGCAGGTCCGGTGAAAGACCCCCCCCCCAGCGAAACATCTGCGGGGCTGGTGATGGACGGTGAGATAATAGACCTTTCCACTCCTCCAGGAACATCCATCCACCACTATACCATCTGACTGTATTATATGCACCACTATACCATCTGACTGTATTATATACTTTTCCTCTACTTGAATTCGACTTGCGATGTACCAACTTAGGCGGCCTCCTTGTAGAGCCAGGGCTGGTCTATATGCTGCTATCATATTCGAGGACAGATCTCATCTGTCTGCGAGAATCTCCCCTCTCGCAGCTGTGGGCCCCTTGTCTATCTGGGGCCCACCTCGAGGATGGATTGTTAGATCCAGAGAGGTGGGCAAGTCGCAAGCTCAGGGGGTTTCTTTGTAAATTTTTAATTCGGCTTTTAGGGGGTTCCAGGGAGGAGGGGGGGTCAGTCAGTCGGGTGGGCGACAAGCTACAGGGCCGGCCGGCGGAAGTAGGGAAACGGAGGGGGGGGGAGGTCGATTCTACAGACGGATTTCCCATCAGATCAGTCCTGGGGAGGGGCAGAGGCGGTGGGAGACAGGGTGTGCATTATCTGTTGGAGGATCGTGGCCGCTGGCTTCAGGCGGTCACGTGCCCCAATCCCCCAAACTCCCTTCGCAGACAAGGAGGTCAAGGATCACAGAGCCGAGGCCCTAGGCTGATGTTATGCAACGCCAGGTCAGTGGTTCAAAAAGCCCCCCTCATTAATGACCTTGTGTCAGAGGGGGACCTGGACCTGGTGGGTATAACGGAAACCTGATTGGGCCACAAGGGAGGGTTACCCCTCGTAGAAATGTGCCCACTGGGCTACCGAGCCTTTCATCAGCCTAGGGCCCTAGGTAGGGGTGGGTGGGTGGCGATTATGGTTAGGGAAGGTCTTGAGCCGAAGGAGACCACGATCCCTCACACGACCGGGTGTGAGTCCCTGTTTGTGAAGTGGGGCCTGGGGAGGCAGTTGGGCGTGCTAATTGTATACTTGGCTCCCCGCTATGTAACAGCAGCCCTGCCCGAGCTCCTGGAGGTAGTAGCCGAGATGGCGGTTGAGACCCCCAGACTGTTGGTCATGGGGGATTTTAACCTGCTGTCAGTATGCGAGGCCTCTGGAATAGCTCGGGAGTTCATGGCCTCCATGACGGCCATGGACCTGACCCAAGTAGTTCTTGGCCCCACTCATGAGGGAGGACACACACCGGATTTAATCTTCGTCTCAGGACAGTGGAGGAGTGATCTGGGAATAGGGGACTTAGTCATCTCACCCTTGTCATGGACAGATCACACTCTCCTTCGGCTGGACTTTCCAATCGGCACACCCCACCGCGGGGAGGCGGAACCAGAGATTCCTAGATGGTTCCGCCCCAGGCGCCTGATGGACCCAGAAAGGTTCCAGAGGGAGCTTGGGCCAATACCTGTGGCCTTGCCCCGCGACTCGACTGAGAACCTAGTGGCCGCATGGTTTAGTGCAGCCGTGGGGGCCTTGGACCGAGTCGCGCCCTTGCGGCCTCTCATGCAGTGCCGAATCACCCAGGCTCCTTGGTTTACCAAGGAGCTGAGGGAGATGAAACGCTGCAAGAGACGCCTAGAAAGCAGATGGAGATCCTCTCGCTCCGAAGCCGACCGAACACTAGTAAGAGCCCATATTAGGACTTACTTAGTGACGATAAGGGTGGCCAAACGTGAGTACTGTTCCACTCTTATTGCATCCGCAGATAACCGCCCTGCCGCCCTGTTCGGGGTGACCGCTCCCTCCTTCACCGCGGGAAGACCCTCTACAGGGTCAAGCAGAGGAATTTGGTGAATATCTGCAGGACAAAATCACTCGGATTTGGAACGAGTTGCCCTCCATTGAGAGTGGTCCAGTCGGATTGTCCGAGGCTGTTCTTGAGACACCATCTTGGGAGGAGTTTGACTTTGTTACTACCGAGGATATGGACAGGTTGTCAAGGAGACTCAAGGCCACGACATGTTTATTGGACCCGTGTCCCTCCTGGCTTGTACTGGCATCCTGGGAGGTGACACGAGGCTGGCTCCAGGATATCGTGAATGCTTCTTTGAGTGAGGGGTACTTGCCTACTGTCTTGAAAGAGGCGGTGGTGAGGCCCCTCCTCAAGAAGCCTTCCCTGGATCCAGCATTGTTGGAAAATTACCGTCCGGTCTCCAACCTTCACTTTTTAGCGAAGGTTGTAGAGAGTGTGGTGGCTCAACAGTTTCCACAACAACTGGAGGAAATTGATTATCTAGACCCATGCCAATCCGGCTTCTGGCCCGGTCACAGCACCGAGACGGCATTGGTCGCGTTGGTGGATGATCTCTGGAGGGCACGGGATAGGGGATGTTCCTCTATCCTAGTCCTATTAGACATCTCAGCGGCTTTTGATACCATCGACCATGGTATCCTATTGCACCGACTGGGGGGGTTGGGGGTGAGAGGCACCGTATTACGGTGGTTCTCGTCCTACCTCTCTGGTCGGTCGCAATGTGTGTTGGCAGGGGGGCAGAGGTCGGCCTCGACGCCCCTCTTATGTGGGGTTCCTCAGGGGTCGGTCTTCTCGCCTCTCCTGTTCAACACCTATATGAAGCCGCTGGGCGAGATCATCCGTGGTTTTGGGGTGGGATACCACCTGTACGCTGATGATACTCAGTTGTACATATCCACCCCAGACCACCCCAACGATGCCGCCGAGGTGCTGTCCTGGTGTTTGGAAGCCGTATGGGTTTGGATGGGTAGTAACAAACTCAAGCTCAACCCGTCCAAGATTGAGTGGCTGTGGTTTCCGGCACTCCGGTTCAGCCAGGTAAGTCCAACACTGGCCATTGAGGGCGAAATATTGGCCCCCGTGGAGAGGGTGTGCAATTTGGGTGTCCTCCTGGATTCCCGGCTGTCCATGGAGGACCATGTGATGGCCGTGGCCAGGTGGGCGTTCTATCAGGTACGCTTGATGCGCCAATTGCGCCCCTTACTGGACCAGGCTGCCCTCCGCACAGTCACTCAAGCGCTCGTGACGTCCCGGCTTGACTACTGTAACGCTCTCTACATGGGGCTCCCCTTGAGGTGCACTCGAAGGTTACAGTTAGTCCAGAATGCAGCCGCGCGGCTGATCATGGGAGCCTCTAGGCATTCCCACATAACACCTCTCCTGCGCAAGCTACACTGGCTACCTGTGGCCTTTCGGGTGCACTTCAAGGTGTTGACAACCATCTTCAAAGCGCTCCATGGCTCGGGGCCTAGTTATATGCGAGACCGTCTTCTGCCCCATACATCCCTTCGACCGATCCACTCCCACAGAGAAGGCCTTCTCAGGGTTCCGTCGGCCGGGCAATGCTGGTTGGCGACACCCAGGGGAAGGGCCTTCTCTGTGGTGGGCCCTACCCTCTGGAACGACCTGCCCCCCAAACTGCGCACCATCTCAGACCTCCGCCTCTTCCGCCAGCATCTTAAAATGCACCTTTTCCAACAAGTCGGCCTAGCATAACTTCCCGTTCTTGACTGTTTTTAGATAGATTTTAATTAGAGGATTTTACACTATTTTAGCACAGGGCATGGGTTTAATAGCTTTTTAAAAATTTGTATTTTTGTTATATTTGTATTGTTTTAAATTTCCTGTGCGCCGGCCTGGGTCCTTTTTGGAGATGGTGCGGGGTATAAATTTGAATAACAATAAAAAAAAGACACTGAAAACATGGAGGCTGCTTGGAAAAATGGTTTAATGGTGGACAGGACCACATGGCTTGAGGTCCTGAACAGAAACTGTGATCACATGCTTCAAGATGTTGAGTGAAGAAGAAAAGAGAGCAAGATGCTGAGAGTTCCTGGCTTTATACTCTCTTTTTGGCCCCCGTTTCCCGTTCCTGTGTAAGAAATGTATTCTGATTGGTTTTCAGACCCCCATGGAACCATGCAGGGGCCACTCTTTAGGTTGTGCTTTGAGTCCAAGTTTGGTTGAACATTGTTTTTTCCCAAATGTCCGTGGTGAGATGGATAAAAGGCCTAATATAGCTGTGTGAAAAAGTTTTGCACGCTTTCAGTTTTAAGCTGTATTTACATGTTTAATCAACTTTACACTCATAGAAACCACGCAAAATTAATACTTTGATGAAAATTTCTATAGTCAGATTGAGATGCATAATTTTTATTATGCAGGTTTTGAGTGAGTTTATGTGCTATAATAAACACAACTTGAATTTTTGAGAATGTTAGGATTGAAAGTAGCCAATCACCAGCAAGCTTTGGCTGACCAATAAAAATGCACAGAGTTGAGAGCTGGATCGTTCGAGTCGGATGGCAATTCCGGGACTCTGGCTGCGATGTGGATTGTAAGTGGCTTTGTCTATTTCTGCTGGCAGCTCTGACTTTAAGAAACGATGGAGGGGGGAGTTTGTTAAAACCCCCCCTCGGATTTAACAGCAGCGGCGTTCTGAAATGGCTCCTCAAATTTGAGGAAGCGGATATTTCTCATCCGAACTTTGCTAAAGAAGTGAAAGTCTTTGCGGTTTGTTTCTAGATACATAGTATCAAAGTCTTGCTACAATGAAACAATTTCTTTTGCTGCTCTCTCCCGTTGGCTTCCAGATTGGGCGGGGGAAGTTGGTGTTCCTTTGTTCTTAAGTGACTTATTATTCTTCATGGAAAATTTCCGACATTCCCTTGTGACCTGGACTGCCTCTCTCTACTAATGGATGATTTGTGATAATTGATTGATTGATTCCTTCCCTGGAGTGCCTTCTTTATAATTGAGTGAAAAATTTGTCTTTCTCTCTGGATTCTACAACTTTGAACTGAACTTTGTTTTTGGACTTGCTTCACCGGCCGCACCCAAAAAACGCCATTTTATTGTCACTGATCTAAACCACTCACCATGGCTTCAAAAAAGCAGCCAGAAAAACCAGACACGGATGCAAGATTAACAGCTATGGAAGAAGTATTACAATCTTTGGTATTGGAGATTAGAGAGCTTAGAAAAGACTGCAGTTCCAAATTAGAACTTTTGGAGACACAGAAGAAATTAATGCAGAATACACAGAAGACTGAAGAGTTAGAAGTGGTGCTGGCTGGGGCAAGGGGAGAGCTCAAAAATGTTAATACTGAAATTGGAGATTTAACTGGTCATATGTCTAGGATGGATTTTGAAAGGATGTCATATTTTTTAAGATTTCAGAATATTCCTGAAGAATCTGGTGAATGCCTTCCTGATCTTATGAGCACAATTTTAGCAGACTATTTACACAAACCTAAGGAAGAGATCAGGGGGGACATTGACCTGGTTTATAGAATAAATTCAGCATATGCCAGGATAAATGAAGTACCCAGAGAGCTACATATTAAATTTGTTAGAAGGTCGACTAGGGAGGGAATATTGAGGGCGCAGAGGGAGGGTCCATTAATTTACCAACAAAAAGAAGTCGCTATCTTGAAGCAGATCCCAAAAAAGATTAGAGAGGTGAGGAGGAAATACTCCTTCTTATCTAAAAAATTGTTTAAACAGGGGATTTGGTTCAAGTGGGTGATGCCAGAAGGGATGTTGGTGTTCTGGGAAGGAGGGAGACTAAGGATTAAAACAGTTGCTGAGGCGGAAGCCTTTCTTAAAAAATATTCCTCAATCCTGGAGGATGAAAATGGAAGAGCAGAGGGGGCCGCGGCCTCGCCCACTGGGGGCCAGGGAGGAGAACAAGAAGATACAATTGCCAAGAGACTTAGATCTAAAAAATGACTTTTTTAATATAGTATAACTTTTGTTTGGATGTTTGTATATGATTGCTAGCACAGAATTTACAATGATGTATGCACTTCTCTTCACTTTGTAGTACTATTGAAACTATGTATTATCTATGTTTTGTCAAGAAGCCCCGGAGGGGGCCTACGACCTCGACGTGAAAGTTCTCAAAATATTTCTTTTTCACACCTTACCTTACCCTACTTGGAAAAATTGTAAAACTCAATAAAACTTTTTCAATATAAAAAAAAAAGAAAACATATGCCAACTCTGCAGAGAAGCTGAAGAAATAGTAGACCACCTAATTAGCTGCTGCAAGATCTCACAGACTAAATACAAACAATGGCATAACAAACAGCAACAATGGAGTAACACTTGGCGGCAGGCAAGAGCTGGTGGGAGCACAAAATGAAGTAATAGAAAATGAAAAGAAAATTTAGAAAAAAATTAAAAGTGCTCTGGAACTTTGCTATTATTTATTGTGGAAACAGAATATGTGGGAATAAATTTTTATTTTTAAAAAAAATGCACAGAGTTTAAATCTATGAGCCAATCAATGTTGTCATACTCTCTGACTATAAATAGGCATGAAAAGCATCAAGAAATTTAATTTAGCTCTGGCTGTGAGCAATGATGAAAGCCTTTGCTTTCACCAGTACTGAGCAGTGGTATCAGATCATTGTGCTTCATGAAGAGGGTTACTCCTGTACAAAAATAGCCAAGAGAGTGAAATGCCATTGCACCACAGTGAACAGAGTGGTTGAAAAATACCAAATAACTGGTTCAGTTGATGACAGGCTCCGCTCTGGAAGACCAAGAAAGTCGGCAAAACTGCAAGATCGAGCTCTGCAATGCATTTCTTTCTTCTTCTTTTTTGAAAAAAAGTTTTATTGGGTTTTATAATTTTTTACAAATAGGGTAAAGGGTAGGGTGTGTAAAAGATATTGTGAGAACTTTCACGTCGAAGTCGTTGACCCCTTCCGAGGCTTCATAACAAAATATAGATAATACATAAATTTTCATTTGTACTACAAAGTGGAAAGAAATGCAAATATATCATCGTAAAATCTATGCTAGCAATCATGTATAAACATCCAAACAAAAGTTATACTGTACTAAAATAAAGTCACTTTTGAGATCTAAGTCTTTTGGCAATTGTATCTTCTTCTCTCTGGTCCCCAGTGGGCGGGGCCGCGACACCCTCTGCTCCCCCATTTTCATCCTCCAGGATTGAGGAATGTTTTTTAAGAAAGGCTTCCGCCTCTGCAACTGTTTTAATTCGTACTCTTCCTCCCTCCCAGAACACCAACATTCCCTCCGGCATCATCCACTTGAACCAGACTCCCTGTTTAAATAATCTTTTGGACAAGAAGGAATATTTCCGTCTTATCTCTCTAATCTTCTTCGGGACCTGCTTCAAGATGGCAATCTCTTTCTGTTGATAAATTAAAGGACTGTCTCTTTGCGCCCTCAAGATCCTTTCCCTTGTCGACCTTCTTACAAATTTAATATGTATCTCTCTGGGTACTTCATTTATCCTGGCATATGCTGAGTTTATTCTATATATCAAGTCAATGTCCCCCCTGATCTCATTCTTAGGCTTGTGTACATAATCTGCTAAAATTGTGCACATTAAATCAATTAAATCTTCACCACTCTCCTCAGGAACATTCTGAAATCTTAAAAAATATGACATCCTTTCAAAATCCATCCTAGACATATGACCAGTTAAATCCCCTATTTCATTATTAATACTTTTAAGCTCTCCCCTTGTCCCAGCCAGCCCCACCTCCAGCCCATCAATCTTTTGTGTGTTTTCCATTAATTTCTTCTGCGTCCCCAAAAGTTCTAATTTAGAACTGACATGGTCCTTCCTCATTTCTTTGATTTCTTTCACCAAGGTCTGAAGAGTTTCTTCCATTGCTGTTAATCTAGCATCCGTATCAGGTTTTTCGGGTAACATCGAGGTGATTTTAGGTTGATGTGTCTGCTTTTTTGAAGCCATGATGAAAGATTTACGTCTGTGTCATTAAAATGGCGTCTGCTGAAGAGGAGTCAGTGAGTCAGGATATGAGCAAATTCCAATAAACAAAGTCACAATTTTATCTAATTAGAGTCCAGAGAGAGACCAAGTTCTTACAATCAAATAGAAAAAAAAAAAGGCACTTCAGGGAAAGGATCAATTAATCAGTTACATGCAATCATTAGTAAAAGAAAGAGGCAGTCCCAATCACAAGGGAATGTCAGCAATCATCCATGAAGAGTATGTCTCAGGAGAACAAAGAAATGCCATCTTCCCCCGCCCATCTTGAAGCCACCGGGAATTAGCAAGGAAAAATTGCTTCTTTATTGCCAGACTTCGATACTAAGTATCCAACGATCATCCCGGAAAGACTTTCACTATCGTTTAAACAAGTTTGAATGCAAATTTCTCCGCTTCCTCAAGCCTGAGGAGCATTTTTAAAACGCCGCTTTTTTCCATTCGAGGGGGGGTTTCACAAACTCCGCCCTCCATCTTCTTTGAAAGCAAAGTTGCCAGCAACGCATTTCAATGGCCGACAGGAAGCTCACCTTACTTCAGATTACAAGAATTTGGGGTGAAACACATGATGTATAAGTGTGCACAAGCACAGTGCTTCACAGACTGCTTGCCAAAGGGCTCAAAAGCTGCAGGCTCGAAGTAAACTTTTGCTCATAGATGCTCACCACTCTCATCAACATGTGTGGGCCAAGAAGTAAGCCAAGTGGACCAATGAACAGTGGGCCAAAGTCATCTTCAGTGATGAGAGCAATTTCTACTTGAATGGGAATCAGTGCAATAAGTACGTCAGAAAATTTTCAGCTGAAGAATTTAGGCCATACTCCCTGAATTTATCTGTGAAGCATTCATAGCACATGTTGATTTGGGGCTGTATCACTGTTTCTGGTATTGATTGGATACAAATCGTGGAAGGAATCATGAATTACAAGCAGTATGTTGAAGTCCTGGAAAAGACCATGCTTCCTTCAGCTCAGCAACTTGTAGGGAAGGACTTTTACTTCCAGGAGGACAATGCTCCTTGTCATCGAGCCAAGTCCATCCAGCAGTGGATGAAGAAGAATGGTGTTCAACTCCTGGATTGGCCAGCTCAGAGTCCGGATTTGAACCGAATTGAGAATTTGTGGGCCAAGATTGGTTACAAAATAAGCAAGAAGCATCCGAAGACCAAGCAGGAGCTGATTGAATCCATTATTACAGCCTGGCACCACATTGTCACCAAAGATCATATGCAAAGCCTTATACAGTCTATGCCAAAGTGATGCTGCCTGGTGATAAGCAATAAGAGCTGGCCAATTTAATATTAGGAGCCCTGTTTGGTTACCTAAACGATCCTTTTCAGGGCCACAAACAATAAAAATGTTAACAAAACACTAGCATTGGCCTTAGTAATTGCAACATGTATGCCACTGGGTATGCATTAGTTAATTTGTTTTCATAGTCATTGTAAACATGCATTGTAAGCATGCAAGAAAATTCACAATCCCCATCGAAACAGCACCAAATTGCAAAAAGCTTATGCTTTTCACTTAAAAAAGCATTTCACTTAAATATATTTATTTATTTGCATAGCAGTTAGCATAAAATATAAAATCAATGGCCTATCCAAAAGTGTCATAAACCATAAACCATAAAGCATGCAGGACTTTTACACATAGCTGAACTATCATGCCTTAATCCCACCAAACTGGAGCTGAAGGGGGGATCTTTGTTATGTAAAATAGGCTGGCCCAGGCTTTTTTCACGGCCCATTAAGGAAAGTGGGGGCTATTAAGATTGAGTCTGTTTCCTGCCTAAAACATGTTTCTCCATCCAGGGAAATATAATATTCTGCCTTTTCAATATTTCCCAGTGTGGAAAGTTATCAAGTTATCACTGGGAAAGTTAGCAACTCAGGCGGAACCTGAGTTGCCTATTTGGTTCCGCCCCAGGCGCCTGATGGACCCTGATGGGTTCCAGGCGGCGCTTGGGCCACTTCCTGTACCCCTGACCCGCGCCCCGATGGAGGACCTCGTGGCCGCATGAAATACTGCGACCACGGGAGCCTTGGATCGGGTCGCGCCCTTGCGGCCTCTCCTGTGGCAGCGAGCCACCCTGGCTCCTTGGTTTACCGAGGAGCTAAGGGTGATGAAGCGCCACAAGAAAGGCCTAGAGAGAAGATGGAGGTCTACTCGATCTGAATCCGACCGAACACAGGTAAGAGCCCATTTACGGACTTACATTGTGGCGCTGAGAGTGGCCAAACACCATCATTGTGCCACTCTCATAGCATTCGCAGAAAACCGCCCTGCCGCCCTGTTTAGGGTGACCCGTTCCCTCCTTCAACAGAGGGTGCGGGAAGCCCCATTACAGGGTAGAGCAGAGGAATTTGTGATTTATCTGCAGGATAAATCCATAACGAGTTAGTCTCCATTGATGGTCCAGTGGGAGGCCACGAGGCGGATCTTGGTTGGGAGTAGTTCGACTCTGTTACTTCCGAGGATATGGACAGGTTACGTGGGCGATTGCGAGCCACCACATGTTTATTGGACCCGTGTCCTTCCTGGCTTGTACTGGCATCCTGGGAGGTGACACGAGGCTGGCTCCAAGAGGTTGTCAACGCTTCTTTAAGCGAGGGTTTCTTGCCTGCCTCCCTTAAAGAGGCTATGGTGAGGCCCCTCCTGAAGAAGCCCTCTTTGGACCCAGCTTTATTAGCCAACTATCGTCCCGTCTCCAACCTTCCCTTTTTGGCGAAGGTTGTAGAGAGTGTGGTGGCACAACAGTTTCCCCGTCACCTGGAGGAAGTTGATTATCTAGACCCGCGCCAGTCTGGCTTTCGGCCCGGGCATAGCACCGAGACGGCATTGGTCGCGTTGGTCGATGATCTCTGGAGGGCCAGAGATGGGGGTTGCTCCTCCATCCTGGTCCTATTAGACCTCTCAGCGGCTTTTGATACCATCGACCATGGTATCGTATTGCATCGACTGGGGGGGTTGGGGGTGGGAGGCACCGTTTTACGGTGGTTCTCCTCCTACCTCTCTGGTCGATCGCAATTTGTGTTGGCAGGAGAGCAGAGGTCGACCTCGAGACCCCTCACATGTCGGGTGCCTCAGGGGTCGGTCCTCTCGCCTCTCCTGTTCAACACATATATGAAGCCGCTGGGTGAGATCATCCATGGTTTTGGGGTAGAGTACCACCTCTACGCTGATGATACGCAGTTGTATATATCTACCCCAAACCACCCCAATGATGCCGTAGCGGTGATGTGCCAGTGCCTGGAAGCCGTGCGGATCTGGATGGGAAGGAACAGACTCAGGCTCAACCCGGCCAAGACCGAGTGGCTGTGGTTTCCGGCCGCCCGATTCAACCAGTTGACTCCATCACTGGCCATAGGGGGCGAACACCTTGCCCTTGTGGATGGGGCGTGCAACTTGGGTGTCCTCCTGGATACCCGGCTGTCCATGGAAGATCAAGTGACAGCCGTGGCCAGGAGGGCGTTTTACCAGGTCCACCTGGTACGCCAGTTGTGCCCCCTATTGGATCGGGATGCCCTTTGCACAGTCACTCATGCCCTCGTGACATCCCGACTGGACTATTGTAACTCTCTCTACATGGGGCTCCCCTTGAGGTGCACCCGAAGACTTCAGCTGGTCCAGAATGCAGCCGCGCGAGCAATAATGGGGACCGCAAGGTACACCCATATAACACCTCTCTTGCGCGAGCTGCTCTGGCTGCCTGTCGTCTTTCGGGTGCGCTTCAAGGTGTTAGTTATCATCTTTAAAGCGCTCCATGGCTCGGGACCTAGCTATCTGAGGGATCGGATCCTGCCCCATACATCCTCCCGGCCGATTCGCTCCCACAGAGAGGGACTTCTCCGGGTGCCGTCCACTAGACTTTGTCAGCGGGCGACGCCCAGGGGAAGGTCCTTCTCTGTGGTGGGCCCAGCCCTCTGGAACGACCTTCCCCCCGACATTAGAACAACCACGGACCTCCGCTCCTTCCATCAGAAATTAAAAACATACTTTTTCTGCTTGGCCGGCCTAGGTTAGTCTCTACCTTTTAGGGTTTAGGGAACATTAGTTTTAATATGAGGATTTTAGTGCAGGGACAATTAAATTTAATTTGTTTTTACTTATTGTATCTATTTTTGTATATTTTTATGTGTTTTAATTTTTCCCTGTACACCGCTCCGAGTCCCCTTGGGGAGAGGACGCGGTATATAAAAATAAAATATTATTATTATTATTATCACCCATCTTTCTCCCAGAAAAATGAAATACCCTAAGACAGTGGTGGGCAAACTCATGTCAAAAGAGCCAAATATCAACAATACCACAATTTAAAATTTTTTTGAGAGCCGGAAGGTGTGGCCTGTTTTGTGGGAGTGGCTCAGTGGTCATGTGACCGGGTGGGCGTAGCCAACTTGGAAAATGTGAAATTCACTTAACAATGGTCTTGCTTAGCAGCCAAACTTTCGGTCTCAATTGTGGTCATAAGTTCTTTCTTTCTTTCCTTCTTTCTTTCCTTCTTTCTTTCTTTCTTTCTTTCTTTCTTTCTTTCTTTCTTTCTTTCTTTCTTTCTTTCTTTCTCTGTCTCTCTCCCACTTCCTTTTTTTTTCTTTCTCTCTTTTTCTTTCTGTCTCTCTCTATCTCTGTCTCTCTCTCCTTCGTCCACCCATCTCTGTCACTCTGTGTGTGTGTTTATCTGTCTGTCTCGCATTCACTCAATCACTCATTCTGTGTCTCTGTCTATCTTTCTCTCCCTCTCTGTCTCTCCCTTTCTCTGTGTGTGTCTGTCACTCTCTGATTCCCTCCCTCCCTCTCTCCCTCCCTCCCTCTCTGTGTCTGTGCCTCTCTCTGTCTGTCTGTCTCCCCCCCACCCAAGCCTCCTCAGCTCCTGGAAGTATCCTCGCCGGCCCGCCAGCCCACCTGCCCGCTGGCTGCGCTTGCTCGCTTGCTCACCCACCCACCGGACGAAGAAACCTGGCGTCCGGTGGGTGAGCAAGCGAGCGAGCGAGCAACCGCGGCCGGTGGGCCAGTGGGCCAGCAGATTGTTGGGCGCTGCCGCAGCAACTTTCCTTACAAACCCGCCCGCCTGCCGGCCCGCCGGCCGCAATTGCTCACTCGCTCACTCACCCACCGGACACCAGGTTCCTTCGTCCGGTGGGTGGGTGAGCGAGCAAGCAACCGTGGCTGGCAGGCGGGCAGGTTGTTGGGTGCTGCCGCAGCAAGTTTCCTTGCCCGCCTGCGCTTGCTTGCTCCCTCGCTCACCCACCCACCGGACAAAGGAACCTGGCGTCCGGTGGGTGAGTGAGCGAGCGAGCAACCACAGCCAGCGGGCGGGCGGCTGGCCAAGGAAACTTGCTGCGGCAGCGCCCAACAAACCATCCGCCCACCCCTCTGGCTCACCCACTGGAGGCCGGTTCACTTCCCCCACTCATGGAGCCTCTGCAGCCTCTGGAAGTAGATGAGTGGCTGGCTTGGGAGGGTTGCTGCAGCCCAGGAGTCCCGCCGTTGGTGAGGGTGGTGGAAGAGCTGCACTCAAGGGGCCAAAGAGCCGCTTGTGGCTCGCGAGCCGCGGTTTGCCGACCACTGCCCTAGGAAATATTGAAAAGGCAGAATATTATATTTCCCTAGATGTGAAAATGAAGAAACATGTTTTGTTTCCTGCAGCCTCCTGCCCCCACCCCCTTTGTCAATGGGCCATTAAGGCCTGAGCTAGTCCACTTTACATAATAAAGAGTTCTCCCCTTCAACTCCAGAGTCATGGGATTAAGGTGGGACTGGCCTTACCAAACCTGGACTCAGCCCATGGGAGCCTGGCAACCAATCAGAGTACAGTTCTTACACAGGAACAAGAAACAGATAGGTGGGGCAGAACAGTTGATAAAAAGCCCTGCAAGCCCCTTGCTCAGCCCTTCTCTTCCTGTCCACCAACATTGAAGCATGTGAGCACCTTTTCTATTCAGGATTCCAGCCATGTGGTCCTGTCCACCATTAAACCATCTTTCCAAGCAGCCTCCATGTCTCCAGTGTCTTCTTCCCCACTTGGAGCCGAACCCAGAAGGACATTCCTTTTAACACCAGGATACTTCACTTTTCTAGCAGAGGGATGGGTGCTAACTTCCTACAGCAGGGTAAAGTGATCAGTGAAAAAACCCAGCTCTCTTAATTCCTCTCCAGATGAGGGTAAGGATTTGGGATTGGCCGGAGAGTCAGCTTTGCTCAAGATATAATTTAGAGCTTTCAGATAGGATGCTGGTTTTGCCCATTTCCCCTTTTAATCAATTTCATTGGAAATTACTTATAAATTTCTTTTTGGGATATTAAAAACCTTCAGGACAAGTTTTATTACATATAGTATTTTTCCTTCAATCCACAGCAAAAAAGATTTATGTAAGTTTAAACTTAAAATATTTTTTAAAAATTAGAAATAAGCAGCAAAAGGACGATCAGAATGTTAATTGTGGAAATATTTTAAATGGACTAAGAGGCCAGGCTTACTGAAAAGAAAACTTTGAAAAATATAAACATATTTGGTGTAGTTCGTTTAAAATCATGTGAAATATATACAAAGATATTGACTTTAAGCATAAGAAATTTCTTCCTGAGAAAATGTTCTGAGGAGAGAAAAATATAATAAGAGGAGACCTTGAAAGCGGGTTACTGGAGGAAATCCAAAAGAATTCAGCATTATAATTAAAGGAGATGACCCACTAATACAAAATGGAGAAAACCATTTTAACTCTGCAAGAATTCAATGATATTTTTGGCTTCAGTTTACCCAGCATTTTTCCTTTAGACTGTGCTGTTGCAAAGAAAATGGACATAAAAGAAAATATACAAGAGGATGTAATTTAACATCAGGCTACTATGAATTTAAATCTGACAGAATATAAGAATGATATTGACAAAGATGTTATAGAGCAGTGATGGCGAATCTTTTAGAGATCGAGTGCCCAAACTGCAAACCAAAACACACTTATTTATCACAAAGTGCAAACATAGCAATTTAATCTGAATACTGATGTTTTACTACCTAAATAATGATAAACATGGCAGAGTTCAGCTAATTGTTCTAAGAAAAACATGATACATGCACTTTTATGCCCCTTCATTTTTTCCTGCTTTTGAAATATTACATTTAGCAACAATAACAAAGAAAAACTTTTGTAATCATTTCTCCTTCCCTGCCTCGCCTCTCTTCCTCTGGGTTTGTGGGGAAGGGAATGGAACTCCATGGCTTCCTGCCTTCTCAGTGCGGTTTCTTTTCCTCAAGGGGCTTTTTTGCAGGTTTCCCCCCTGACAGGTGATCAGGCTTTCTGGCGGGGTTTTCGAATGGCACCCTGCTGCATGGTGCCCCTCCTTCCCACACTTGAAGTAACCTGATGACCTCGGCATCATGGCATCTCTTTTCCCCTCTTTCTCTTCCCCCTCCCTTTCCCCTTTCTCTCTCTCCCTCTTTCTCCCCCTCTCTCTGCCTGTTTCTCTTTCCCCTCTCCCTCTTCCCCTGCTTCTCTTTCCCTACCTCCCTCTCTCTGTCTCCCTCTTTCTCTCTCTTTCCCTCCTTCTCTCTCTCCACCCTGAAGGAGAAGGAACCCCTGAACAGGTGCTGGATGGTGGGAATCTGATGTCTGGAGGCCAACAAGCCCAGGAGCAGTACAACCATGCTCAGCTAGTCTGCTGAAAGCTGAAGCCCATTTGGCTGGCAGGGAGGCAGGGCATCCCAACACAGGCAGCTCTGCAGAAAAAACAACCAAGAGGTGAGAGGAAGCCCATGCCAAAGCAGGTTTGCATTGTGGCTTCATGTTGTAATGGGTTCCAAGAGGAGGAGAGGACCCCATCGTCCCCATTGTGAAGCATACTAGTTTTCATTGTGCTGCCCAAGGGGCAGGCCATAGAGACAGCAGCAGCAAATGCACCACCCTGAAGGCAGAATGCTGTTTTGCGCATTTTATTTAATCCTGCAAACAATGGTGACAAATGTAGCAGAGAAATGAGATGGAGCTGGGCTGGGACAATGGTGCACATGCCTACAGAGGACTCTGCATCCTACCTCTGGCACGTGTGCCATAAATTATCCACGTACAGTGTTGCATTTCTAAGTCTTTGCTGGAACAGAACTAGGGTGAAGGTACCATACAAAATAGGCCCTGTCTGTTTGTCCTTATCTTTTATCTATTGAAAAGGGTTAAGAACTTCCTTTAGTCCATTTCTATTTATAAAGATTGACTAGCTGTTTCAGATTTCACCTTTAAAGAAACAGAATGAACTAGAACTAGTTCCATAACATGTGTATAATAATAGAGCTCAACAATCCCAACTAAAAGGAGACCTTAATGCAGGGGTCGGGAACCTTTTTGGCTGAGAGAGCCAGGAATGCCACATATTTTAAAATGTAATTCCGTGAGAGCCATACAATATGTTTAAAAATAAATACAAGTAAATGTTTGCATTTTATGTAAGACCAACACTTTTAAAGTACAATACGTCTCTTAATTCTTTTTAATAACATTGTTATGCTGTTGGTACCAATGATGAATAAAGTACTTCTTTTTTGTTTTTTGTCAAACACGTTTACTAAAACTTAAAATAGAACAGAGTGTACATGTCTTACAGTCACGCGGGTAACATAGTGTAAAAGTAAAATGTAGTTTCAAAAACCGGCTACAAAAGTAGAGAATTATATGTGGGTCCATACAGCATGAATATTAATGGCATAGTCCATGACTGTAAGTACAGAAAGGTAGGTGTTTTTTTTTTAATAAAGTACCATTAATGCGACTTCTGGTGCTGCATGGTTTTGCTGATGGCTTTGTAGTCTGGTTGATACATGGTGAGGTTAAGCTTCATGCAGGCATTGAGACTTCCATCTATTAAATGTGATCGTAGGTTGGTCTTAATGTTCTTTAGATGTGAGAAAGACTGCTCATATCCATACGTAGAGCCAAACATTGTCAGTACAGCAATATTCACATGCTGCAGTGTGTGGTATATGATGGGACGCGCGTTCCAAGTTTTGACAATCAGCTGGTCTGTGGGTTGAAGTTTTTTCAATTCTCCCCACTTATGTTTGCTCGCAAACTCTGCTTGCTGTCATGCAAGTCTTTCCAAATCTTCATTCAGTGACTTGAACTTATTCACCCACATGTCTGAGGCCTTCAGGTCAGCCGCTTGTAGCTCAAAATCTTTGATAGAGATACCAGGGATACCAGGTCGGTGCTGTCCACTGCACAAGCTAGAACTCTTCATCACTGACATTGAAACAGGTCAATGTTTCAATACTACACTTTGAAAAACTGGGAGAGTTTAAAGATGCATGCACAGAAAGTGACCCTGCTCAACATCTTGATCTTCAGCAGCTAGCGGGCTTCACATCTGATCTCCTGCAGTCATTCAAAGCACACTTTGGAGAATTTTGTGAGCGTACTCGTCTTTTTTTTTTTTATATTGAAAAAGTTTTATTGAGTTTACCTTTTTATGTGGGGTAGGGTAAGGGTTACATAGAAATTTTGAGAGTGGTCACGTCAAAGTCGTCGGCTCCTCCGGAACCTCAAATTACGTTATTAAAAAGAAAGAAAAGAAACATTTCACATAACACTACAAGCTGGGAGCAAGTACATATTCCTAAATTTTTCAGTTATATACTGTCAGTCAATTGCAAAAATCCAGATTACAAATATCATACAATATTACTCAAAAGAAAAACCAGGGCAAAGTTATTTTTTAGATCTAAGTCTCTTGGCAATTGTATCTTCCCCCTTCTCCCCCGGGCCCCCAGCGGGCGGGGCCATGGCTCCCCCTGCCCCCCCTGGATCTTCTCCCAGGACAGAGGAATGTTTTTTAAGAAAGGCTTCCGCCTCAGCAACTGTTTTAATCTTTACTCTACCTCCTTCCCAGAACACCAGCATCCCTTCGGGTATCACCCACTTGAACCAGATCCCATGATCAAACAATGTTTTAGACAAGAAGGAAAATTTCCTTCTGGCTTCTCTAATTTTTCTTGGAATCTGCTTCAAGATGGTAATCTCCTTTTGTTGGTAAATCATAGGACTCCCTCTTTGCGCCTTCAAGATTTCCTCTCTGGTTGACCTTCTAACAAATTTTACATGTATCTCTCTGGGTACTTCATTCATCCTAGCATATGCAGTCGTCTTTTTATTAAAGATTTGTCTGCGAGCCAGATGCAGCCATCAAAAGAGCCATATCTGGCTCAAGAGCCATAGGTTCCTGACCACTGCCTTAGTGATTATTACAACTTGTGCTGTGAAATAGTTCTAATGCTGCCATCTCATGGATGCAGTGGTCTCCCAGGATAAGACAGCAAGTAAGAATGAAAAATGGGAATAAGAATGAAAAATGGGAATGAAAATTGATTCTTTCTTTATGTAAAACTTTTCTGAGTGGAATAAAATGGGAGATTTTCTTTAAATATATATTAGATCTCTTGCTTTTTGTTATATAGGTTTTTCCAATTCCTTCAGTGTTTGAACTGTTTAAAGAGTCACAATATAGTGGGATGTTGCTGCTTAATGTCTGATAGCATGGTCCATTGAAAGAGTAGAATCAACTTGTTTTTCTTTTTGACCAGAAAAAAATAAATTTTGGGTAATGGAGGAAAGACAGAGGCTTAGGAGAAGACTACGTTGAAAAACTGTTTAAGATTTTTAGATGTCTTTACACACATATATTGTTTTTCCAGAGGGATCCCAGGAGATACAGTCATTAGTATACAGAGAGAAAAGCAGAGAACTGTCCTCTGCCCTCGCCTATTTTAACATCTCACAAATTATCTCTGTCATTGATCTATGACAGAGACCTTTACTCTCTTTTGGAGCTAATGGGCAGTTCTGAAATTTGAAGGGGATGACTTGGCATTGTCCCTGAGGTATGGCCAATGCTACGGCCAATTATAAGACTCCTATTCATCAGAAACATGGCATCAAGGTTGCCACTGTTCCACTCCCTCTCTTAAGATGATGTTCTACAACTTCTGCTTTCATATATCTTTTGAGGAGTTCAGAGAAGTCAAAAAGTGTCCCATAACTTATGTTATCTCTGAAGACATATTTGACCTTTTTGTGGGAACGGGATGAATTGTTTATTTATTCACTCATTCAATTTAGAGACCAATCAACCCCAGATTACTTTGGACTTGACTTTATTACTCAGGAGGGCCATACTTCACTTTGTTTCATGTCCCCTTTAATTAGAACAGAAGAATAGGCTAGGATAGAACACCTTATTGGACACACAAGGAATTTGCTGTATAAAAGCTTTCAGTGTACATGCAAAGCAACAGAATAATAATAATCATAATAATTATACCAATAAGCACCCACTCCTGTTAACTCCACTCAGAACTTAACAGATGCCAAGACCCAGGAGAGACTAACCTATACATTGACTACCGAGCTGATTGTATCAAAAATAAGTCCTACAGCCCACATTTCAACCTCCACCATCCAAAACTAGGCTTGCACACTACTGCTTCTTCAAGACCCACCACTATAGACCTTAAATACAAGCTACTTAACAGAAGAAGCCTTGCAAATGAAATGTCTGGATTCCTCCTCTTACTAAATATGGTTTTATTCGACATTATATTTGTCTGCGAGACATGGTTGAATACATCCCTTCCAGATTCCATTACTACAATAAGAGACTATCGTTTTTACTGGTCCGATCACAAAAATTGTAAAGGGATGGTGTTACTATCTTCTATAAAAAGTCCCTAAATCTAAAAAATATCCATGTTACACAGGAACTCGCTCTTCCTGAGACCATCATCTGTGAGCTGTCATTAAATATCACATTTTGCTTCTTACTATGTTACAGAGCCCCTGATTATGATTTCGAATGTGCAAACAAGCTAACTGTCAGGCCTGCAGCCATCTTTTCTTTTGGATCTTTGGCCTGCCACATTTTCTATTATTCTACTATGCATTTTCTATTTTGGGAATTGGGTGATATGTAGCCATAACAACATTCTTCTTAGAAACGCAAGGTCATCTTTGTTTCTGAACCTGGCCAGAACTGTATGGGAGGAATCTGTCTTCCTGGCAGTGGAAAATTGAACCATGTGATGAACTTGTGGCTGTTGGGGCAGGATCTTGAACTTTCAACTAGGTGTGGAAAACATGGAAGCTTTCAGATTCAGATTTTCCCAAATGTACTAACATGGCTCTTTTAATAATTTGGAACTTTGAGGAATCCTTTGCCTTGGACTCTGATTTAATTTTGGGTGCTATTTGGAACCTTGACACTAACCTCACTACTAACACGAGCAGCCTCCTGCCCACATACTCTTATCTTTCTTGGAGACCTTAATCTACCTCTTATTAATTGGACCATAAGTGAATGAACATCTGAACCCATACATGCAAGCCTTTACAATGCTGTTACTAACCTGGGATTGGATCAACTTCTGCAACAGTTGAAACTCAATTTACAGTCTACAAATAAAAGAACCGTTTTCCAACAGTGACCACTGCATGATTGACTTTTGTCTCAATATACGTCCTTACAAAGATAATCACAATGATGGAATCCCCCATTATAACTTTTAAAAAGCCAACTATGATAGATACCGACCTCTCATCTCTTGATTGGCAAATTCTGTTCACTGATTATAATACTGCCAAATACCATTATAACACTTCTTTTGCTTTTACTCAAAAGAGCCATTAAACTATACATACCTCTAATAACCCCCAAAACTAGAAAAAAACAAATTACCCATAACAATAAGGAAGCTGCAATCAAAAAAAAAATCTCTTTGGTGTAAAAACAAAACTGGCTACATAGCTAACTTCAAAAACCACTACACAAACATATACTGCTAGATAAAGACAGAATGCACCAATTACCACAGCAAACGAGTAAAACCTTCTATGCATGAAATCCACCCATACCTTCTATAATTTTGTTAACAACAAACTTAAAGACTTGCGATTCATCCCACCCCTAAAAGGACCTAATAATAAAGACTGTAATGATGAAGCCATTAAAGCCAACCTATTTAACACATTCTTCAGTTCAGCAATGGCTCATGCCTCACAATAAACAGCAATGGCTCATGCCTCACATTTCCTAGTCATACCACAACTAATTGCAACAATCTACTACATATCAATTTTACAGAAGATAATGTTGAAAAGGCACTACACAGCCTAAAACCTTCTCTTTCTATTGGACCCAATGGATTATGTGTCTACTTCTTAAAAAAAGCTCTTCACTGCCTTAGCAGAACCTCAAATATAATCTATGAAAAATCTTTCAGTGCCAACCTATGGTCACTAGCCACAGTCATCCCTATCTTCAAAAAGGGTGACCCCAGCCTAGTTGAAAATTACATGGAATCAATCATAAACCAATCCATTACTCTCCACTTAAAGACAAACAACTTACTCTCTAATAAACAATTTGGCTTCAGGAAAAATTTGTCCTGTAATCTACAACTCGACCAGGGTAAAGCAATAGACGCAATTTACATAGACTTCTGTAAAGCCTTTGATTCCATGGTTCATGACAAACTACTTCTAAAACTAAAATCGTATGTCATTTTCACAACCCTGCACAAATAGATAGCTGCATTCCTGTTAATAGGCAACAAGTAGTCAAAATAGGGAGCGCTCTATCAAAATCTGCACTTGTCAACAGTGGTGTCCCCCAAGGCAGCACACTTCTGGACCCACACTTCTGACCCATGCAATGTACAAGCCTTCTATGGAAGACTATGCTGCCCCACTCATTCTCACACACATGTAACTGTGGTTTAGTGAGTTAATTAATATTCCCCAGCAATTCCCTTCTGGGGCAGTCTGAATTTCCTGAGTTGTCATAGGAAGAACACTATTTGTTGGGACGTCCGGTTGACATCGTGGCAAGAATGGCTGGAAAATAATGAGGCTCTGTTGAGCCTCATGAAATCCACCCGGCAACCACTGTTAGGAGACTCCTAACAGTGGTCATAGCCACATTGGAGGGGCAGTGAAGGAAGTAGAGGCATTTCATTGACCACAAGGAACTAGCAATGTCATTAGGTCCTAAGCAAGCTCTCCCGAACAACAGCAGAGACAACCGCCATTATTTTTGGCAGTCACGGAGATGGGACAACTGGGACAATAAGATTTCTGGAGGAGCAGTTTATGGACAGATTATCAAAACTGGGTGAGATAATTACCAACTTTTACCTTAAAGATTGGATATAACAACAAGAATATTGAAGATAACTCCTAAGTTTAAGATTGCAGCAACCTAACACACGGAGAAAAAAAAGAGACCAGAAATAAAGAGGCGTAAGAAGCCTAAGAGAAGAACAGTTGGTCTTACCTGAACTGTCTTTCTCGGAGTCTTGTTGGAG
The DNA here is from genome assembly GCA_039707465.1 of Rhabdophis nuchalis. Classification (NCBI taxonomy): domain Eukaryota; kingdom Metazoa; phylum Chordata; class Lepidosauria; order Squamata; family Natricidae; genus Rhabdophis; species Rhabdophis nuchalis. The sequence goes on from CM077647.1 coordinate 76,654,691, forward strand.
GGTTCAGGAAGGGATTATCACCACGTCCAATCTTCCCAGAGACTGAGTTAGAATTTAAGCCATGCCTCTCTGCTTCCTCTGCCTGGCTCCAGTTTAAACGAGGTCATTGTTCCATTGAGAAACTTGGAACATAAGGATAGAAGAAACACCTCCTCCATCTCCCAGGCTAACAATGACCTACACAGTCTGGCTCAGGTCCACAAGAACTAATGTCAATGATGACTTATATCTCAGGGTGGGGCTTGAACCCTCCCACAAGACTCCAAGAAAGACAGTTCAGGTAAAACCAACTGTTCTTCTCCAGAGTATTTATAAACTTTATCTTTTCCATGCCTTCCTTAATTAATTATAATTGTATTATACACCCTTCATTTTAAAACATACCAATAGAAACTTAAAACATAGCCACATGCTGGCATCATATTTGTTAATTCTACTATCCTCCAAAATCATTATTCCCTGTAGCCTATTTTAACCAAACATCAGTAATATTTACTCATCTCCTTTAATAAATCTTATTCAGTATTCATTCCCAATTACCACTTATAAGTATGCATATATATACATTTATTATCACTTTCAAATACTTGTTTAACTATGTCTATTATCACTAAGTTTCCCTAATCCTTCCAGTAATAAAACAATATCACATCTTCTGCCATTTGTGGCATAGTTCTTCTGAACATAACAATACAATTTGTGTGGACTTCTCTTTGCAGTCCATCATTTGTAAGTTCTTTCCTGTCATTTTGGAGCCCCTCCTTTTCTTCTTCCTTGATCAGTACACACTTTAATGTACACACTTTAAATCAAAAATTCATTGTATCTTAATATCCTCATACAGAGTTCTCCTTTAACCACAATTATTTAAACGTGCCTTAACAGGGTGTTGTGGAAACAATTATATATAACTATCCTCCTGTCTCAGCTGACAAGAACAGAACCTAGCTGGCTTAATGGCAAGGCTCTCACCTAGCATGTCATATAGCCCTGGTTCGAATCCCGGTAGCGGTATGGCTAGCTGATGAGAGCTAATAAGCTCAAAATAGATCTATCCTAGTCTCCTTGACTTATTTATTGATCAGCTCAAAAACATAACACACATATAAAAAAAATTACACAAGGGAATTCTTGGCTTTCTGTCTAGATGGTCTCTGGTGATGAGCTGAAAGGCAGAAAAGGAAATACAGTGTGCTTCCTCCCTTAATTGGGGCCTTAACAGGGTGTTGTGGAAACAATTATATATAACTATCCTCCTGTCTCAGCTGACAAGAACAGAACCTAGCTGGCTTAATGGCAAGGCTCTCGCCTGGCATGTAATACAGCCCTGGTTCGAATCCCAGTAAAGGTATGGCTAGCTGATGAGAGCTAATAAGCTCGAAATAGATCTATCCTAGTCTCCCTGACTTATTTATTGATCAGCTCAAAAACGTAACACACACACACACACACACACACATATAAATTACTTTTTGAGCTGATCAATAAATAAGTCAGGGAGACTAGGATAGATCAATTTCGAGCTTTTTAGCTCTCATCAACTAGCCATACCCTTACTGGGATTCGAACCGGGGGTGTATTAACATGCTAGGCAAATGTCTTACCACTTGAGCCACCAGGTTATGTTCCTGCTCAGCGGAGACAGGAGGATTAGTATATACTTTGTTCCACAACACCCTGTTAGGCCCCAATTAAGGGAGGAGACATACTGTTTCCTTTTCTGCCTTTCGGCTCATCACCAGAGACCATCTAGACAGAAAGCCATGAGTTCCATTGTGTAATTTTTTTATATGTGTGTTACGTTTTGGAACTGATCAATAAATACGTCAGGGAGACTAGTATAGATCTATTTCGAGCTTTTTAGCTCTCATCAGCTAGCCATACCCTTACTGGGATTCTTACTGGGATTTATTTATTTATTTATTTATTTATTTAGGCAGCTCGGGAGGCAGCTCGGGAGTTCATGGCTTCCATGACGGCCATGGACCTGACCCAAGTAGTTCAGGGCCCCACTCACGAGGGAGGACACGCGCTGGATCTGATTTTTGTCTCTGGACACTGGATTAGTGATCTCGGAACAGGGGATTTAGTCATCTTACCCTTGTCATGGACAGATCACTCTCTTCTTCGGATAGACTTTCCAACTGTCACACCCCACCGCGGGGAGGCGGAACCGGAGACACCAAGTTGGTTCCGCCCCAGGCGCCTGATGGACCCGGAAAGGTTCCAGAGGGAGCTTGGGCCAGTACCTGTGTCCCTGTCCCACGGCTCGACTGAGGACCTAGTGGCCGCATGGTATAGTGCGGCCACGGGGGCCTTGGACCGAGTCGCGCCCTTGCGGCCTCTCATGCGGCATCGAATCACCCAGGCTCCTTGGTTTACCGAGGAGCTTCGGGAGATGAAACGCCGCAAGAGACGCCTAGAGAGTAGGTGGAGATCTTCTCGATCCGAATCTGACCGAACACTAGTGAGAGACCATATTAGAACTTATTTAGTGGCGCTAAGAGTGGCCAAACGGGAGTATTGTGCCACCTTTATCGCGTCCGCGGAAAACCGCCCTGCCACCCTGTTTGGAGTGACCCGCTCCCTCCTTCACCTGAGGCCGCGGGAAGCCCCTCTGCAGGGTCGAGAAGAGGAATTTGGAGTTTTCCTGCAGGACAAAATCACTCAGATTCGGAACGAGTTGCCCTCCACTAGTGGTCCGGTTGTGGCGTCCGGTGCTGGTCTTGAGATTACACCTTGGGAGGAGTTCGACTTTGTTACTACCGAGGATATGGACAGGTTGCGGAGGAACCTTAGAGCCACCACATGTTTATTGGACCCGTGCCCCTCCTGGCTTGTACTGGCATCCTGGGAGGTGACACGAGGCTGGCTCCAGGGCATTGTGAATTCATCTCTGAGTGAGGGGTATTTGCCCACCGTCTTGAAAGAGGTGGTGGTGAGGCCCCTCCTCAAGAAGCCATCCCTGGACCCGGCTTTGTTAGAGAACTATCGTCCCGTCTCCAACCTTCACTTTTTAGTGAAGGTTGTCGAGAGTGTGGTGGCTCAACAGTTTCCCCGTCACCTGGAGGGTTGATTATTTAGACCCGCGCCAGTCCGGCTTCCGGCCTGGGCACAGCACTGAGACGGCATTGGTCGCGTTGGTGGATGATCTCTGGAGGGCACGGGATAGAGGTTGTTCCTCTATCCTTGTCCTATTAGATCTCTCAGCAGCTTTCGATACCATCGACCATGGTATCTTATTGCACCGATTGGGGGGGTTGGGGCTGAGAGGCACCGTTCTACGGTGGTTCTCGTCCTACCTCTCTGATCGGTCGCAATGGGTGTTGGCAGGAGGGCAGAGGTCGTCCCCGAGGCCCCCCACATGTGGGGTTCCTCAGGAGTTGGTCCTCTCGCCACTCCGGTTCAACACCTACATGAAGCCGCTGGGCGAGATCATCCGTGGTTTTGGGGTGGAATACCATCTGTACGCTGATGACACTCAGTTGTACATATCCACCCCAAACCACCCCAACGATGCCGTCGAGGTGCTGTCCCGGTGTCTGGAGGCCGTGCGGATCTGGATGGGTAGTAACAAACTCAAGCTCAACCCGTACAAGACCGAGTGGCTGTGGTTTCCGGCACCCCGGTTCAGCCAGATAAGTCCAACTCTGGCCATTGGGGGCAAACAACTGGCCCCCGTGGAGAGGGCGCGCAACTTGGGCGTCCTCCTGGATTCCCGGATGTCCATGGAGGACCATGTGGCGGCCGTGGCCAGGGGGGCGTTCTATCAGGTACGCCTGATACGCCAGTTGCGCCCCTTACTGGACCGGGGAGCCCTTCGCACAGTCACTCAAGCACTTGTGACGTCCCTGCTGGATTACTGTAACGCTCTCTACATGGGGCTTCCCTTGAGGTGCACTCGAAAGCTACAGTTAGTACAGAATGCGGCCGCGCGGGTGATTATGGGTGCCCCAAGGCAAACCCACGTAACACCTCTCCTGCGCGAGCTGCACTGGCTGCCTGTGGCCTTTCGAGTGCGCTTCAAGGTACTGATGACCATCTTTAAATCGCTCCATGGCTCGGGGCCTAGCTATATACGAGACCGCCTCCTGCCCCATACATCCCTTCGCCCGATCCGCTCCCACAGAGAGGGTCTTCTTTGGGTGCCGTCGGCCGGGCAATGCCGGTTGGCGACACCCAGAGGAAGGGCCTTCTCTGTGGCGGGCCCGGCCCTCTGGAACGACCTACCCCCGACCTTCGCACAATCTTGGACCTCCGCCTCTTCCCCCAACGTCTTAAGACGTACTTATTCCAACAAGCCGGCCTAGGATAGCCCCCCGTTTCTGACTTTTTAAGGAAATTTGTAATTTGGTAGGGTTTTTAATATTGGGTTTTTAGCACGGGTTAATGAATGTAATTACATTTTAATTGATATTTATTGTATTTTGTGTTTTTAAGATGCCTGTGCGCCGCCCTGGGTCCTAACAAGGAGAAGGGCGGGGTATAAATTTAATAAAATAAAATAAAATTTATTTATTTATTTATTTATTTATTTATTTATTTATTTATTTATTTATTTATTTATTTATTTATTTATTTATTTATTTATTTATTTATTTATTTATCAAACCTAGAATGGACCTATCACTAGACAGAAAGCCACGAGTTCCATTGTGTAAATTTTTTTAGATATGTGTGTTAGTTTTTATGAGCTGATCAATAAATTTAAATTTGAGAGACCAAGATAGATCTATTTCGAGCTTGATGAGAGCTAATAAGCTCGAAATAGATCTATCTTGGTCTCTCAAATTTAAATTTATTGATCAGCTCATAAAAACTAACACACACACACACACACACACACATAAAATCATTAAGCTATATCATTAACTAATAATCCTTCAAAAGCAATCTAAAACAATCTAAAAATTACTAAATTTCTACTTATTAATCATCAAGGGGTGACTAATCTTTTATTGTCAGCTTTCATTATCAACTAGTGCAGGGGTGGCGAACTGTGGCTCTTTTATGACTCATGGACTTCACTACCCAGAATTCCTGAGCCAGCATGGCTGGCTCAGGAATTCTGGGTATTGCAGTCCATGAGTCATAAAAGAGCCACAGTTCGCCACCCCTGAACTAGTGTCTTTCCAATAGCAAAGCAGTCTTATCTCTCTTGCCATTTGTGGCTTCAGTCTTTTTTGGTTCTCCTTTGCAAAGTTCTTATAAATGTCTTTCTGCACTTTACTGTTCAAAACAACTCTCAGATAGTATCATTGCCCTCCTTCTGTTATTAAAAGTTGTTTATCTTTGGTTGTCAGATGTGCTTCTGGAAGAATTTCTCCTATTACATCCATCATAAATTCTTTTTCCCCCTCTTCTTCCTGGAGACCGAGATGGAGCTCAAATTCTTCAGGTTCCCTTTTCAAAGTTCCCATCTTTCTGCTTTTTCCCATCTTTGGTCCATTAGTAAAATCCACTGTTATTTTATCTTTATCTTCAACTGAGAGGGGCATCTCTTTATCTTCTGCATCTTCTTCCTTCTCTTTAATTTTTGGGCCCCCCATCTCTTCATATTTTGTTGTAATAAGCACCAGTTTTCCAGTTTCTTATTGATTCTTCTATATCCTTCCAAAAGGTTTAAAATTCCAGTCAAAATTTTTTGGTATTCCAAAGTATCCTCATCTGGGTATTGAATCATGTTACGAAAGAAAGAAAGAAAGAAAGAAAGAAAGAAAGAAAGAAAGAAAGAAAGAAAGAAAGAAAGAAAGAAAGAAAGAAAGAAAGAAAGAAAGAAAGAAATCCCCACTGCCACCCTGGTCTAAGGCCTATTTTATCTTTTCCTTTCAAATTAATTTAAGTCACAGGTTCTGTTGTACTCTTCAAAGGAGAAGGGTTCTGTATTTCCCCCCCCTTTTCCTTCCTTTGACTAAGCACCTGTAAAAAAACAATTCATGCCCTTGAGTCTTTATCAGTTTCTATAAACAAATTATAAACCCTTCATCTGAATAGTCAACAATCTCCAAAAAGAAAAAAATACATTGTCTCAACAGGTTCAGCCTCTAACCTCCCAGTGGCAATGTTGCTACTTTTCACTTTCTAATGTGTCTCTCTTTGTTATAAGAAAAAATAGAAAATAAACTTCTTATTGGAATTTTAGTAGCAAGTCATAAGAATAATTATAAAAGTAAAAATAAGGCTTTAGTCCAAGGCTCAAAAAATAGAGTAGCTAAAAACAGAAGAAGAGGAAATAATCCATTCACTTTAAGAGGAAGAAAAAAAAAGCCTGATACAAAAGTTTCAATCCACAATTACAAGGAAAAAGAGGGGGGGAAAACTTTCCAGATCAATCCAAAGTAGGTTAATTCCGCTGCTTATTTCTTTTGCTTAAAGGATTTGATTTTACTTTTTAAAAAAAGTTTCTTTGGGAAGAGTATTTAAAAAAAAAAGAAAAATACCTTTCCAGATGGACTCACTTTTGTCTTAGAGCTTCCTTCCGGAGCCACCCTGTCTTTGTCAGCCTGGGAGCTGCCTGTTTTCCGCCTAGCAGAAGCACTCCCCTTGGGTCAAACAGGGACTTTGTGGTGTCCCTGTGACCAGTAAAGCTTCGTCTTCCTACGCCATCCCTCCAAGACAGTTTAGGTCCAAACAAACCAATCAGTGGCAAAAGTGTCAATGGAGGTCTCGGATCATCAAGACCTCACATTGTGTTGATGCGATGCTGCCTGCACCCCCCCCCTCCCCAGAAATACATTTTTATAATTCTTATCAAATTACTTTAAAATGGATTTTCAAGAGACAATAGAGGTGTATGAAGAATTAATATCTATGGTTAAAAGCATATATGAATCTTTAAAAGATGATAAGGAGACAAAGGGATTGTTTAAAGACACAGAAAAGAATATAGAAGTTATTCAACTACTGGGAGCAGCGGAGGGAGAACATGACATACAAGAAATAAATGAGAAATCTGAAAAAGGAGTGGAAGGGAAAAACCAAAATGAGATGCAAGAAATCAAAAATAAAGAGGAGAAAGGATTAAGTAGAGGACATCATACAATCCCTCAAAAATGTATAATGGAACAGAGGGAAAAAAGGGAATTCTTTTTTAAAAAACAAAAGGAAGCTTTGTGGATGGGTATTCAAGTAATACAGCAGAAAGTGATAAAAGGAATTCAGAAAGGAAAGTTCAGTAGGTACAATTTTTTTTTTAAAAAGATACAAAATTCCAAGAGAGAGATAAAAGGCTGACTAAAAAGTCGATAAATGATGGAATTTCAAAAAGGTTAAGAGATGATGGATAATGAGAAAATATATTAATAAAATGGGAAAATACATATAGGCAAAATAGACAATATATATTTAATACAACCCTAATATATTAAGACTAATAGGTGGGAATTTAGGACTAGGCAATTTAATTGTATGAATAATATTAGTAGTGCATTAAAGCATATCGTGAATGCTGACCAAAAACTTAATAAATGATGGAAATTTAAAACATTAAGAGATGATAGATAATGAGAAAATATATTTAAAAAATTGAAAAATGCATATAGGCAAAAGTAATATATACATTAATAGACAATAAATATTTACTACAACCCAATAAGTTAAGGTTAGTAGGTGGGAATTTGGGATTGGATATTTTAATTGCATTAATAATATTAATAGTGTGTTAAAGTTACTGTGAATTCAAAATAGTAAGGACTAGAAATTGTGGGGATTTTTGAGATACACTTCTAGGATTGATTAAATATTGTTAATACGTGGCATTATTAAGGATAAAGGATTATGAAGAGACAAATATTGTTGAAGTTGAAAGATTACAATTATACATATTTATTTGTATCACTATTGTTAATGTTGTTTAAAAAAGATTTGACCCAGTCAATGTACTGTCCACAAAATGTGTGTTTATACGGGAAAAAATAAAATATACAATAAAAGAACATTATTTGTTGTGCTTTTTAAATGATGATTCTAATGTCCATTTCTCCTAACATTCCTGGGTGATTATAGAACCCAAAAATATAAAAGATTCTACTGCTGATACTGTGATGTCAAATATAGTAAGGTATAGTAGATAGAAGGGCTTCTCTTAAAATCTATTCTTATGCCTAGTTTTAAGCACTTTCAGTTCCGAATTGTTCTGGCAGAACCACAGGGCCAGCTGCTCAATCTCCCATCTATATTCAGAGTTATCACTGTCTCAAATGAGACCAATGACTATAGAAAGAGAAGAGCAACTGAGAGACCACATAGCCCTGAAGGGTGCCTGTGGAAATTGGTGGGGTACTTGGTGTGATTTCCCTAGCTTCACCTGTTGCTTCCTATCTGTCAAAAAGCGAATAATCCATCTATAAGTATGGACAGGCACAGCTAGTTGAATCATCTTAGCGTGAAGAATTTCTGGAATGATGATATTGAATGCCAAGCTGAGGTCTAAAAAAAGAACTTATGAATAAGACCCTGGAGATTCAAGCTGTTGCAAAATGTAATGCATTGCCATATTAACACCATCATCTGCCAATCTAGTGCTCAGTAGACCAACTGCAAAGGTTCTAACAGTGGATCCATGATGATTTTCAGGTGGGTGATTTTTAGCACTAACGTCTCAAAGGCCTTCATAACTACAGATGTCAAGAGCAACTGGTCTGTAGTAATTCAGCTCCTTGATGGAGGATTTCTTGAGAATCACGATGATAGTAGAGCATTTGAAGCAAGAAGAGACATAACACATCTCTAGTGATGTGGGTGAAGGTGATGGCCAGTTGTTCAGCACAGGCTTTCAAGCAGGAAGGAGTTATTCAGTCTGGGCCTGGTGTTTTCAGATCTTTTGTCTATGAAATAGATCTCACATATCTTTTTTCTAAAATCAGCAGAGACGGAGGGCCCAGAAGGATAGAGATAGGTGTAGGAGATTGATTACTGTTATTGTATCTGAACTGGGGAAGATAGCATAGATGAGATGATCTCCTCACTAAGGATTATTATATCAAGAAATTAATTTATGAGGTCACTCAGTGACCTCATAAATTAATCTATGATTTAACGTGTGTTTAATAACAAACTTTTAAAACATAAAGAATAAATTAATCTATGAAAACTGAAGTCAGAATTGGGAGGGAGCTTGAAAGGCCCAACAGAGATTTAAGACAATCTTAAATTTAAAGTTGAGATTGTGAAAGTGACTAAAACAATATGGTGAAGCCAAAAAAGTACTTTTCGTTTCACTTCCATTTTCTATTGGCAGCCATTAAATAACTTGCTTTATTTACCACAACATTTTAATAAAGGAGCTACTTTTAAAGATAATTAAGATATGCTTAACGTCTATGCCGATTCTCAGTCATTCAGGTCATGGTTGTCCCAAAGGTGCTTTTTCAAAAAGCATTAACTTTGTTTTTTTTTTAACTGTTCATTTCTCATCCAAGAACCTTCTTCGGTTGTGCCTAAATGGTGGAAGATGGAAGGATCTATAATCCCTGCAATCATCTGATTGTTAGCACTCTTTCTGAAAGTTGTTGAGACACTTGGAGATTTATCAGTGCCCTCAGATCCCCTGAATAGTACAAATGGGTGTGTAACTTTCGTGGAACTGCTGAAAGGACTGTGTTGTAAACAGGAGATTGGTGTTGTTGTATCTCTTGCTTCTGTTGAGAAAGGGCTGTTCAATCCTAATGTAGATGGCCTCTTTGATCTCTCTTTCAAACCAGTGGTCCCCTTTGTCCAGAATATGGAGCTTGCTGCAGGGGTGGGTTTCAATTTTTTTAACTACAGTTCTGTGGGCATGGCTTATTTTATGGGTGTGACTTAATTTTGTGGGAGTGGCTTGGCAGTCATGTGACCGGGGTGGGAGTGGTGACATCGATGTCACGGAATTCTTTGCCCAATAAATAACCTACAAAAAGAAGATATAAAAAAGGAAATTTATTATTTTGTGCACTTACTACATAAAGAAGAGTAAAATAGGTACACACAACAATAAAAGAGCTACTTACAGAAGGAAGATGACTGTTTTGCTGATCTTCAACATCACTGACCAACTTGCTCCAATGAATGGCCTCACAAAGAAGAGATACAGAAATGAACTCTTCAATTGCATGCATTGCATTAGGATGAAACAAGCACACAAAACAATAAAACAGCTACTTACAAAGGAAAGATGATTGTCCTGCCTGTCTTCAACACCACCAACTGACCACCTTGCTCCAATGACTTGCACAAAGAAAAGACACAGAAAGGAAGACTTTAATTGCATACACTTAAACCTTACATAAGAATAACACAATGAAAGAGATAAACTCAAGTACTTACTTGTGTTATTTGTTTTGTGGTTGAAGATGTTTCCACATCATTTTTTTTGTTTCTAGCCTCCTCAGTTGCACTTCTCTTACTCTTCACTTGTAGATCATCAGCCGTGTGGTGGTGTGCTCTGAGCCACTTTTTCATTGAAGGAATTGGGTCCCATTTTGTTACAGGCATGTAGTAATGCCTATTGTCATCAAATTGCTAGGGTTTAGAATAGTTAGGCAGGTTCTTTGTTCTGAACATATGAGGTTTATTTTTGAGAACTCACTTTTTGCCTCTGCTGAACTAACAGCAATTGTCCTGACAATATCTCTAGCTTTTTTGATACTGTCAGGAATTGTATAGTTCTTTGGATCATTGAGTACGTTTTCCGAAAAAAGCTTTGTAGTCATTCAAATTAATTATGTAATTAAACATTTCACCAAATTCAATCAATGCTGCCTCTGCTTCTGCCCGTGGAACAACTACATCTTCAATGTTCCAGTAATCTGGCTCCAAATATTTGAGAAATCATTTGTTTGCATCTGCCAATTGGCTACCTGTTTTTAGATGGTCGCAATTCATCAGCCTTTTATTCAAATTGGTGGTGGTACTTGCCAAAAGGTTTTAATGAGGAAGTGCAACGAATTGTTTATTTTGAAAAAGTTTATATTTTGGAAGGGTTCTGAAGTTATCATTCTGTCAACGTTTTTTTCATATGGGCCCTTTCCCCATCTAAGCATTTCAAATGCTTTAATTGATAGCAACACCGATTTTTCAGCTTTGATGATATCTGTATTTCTCCCTTGCAGGGTATTTGACAGAAAAGAAATCTCGTTTAGAATGTCAATCAAGAGGGTCAAATCAGTAAAAAAAATAAAAATAAAATTTCAAGATGGGCAGCCATGCTTGGGTATTTTTCATTTTCCAGAAAACACTAATGTAGCACTGGATAAGCATGCCATACAGCTATGGTTGACCTTAAACTACAGGCAGCCCATCTTGGTCCCAAAACTCTGCTAATCTTTACAATTTCAATTCCCAGTTGTTCAGAGATTTGGAAAAGTTCTGTCTGGCTCTTGCAGGATTTATGGAAAGTGGTGTATATCTTGTCAAGGAATATTTTGAAGTGGAATTGATATCCTTTATGGAGTCATCCAGCATAGGTTGGAGGTGATGGTTCAAGCAGTGCCAGATTACAGTGTTTGGGAAGTCTTTTAGCTATTCTGATGCTGACTCCAGATTTTCTCCCAAGCATAATGCTGGCACCATCAGAGCAGAATGCTATTAAATGCTTTCACAGATATTTCATGGTAAACCCAACTTTATGAAGCTTCCCATCACTGAACAATATATGGTCTCTGCATCTTGTTTGTCCAATTCCACCAGCTCAACGAAAATGGTTGTTGGGCATTCTGAATCCTCAACTTTTACAAAAACTATCAGAACTGGTTTCATTGATAGCATTGAGGCTTCATCAATGATTAAACAGACTTTCAGATTCTTTGCAATAATGCTGGTAAACATGGTGGTTTTAATTTCTTTTGCAATGAAATCAACTATTTTCACTGCAGATCTCCATGAATGCAAACCTACTCCCAGATCTACTCCAATTGCAGTTAGTAAATCTACTTGTCCTTCAATGTCTGAGAATGGTCTACATCTTTGTGCCAGATTGTAAACTGTAAGAAATATTGTGCTAGTAATAGATAAATGTTTTTCAGTCGACTAATTTTGTTATAGCAGCCTGCTTCTGTTGTTTAATGTTGTCTCTGCAAACGGTGTGTGATTTTGATTTAAAATGTGCCTTCATTTTTTTCCCTGAGAGATGCTTGCTGCACCTCCTTACTTGTTCCTTGCTGCCTCGATCTGGAAATGTTTCCATTCTCTGGAAACATGAACACCTTTCTCTAATGAGAATCCATGTTTCGCACAGTACTCACCACTTAACTTTTTATCTGACACTGCCAGCCCATCATATTTCTTCTGGAAGTTTCTGTATTGCTTCAAACTCCAGCAGTCAGGAAGTTTTGGAAGATTTTCAGTTGAAAAGATGGACTTGCTGCTTTCTCTGGCTTCAAGTGGTGGAAGTGGTGGTACTTGTGGTATTGGTGCTTGTGGTGCTGGTCCTGGTGACGGTGACTGTTTTGGATCAGCTGATTGTTCCTGTCTTGGTTTCTTGGTGAAGAAAGCAATCATACCCGGTTGCCTCTTCTTCAAACTGTGAAATAATATTAACTGCAAAAGAAATAAAACAATATTGTGCTTTGGACTCGATTGTGGTTGTAAGATAAAGACTACAGGTAACAGAAGGAATCTCTGTTTTCACCCCACAATGTACAGGAATGTACAGTCAATGTGCAGTCTTTTCAGGAAGGGCCTAGAAAAATCTCCAAGTGGCCTCAACAATCTCTGGAAGAGTGCTAACTATGAGATTAGTGTAATCATTAGCTAGGATAGTTATAACAATAAGTCAGCCAATGGGAACTGTTTGGTGATTGAGAGCCATGTCATACAGATCGGAGCCTGGGCGTGGCTTAGGTTCACTGGTCTGTGTGTATGTGTCAGATCCCTAAAAGTAATACTGCCATTCAGTTGGGAGGAGGGGGGCCTTGGAGTCAATTTATTAGCAGTGCCTGTGACAACTGATATTTTACAACTGGTTTGCTGGCGCCAAAATGTCTTGAGATCCCATCACCTTTTGGGGGAATGTTTATGATGGCCATGTGCATTGCCATTGAATTGCTTAAGGGGATTCAGATGTTGCTTTGGATTTAATGGCTTCCATTCTTCTTAATAAAATGTTCTTTTTGAAATACTCCATTTCAAGAGTCTTCACTTTCTTAAGTTAGGAGAGGAACACACACACACATACACACACACACCAATTGTGCATTGTCTTAAAAATGTGAGTTCCAGGTATAGCTATAAAAGAAACAGACATTGTAATCTCTGGAAGTTTAAATATATATTTATCACTTAGCTTTCATTAGCAACTGCTAACATCATCATAACGGCCAATTCAATTAACATTGTATAAGGCAGGTATTTCTTTAATGACTTTTACACTCTGACGAAGTTAGCAGTTGCTAACGAAAGCTAAGTGATAAATATATTTTTAAAGTTCTGGAGATCACAATGTCTGTGAGATATATATATATATACTATGTCCACAGCATTTTGCTGGTCTACTAATTTAGTGACTTTATCAAATAATGAAGTAAGGTTGGTTTGGCATGATCTGTTTTTAACAAACCCATGCTGGTTATTAGTTATAACTTTATTTGGTTCTAGTTGTTTGCAGATCTGTTTTTTGATTATCTTTTCCAGGATCTTCCCAGGTATTGATGTTAGACTGATTGGTCTGTAGTTTCCTGGTCCCCTTTCTTGAAGATGGTAACCACATCAGTCTTTTTCCAATCCTCAGGTACTTCCCCTGTACTCCAGGATTTTTGAAATATTTGGTACAATGATTCTGAGATAACATCTGCCAGCTCCTTCAGAACTCTGGGGTGTAATCTGTCAGGTCCCAGTGATTTATATTTATCAAGGTGAGATAGGTGTTCTCTTATTATTTTCTTGCTTATTTTAATTTTTATTTCTGGTTTGTCTTTTATAGTAACTTTTTGGGGCTATACTTAGGCTATAATTTCTTTTTGCGTGATGACTGATGCAAAGAATGAGTTAAGCAGCTTTGTTTTCTCCCTTATTATTCTCCCATATTATGTCACTATGGATCTTAAAAACTGTTTTTAAAAAATGAAGAAATGCCCAATCTTACAGCATAGAAGATATAGCACACCCTCATCTTTAACTCTGCGTCTACACAATACAGTTATATAGACATTACATCTAAAATCTGGCCCTCAGTTTTAACAATTCCCAATACTGATTTAAAGTTTAGTTTAGTTTAGTTTATTTCGAATTTATAAAATTAAACTTCTTTTAATATTGAAAAAGTTTTATTGGTTTTTACAATTTTCGAAAAGGGTAGGGTAAGGGATATAGAAACATATTAAGAACTTTCGCGTCGGGATCATTGGCCCTTCTAGGGCTTCATAATAAAACATTAAAAAAAAACATTTTTCCAAAAGTACTACAAGGTGAAAATAAGTACAAAATTCCTAAATTCTCCATTCTATGCTAGCAGTCACGCACAAACATCCAGACATAAGGTTAAGCAATATTAATAATAATTTTAAAAAAAAGCAAAGTTATTTTTTCGATCTAAGTCTCTTGGCAATTGTATCTTCTTTTTCTCCTCCCTGGCCCCCAGCGGGCGGGGCCGTGGCCCCCTCCGTCCCCCCTGGATCTTCCCCCAGGATAGAGGAATGTTTTTTAAGAAAGGCTTCCGCCTCAGCAACTGTTTTAATCCTCACTCTTCCTTCATCCCAGAAGACCAACATCCCTTCCGGCATCACCCACTTGAACCAAATCCCGTGGTCATACAATTTTTTGGATAAGAAGGAAAATTTCCTTCTCACCTCCCTAATCTTTTTTGGGATCTGCCTCAAGATGGTGACTTCCTTTTGTTGGTAAATCAACGGCCCCCCTCTCTGCGCCTTCAAAATTCCCTCTCTAGTTGACCTTCTAACAAATTTAATATGTATCTCTCTGGGTACTTCATTTATCCTGGCATATGCTGAATTTATTCTGTAGACTAGGTCAATATCCCCCCTGATCTCATCTTTAGGTTTCTGTAAATATTCTGCTAAAATTGTGCTCATGAGATCAGGAAGGCATTCACCAGATTCTTCAGAAACATTCTGAAATCTTAAAAAATATGACATCCTTTCAAAATCCATCCTAGACATATGACCAGACAAATCTGCAATTTCAATGTTGACATTTTTAAGTTCTCCCTTTGCCCCAGCCAGCCCCCCTTCCAGCTCCTCAGTCTTCTGTGAATTCTCCAACACTTGCTTCCGTGTTTCCAGAAGGTCCTCCTTAAAACTTTTATTATCAGCTCTCAAAGCTTTAATTTCCTGCACCAAAACTTGTAACACCGATTCCAAAGATAACATTCTTTGTTCCAATCCTGCCAATTCTGATTTTGATGCCATGGTAAGCTGTTAAAGTCAGTGTCACTAAGATGGCGTTATTTGTGTCAGTTATTTGTGTCAATGCAGCTGCTCATAATACAATCGAAGGTTTGGA
This sequence comes from Rhabdophis nuchalis, assembly GCA_039707465.1. Taxonomy (NCBI): domain Eukaryota; kingdom Metazoa; phylum Chordata; class Lepidosauria; order Squamata; family Natricidae; genus Rhabdophis; species Rhabdophis nuchalis. Next base: position 76,670,123 of record CM077647.1, read on the forward strand.
AGTTTAAGCCCACCTCTTTCACGAGTATCTTGCATAATTTTCAATTTCACTCTCGGTTTTTTCTCATTCCAAACAAATTTAATCAACGTTTTTAGCCATTCTAACAGTTGCTTGTCAGATTTAAGCACCGGTATCATTTGAAACAAAAAGATAAATCTAGGTAAGACATTCATTTTAATTGCTGATATTCTTCCAAGCAGGGATAACTGTAATTTTTTCCAGGTTTGCAAATCTTTTTGTATCTTTTGCCACAGCACCTCGTAGTTATTTTGGAATAATTTTATATTTGAGTCTGCGACTTGTATTCCTAAATATTTAACCTTTGATACTATTTCAAAACCTGCCACCCTTTCAAGTTTCTTTTTTTGAATATCTGTTAGGTTTTTAACAAGCATTTTAGTCTTTTTATAATTCAGTTTGAATCCGGATACCAAGCCATATTCCTCTATAATGTCTTTCATCTGGATTATTGATTTCATCGGTCGTGTTAGGGTAACAACCAGATCATCTGCAAATGCCCTAGTTCTGTATTCCTCTTGCCTTATAGCTATTCCACTCAAGAAATTCGAGTCCCGTATTGTATTCAACAAGACTTCCAAAGTTAAGATAAATAACAATGGGGATAATGGACAACCCTGCTTGTACCTTTATGTATGTTAAAGTTCTTTGACAAACTTCCATTAATAATAAGTTGTACAGATTGTTCTTTTTTTTATATTGAAAAAGTTTTATTGGTTTTTACAATTTTCCAAAAGGATAGGGTAAGGGATACAGAAACATTTTAAGAACTTTCGCGTCGGGATCATTGGCCCTTCCAGGGCTTCATAATAAAACATTGAAAAAACATTTTTCAAAAATACTACAAGGTGAAAATAAGTGCATGTTTCCTAAATTCTCAATTCTGTGCTGGCAGTCGTGTGCAAACATCCAGATATAAAGGTTATACAATGTTAATAAAAAAGCAAAGTTATTTTTTCGATCTAAGTCTCTTGACAATTGTATCTTCTTTTTCTCCTTCCTGGCCCCCAGCGGGCAGGGCCGTGGCCCCCCCTGCCCCCCCTGAATCATCCCCCAGGACAGAGGAGTGTTTTTTAAGAAAGGCTTCCGCCTCAACAACTGTTTTAATCCTTACTCTTCCTTCATCCCAGAACACCAACATCCCTTCCGGCATCGCCCACTTAAACCAAATCCCGTGGTCAAACAATCTTTTGGATAAGAAGGAATACCTCCTTCTCACCTCTCTAATCTTTTTTGGGATCTGCTTCAAGATGGCGACTTCCTTTTGTTGGTAAATTAACGCCCCCCCTCTCTGCGCCTTCAAAATTCCCTCTCTGGTAGACCTTCTAACAAATTTAATATGTATCTCTCTGGGTACTTCATTTATCCTGGCATATGTCGAATTTATTCTGTAGACTAGGTCAATGTCCCCTCTGATCTCATCTTTAGGTTTATGTAAATAGTCTGCTAAAATTGTGCTCATGAGTTCAGGAAGACATTCACCAGGTTCTTCAGAAATGTTCTGAAATCTTAAAAAATATGACATCCTTTCAAAATCCATCCTAGACATATGCCCAGTCAATTCTCCAACCTCATTGTTAACATTTTTAAGCTCTCCCTTTGCCCCAGCCAGCCCCCCTTCCAGCTCCTCAGTCTTCTGTGTGTTCTCCAGCACTTGTTTCCGTGTTTCCAAAAGATCCTTCTTGAAGCTGCTATTATCTTCTCTCAAAGCTTTAATTTCCTGCACCAAAGCTTGTAACACTGATTCCATTGATGTCATTCTTTGTTCCAAACCTGCCAATTCTGATTTTGATGCCATGGTAAGCTGTTAAAGTCAGTGCCACTAAGATGGCGGTTTTTGGGTGGGGCCGTTGAAGCAGATCAGGAGAAAACAGTTCAAATCAGGATTGTAAAAAGTTCAAGACCCAGAAGAGAAACACTTTTCACAGTCAATAATTATAACAGAGAAGGCACTCCAAGGAAGGAATCAATTAATCCAGAAAATTCTTCATTAATAGAGAGAGGGAGTCCAAATCACAAAGAGATGTTGGTAATTTTCCATAGGTAAAAATAGTCATTCAGGAACAAAGGGCAGCCATCCTCCACCGCCCAGTCTGAGAGCCGGCAGGAGAAAGTAGCAAAGGAAAAATTGTTTCAAGCCAGCTGACACTTAGATACATTGTAAAGAAACAAGCCGCAAATCACTTTCACTTGGTTCAAAGCAATCCGGATGCGAAATGTCCGCTTCCTCGCAACGAGGAGCCATTTCTAAGCACCGCTTTAAATCCGAGGGGGGGTTTAACAAACAAACACCCCCTCCACGTTCTTTCAGTCCAGGCTGCCAGCACAAATAAGGTTAAAGTCACTCACTCTCCACCTCACCGCCAAAGCCCCGGAAAGCCTTCCGACCCGAGCACTCAGCTCTTTTCAAATTCATCGTGCGTTGCCGTCCTCCATTGGCAAAGGGAAACCCCCCCGCAGCATGTCTCTTCTCGCCTAGACCGAAGACAAGGGCCGTTTTCCTGCCGCCGCTGGGATAAACCGACCCAGGCAAGCCAACCCTACGGAGGGACCCCAAAAAGGGGTTCCCCACCCCCTTTGGGGGGCAGAAAAAAGAACAAAACGGCAGACGAACCCCAAGGTTCGTCCGTCGCCACCGGGAACAGGAACAGGAAGTCCCAAGTTGTGCAGCTTGTTCTTGATTGATTGCTCCAATCACCTATATAAACCGAGCCCCCAAATCCATTTTTTCCAAAGCCTTTATTATATAATTCCAATTCACTCGATCAAAGGCCTTTTCTGCATCCAGAAAAACCAGCACTGCAGGGATCTGTTTATTCTTATCTAGATAGTCCAATAAATCTATAATTTGCCTGACATTCTCCTTCATGTATCTTCCTTCGATAAATCCTGCTTGGTTGTGATGTATTACCTCTTGAATAACTGGCATCAATCTGTTGACTAATACTTTTGCAAAAATTTTATAATCCGTATTTAGAAGAGATATTGGTCTGTAATCTTCTGGTTTCTTAGAGCCTGCTTCTTCTTTCGGTATCAATGATACAAAAGCCGCTTTCCATAAGGAAGGTATTTTGCCACCTTGCTGTATATTACAAAATAAATCTTTAAGATGTTCAATCATTTCTGCTTGTAAAGTTTTATAATAAACTGCAGTTAAACCATCGGTCCCTGGAGCTTTAGCTGGTTTCAATTGCTTTATAGCAAAGCTAATCTCCTCGATAGTTATTTTTGTTTTGAAAAAGTTTTATTGAGTTTTAACAATTTTCTAGAGGGTAAGGTAAGGGTTACAGAAACATTTTGAGAACTTTTGCGTCAGAGTCTTTGGCCCATCCCGGGCTACATAATAAAACAATAGTAAAACAATTTATCCGAAAAAATACTACAAGATAAAGGCAAATGAATACATAGTACATTTCCAATTCTCAGATGGCAGACATGTGCAAACATCCTGGTACAAAAGAATAATAAAAGAAAGAAAATTAGTAAAAAAAAGAAAAACAAGCAAAATCATTTTTTGGATCTAAGTCTTTTGGCAATTGTATCTTCTTTTTCTCTCGCCTGGCCCCCAGTGGGTGGGGCCGTGGCCCCCTCCGCCCCCCCTGGATCTTCCCCCAGGACAGAGGAATGTTTTTTAAGAAAGGCTTCCGCCTCAACAACTGTTTTAATCTTCACTCTTCCTCCTTCCCAGAACACCAGCATCCCTTCGGGCATCGCCCACTTGAACCAAATTCCGTGATCAAACAATGTTTTGGATAAGAAGGAAAATTTCCTTCTCATCTCTCTGATTTTTTTTGGGACCTGCTTCAAGATGACGACCACCTTTTGTTGGTAAATTAAAGGACCCCCTCTCTGCGCCCTCAAAATTCCCTCCCTGGTTGACCTTCTGACAAATTTAATGTGTATCTCTCTGGGTACCTCATTTATCCTGGCATATGCTGAGTTTATTCTGTAGACTAGGTCAATGTCCCCCCTGATCTCATCTTTAGGTTTATGTAAATAGTCTGCTAAAATTGTGCTCATGAGTTCAGGCAGGCATTCACCAGATTCTTCAGAAATATTCTGAAATCTTAAAAAATATGACATCCTTTCGAAGTCCATCCTAGACATATGCCCAGTTAGTTCCCCCACCTCGCTGTTAACATTTTTAAGCTCTCCCTTTGCCTCAATTAGCCCCCCTTCCAGATCTTCAGTCTTCTGTGTATTCTCCTGCATTTGTTTCCAAGTTTCCAAAAGTTCCTTCTTAAAGTTGTTTTCTTCTCTCTGAGCCTTAATTTCAAGCACCAAAGTTTGTATAACAGATTCCAGAGAGGACAATCTTTGTTCCAGACTTGCCAATTCTGATTTTTGTGCCATGGTTGGGTGTTAAAGTCAGTGTCACTAAAATGGCGTTTTTTGGGTGGGGCAGCTGAGGTAAATCAGGAGGTAAAAGTTTCAAATCAGGGTTGTAAAAAAGTTCAGAAACCAGAAGAGAAACACTTTTCCAGATCAATAGTTATAGTAAAAAGGCACTCCAGACAAGGAATCAATTAATCCCAAAAAAAATATATTCTTCATTGATAGCAAGAGGAAGTCCAAATCACAAGGAGATGCTGGTAATTTTCCAAAAATACAATAGTCATTCAGGAGCAGAGAGAAGCCATCTTCCACCGCCCAAGCTGGGAGCCAGCCGGAGAGAGTAACAAAGAAAAAAAAATTGTAGCAAGCCAATCGAACTTAGAAACATTGTTGCAAGCCGCAAATCACTTTCACTCGCTTTCACTAAAAACCGCATAGAAAAAACAACCGTTCCTCGGAACGAGGAACCATTTCAAAGCGCCGCTTTAAATCTGAGGGGGGGGGGTTAACGAAAAAAACACCCCCCTCCAAGCTTTTTAGTCCAGCGCTGCCATCGGAGAGAAAATAGCAAATAAATCACTCACTCTTCACCTTGCAGCCGAGCCTCGGGAGAGCCTTTCAACTCCGAACGTCCGGCTCTCTTCACAATGAAAAAACAGTTCCGATCTCCATTGGCGAAGGCGGAGACAGGCGTCTCCCCCCCGCAGCCAGCCTTTCCTCACCTAGGCTGAAGACAAGGGTCGCTTTCCCACCGCCATGGGAAGAGAACGACCCCAGCAAGCCAACCCTATGGGAGACCCCCAAGGTGGGGCGTCTCGCCCCCGTCGGGGGGCAGAAAAAAGGACAAAGCGGCGGACGAGTCAGGGACCCGTCCGTCGCCGTTGGAGGGCGGAAGCGGAAGTCCTCCTCGATAGTTATTAATTGATCCAGGTTTGCCTTTTGGTCCAAGGAGACTTTTGTAAGCCTTTTTCCTTCTAAATATTTATCTATAAGATTATTTTGTATGTTGTCCTTAGCATATAGCTTAGTATAATAATCCAAAAAAGCCTTTTAAATTAATTCTTGTTGATAAACTTCCTTCTCCGCAGGCTGAATACTATTGATAGTTCTTGTATTCAATTGCTTTCTCAATGTATAAGCCAACCATCTGCCCGGCTTGTTAGCATTAGCAAAAGTATTGTGTTTTGCAAATTGCAAATTGGTTGCTGTTTGTTCCGCTATAAGCATTTGAAATTGATTCTTCAAAAGATTTATAATTGCTTTTAACTTCTTATCTGTTGGATTTTTTTATCAGTAGCTGTTCTTTGTTCTTTATCTCTTTTTCCAACTCTATTCTCTTTTTCTGTCTATTTTGTTTGTGTTTAAAATTCATTTGTATCAGGACTCCTCGCATATATGCTTTACCTGCATCCCAAACTACTTCAATAGGAGTACCTTTATTTAAATTCAATTTAAAAAGTTCCTTTATATGCTTTTTAAGTTCGCTTACATTTTTTTCGTATCTAAATAAATTTTCGTTTAGCCTCCAGGATCTTCTTTCTCTCTTCCCCATCTCAATTTCCATCCACACCGGGCTATGATCAGTTAACGTCCTAGGAAATATCTTTGTTTTCTTTATTTTAGGAAGTAGGTCAACTGTTGTCAAAAAAAAATCTATCCTAGAAAAAGATTTGTGCCTATCTGAATAGAAAGTGAAATCCAACTCATTTGGATTATGCACTCTCCAGATATCTTTCATTTCCAAATCCTCTTGCATTTCAAAAAAAGCTTGTGGTAACTTGCCACCTAATTTGGCCAAACTCTTTTTATCCATTCTCGGTTGAATTACTCCATTCCAGTCTCCCATAATTAAAATACTTGAAAAGTCCCATTCTAGGATTTTCAAATGGAACATCTTATAAAAACTTTCTCTGTTGCTGGTTTGGGGCATATATTCCTACCGCCATTCTCTGTATAAAGTTCAATTGCTATGTATCTTCCACAGTCATCCGCTTCTATAATTTTAGCTGATAGCCTTTTATTTATATATATCACCACCCCATTCTTCTTCTCCGAATTTGAAGCCACAAATTGCATTCCCAATCTTGAATTTATCAAATATTTCTGGTCTTGCAGTTTAATATGGGTTTCCTGCAAACAAATAACATCATTATTAAATTGTTTCAGATAATAAAATACTTTTTTCCTCTTTTGTGGGGAGTTCAGGCCATTCACATTCCAAGACAAAAATTTAAGCATCATTTGAACTAGTCTGAAGTGTTAAGAGCAATTGCTGAAGGTCCCGTTCTGGAGAAGTGGTCTTCGGCTTTGCTCGTCCCATGTCTTCAGCTTGCTCCTTTCCCTTGACCTTCTTAACTCATTGTGGGTAAGATCTTCCCTGTTGCTGTGCTTCCTGAATTTGTTTAGAGACGGATCTAGTTATACGTTGCTCTTCCAGTTTGCTTGTTCGCAGTTCGACATCCAACGCCTCCTCTGCAACAGTCTTTAATGTTTCATCCAAAAAAGAGACTGGCAATGGCTCAAAAGGATCAACCACAATACCACCTGTAGCTCCCTGGGCCGCCCTTTCTTTTTGCGTCTGTCTTATTTGTTCCTCAGTTTCCTGGTCAAACAGCCTCTGTGTTTCAGCCTCCTTGTCTACTGGTGAAGATGTACGTGGAGATGTAGAACCCACTTTCAGAACATTATAATAGAACTCTTCTGCCTTTGCTATGGTATTTAGACGGTATCTCACTCCTTGAAACCTCAATATTATACCGGTTGGGGCATCCCACCGATATTGAATTTGCCGCTTTTGCAATTCTGCCACCAGAAATCCAAAATCTTTTCTATCCTTTAACATTTTGGGTGGCAACTCCTTATAAACTCCAATCTCAGTTCCATCAATTTGAACAGCAGAAAGAAATGACCTTTGCAGGATATCATTTCTTATTCTCCTATCAGTGAAATATATTACCACATCTCTAGGTAATTGCCTTTGTGCTGACACACGCGAATTGACTCTGTAAGCCTTGTCAATTTTATAAGAAATCTCATCAGAATCTTCACATTTCAATAACACCGCCAAAGCATCAGCACAGACTTTTCTTAGATCTTCCCTGGGATGTTCCCTTATTCCCCTGAGCCTAATAGCAAATTCCATATGAAGTAGCAACGGACGATACAGAGGCCTGAAACATTGGTCAAGTACACTTTGGTCAAGAAGTAAGATTGCAAGCTACGCTCAATATACTGCTGAAGTTGCAAAAAGGTTCTGCCCCAGACAGCATCCTGTTTGCTGGGCTGCTCCCACGATCTTTCCCCGGGAGACAGCAGTGACCTCTCCACGAGGCCGACGGTGCTGACAGCTAGTCCAAGAACCCTTCATTGTAGGAAAGGCTGTCTGAACCATCTCCTGGCCAGGACGACAGAGAAGACGCCTCAGGTGAGTATCTGTTAAGAGTTGTTACCTGCCACATTTGGTGGTGGAAGAGGGGGACCGATCACCCTCCTTGGCTCGGGGCGTCATCCCTAAAGTAGCCCCGTTAGGCTGTGTGGGAGGTTCAGTTGCTGCATTTCCTGTCCGTGACCATTGAAAGTCCGGGACGGCGGGTCAGTGACTTGTGCTAGAATGGGAGGGAAGCAGAGCATTGCCAGCACACTGCTGGAGTGCATGTTATAGGAGTTTGATGAACATTACTGTTGAACTAAATGTAACACCCCATGTCTGAAGAATAATAAGGAGAGAACATGGTCTCCACAAGAGAAAAATAAAACTCCTAATTATAGAGAACATCCAGATGGGATGCATGTCCTTTTTATCCTGTCAAATTCAACAGAAACAGAATGAAAAGACCGAATTAGATCCCAAGGTTGGAGAAAAATAAGGGCAAAAGTTACAGAAGACAAGAGGGAGGGCCAGGAAAGGCACCAGAGAAAAAGGAACTTCAAAGGGAAACACATTTTCCTCGCTGAGGCTCTTAGACAGAAATAGAGGAAGCAGGGGACGGTGAGGGGGGTTGAGAGAAAAGAAGCTGAAGAAGTTTTATGACCATATGTTCCGCGACCATCCCCAATGCAGCCACCCTCTTCACCGCCTTAAGGACAGGGGGGTGAAGATTGAGTGGCTGGCCCATCTGGGATTGCTGGGAGTCCGAGGAGAGGGGAGGTGTTGGCCCACCACTGAAGCTGCTCATTCGGATGGAAGTGAGGAGGAGGAGGGGAAGGACTTGGTGCTGTGGGGGGCAAGGAGGCTGTGGGCTTATGGACCCGTTTGGCAGCTGCTCGGGAGCCCCTTGAGACAAATGGATCAGCAGGTAATTACTCACCAGGGTCAGACAGGATTCATGGCTATGTTTCCATATGTGCCTGGTAACAGGGTGTGAAGTTAATATAGTCCCTTCAGGGAGAGAGAGCGGTTATACGTTGAATAAATGAAATGAAATGAATGTGCAGAAGTTGTTGACAACATTGTTAACTCCAGAGGAGAGGGCTGAAAGGGACTCGATTTGGAAACCTAGACGGGGGCACACATGCCCCTCCTCAAAGAATATCAAAGCTTGACAGTGGGAGCTCTCAGAAGGGCAGGAAAACCTCCGGTGACTATGCCTAAGCTGTCTTTGGTGATTCAGAGAGCTGATGAAGGTTAGCCTTTGCAAAGGCTGATTGAGGCTATGGGGTAGATACTTGGCATGTTGATAATGTGAGGATGTTAAATAAAAGGTTTGTAGGTTTATAGAGTTATGGGTGTAGTTGGAGAAAGCTACAGAGGTGGGAAGGAGCATTGAGAACGAATACAAGTGAGTTGTTGGAAGTGGCAAGGAAAGTGTATGTGGATAGGAATAGGTGGGAAGAAAAGAAGGATATGTGGATGCATAAGAAAACAAAGGTGTTGGCAGAGGCATTGCTAGATGCAACCAGCGTGCGTATTGTAAGGGAGAAGGTCATTGGTGAAGAGAGTGTCCGAAGAAGGCAGTTCAGGGTAGGGGATTTGGTGGCTGGCAGGGGTTCAGTAGGGAAACTGGGACCCCAACCCAATTCCCTGGTAGAGGTATGAGAGAATGTGGCATGTGAGAGTGGCTGGGAAAGGTGGAAGAGATTGGAATGGTAGATATTTGATGGATGGATTGAAGGGGGCTGGGCTTGGAAGAGGCCCCACCCGAGCCATTGGTTACTATGGATATGGGGGCCAGAGGACTACCTTTTTGGCGGATACAGGATCCATAGATCTGAATTGCATCATCATAATCTCATTATCCAGCTTTTGAATTTTTTCATCGGCTTGTGTAAATTTTAAATCAGTTCCCTTAAATTTAGACTCAACGTCTGAGGCAAGGTTTTCAATTTTTTTATCCACCTTCAAAATTACATCAGAGAGGCCTTTTACGACTGTTTGAATATCTTTATTAACTAATTCAAATTTTTCTTGAACAATTCCCTTAATTTCTTTTTCAGATCTTTTGATTTCTTTGCCTATAAAGTCTTTTAAATCCTGAAAGTCTTCCGCCTTTGTCTGAGCTTGCAGGGGTGTGGCTGTTTGTTTTGTTGACAACTTGGCTCATGCAGAGCCTGCTAACTTTTCTCAAAGGATTGTCCAAATCAGGTTTTTTGTTTTTTGTTTTCCCCCTAGTCTCCAGCAGGTTTTATTACTTTATAACGTGTTAAAATACACAAACCTAGTTGGTGCCGTCTTCAGTTAGTTAAGCAGTAAAACAAGCGCCATTTTTTTCTTCTTTTTCACACTTGAAAGTCTTCTAACTTCAACGCTACTTCAATACTTCAATAGTCAACAGAGAATAAAGATACTTGCTATTTGGTGTTAGATGGTAAGAATGTCAGCTGCGAAATGCTTAGTCCTGCTGATAAGCAGAAGATCCCAAACGCCCGGAGGTCCGGCAGCTTGTAAAGGGAGTCACGCCCTGTTAGCTTCCCAGAGGCATAAATACCTTCTGGGGTCACTCAGGGGTGCTCAACCGACAGCTTCCTGCTCAGCTCACAAAATCTTCAAAGACTTGGAGGTTTACGAGATGTTTCCCATTCCGAAACGCCTCTTTACAGGCGGCTAGGCAGGCGATCTTCAAAGAGACCGTCGGCAGCAGAACGCAGCACAACCGGAAGTCTATCTGCCTGTTTCTTATAGGTTTGTGCCACTTTAGCTAGCATTTTCTTGACATTTTCCCGAGTTGCTTTCAACATCGACAACCAATCAGTCAAGCTGACTGAGGAGGGAGGGTCCCTTGGATACTCAGGCATTGGGACAAAGTCCATGCTGCTCACTACTTTGAACAGTGTGAGTCCTGTGCTACAGTGAACAGCATTATTGTAAAAGATAAAAGGTCTGCCAAATTGGACTGCTGATAGTTCACATAGCATCTCAGGTACTGCTCTATCATGGCATTCAGTCTCTCTGCTGCTCCATTTGTGCTTGGATGAAAAGCAGAACTAAGACACTGGGATGACCCAATGGACCACAGGAACTCCCTCCAGAACGTAGCCATGAATTGGATCCCTCTGTCTGAGATTATTCTTCGAGGTACTCCATGCAGTCAGTAGATATGCTTCACAAACAGTTTAGCCAGCTTGTGAGCTGAGGGTAGTCCGCTACAGGGTATGAAGTGTTCCTGCTTGGAGAACAGGTCTATTACAGTCCAAATCACTGTGTTTCCACCCACTTTTTGGCAACTCTACTATAAAGTCCATTGCAATCACTTCCCATGGCCTCATTGGCTCTGCCACTATTTGCAGCAGTCCGGGGGGTTTCCCCAGTTGTCTCTTTATTGTGGTACAGATGGTGCAACTTTTCACATAACTATCCACATCTTTCTTCATGCCAGGCCATCAGAATTGCCTCGGGACTAAGTGTGAAGTCTTTAGGAACCCAAAGTGGCCTGCTGGTTTGGCATCATGGCTCCTCTGGAGAACTAGGATACATAGGGATTCTGGAACATAGAGTTTTGTCCCCTTCCATGCAAGGTCATCTCTTTTCGTCAAGATGTGTTGGTTGTTTTGGAACCAGGGGTCTGCTAGCAGCTCAGTTTTGAGTCCTGTGGTTATGTCGCTTGCAGGTTGGCCTCGCTGGTCACGGTGTTGCTGCCTGGTGGTTACTTGGGCAGCTGTTTGAGTAGAATGAATAATGGCATCCACCACATGCTCCCGTTCTCATTTGTATTGAGGCATGCAGGAGAGGGCATCAGCTAGAAAGTTTCTCCCACCTGGAATTTTCTTTAAGAAAAACTCAAAATAGTTGAAGTATTGAGCCCATCCGACTTGTTTGGGTGATAGTTTCCGTGGGGTCCTAAGTGCTTCCAGATTTTTGTGGTCGGTCCAGACTGTGAATGGTTTCTGGCTCCCCTCCAACAGGTGTCTCCAGGTTAGCAATGCCCATCTCACTGCGAAAGCCTCCTTTTCCCACACGGCCCATGTTCTCTCCGTGTCTGTGAGCTTGCGGGAGGTATAGGCGCAGGGTTTTAAGTTTCCTTGGTTGTTTCTTTGGAGTAGCACTGCTCCCACTGCCACATTGCTGGCATCTACTTGGATCCCGAAAGGTTGCTCAGGGTCAGGATGCTTCAATACCAGCTCTTTTGCAAACATTTCTTTTAGCGTTTCGAATGCCTCTTGGCAGGTTAGGTCTCACTGTAGGGGTTTTCCCAGACGAGGTTTCATTCCTAAGCTCCCTGTCTTCAGGAGGTCTGTCAGGGAATTGCCTGTAGAAATTTGTGAACCGTAGGAAGCTTTGTAGTTGTCTGCGGGTACAAGGGGGTTGCCACCTTAGGACGGCTTGCACTTTGGCTGGGTCCATCTCTATTCTCATTTGACACTCAGTAACCCAGGTAGTCTAGCCGTGCATGGTGGAATTCACATTTTGATACCTTGATGTACAGGTTGGCTGCCAGAAGTTTTTCCAGTACTTGGCGGACCAAAGGTACATGGTCTTCAATGGTCTCAGTGTAGGTAAGGATGTCATCTAGGTAGACAAGGACCCCCTTGTAGAGGTGCTCATGCAACACCTCGTTTATGAGCTGCATGAATACTGCTGGGGCCCCCTGCAGTTCGAAAGGCATCACTTTGAATTGGAAACTCCCTAGGGGAAAGTTCAATGCTGTTTTCCACTCATCTCCCTCTCTGATATGTACTCGGTAGTATGCTTCTCTGAGGGCTAGTTTGGTGAAGACTTTTCCCTTGGCCAAGTGAGATAGCATATCTTTCATGAGGGGGAGGTGGTATAGGTTGTGTACGCACACGACATTTGTCCCTCAAAAATCCACACACAGCCTCATAGTTCCGTCTTTTTTCTTTTTGAAGAGGACTAGTGCAGTGGCCCGTGGTTTGGCTGGCTCAATGAACCCCCTTGCAAGATTTTTGTCTATGTATTTGCACATCTCTTGCATTTCTGGGGGCATCATGGCATACAGTTTGGGCTTGGGTAATTTTGCCCCGGGGATGAGTTCAATTGCACAGTCCGTCTCCCAGTGGGGAGGCAGAAAATCGCACTCAGCCTCGCTGAATACGTCCGCGAGGTCCTGATATTCTATCAGAATCAGTTCAGTCTCTGGGGTTTTGTCAGATGTGGTTGCCAGTTGTTCTTGTGGGCTCTCTTGGGAGGTTTCCAGCATGGGTGGCATTTCTGCTTGCTGGTGGGGGAGGGGTTGAGGGCCCCTTGATATCCTAAGTCTGCGGGTACCCGCTTGCCACCAGATAATCGGTCCCCACTTGTCTAGCCAGGAAAGTCCCAGTATGACTGCATCTGTCATTTTGGGGGCTATTATGAATCGAATTACTTCCCAGTGATCCGCTAATTCTAGTCTCACTGGTTCAGTTAGGTGGGTGGCATAAGCTCCTCCCATTAGGGACCCATCAACCTGCTCAAACTGGATCGGGTGGGCCACTCTTTTTGCTCTGATCCCCAGTTTCAGGACTGTGGTTAGGTTGATCAAGCACCTTGTGCAGCCTGAGTCTATTAGGGCTTGAAAATCCCCCTGGTTTCCTGTTTTTAGAGCTGTGAGGTGTATTGGAAAAAGGAAAGGGTGAATTGATTCACTCACTATTGGGTCATTTTCTCCCTTGTCCTTGCTGTCATATAATTCAGGTGACTGATTGTTGTTGCTTGAGGTTCCACCACTTTTACTTGAGAAGGAAGGGGCCTCTGCAGCTTGGAGGGCTTTCCCGGATGTGTTGGGGGTCTGTGTAGGGCCTCATTCTGATTTTGCCCTAGGCAATGGGTCTGACCTTGGTTTTGGGGCTGGGGTTGGGTATGCAGGTGCCATGTGGCCCATCCCCCCACATCTGTAGCATTTCAAGGGACCTCGAGGGAGGGCTGGTCTCAGGGCCTGCTCTGGTGCTGTGGTTCCCCACTGGCTGGGTGGTCTCAGGTCAGGTTGATCTCTCTCTTTTGTCCCTGGTTGCTTTCTCATGTCATTGGTGTGCAGCCCACTGTTGACTCTTGTTGCTACTTGGAACCAATCAGAGAGTTGATTTGGGATGTCGCAGTATGCAGTTACCTGGGCAATTTGCTTGTCCAGACTTGTTCTGAAAAAGTACATGAGCAGCCATTCTTGTAAAGGGGGTAACTTTCCTATGACCCTCCTAAATTCACAGATGTGCTCTTTGATGGGGCAGTCTCTCTGATTTAGGTTGCTGAGTTCCTCTTCCGCATATGGGTCCTTCTCCTCCCCCTCCTCAAACCTGGCTTCTAGCAGTTGCAGGAAGTCATCTATGTCTTGCAGTTGGGGGGGATCTTCTCTTGTGGGGGGCTGCTAGCCATTCCCTTGCTTCTCCCTCTAGACACTGCAATGGTATTCACCATGGCTCTGGGGGATGGGTAGAAGTGCCCATAGCATTCTAGGTGGGTTTTAGCTGAATCAAGGAATAGGGCTAGCTGGTCTGAATCTCCATCAAACTTTCCCCTGAATTGGGGTGGGTCATTCAGCACTACTCCGCCTACCTCCTGTTGGCTTCTATATGCTTGTGTCTGATATGGCTGGCCATCTTCCTCTCCTCTAGTTTGGAGGGAGGGAGGGGTTTTCCTGCTTTGGGCAGTCTTCCTGTTGTGTAAATCCTTTTTTTAAAGTTTGTGTTTTGGCTCTCTGTTAAGCTCCCAAAAGTCAACCTAATTAATTTACGAGCCTCGAGACAAAGTTCAAAACAATTCCCATCATTTATTAGGATCGACATTCTGGCTTGAGCTCCGGTGGAGCCAAAACTGTTGTTGTGGTGAAGAATGATGTGAGGCAGGAATTAGCTTGATGGGAAAGCACACAGACCAGCTGTTGGGAGCTTCTCCATGGGAAGGCACCCAGAACAGATGTTCAGAGCTCCCTTTTATTTGTCATAAATTGTTTACGTAGCAGAAGCTGATTCATTGATCAAAGTGCACTTGTAATGGTTAGCTAAACAAAGCTCATGGTTAATACAAAGCTCATGGTTAATATAAAGCTTATGGTTAATGCCTATCCATATGTACAGTTCAAAGTTTAGTGCTGCAAGCGATGTAATGTGCTTAAGTGCCAATTCTTAAGTTTCACTCTCTTTGAAGAATTAATCATGAAGGATCACTATGTTGATTGTTGCTTTCTTCAGTGTAGTTTGCCAGCCACTGAGAAAACAATAATCTCCACAAAAACTGCTTTCACTTCATTGCATTTGAACTTTGCCCTTGTATCCCCCTCCCCTCTGCCTGGTAATAAATCATGTTAACCAATTAGCAATCAGTAATTGAATCTATCCATGCGCATTACAGGCCAGCTTGGAATTTCCCTCTAACCACAAAAATTCTCATTTCTCTATGTCAACTTGATAAAAAGTCATGGTGATGTTTTTTGTGAGTTGACACAAGCATTATAAAGAAAATCACATGGAATTTAAAAAACCTTTAAACTGAACATAATTCCAAGGACATGTCCATGCTGCTTTCTTGTCGTCAGGATGGAAGTGGTGATCATTGTCTTCCAGAATGATTTCCCTCTGCCCAATCTTGCCTAAAGTCTGATTACTTAAAGTTGTAACCAGGCCTAATGTTGTTTATTTTAGACAAGGATGGTTAAATGCCATTAAGCTGCATGTCCTACTAAACATGTGTCAGTAGTTTAATTAATTGCTAATTGCAACTCCCATCTTTTTCAGTTAGTGAGGCCACAAGCTGCTATCCTAATCAGAGAATGATAAATCTGTTGCCCAGCACAGAGAGGTAAGGAGTATACATTAATTTTGTTCCCCAACATTGTGCTTCAATGTATCCAGTTCAAGACTTTGGCCTTCTGAAATATGAAATTTCCAGTGCTTTTCAAATTTGTTAGGCAGGGATGAATTGCCTTGTTCAGCCTGTGTTTTCTATTTGTGTCCTAACTGGGGACTGCAGTGGTTGTGACATCAGAAGTATAAAAAGATAAAAGTAAAGGTTCCCCTTGTAGATATGTGCTAGTTGTTCCCAATTCTAGGGAGTGGTGCTCATCTCTGTTTTAAAGCCAAAGAGCCAGTGCTATCCAAAGATGTCTCTGTGGTCATGTTGCAGGCATGACTAAATGCCAAAGGCACACAGAACACTGTTATCTTCCCACCAAAGGTGGTTCCTATTTTTCTACTTGCATTTTACATGCTTTCAAACTGCTAGGTTGGCAGAAGCTGGGACAAGTAACAGGAGCTCACTCCATTATATGGTGCTAGAGAGTCGAACTGCCGAACTGCCCACCTTTCTGATTGACAGGCTGTCTTAGCCACTGAGCTTCTGCATCCCTCATCAGAAGTAAAGAAAAGGCTACATATTTTATGATTTATGGAAGGGGAATTAAGTCATAAAATGGGGTCTGCACCCAATTTTGTCCCCAATAGTAAACATTGGCTGCTGTTTTTTGGGGAGTGGGGATGTAACCCCTAAATGGCCTAGGCCTACCTACCTGAGTGTATAAATTCCTTGTATATTATGAACCAGTCAATCTATAACTGTCCTCTTTAGTACATCTTCTGCCTCTTGAAAGGCAGTGTCAGGCTATATTTCTGAAATGGTCAGACATTTACTTCTATCTGAATCAACTCAGTTAATATCATTCTACAGGTAGTTTCCAATTTACTATTGGTCACTTGATGACCACTTAAAGTTATGACAAACCCTGAAAAAGCTAATTGCAATCCAGATTTGAAGTTCTGACCTCCTCCCCTCCCCACAGTCATGTGACTGTATATTGGGCAGTCAGTAACCAGCCCACATTTACAGCTATTTGCTGTCATGTGACTACCATATTTTTCGGAGTATAAGACGCACCTTTTTTCCTCTAAAAAGAGGCTGAAAATCTGGGTGTGTCTTATACATTGAATACAGCATTTTTTGCCTCCTGGAACCCCACCCCCTTCACCAAACTGGCTGTGCCTAGTCTTGTGGAGGCTTCCAGAGAGCCCCTGAGGGCTGGGGAGGGCAGAAATTAGCCTCAAACGGGCCGTTTCCCCCTCCCCCAGCAGCACTCTATAAGCCTCCATAGGACTATGCATGCAATTTATTTGACCCAAAAATGGCCCATTTTTGTGATAAATGGGGCAGTTTTTTGCCCCCCCCCACTCCCCCCAGGAGCATTCTGCAAGCCATGCTTTTTATTTGAAGAAAATCGGCCCCGTTTTCACGGAGAAAGAGTATTTAGAAGAAGTATGCAAAGCGCAAAAAACCCCTTTTTGCCTCCTGGAACCCCGCCCCCTTCACCAAACTGGCTGTGCCGAGATTTATGGAGGCAGCTCCTGGGTAAACGGGGTGGTATTTTTGCTCATTTTTCACCCCCCCCCTAGGAGCACTCTGCAAGCCCCCCAAGGCTACTTATGCTTTTTATTAAAAAAAAAACAGCCTCATTTTCACGGAGAAATGGGCTATTTTGGAAGTTTGCCGAGTGCAAAGGCTCCCCCCCCACCTTTCGGGAGACTCTTTAACTTTTTCTGAGCAAGCAGAAACGAAGTTTTAAGGTTTGTCTGCGATTTCCTTCTGCAGGACATAAATAAATACACCTGAGAACATCAACCTACCTACCTAATCTCTCTCTCTCTCTCTCTCCCTCCCTACCTACTATATTTCTCCCTTTCTCTCTCTCTCTATCCTTCTACCTTCCTAACTACAGACACACACACTCCCTCCCTATTTACTGTATTTCTCTCTCTCTCTCTCTCTCTCTCTCTCTCTCTCTCTCTCTCTCTCTCTCTCTCTCTCTCTCTCTCTCTCTCTCTCTCTCTCTATATATATATATATATATATATATATATATATATATATATATATATATATATATATATATATATATATATATATATATATACTTCTACCTACACACACACACTCTCTTCCATCCTACCTACTGTATTTCTCTCTCTCTATTTCTCTCATCCTTCTACCTATCTACCTACCTACCTACCTACAGTACACACACACATTCTCCCTCTCCCCCTACATACCTATTGTATTTCTCTCTCTCTTTCTATTTCTCTCTCTATCCTTCTATCTACCTACCTACACACACTCTCTCTCTCCCTCCCTACCTACCTACTGTATTTCTCTCTCCCCCCTTTTATCTACCTACCTACCTACACAGACTCTCTCTCCCTCCCTACCTACTGTATTTCTCTCTCCCTCTCTATTTCTCTCTCTCTATCCCTTTACCTACCTACCTACTCTCTCCCTCCCTCCCTTCCTACTGTATTTCTCTCTATTTCTCTCTCTCTCTATCCCTTTATCTACCTACCTTACATATTTCTCTTTCTTTCTATCCCTCTCCCCCCCTCTATCTACCTACCTACCTACTTTTTTTTGTAATTTGCCTCTTCAAAACCTTGGTGCATCTTATACTCCGGTGCGTCTTATACTCCGAAAAATACGGTATATGCAATGTCAAATTTTGGACATAAAACAAAAAGTGAACAATGGGTTTGCTTAATGACTGTGGCATTTGTTTTACAATCACATTTAATGATCACCTAAAAGATAATAAGATTGGTCACAGTCAAGTTATGATCCGTAATGATCCTCATTACTTACAACCAAAATTTTGGGTACTTGAGCTTTAATATCAAATGATTCGACTGACATGTGGTGGGTCTGAGAGATGCAAGCACTTTGTCCATAACCTCAGATGTCAGAAGCTTATCTAAAAAAAGAAGATTAGACAGGTGCTTTTGACATCTTCAAATATTATTTTAATTATGGCATATGTTCTGTACAGGTACGGTTTTTTCCTTCAAATATATAGCATTTTTTTCATAAAAAGTAGTGGAGAGTTCAAGAACTCTTACTACCACATCATATATGCAGTATCATTTTTTATTCTTAGGTTATATTTGCTTTCAGTTTTATGTTATTGGTGTTCTAGCTGCCTTATGGCTGGTTTATGCTTTCAGAAGCTCTAAGCAATTAGATAGCATTTCAACCTATATATAATAAAGGGGTCTTCAGCAGTGATTATGTTGATAACTCTTTCCATTTTTTTTCTATGGAAAGAAAGTGCATTATGGTCCTTGGTTTTGGAAAAGTTCTTTTGCTGCAGTAACTTCCATAGTACAGGTAGTCCTTGAATATTCAGTGGGATTATACTGAACATGAATTAATGTAATACATTAATTCAAATAACTACTTGGGAGAGTGGCATAGGGTCAATGCTTCTTGCAAAATGCCAGACAGCTGAATCTAAAATATGTGTGTCTATACCTGTAATGGCTTCTCTCCTAACCTAAGAAAGTAAAGACTCTTGAAACAAATTATTTCAAAAGGATCCTTTAATTAAGCAGGATGGTAACCATTAGAAGCAAAGAAGTATCTAAAAGCCTTTAGGCTATGCAAGTGGGATTTTACTGATAATGACCCCTCCCCTCTGTCAGAATGCAAATTCTGGCCAATACACAAGTGTGAAACTGTTCCCTTGACTTTTCTACTATGACAATCGAATAAACCCTACATTCCCATGACTATCTCTAGTTTGACATTAGAGTAAGATATCCCACATGGCTATTATAAACATTCCTCCAGAGATGCTGGGACCTCCATTTTCCAGCGACAGGAAAGCAGTCATAAATCTCAGTTGTTGTAGGAGCTGCTAGTAATTTAATTCCGAGGCCTCCCTCCTCCCAATTGAATGGCAGTATCATGTAAGGGATCTTACAATACCAATTGCTTGTGTTGCATCTGCAATGGTGGCTTTTATGTCTTTGCAGATAATTACTTTCATGTTAGTTCATTTGCAGTTGGGGTTTATATGAATCTTATGTAAAATGGATATGTGAGTCACCATGTATGAGTTGTGTGGCATATTTAATAAATAAATAAATAAAACTTTAAGTAGTGGCTCAGTCAATATCCGACTGTTCTAAATATATTAGTAATGTCAGAATAATACCATATTTTAAATAACAAATAATGAGTTCTGAAGCATATCAGCTAATTGTACAATTACAGGTAGTCCTCAGCTTATGACCACAATTGAGCCCAAAATTTCTATTGCTAAAAGAGACAGTTGTTAAATGAGTTTTGCTTCATTTTAATATCTTTCTTGCCGCAGTTGTTAAATGAATCCCTGCAGTTAAGTTAGGCACAGTTGTTAAGTGACTCTGGTTTCCCCATTGACTTTGTTTGTCAGAAGGTTGCAGAAGGTCATCAGATGGCATGGGACCATGCAATTGTCAGATATGACTCAGTTGGCAAGCATTTAAATTTTGATCACATGACCATTGGGATGCTGCAATAATCATATGTGAAAAACGGTCATGTCACTTTTGTCACTGCTGTTGTAACTTTGAACAGTCACTAAATGAATTGTTTTAAGTGGAGGATTACTTGTATTTTGCAAATATATAATTAACTCAATAAACTTTAGTTAATTTCAGAGCAATAACAATTTCTTCCCTAATACCATTAAAAGAAAATATTCTGTTCTATAAACCAAACTATAATATCCGATACCCCTCAGAAGCATGCATGGTGGTTATTCCAAGTAGATTAGAGAAAGGATCTAATTTAGTTGGGATACTGGTCAATTTTCTGGACAATGAGTAATAATTACAGATTGAGACTCTATTATGAACTAAGTGGTAATTAATTTTAAGACAAATCTAATATCACTGTGTTTGAAGCCCTTTACCCTATGTAAGACTGCAAGTGTGTATTTTCCTTTATATACTGAATCTCTCTTAAAAACTAAAGTTGTCACCAATGAAAACAATACCATTTTCACAATTACTCTTAATATAGTGATTATAGCTCATTTAAACATTATTGGAAAAAGTTAAAGATAATATATGCTATGATTTGTTTTATGCTTGTTTGTAATTAAAAATGAAATAAATAAACCTGATAAAATAGTCAGTAATGTGATATTTTTTATTTGTTTTAGACTTGTTACAAATATTGACAGATAAAGCAAGATGACCTCTGAAGTAACAGAGTTTAGGTACAGATTCAATCTGTATACAAAATTTACAGAAATGAAGTCTATACGAGAGTTCCATTTAAATATTTTTTTTAGGGTTAAATAAGATGAAAGGAATGCTTTTTAAATATTTTTTCTAGGAAATTTAAATTTACAGATCCTGAATTTAATAAAGAAATAAGTGGGAATGAGCAACATGACATCTTTGAAAAGTAGGATCTAAAAGCAAACTAGTTGGGAGCTTATTGTTTAAATCTACTCAACATGACAATTGAGGAATGATAGTACCAGAGCAGTTTCATGGCTCTGGCAAAGTAGGAAATAAGTTCCTCTTATATATAAGAATCCAAGTACTAAATACCATTGGCAAGAAATTTATATCAGATCTTCTTTCCAAACTCTGATGTAAGAACCAGAAACTTTATTGCCTCAAAATAAGAGTAAAATGCTTGGTAAACCAGCTAATCTTCTTAAGTATCCCTTTGACTCGGATGTTCTACCTTTGGAGAAACAAGTTGTTCATATTAGGAAAGTTCTCTAACAAAATCATGGATTGCAAACAGTCAATTTAAGGGAGCTTCAGTTTAGTTGAATTTAGTTTAACTTATATGCAGCATGTTTTACACTCTTCAAACAGATTGCTCAGTTTTTTATTTGCAACCTTTTCATCATGTAATGCATTGGACTGTGTAGAAAGATTACATGGGAAAAAATCAAGCTTTCACTACATCAATCTGCAGCCTAAATATGATTGATATGATTTTGTAGATCGTTGGTAAGAACTATCAGGGGGGGTGTTGGTGGGGTGTCACAATGAATGGGTAAAATACTCTGGTATATATCTGAAAATGTTCCTATGTTAATATGGTCATCCAACAGATGAAGGACAAGAATTCCTGACAAGAATGCAGATAACAAGGCAAGCATTAACTTCAGTTCAGACTAAATCATACTGTCGTAATTTGTTCTAACATTAAAATATATATCTTTATATAAAAAAGAATAATCTAAATGTAAACATTATTACTTTTGAGGATTGAAGCCAGATCATGACAGAATAATTATTTTATATTGTAACATACACATTTTATGATTTCTTTTAAATAGTAAGATAATTCTTTGCACATTTGGCACAAGTAAAGTTTATAAAAACCAAGTGATATACATTGAGGGAGGGATTTTCCCCCTCTTTTTTTTTTTTTGCAATGCCTAAACAAGAAACATTTTTCTCAGAAAAGACTGAATAATATAAATTTTAAACACAGTAGTTGCTTTTCATGCCTCTTATATAAAACATTCTATTCTATACTCATTTTGCTTATATCACACTAACAGAAAAGGACCAATATATTATCTATTAAAATTAGTCATGTTGGATTCAACATTACATACACAATATTAGCTATAAGTGTAATTGAAAAAATATGTAAATCATCTGTCATTTCATTCCAATTTCATTGTAATTTTAGTACAATGACAATAAAGATGATGATGATGATGATGATGATGATGATGATGATGATGATGATGATGATGATGATTAAATTAACGTAGATCTGCAGAATTAGGAGTCAATCTTGCACAAACACTGAAAAAAGTGTGGATTGAAAGTGAGTAATTTACAATAGTATAGGAGCCTAATTTTGCTGAGGAACATTTACTAGATTATGCATATATGGATATCTGTATATTATAGACAAAATCCTGTCATCAGATTAGTTGTCCCACAAAAGAAAATAACAGTCGCATGCCTGTAGATCAAGGGTCCCCAACCTTTTTTGCACCAGGGACCGGTTTCATTTTTAAAAAAATTCTGCGGACCGGCTGGCCTAGAGGAGGAGGAGGGGAGGGGGAACAGGTGGCGCATGCGCATGTGGGGGGGGGGGATCTTTAAATAGATCTTTAAATAGATCTTTAACCTGGTTAACCTAAAAGGTAGCTTGAGGTGGAAGGAAATAGGAAAATAGATTATTTCCTTTCCTTTCCTTCCTTCCATTGCCTCCCTCCCTCCCTCCCTTCCTTCCCTCCCTCCCTCCTACCCTCCATCCCTTTCCTTCCTTCCTTCCTTCCTTCCCTCCCTCCCTCCCTCCTACCCTCCATCCCTTTCCTTCCTTCCTTCCTTCCTTCCTTCCTTCCTTCCTTCCTTCCCTCCCTCTCCTTCCTTTCTTCCTTCCTTCCTTCCTTCCTTCTTTCTTCCTTCTTTCACCCCTCCCTTCCTCCTCCCTCCCCCTTCTTTCCTTCACTCCCTCCCTCCCACCATTCATCTTTTTCTATTTTTCTTTCTTTCTCTTTCTCTGTTTCTCTCTCTCTCTGTATCTGTCGCTCTCTTCCCTCCACCCACCTCTGTCACTCTGTGTTTGTGTGTGTGATTACCTCTCTCCCTCTCTCTCTATTTCTGCCTCTCTAAGTCTGTCGCTCTGTGTGCCTGTCATTCTCTCCCTCCCTCCCTCCCCCCCCCCAAAGCAGCAGAGGGGAAGTTATCCCGCAACGGGCGAGCGAGCGGACGGAGGACCCGAGCTGCTGCTACCTTAAGTGTCGCCGAGGCCATCCGGGCACCACACGCGGCTCGAAGAGAGTTGGGCGTGCGCGCCCGGATGGTGCTTAAGGTAGCCACAGCTCGGGTCCTCCGCCCGCCCGCCCACCCGGGATGAGGCAGCCATAACCTCCTCACTGACATGCTGGCTCCTCCGGGAAGCCCCGGAAAGTGCACCGCCACCCCGTCGGAAGGAGCTGTTGGAGGCGCTCTCGGCCATCCTCTGCCCAGGGGGCTGCTCCCTCCTCCTCCTCTCCGGCCCTGCGGCCCGGGTCTTATGAAGCCACGGACCGGCACCGGTCCGCGGACCGGGGGTTGGGGACCCCTGCTGTAGATGACATATTTTTTTCTGTGAAAAAGAGAAACCAAATAATCAAATATCAATAGAAATTTTAGACAAGCGACAAGGAATGCACAATAAAATTAATGGAACTATCATTGGTGTAGTTCTATAGTTGTATAATAATGTCCTATGCTTTTTGTAGTCAGAAGTAACTCCAATTAAAACCAGCAGGGCCAGTTTCTAGACATTGTGTTTAGTACTGAAGACCAAATCTTTTTTTAAAGACATTTCAACAGTGGTGAAGATTTGGGTTTTTCCTAGTTAATTCATGCTTTCAGGGTGAAATGAATGTTTTAAAGGGTTAATTGCTGTGCAATTTATATAAGTTCTTATGAAAATAGAGCACAAAAGTGCAATCAGGTAGACATCATGACTGACTCTAAAGCTATACATGGAAGCTAATTCTTTGTATGCATTCAGGCAAAATTTAATGTATTATTTCTTGTTTTAAAATTTCCAATATGCTCAATTCTGTTGTCTAGATATTTGCTCATGCAACTGATAAGATATAAATGAGTGGCCAGTTTTAATGATACCAGCTAGCCATGGGAATTAATGAAATGTTTCATTTGTCTAAATTTTGGGAATTGCAGATACTTAAGCCAATCTATTTTTACAAGCTTTAATATAAACAAAAGAGCCAAGATAATTTATGCACTAAAAGGCACTAACAACCTTCTGGACCCCAAAATACATGATTATACACTTTTAGAAACATTAATGTTAAGAGAATGATCACATATACTTTATAATTGAAGAGGTTTCTATAACTAGAGATGGAATAATGTTTATTGATTTAAAACCTGCCTTTTGGAATAGATTTTTAAATGCTAGATTTTGAGTTCTAACAGTTGAAACTAGTATTTGCCTCAAGTGGGAATACAATTGGGTCTATAACTGGCTTCACTATTTTTTGAGGATGGAAGAGATTTCAATTAATTTGGTTGAAAATATATTTAATTAAGCACATTTGTCTATTGATATGAAGTTAGGGCATTTGTATAATGACTAGTAGAATATGCCGTAGTGGAATGGAGGTAGAAAATAAAAAATGGGAAATATTTTCCTTCCTATGCTTTCTGACCATCCTGCTTCTCAGTTTATTTCAGGATTACCAGTTATTCTTGAAATTCTTATTGTTCTGATAATGTCATGCATTACTGCAAATACCTGAATACTAAGATACCAGGAAATATGTATCACAGAATAGCATATAATTTAATATTTTCTTTTGCCTTCAAATGAGGCAATGACTAACATTAACTGAGAATAATACAAAAAATGCAGGCTGTACTTTAGTACAATTGACAGTGTGAATAAAAGTGCATCGTAAAACATGAAGCCTTGAAACTTGCTGTAATTCCTGGAGTCTCTTTAGAACTTTAAGGCAGAGTTTCGATGAGCAGACCACAATATTGAAGATCTTGATCATCTTTCTCAACAAGGTATCCAAACAAAGTCCTATTGCTGAGGCATTGTAGATTGTTGAGAATCATTTATCTTTTTAGTGGATGTATATAATGGCTGTTACCGTATATAAAGGCACTCTAGTGTGCAGCCCTGGGCAGTGTGTCATTGGCAGTAGAATTTTGTAATTCTAATACATTACAGAAGAGCCTATAGTTGGTTCCTAAAATAGAAAAGATATGAAGAAATATTTAATAAAACAATAAAAATGTGGAAGTTCTTTTTAAAAGACAGTTGCAAATAAGATTGGCCAACCTTTTGGGTATTCTTTGTTTTTGTCATATTTATATAGTGTCAGGCATTTCCTGAAATATTTTCCTCTAAAGAGGATTTAGAATCTTTTAGGTTTGAAGTCTCTGGAAGAAAATCTTGAAGATAAATAGGAAGCATCCTATCAGAATACCTTATCTGGTTAACCCCAAGAGATATATTAGAAGAAATCTATTCCACCTACAGTGATTTTGGGCTGACAGATGATTTGAGATCACTGGTTATCATATAAAAGATTTTTGTAATTGTTTTTCTCATTGATCTCTTTTCTCCTAATATCTGGGAATGGATGTTAAACTTTTATTTAATACTTACCATCAAATCCTTAGCAATGATCTTTTCTTTTTTTGTTCTTTGTGTCAGAGATCCTTGAAGTATGAAATTCCTGTTAAATGTTCTAATAGAAGAAACTGGAGATGCAGCCATGTTTTCACCTGAAAAACATTTGCCAACTTCTTTCACAATTATATTTGATTTCAAACATATGGATAGCGGAGGCGAAATATGTAACTGCTAGGCTTTAAATTTTTCTTGTTTAGATGTTTCTGATTATATATTAAGATGAACAGCTGCACAAATAGCAGTTTCTACTATGAACAGATATGGGAGTTAAAGAATAATAGCAGCTTTTCTAATCATGCAATTGTTCGATCTAAAATAAATACATGTTTATTTATATTTATTTATTTATTTAATTTGATTTGTATAGCACCCTGTCTCCGACTCAGGGCGGTGCACAGGGAAAATAAAAGGTACATTTAAATACAGTCAATAGATAAATGTAAAGTTAAATTAAATAAATTTAACCTGAGTTAGAATAAACTTAAGAAACCCTATTAAAATGATAGTAAAAAACAAACTATGCCAGGCCGGCCGCATGAAAAAAGTAAGTCTTTCATGCTTTATGGAAGAGGCGAAGGTCTGTGGTAGTGCGAAGGTCGGGGGGCAGATCGTTCCAGAGGGCTGGACCCGCCACAGAGAAGACCCTTCCCCTGGGAGCCACTAGTCGGCATTGTCCAGTGGACGGCACCCTGAGGAGGCCCTCCCCCTGGGAGCGGACAGGTCAGATGGAGGTATGAGGCAGGAGGCGGTTCTGCAAATAACCAGGACCCATGCCATGGAGCGCTTTGAAGATGGTTACCAAAACCTTGAAGCGCACCCGGAAAGCCACAGGCAGCCAGTGCAGCTCGCGCAGGACAGGTGTTATATGGGAGTGTCTTGGTGCTCCCAAGATTCCCCGCGCGGCCGCATTCTGCACTAACTGGAGCCTCTGAGTGCACCTCAAGGGAAGCCCCATGTAGAGAGCATTGCAGTAGTCTAGGCAGGAAATGACAAGAGCTTGCGTGACTGTGCGCAGGGCATCATGATCCAGAAAGGGGCGCAACTGGCGTATCAGGTAAACTTGATAAAAGGCCCCCCTGGCTACGGTTGTCAGATGGTCATCCAAGGACAGCCGAGAGTCCAGGAGAACACCCAAGTTGCGAGCCCTCTCTGCAGGGGCCAATGACTCGCCCCCAATAGCCAGGGATGGAGCCAACTGGCTATGTCGTGGCGCCGGAAGCCACAGCCATTCGGTCTTGGAGGGGTTGAGTCGTAGCCCATTCCTCCCCATCCAGACTCGCACGGCCTCCAGACACCGGGACATCATTTCAATGGCATCATTGGGATAGTTAGGGGTAGAGATGTACAACTGGGTGTCATCAGCGTACAGATGGAACTTAATCCCCAAACCACGGATGATCTCACCCAGCGGCTTCATGTAGATGTTAAACAGGAGAGGCGAGAGGACCGACCATTGCGGCACCCCACAAGTGAGGGGCCTTGAAGTCGATCTCTGCCAACACAAATTGCGATCAGTCGGAGAGGTAGGAGGAGAACCACCAAAGTACGGTTCCCCCCAACCCTAACCCCTCCAGCCCGTGCATTACGATACCATGGTCGATGGTATTGAAAGCCACTGAGAGATCCAATAGGACCAGGATAGAGGAGCAACCCCTATCCCGAGCCCTCCAGAGATCATCTACCAATGCGACCAATGCCGTCTCTGTGCTGTGTCCGGTCCGGAAGCCGGACTGGCATGAGTCTAGATAGGCAGTTTCCTCCAGGTACTGGGGGAATTGTCGTGCCACCACTCTCAATAACCTTTGCCAAAAAGGGAAGGTTGGAGACGATAGTTGGATAATAGAGTTGGGTCCAGGGAGGGCTTCTTGAGGAGGGGCTTCACCACCGCCTCTTTAAAGATGGCTGGCAAGAACCCCTCGCTCAAAGAAGCATTTACAATTCCCTGGAGCCAGCCTCGTGTAACCTCCCGGTTGGTCAGTACAAGCCAGGAGGGACATGGGTCCAATAAACATGTAGTGGCCTTCAACTGCCTCAGTATCCTGTCCATGCCATTGGGGGTCACGGGGTCAAACTATTCCCAAACAATGGTCTCAGGGCCTATCTCTGTCATCCCGTCCAGACTAGTCCAATTGGAGGCTAGCTCGCTCCGGATCTGAACGATTTTATCCTGCAGATAAGATCCAAATTCCTCTGCACGGCCCTGTAAGGGAGCCTCCCACGGCCTCTGGTGGAGGAGGGCGCGGGTCACCCTAAACAGGGCGGCAGGGCGGTTATCTGCGGATGCGATGAGGGTGGCGAAATGGTCTCGTTTCGCCAGTTTTATCGCCACTAAGTAGGTCCGCAAATGCGACCTTACCCGTGTTCGGTCAGATTCGGCACGGGTAGACCTCCAGATGCTCTCTAGGCATCTCTTCTGGCATTTCATTTCCCTCAGCCCCTCGGAGAACCAAGGAGCCAAGGTAGATTGACGCCGAGTGAGAGGCCGCAAAGGCACGACCCGGTCCAGGGCCCCCGCGGCCGCACTATTCCAGGTGGCCCCTAGGTCCTCAGTCGGGTCGCGGGCCAAGGATTCAGGTATTGGCCCAAGCTCCATCTGGAACCTTTCGGGATCCATCAGGTGCTTGGGGCGGAACCATATTGGCACTTCTGGTTCTGCCTCCCCACGGTGGGGTGTAGCGGTTGGAAAGCGGAGGAGAGAGTGATCTGACTATGACAAGGGTTCTATGACTAATTCCTCTAATCCTAGATCACTCGTCCACTGGCCGGAGGCAAAAACAAGGTCCAGAGTGTGTCCCCCAGTGTGCGTGGGGCCATGAATTATTTGGGTCAGGTCCATGGCTGTCATGGAGGCCATGAACTCCCGGGCCACCTCAGATGTCCCGCCTACCGATGGCAGGTTGAAATCCCCCATGACTAAAAGCCTGGGGGTATCAACCACCACCTCAGCGATCACATCGAGGAGCTCGGGCAGGGCTGCTGAGACGTAGCGAGGAACCAGGTACACAATCAGCAAACCCAGCTGCCTCCCTTGACCCCACTTCACACAAAGGGACTCACAACTGGCTGTCTGCGGCACAGAGGTCTCCCTTGGCCCGTAAGTAGCGGGAGCACCCTCTCAATGATCCCCGGCTCCCGCCATACCTACCCCTCCCCCAGACCATCCTGATTGGAAGGCTCCCTGTTGACTCAACCTGAGCCCCCCTCCCAATATCGGACCTAACAACCTTTCCATCGAGATCGCGAACCGGCCTGGAGATGTTAATTTGTGGGGCAATTCCTTTACTCACATCTATTTTCCCATGTAACCCACCTCCCTCCCTGGGACCCCTTAAGAACCAAATTAAACAATTCCCTAAAAAGCTCCTTATGTTCCGTTTTCACCACCTCTCGGGATTTAAAATTCCGTCATCGAGGTGGGCCCTCGTTAGCGCTGAGGGCCAAATCTGCGAGAAAGGAGAATCTCGCAGGGCGAGGAGATCTGTTACTGAGTACATACGTTGCCCGGGGGGGCATTGCCATGGTGGAGTTAACCTTGGGGTTCTTGGGTGTGGCTTAGCCATGGTCCCTAGGTGGAAATCAACATTTTGTCTAAAGATGGTATCCAGTTATTTATCAGCTGAAAAGATGCAAGGGAAGACTGTCAGTCAATGGGGAGTAATGGTGAATGATGGGAGTCACCATGCAAAAGCAGTAGGCTAGCGTAGCAGACCAAGATGTTGAAATTAGGCTGTTCATCTTAAGGCTGTAGAGTCTGCTTCCGTGATAAGAATTGGTGGCAGGGAGGCAAAAGCAAGGGGCAGATGCACAGGGGTAAAAACAGAAGGCACAATAGGCAGACAACAAACATTGAGGACGACAGTGAAACAGTGGAGGTAGTCGTGATGATAATGCAGATAGTGTAGATAGTGACAAAGACAACCCGGGTGGTCGGGCGGTCAGCAGAGCAGAAGTTGGGATGAGCAGGAACAAAACAGCCAGCGACAAGGAGCACAGCAACACATAGCATAGCAACAGAGAGCGAAGCAGATGAAGCAATATGTTTTTACATAGGACAAACATTTTAAATTACAAACGATTACATGTATGACTATTAGTAAATACATTTCTCCTTTGCTTCAAACTTTAAACAGTATTTTCCTTCTTCTGACACTCATGATAAAATATTGGTATTATTGCTCTTCTTTGTACTAGTGAACATTCATTATTTACTTATCTCCTGTATTGCTGCTGGAAAACAATACTGTATAAGCATCTTTTTTGGAAGAGGGAAATATGTGATCAGTTTAATAAATATACAAAAGGAGAAAAATTATTACTGTTGTAAACATTTTAAATCCCTGTATTATGTAGCTGGATTAATAAAAAATATAGTTCAGGTAGCCCTCAAAATTTGAGTCAAAACTTTTTGCTGCTAAGCAAGACAGCTGTTGAGTTTTGCCCCATTTTATCACCTTTCTTTTTAAGTGAATCACTGCAATTGTTAAGTTAGTAAAACGATTATTAAGTGAATCTGGCTTCACCATTGATTTTTCTTATCAGTAGATTACAAAAAGTGACCACATGATGCCAGGACACTGCAACCATCATAAATATGAGTCAGTTGCCAATCATCTGAATTTTGATCATGTGACCATAAAAATGCTGCAATTGTCATAAATATAAAAAAACAGTCATAAGTCATTTTTTTCAGTGCCAGTGTAACTTTGAACTGTTATTAAAACGAACTGTTGAAAATCAAGGACTACCCCAGTTCACTAATTTTAGTGAATAGTTCCAGTTCATTAACTTTATTAAAAACTCAGTTTTATTCTTGTTGGGTTCAAACAAAAGCATATTGTAAAGATACATATTAATATGGGAAACACTTTGAAACTACTTTTAATGTTTAAAAATCTGGAAAGTCATATCTGAAATAATTATTTGTGATTGTTAAAAATGATTTTGGCAAAAGTATTTTGATTAGATATTTTTTAATTGTAAGTTACACAGAATCATATAACAAACATAGGTGGCATAGAAATATGACAAACTGATAAGTAAAGCAAGCAAACAAATAAACAAACAAACAAGATTAAGAAGCTTCCTAGGCACCACAATTTGATCATATTCCTTTTCAAAAGCTACCTACTTGAAGAAAGAAATTGGAAATCTATTTCTAGTGTTTCAAGCTGGATCAAATAGTATCCAAAGGAATCAGACAAGTTGCATTAGCAAAGATGCACTTTCAGAGAAAAATAAAAATGTGTTTTAAAAATTGATTTGTTTGTTTTCTTTTGATAATTGAATTTGAAAAATGCAGTGTGGTGTTTTGTTGGGAAGAGAATATATAGTCCAATATTTTGCACTAATACAGGTAGTCCTTGAGTTACAAATGTAATGGAGTCTGCCCATTCCATTTATAACCCAAGGATTCATGGGAGTGAATATCGTACCTTGAACGGGATCACTCCCCTCCTTTCACCCATGCATTTGCTAATCAAATGTTAAGTGCCCTTGAGGTATTTCATGGTGGGGCCTAATGGCGAACTGTTCTGCACCCTGGCCTTGGGTGGTTTCCCTGACCTACCTCATGAAGCCCACAATTGCTATCCCCCTACCTGACCTGCTGCGCCACTTAACTTGTGAAGATCTAGCAAGCAGTCCCTCTCCAGCCTCTTAGTTGCATGTGCCCCTCTGCATTTCAGCCTGCAACATGTCGGGCCAGGTCCGCAGAGGCCCAAATAGAGAGTTGGAGAGGCAGACTCACCTCCCATAAGCTCCATTTTGGGCTGCAATGGGCTGGGGAAGAACCGCAGAGGCCCGCAAAATTGAAGGGGAAGATTTGTCCCTCAGAAGCTCCATTTCAGCTGGCAACCTTCTGGGTGAGGCCTGCAGAGGCCCTAATGGAACTGCAGAGGGACAAACAGGGCTGAGAGGCTGGAGAGGAGACTATTTGCTAGATCTTCATCAGGTAGGTGACCTGGCATGGCAGTTTGGGTGGGTGGGTGGGTGGAAGTGTGGGGAGCATGAGGTCCAAACAGAATTTCCGAGGGGTGGAACAGTCCTGGCAACATTGGCTGGCAACATTCAGGACAAATGTTGCAGAGCCTCTGCATTTGTTTGTAAGAACAAACAACTGCTGTGGTGCTGTAAGATTCATAGTTTTGAGACTTGTTCACAAACACTAGGGTTCGCTTATCGTATAACTTTGAATGTTTGTTAAGGGAACACTTGTAGCCTGGGGATTATCTGTATGGAGTTGAATCCTGATATTATTTGGTCAGTAGTAGCAGTATATGATAGAAATAAATCATGTGTGAGAATAAATGTAACACTTAATGAATGTTTTTATATAGGAAAGGGAAAAATTAAATTCAAAATGTTGATGTGGTGGTTGTTGAATAATGTACAAAGTTTCTTGTATTAATACTTTCCCTCTCCTGATAGTCTAGGGACAATAGGAATCTCTAAGTTCTTTATTCCATTGTATATCAAATAGATTTATCTTCAATATAAGGATTACAAAAATTAATTGTACGGTGTTTTATGTCATAACATTTAATAATCATTTGTAGTAGATTAAATGAAAATGCTGCAAGTCCAGCTGCAATATCAATAGATGTTTTAATTGCAAATGTTGCCACTGAGCTGGTCAAATAATATTTGTCTTTTAAAGTGATAAATGGGTTTTAAAACCATCATTAATTACTAATAGATCCCAAGTACAAATTCTAGTTCTCATTCAATTTTTCCATATAATTTATTTAAAAAAAATTAATTTTGAGATGTGGATTTTCTATAACATTAATTTTTCATGAGGAAAACTGCCTAACCAAATGACATTTCCTAAAATAACACAATACTTTTTTCTGTGTTATGTAACAGAAATTTGAACATTTGAAATTAGTTTTTGTCCTAAGACACTTCACTCAATTAAAGGTGCAATATATGAACATTATAGAAGAACAAAAAAGGAAATTTCCAATAAGGAGAATTGCACAAAACGGAATTATTTTACATAAAAAGATCTAGTTAAGATTAATAAAACAAGTTTCCCCCTTTTTAATAAATAGTTACCGTATTTATCGGCGTATAACACGCACTTTTCCCCCCTGAAAATAGGGGGCAAATGATGTATGCGTGTTATACGCCGAAGCCATGTTTTTACAGTGGTCGGCAGCAGAGGGCCCGGCATGTCGGGGAGCTGCGCCGGACCCGTCCGGGCACCGGGCGCCCGCCTCCCTGTACGCGCGGCTCCACAGCCCCCTCGAGTGAGCGAACGGGCGGGCGGAATGCCCGGGGCTGTGGCTGCGCCGGAGCCACAGCCCCCTGGAGCGAGCGAACGGGCGGGGGGAAGGGCCAAAGAGGGGGCATCGGGCAGGGAAGCCGCGCGCATCTCCCCCGGCTCCCTCTGACAGCCACCACAGCACACGTTTCTCCTCCCTGTCGGAGGAAGCCGGCGGAGATACGCGCGGCTTCTCTGCCTTTCGCGCGGCCAGCGGAGATACGCGCGGCTTCTCTGCCTTTCGCGCGGCTTCTCTGCCTTTCGCGCGGCTTCTCTGCCCTTCCCAGAGCCTTGCGCCCGGCAGGGGCATCGGGCAGGGAAGCCGCGCGCATCTCCCCCGGCTCTCTCTGACAGCCACCACAGCACACGTTTCTCCTCCCTGTCGGAGGAAGCCGGCGGAGATACGCGCGGCTTCTCTGCCTTTCGCGCGGCTTCTCTGCCTTTCGCGCGGCTTCTCTGCCCTTCCCAGAGCCTTGCGCCCGGCAGGGGCATCGGGCAGGGAAGCCCCGCGCATCTCCCCCGGCTCCCTCTGACAGCCACCACAGCACACGTTTCTCCTCCCTGTCAGAGGAAGCCGGCGGAGATACGCGCGGCTTCTCTGCCTGACGCCCCTGCCGGGCCACCTGGCCCGCTGTGGGAGGAGGCGTCCGTAACCTCTGGCATGCCGGCCCTTCTGCTGCTTCCCCGGTTGGGGCGGGGGGAGAGGGAAGAGAGGGAGTGACTGACATACACAGAGAGAGACAGAGGGGAAGGGAGGGAAAGACAGAGACAGAGAGAAAGAGAGGGAGGGAGAGAGACGGAGAGAGACACAGATAGAGAATGAATCGGAGACAGACAGGGGGAAAGAGGAAGAGACAGGCATACAGAGACAGAGAGAGGGAGGGAGAGAATCAGAGTGAGTGACACACACAGAGAGAGGGAGGGAGAGACAGATAGAGACTGATTAAGTGAGTGAGAGACAGACAGACAGACAAACACAGAGTGAGAGAGATGGGCAGAGGAAGGAGAGAGAGACAGATAGAAAGAGAGAGACGAAGGGAAAGAAAGAGAAAGAGAGAGAAAGAAAGAGAAAAAGAGAGAAAGAAAGAGAAATGGAGAGAGGGGGGAAGGAGGAAAGAGAGAGAGAGAAAGAAAGAACTTATGACCACAATTGAGCCTAAAAGTTTGGTTGCTAACCAAGGCCATCGTTAAGTGAGTTTCACCACATTTTCCTTTTACATTATTTACCTTATAAGTGGTAATAATATTAATAAAAAAAAGTTCTGAGCTACCCTTATTTTGCTTCAAAGTTCTTTATTTGAAATTTAATTTTTTTTCCCTGAAATTTCCCTCTTAAAATGAAGGTGCGTGTTATACGCCGGTGCGTGTTATACGCCGATAAATACGGTACATCTTTTTTAAAGTTTAAAAACCATATTGATTAAGGATTCCACAGAAAATGTATGGAACGTTTTATTGTGTTTTCAAAAATGTTGCTAATGTATATCAGATATAAGCACCAAATATATATCGATATATAAAACACATTCATTTAGCCAAAGGATAAAGTTTACAAACTGCAATTTATCAAGACAAGAGATAGCCTTACATATTTTATTTGGGTTTAAAGTTATTATTTGACAAATATATGGGTTAAAAACTCCAAGAAGGATAATATATTGATCTCCTATCCTTCTCAGCCTGCCTGTATTTCACAAACTAGACTGGGCAAAAAATGGAATAAAAATCAATGGTGTTGTAATCACTTAAGATTTGCAGATGGTGTTGTTCTCCTCTCACAAGACTCCGAAGAGCTACAAAAACACATACATACAAGAGCTGCACAAAGCAGGAGAAGCATTTGGCTTAAAGATCAACCTGAAAAAGAGCCAGGTTAAGTTTAATAAAGAAGGAAAATATTTTATATCTGGAGAACTAGATATAGTAGATCATTACCTACACTTTGGCCAACAGATCTCAATGGAAGGTGATACAATAAAGGAAATTGAATGGTGTGTTAAATGTGTTTGGCAAGCTAAGTGTAATTTTCAAGAACAACCTCCCCCTATGCTTGAGAAAAGTTTTTGACCATATGCTAACATGCTGGTGAAACACACACCTTACAATTGATACAAAAGTTATGAATGATGCAAAGAACCATGGAAAGTTACATATTTGGCATTACAAGACAAAATATAAAGACCTGCATATGGATTAGAGAACAAACGAAAGTGCATGAGAGTATATTCTAGAGAGTAAAAGAATTGAAATGGAAATGGGATGAGTAAAAATTCGTTTTTTATCATTGTTGTTATTCTTACCTTTCATTGGTGGAGCTGGAAGCTTTCGTCTCTGCTGTCTGGATGTGTTTATTGTATGCATCTATAGGGGAAAAAATGCCTTTATTAATGACTATAGTTTAATCCAGAATATTTATCCCAAAATATTTATTTAGTACATATAGTCTTCAAATTAATTGCTATATTAATTTAAAAATATTTTAGTTTAAATAAAATATATGTTCGAAATCTTAGAGCATTTACATTGTTACAGTTTACTTAACTTTCTATTATTTTTTGTCAGCTTTAGTTTTTTCTTTTTCTGTGTATATTCTGTGCATTCCTCAGGAAAAGAGTGGGAAATAAGCAGAGCGACTGGTAGACCTAAGTGGAAATATATTTTCCATTCTACATTGTTTGTGTATTTTACTGGGGACTCATATGACACATTCAATTGTACAAGATTGCCAGGCATACAGAAATCCACTTTAATTCAGGAAGTAGGAGCCTATGTCATGACAATACGATGCTTGATCTCACCGCTGTGAGATCATTGTTGATTCTTTTGCTGCTGGACGGTCCAATCACACCTAAACTGTCCTGTAGGGACAGTGAAGAGGAAGCCGAATCTTTGCCGATCTCAAGGACACTGGAAAGTCCCTGATTGATACAAAGGAAGTGCTTCTACTCCATAGTAAACAGACAGCCCCCAGGCTGGCAAAGTTACTGATGGCTCCAGAAGGAAGAAAGGAAGTGAAAAGAGAAAGTTATTCCAGCTGCTGAGATTTTTACTGTTTTAAAAGAGACTGTTCTAAAAGAGATTGCCCATAAAAAATTTAAACTAAGTTAAAACTTTTAAAAATAGGAGAAATAAGCAGTGGAATTAAGCTCTGGAGGACCCTGGTCAGTGTGTTATCACAACTTCTTTAATTGATATTTTAAATGGAACCTATGAAGAATTTTTAAAAGGAACCGAGTAAGTTTTCTTCTATTTTTTTGTTTGTTTATAACCTATGGACTAAACTTCTTCCTTTTCATTACTATGTGTGATTTTAAAATTTGCCCTTTTCTTTACTATACTTAAGCATTTGATTTATTTTTAATTTGAAACAATTTTGATACAAAAAGAAACAAAAAAAATTATAATGATTGAAACAACAAAGGGGAAGATGGCACTGCTACTTGAAAGCTGAAGTATGTGGATTAAAGACAAAACACTTTCACTCCCACTATTGTTTATTCTGGTTTGGATTTTTAAAGACCCGCAGCTTGCCTAAAAGTGAAAAGGGAACTGCTTTTTATTTTTATAAATGTTACTTTGAAGTCTAATTTCAACCAGAGACTTTATCATGAACTTAAGTTTGTTAAAAGCATTTTTAAGCCAGAGTAGCAGCCTTTCCCTTCAACAATCGTAGACAATGGTGCATACTGAACAACAGAAAGAAACTGTTACCTTGCAAAAGATAATGGCTGCAATACAGCAGTTTTCTAATTCATTTGAAAAAAAAATAGAAGATCTAATTGGAAAATATGAGGAAAAGGATGGAGTTACATATCAAATGGAAAAAACAGAGGTTGGAGCACTAAAGAGAAAAATAATCACAAAGAAACTAAATCTGTTGATCCTTTTGATGATTGGTTTATGTCTGGCAATCAGAAAAGTGGAATATGGAAAGATGAATCAGATGGATGGGAACTTCATCTCAGATGGCAAGATACAGAAGAAGAAACAACAAAAGAATTTATGGTATTAAAAAAAGAAACTTTACCAGTAACATCACTGATAACAACCCTGATGTGAACCTCCCAAGAGAAAACCCCAATTAATTCACATCCTCAAGATAAAGTTCAAAAAATGTCCATTTATTAGGATTAACATCTTGGCTGAACCTCTGGTGGAGCCAGAACTGAAAGTTATTTGATGGCATCTGAACTTTACCCCACTATGCCCCCTCCCCTCTGCGGGTCATAAATCACGTTACCCAATTAGCATTGAAATTAAATCTATGCATGCGCAGTCACAGGTCACAGTCAAAGTCACAGATTCCATTCCAACCACAGGAATGTCAGGAATTCTCACTTTTCTATGGCAGCTTGATAATCATCATGGAGATAGTTTAGAAGCTGACATCTCATTGATGATCTCTGGAGGGCGCAGGATAGAGGATATTCCTCTATCCTAGTCCTGTTAGACCTTCAGCGGCTTTTGATACCATCGACCATGGTATTGTCAAGCTCCCAATGAGAAACTTCAAATGATTCATGGCCTCACGTAAAAGTTCAAAGCAATGTCCGTTTATTGAATATAACATCATGGCGAGCCTCGGTTGCTGCCAGGTCTGGAAATAATAGGATGGCTTCTGCACTTTACCCCCTTATGCCCCCCTCCCCTCTGCTTGTCATAAATTACGTTCTCCAATTAGAATTGAAAATAATTGCATGCATGCGCAGTCACAGGCTGTCCTGAGATTCCTTTCCTGCCACAAGAATGTCAAGAACTTTCAGTTCGTTAAGGCAAGGAGATAAAATCCATGGCAACATCGGGATGTTGACATCCGGCTCCCCTTACTTCTCGAAAGCAACCTATGGGAAACAAAACAATCTGAATGCAGGTGTATGACTTAGGGATGTGTCCCCCTCCCCCCTGGCTTGCTTGGGTTTTCTGCATGGAATTTTGCTATAAGGCGGTCAGCTTGGATGTTTCTATGTTTCACCCACGATGCTTCCGATAGGGGATAACCCTTCCACTTGATTAGGTATTGGAGTTGCCTTCTGTGCCACCTCGAATCAAGAATTCGTTGGACTTCATAATGGGTTTGGCCCCCTACGACCACAGGGCCTGGGGGCGCACGGGGCAGTGGTCTCAGAGTGGAACCGACCACAGGTTTCAAAAGACTACTATGAAACGATTGGTGTGTCTTCCCCAGCAATCGAGGCAGTTTCAATTGCACTGTGACTGGGTTAATGATCTTTACTATGGGGAATGGTCCCACAAATATTGGCCCCAGTTTTTTGCTGGGCAGTCTTAATCTCAAGTATTTTGTGGAGAGGTAAACCTTCTCTCCTACCAGGAATGGCCGTTGCGGAGCCCGGTGTTTCTCTCCTATTTCTTGTAGATTTGTACCGCTTTGGCTAGTGCTTTCTTGACATTTTCCCAAGTTGCTTTCAACATCGACATCCAATTAGTCAAGCTGACTGAGGAGGGAGGGTCCCTTGGATAAAGTCCATGCCGCTCACTACTTTGAACGGCGTGAGTCCTGTGCTACTATGAACAGCATTATTGTATGCGACCTCAGCAAAAGATAAAAGGTCTGCCCAATTAGACTGCTGATAGTTCACGTAGCACCTCAGGTACTGCTCTATCATGGCATTCAGTCTCTCTGCTGCCCCATTAGTACTTGGATGAAAAGCCAAACTAAGACCCTGAGATGACCCAATGGACTGCAGGAATTCCCTCCAGAACTTAGCTGTGAACTGCACCCCTCTGTCTGAGATGATTCTTTGAGGTGCTCCATGCAGTTGGTAGATATGCTTCACAAATAGTTTAGCCAGCTTGTGAGCCAAGGGTAGTCCACTGCAGGATATGAAGTGTGCCTGTTTGGAGAACAGGTCTATTACAATCCAAATCACTGTATTCCCCCAACTTTTTGCAACTCTACTGTAAAGTCCATTGCAATCTTCTCCCACAGTCTCCTTGGTTCTGCTACTGTTTGCAGCAGTCTGGGGTTTTTTTCTTGGTTGTCTCTTCATTGTAGTGCAGATGGTGCAACTTTTTGCGTAATAATCGACATCTTTCTTCATGCCAGGCCACCACAATTGCCTCCGGACTAGGTGCACAGTCCGGAGGCAGAACGGTTTGGCGTTCTGGCTCCTCTGGAGGACTAGGATAGGTAGGGATTCTGGAACATAGAGTTTCGTCCCCTTCCATGCAAGGTCATCTCTTTTCGTCAAGATGTGTTGGTTGTTTTGGAACCAGGGGTCTGCTAGCAGCTCAGTTTTGAGTCCTGTGGTTAGGTCGCTTGCAGGTTGGCCTCGCTGGTCACGGTGTTGCTGCCTGGTGGTTACTTGGGCAGTTGTTTGAGTAGAATGAATAATGGCATCCACCACATGCTCCCGTTCTCATTTGTATTGAGGCATGCAGGAGAGGGCATCAGCTAGAAAGTTCCTCCCACCTGGAATTTGCTTTAAGAAAAAATCTAAATGCCCATCCGACTTGTTTGGGTGATAGTTTCCGTGGGGTCCTAAGTGCTTCCAGATTTTTGTGGTCGGTCCAGACTGTGAATGGTTTCTGGCTCCCCTCCAACAGGTGTCTCCAGGTTAGCAATGCCCATCTCACTGCGAAAGCCTCCTTTTCCCACGCGGCTCATGTTCTCTCCGTGTCTGTGAGCTTGCAGGAGGTGTAGGCGCAGGGTTTTAAGTTTCCTTGGTTGTTTCTTTGGAGTAGCACTGCTCCCACTGCCACATTGCTGGCATCTACTTGGATCACAAAAGGTTGCTCAGGGTCAGGATGCTTCAATACCAGCTCTTTTGCAAACATTTCTTTTAGCGTTTCGAATGCCTCTTGGCAGGTTAGGTCCCACTGTAGGGGTTTTCCCAGACGAGGTTTCATTCCTAGGCTCCCTGTCTTCAGGAGGTCTGTCAGGGAATTGCCTGTAGAAATTTGTGAACCGTAGGAACCTTTGTAGTTGTCTGCGGGTACAAGGGGGTTGCCACCTTAGGACGGCTTGCACTTTGGCTGGGTCCATCTCTATTCTCATTTGACACTCAGTAACCCAGGTAGCCTAGCCGTGCATGGTGGAATTCACATTTTGATACCTTGATGTACAGGTTGGCTGCCAGAAGTTTTTCCAGTACTTGGCGGACCAAAGGTACATGGTCTTCAATGGTCTCAGTGTAGGTAAGGATGTCATCTAGGTAGACAAGGACCCCCTTGTAGAGGTGCTCATGCAACACCTCGTTTATGAGCTGCATGAATACTGCTGGGGGCCCCTGCAGTTCGAAAGGCATCACTTTGAATTGGAAACTCCCTAGGGGAAAGTTCAATGCTGTTTTCCACTCATCTCCCTCTCTGATATGTACTCGGTAGTATGCTTCTCTGAGGTCTAGTTTGGTGAAG
Organism: Rhabdophis nuchalis; assembly: GCA_039707465.1. NCBI lineage: Eukaryota > Metazoa > Chordata > Lepidosauria > Squamata > Natricidae > Rhabdophis > Rhabdophis nuchalis. Next base: position 76,710,427 of record CM077647.1, read on the forward strand.
ACTTTTCCCTTGGCCAAGTGAGATAGCATATCTTTCATGAGGGGGAGGTGGTATAGGTTGTGTACGCACACGACATTTGTCCCTCAAAAATCCACACACAGCCTCATAGTTCCGTCTTTTTTCTTTTTGAAGAGGACTAGTGCAGTGGCCCGTGGTTTGGCTGGCTCAATGAACCCTCTTGCTAGATTTTTGTCTATGTATTTGCACATCTCTTGCATTGCAAAGGTAGAGAAGTATCTGGAAGATAACAACTCAAGGCAGATGTGGCAGGGACTACAACACCTAACCAACTATAAGGGCAATACAAAAAAAAATAGCCAATGCTGATGCCCTGCTAGTAGAGGAGCTAAATAGCTTCTTCGCCCGCTTTGAGGTAAAAAGACCAGTCTCTGTGGCTTTATCCCAAAGGCCCTCTAACATCCAGCCACTCACCCTGGATGAACATCAAGTGAGAGCTGAGCTGAAGGCTGTAAATCCCAACAAAGCTGCAGGTCCAGACGGGGTGTTGGGGAAAGTGGTAAAAACCTGTGCTGACCAATTAGCAGGGGTTCTGACAAGGATTTTTAACCTCTCCCTGAAACAGGCTAGAGTCCCATCATGCTTGAAAGCAGCCACCATTATCCCAGTTCCAAAGACAGCAGCCATAAAAAGCTTGAATGACTATAGACCCATTGCACTGACGTCTATAGTGATGAAGTGCTTTGAGAGACTGGTCCTACAACACCTCAGGTCCTGTCTTCCACCAAGTTTTGATCAACACCAGTTTGCGTATAGAAACAACAGGTCGACGGGATGCCATCACCGCTGCTCTCCATATCGCACTGAGCCACCTTGAGAAATCTGGGAATTATGTCAGAATGCTTTTTATAGATTATAGCTCGGCCTTTAACACCATCCTACCAGGCATTCTCATTGAAAAGTTGACTGACCTGAATTTCCCTCCCCTTACTTGTCAGAGATCAGAGACTTCCTGACCGATCGTCCACAAACAGTAAGGGTTGGGTCCTTTACATCTTCCACACTGAAGCTCAGCACAGGCTCCCCTCAGGGCTGTGTGCTCAGCCCCTACCTCTACTCACTGTATACATATGACTGCATATCCTCTGATCCATCCAACATCATAATAAAGTTTGCAGATGACACAACGGTGGTGGGTCTCATAACTGGAGGGGACGAATCAGCATACAGGGAAGAAGTCCAGAAGGTATCCGCATGGTGCTCAAGAAACAACTTACATCTAAATACTAGCAAGACAAAGGAGATGGTGCTAGATTTCCGGAGGCACAGAGAGGAACCTGCCCCACTGTATATCGAGGGGGGCTGTGTGGAGAGGGTTTCCTCTTTTAAATTCTTAGGAATGCTTATTAGCCAAGATCTCACCTGGAAAAACAACACGTCTCTAGTGATTGGAAAAGCACAACAGAGACTTCATTTCCTTAGAGTCCTGCGGAAAAATCAGGTGGAACAACGGCTGATGACCTCTTTCTATCGGTCCATCATAGAAAGTGTCCTCACATATTGTATCACAGTGTGGTATGCTGGTTTAACAGTTGCGGAGAGGAAGGCACTACAGAGAGTGATCAATTCGGCACAAGAAACCATCGGTTGCCCTCTGACATCACTGGATAACATCGCCAGATCTCGCTGCTTTAGCAGAGCAAGGAAGATTCTCAAAGATGATTCACACCCTGGTTGGTATCTCTTTGCCCTTCTACCATCAGGCAGAAGATATCAAAGTATAGCCAGCCGAACGAACAGGTTTAAAGGTTGCTTCTATCCATGGGCTGTGAGACTTTTAAATTCAACCGCAATCACTCCATGCACATGCTAGTTTTTTTTTTCTTTTTTCTTTTCTCTCTTCTTTGTTTCTGTTATAATTTTCCACCAGTGAAGTTAAAACCAATTTCATTGTAATTTTTACAATGACAATAAGGATTATTATTATTATTATTATTATTATTATTATTATTATTATTATTATTATTATTATTATTATTATTATTATTATTATTTCTGGGGGCATCATGGCATACAGTTTGGGCTTGGGTAATTTTGCCCCGGGGATGAGTTCAATTGCACAGTCCGTCTCCCAGTGGGGAGGCAGAAAATCGCACTCAGCCTCGCTGAATACGTCCGCGAGGTCCTGATATTCTATCAGAATCAGTTCAGTCTCTGGGGTTTTGTCAGATGTGGTTGCCAGTTGTTCTTGTGGGCTCTCTTGGGAGGTTTCCAGCATGGGTGGCATTTCTGCTTGCTGGTGGGGGAGGGGTTGAGGGCCCCTTGATATCCTAAGTCTGTGGGTACCCGCTTGCTACCAGATAATCGGTCCCCACTTGTCTAGCCAGGAAAGTCCCAGTATGACTGCATCTGTCATTTTGGGGGCTATTATGAATCGAATTACTTCCCAGTGATCCGCTAATTCTAGTCTCACTGGTTCAGTTAGGTGGGTGGCATAAGCTCCTCCCATTAGGGACCCATCAACCTGCTCAAACTGGATCGGGTGGGCCACTCTTTTTGCTCTGATCCCCAGTTTCAGGACTGTGGTTAGGTTGATCAAGCACCTTGTGCAGCCTGAGTCTATTAGGGCTTGAAAATCCCCCTGGTTTCCTGTTTTTAGAGCTGTGAGGTGTATTGGAAAAAGGAAAGGGTGAATTGATTCACTCACTATTGGGTCATTTTCTCCCTTGTCCTTGCTGTCATATAATTCAGGTGACTGATTGTTGTTGCTTGAGGTTCCACCACTTTTACTTGAGGTTAAATCCCATTGTAAGGATTGTCTTGGATGAGGTTTTGTTCCTGGGCTCCCTGTCTTCAGGAGGTCTGTCAGGGGTTTGGCAATCTTTGCAAAGGAGGGGATGAATTTCCTGTAGAAGTTCGCAAATCCTAGGAAGCTTTGTAGTTGTCTGCGGTTACAAGGGGGTTGCCACCTTAGGACGGCTTGCACTTTGGCTGGGTCCATCTCTCTTCTCTCATTTGACACTTGGTAACCCAAGTAGTCTAGCCGTGCCCGGTGGAATTCACATTTTGATACCTTGACATACAAGTTGGCTGCCAGAAGTTTTTCCAGTACTTGGAGGACCAGGGGTACGTGGTCCTCAATGGTCTCGGTGTAGATAAGGATGTCATCTAGATAGACGAGGACCCCCCTTGTAGAGGTGCTCATGCAGCACCTTGTTTATGAGCTGCATGAATACCGCTGGGGCCCCCTGCAGTCCAAGAGGCATCATGTTGAATTGGAAGCTCCCTAGGGGGCAGTTGAATACTGTTTCCCACTCATCTCCCTCTCTGATACGTACGCGGAAGTATGCTTCTCTGAGGCCTAGCTTGGTGAAGACTTTTCCCTTGACCAGATAAGATAGTATGTCCTTCATGAGGGGGAGGGGGTTGTGTACGCATACCCTGTTTATCCATCGAAAGTCAACACACAATCTTATAGCTCTGTCTTTTTTCTCTTTGAAAAGGACTGGTGCTATTTTGTCTATGTATTCGTGCATCTCTTGCATTTCCCCGGGAGTCATGGTGTACAGTTTGGGCTTGGGTAATTTTGCCCCAGGGATGAGCTCGATGGCACAGTCTGTCTCCCAGTGGGGAGGTAAAACATCGCACTTGGTCTTGCTGAATACTTCTGCGAGGTCCTAATATTCCATCAAATCCACTCTGGGGTTTTTTCAGATGTGGTTGCCAGTTGTTCTTGTGGGCTCTCTTGGGGGGTTCCCAGCATGGTTGGCATTTCTTCTTGCTGGTGCGGGAGGGGTTGAGGCCCCCTTGATATCCTAAGTCTGCAGGTACCCCCTTGCCACCAGATGGTCGGTCCCCACTTGTCTAGCCAGGAAAGTCTCAGTATGATTGCATCTGTCGTTTTGGGGGCTATTATGAATCAAATTACTTCCCATTGATCTGCTAGTTCTAGTCTCACTGGTTCAGTTAGGTGAGTGATATAGGCTCCTCCCATTAGGCACCCATTGACCTGCTTGAACCAGATCGGGTGGGCCAGTCTTTTTGCTCTGATCCCCAGTTTCAGGATTGTGGTTAAGTTGATCAAGCACCTAGTGCAGCCTGAGTCTACTAGGGCTTGAAAATCCCACTGTTTTCCTGTTTTTGGGGCTGTGCGGCATATTGGGAAAAGGAAAGGGTGAATTGATTCACTCACCATTGGGTCGTCTTCTCCCTTGTCCTCACTGTCATAGGGTACAAGTGACTGGTCATCATTGTCTGGGTTTTACCACTTTCGCCTGGGCGGGAGGAAACCCCTGCAGCATGAAGGGCCCTCCTGGACATGTTGATGACCTGTCTGGGGCCTCATACTAGTTGGGCCCTGGGTGGTTGGTCTGGCTTCGGTTTTGAGGCTGTGGTTGGGCATGCAGCTACCATGTGGCCCATTCCCCTGCATTTGTAACATCTCACTGAATCTCGAAGGAGGGCTGGTCTCAGGTCTCGCTGTGGTGCCATATCTCTCTGTTGGCAGGGTGGTTTCAGGTTAGGTTGACCTCTCTCTTTTGTGTCTGGTTCCTTCCTCATGTCGTTGGTGCATAGCCCACTGTTGACTTTTGTTGCTACTCGAAACCACTCGGAGAGTTGGTTTGGCATGTCATGGTACGCAGTTACGTGGGCAATGTGTTTCTCTAGGCTTGTTCTGAAAAAATGCACCAGCAGCCATTCTGGTAATGGGGGTAGTCTTCCAATTACCCTCCTAAATTCACGGATGTGCTCTTTGATGGGGCGTCCCCTCTGCTTTAGGTTGCTGAGTTCCTCTTCCACATATGGGTCCTCCTCCCCCTCTTCAAACCTGGCCTCTAGCACTTGTAGGAAGTCATGCAGTTGGGGGGGGTCTCCTCTTATGGAGGGCTGCTAGCCATTCCTTTGCTTCCCCCTCCAAACCCTCTGCAATGGCATTCACCATGGCTCTGGGGGATGGGAAGAGGTGTCCATAGCATTCTAAGTGGATATCAGATGAATCAAGGAATAGAGCTACCCTCAAACTTTCCCCTGAATTGGGGTGACTCATTTAGCTCCCTCCCTCCTCTGCCTTCCTTTCGGCCTCTGTGTGCTTACGCCTGATATGGCTGGTCATCTTTTCAGCTCTAGGAGGGGGAGAGGGAGGACGTTGCCTGCTCTTGGCAGCATGCCTACTCTGTGGGAGGGGTACTGGTTGCTGCTTTGGGCTTCCTCTTCTTCTATTGAGTGGGGGAGGGGGGCTGCACTCCAGTCTGCATCTCCTCCCTTCAGCAGGATCAGATGTCCCTCCCCTCTCTTTCAGACGGCATGCTGGCCTCTCATCATGAAGAGTGGCTCAATCAAAATCATCCCTCAGTTGCTCTACTGCAGCCCCCCAGGAATCCCTTCTTGGGCTGTGGGAGCCTGGCTTGTTCCCAGTCCCACATGCAGTCTACCCTTGCCAGTTCACTTCAGACTCTCCCTTTTATTTGGGAATTAGGATAAGGGAACTCAAGTTCAGCTGCTTTAGGGGCTAATTTTCACCAGTACTCCTCTTTCCTTGCTTCTGCCACTGGGAAAGGCTTCACAGGTCCTGGGTCCTCTGTGGAGAAGGGCGGGATATAAATTTAAATAAAAAAAAATCTGGAGCTTCGCTGTTCAGGGTGGCTGGTGGGCCTCCAGCTGAAATGAGGCTTTCTTCTGATAATCCACCTTCTGCCATGGTGGCCTGATTTTCTCTCCAGGTGCACCAGATATCAGGGAGTGACCAGAGGGCACGGGACTCAGGTAGCCCAGAAATCTTGATGGGTTTTTAAAGGGCAGTTCTGTGAAGCTCCCAAGAGAAAACCCCAATTAATTCACATCCTCAAGCTAAAGTTCAAAAATTTATTAGTATTAACATCTTGGCTGAGCCTCTGGTGGAGCCAGAACTGAAAGTTATTTGATGGCGTATGAACTTTACCCCCCTATGCCTTCTCCCCTCTGCCTGTCATAAATCACGTTACCCAATTAGCATTGAAATGTAATCTATGCATGCGCAGTCACTTGTCATCCTGAGATTCCATTCCAACCACAGGAATGTCAGGAATTCTCACTTTTCTATGAGTTTGAGTTTGAGTTTTATTTGATTTATATCCCGCCCTTCTCCAAAAGGACCCAGGGCGGCACACAGGAATTTAAAATAACATATAAATAATACAAAAATACAAAAATTTAAAAACCTATTAAATATTAAGTCCTGCGCTAAAACCAATTTAAAATCCCCAATTAAAACTATCTATACTAGTCACAGCGGAGGTTATGTTAGGCCGGCTTGATGAAAGAGATGTGTTTTTAAACACTGGCAGAAGAGGCAGAGGTCAGTGATGGTACGGAATTCCGGGGGTAGGTCGTTCCACAGGGCAGGGCCCGCTACAGAGAAGGCCCTTCCCCTGGGTGTCGCCAGTCGGCATTGTCCGGCCGATGGCACCCTGAGAAGGCCCTCTCTGTGGGAGCGTATCGGTCTAAGGGATGTATGGGGCAGGAGACGGTCTCGCATATAACTAGGTCCCGAGCCATGGAGCGCTTTGAAGATGGTCGTCAAGACCTTGAAGCACACCCGAAAGACCACAGGAAGCCAGTGCAGCTCGCGCAGGATCGGTGTTATATGGGGGCATCTAGAGGCTCCCGTAATCACCCGCGCGGCTGCATTCTTCACTAACTGTAGCTTTCGAGTGCACCTCAAGGGAAGCCCCATGTAGAGAGCATTGCAGTAGTCGAGTCGGGATGTCACGAGGGCCTGAGTGACTGTGCGAAGGGCAGCCCGGTCCAGTAAGGGACGCAATTGGCGCATCAGGCGTACCTGATGAAACGCCCCCATGGCCACGGCCACCACATGGTCTTCCATGGACAGCCGGAAATCCAGGAGGACACCCAAATTGCGCACCCTCTCCACGGGGGCCGGTGTTTCGCCCCCAATGGCCAGAGTTGGAGTAATCTGGCTGAACCGGGGTGCCGGAAACCACAGCCACTCAGTCTTGGACGGGTTATAATAATAATAATTTTTAATAATAATTTTTAATTTTATATCCCGCTCTCTCTCCCCAAAGGGACTCGAGGCGGGGCACAGGCAATTAAAAATACAGTTAAAACCACAGACAGAATACAAAATTAAAAATGAATTAAATTAATCCTGCGCTAAAAACCCATAAACTAAAACTACCCCTAACACCCCTAACCTTAAAAGAGACTACCCAAGGCCGGCCAGACGAAAAAGATGTGTCTTTAATTTTAAACGGAAGGAGCGGAGGTCCGTAGTTGTCCTAATGTCGGGGGGAAGGTCGTTCCAGAGGGCTGGGCCCGCCACAGAGAAGGCCCTTCCCCTGGGCGTCGCCTGCTGACAGAGTCTAGTGGACAGCACCCGGAGAAGTCCCTCTCTGTGGGAGCGAATTGGCCGTGAGGATGTATGGGGCAGGATCCGATCCCGCAGATAACTAGGTCCCGAGCCATGGAGCGCTTTGAAGATGATGACTAACACCTTGAAGCGCACCCGAAAGACGACAGGTAGCCAGTGCAGCTCGCGCAAGAGTGGTGTTACGTGGGTAAACCTAGAGGTTCCCATTATTGCTCGCGCGGCTGCGTTCTGGACCAACTGAAGCCTCCGGGTGCACCTCAAGGGGAGCCCCATGTAGAGAGAGTTACAATAGTCCAGTCGGGATGTCACGAGAGCATGAGTGACTGTGCAAAGGGCGTCCCGATCCAATAGGGGGCGCAACTGGCGTACCAGGCGAACCTGGTAAAATGCCCTCCTGGCCACGGCTGTCACTTGATCTTCCATGGACAGCCGGGTATCCAGGAGGACACCCAAGTTGCGCGCCCCATCCACAGGGGCAAGATGTTCGCCCCCTATGGCCAGAGATGGCATCAACTGGTTGAATCGGGCAGCCGGAAACCACAGCCACTCGGTCTTGGTCGGGTTGAGCCTGAGTCCGTTACTTCCCATCCAGATCCGCACGGCTTCCAGGCACTGGCACATCACCGCTACGGCATCGTTGGGGTGGTTTGGGGTAGATATATACAGCTGAGTATCATCAGCGTAGAGATGATACTCTACCCCAAAGCCACGGATGATCTCGCCCAGCGGCTTCATATATGTGTTGAACAGGAGAGGCGAGAGGACCGACCCCTGAGGCACCCCACATGTGAGGGGTCTCGAGGTCGACCTCTGCTCTCCCGTCAACACAAATTGCGGGTTGAGCTTGAGTTTGTTACTACCCATCCAGATCCGTACGGCTTCCAAACAATGGGACATCACCTCAACGGCATCGTTGGGGTGGTCTGGAGTGGATATGTACAGCTGAGTATCATCAGCGTACAGATGATATCCCACCCCAAAACCACGGATGATCTCACCCAGCGGCTTCATATATGTGTTGAATAGGTCGGGCGAGAGGACCGACCCCTGAGGAACCCCGCATAAGAGGGGCCTCGAGGCCGACCTCTGCCCCCCTGCCAACACATATTGCGACTGACCAGAGAGGTAGGACGAGAACCACCACAAAACGGTGCCTCCCAGCCCCAACCCCCCCAGTCGGTGCAATAGGATACCTGTCAACATCCCGATGTTGCCATGGATTTTATCTCTTTGCCTTAACGAACTGAAAGTTCTTGACATTCCTGTGGCAGGAAAGGAATCTCAGGACAGCCTGTGACTGCGCATGCATGCAATTATTTTCAATTCTAATTGGAGAACGTAATTTATGACAAGCAGAGGGGAGGGGGCATAAGGGGGTAAAGTGCAGAAGCCATCCTATTATTTCCAGACCTGGCAGCAACCGAGGCTCGCCATGATGTTATATTCAATAAACGGACATTGCTTTGAACTTTTACGTGAGGCCATGAATCATTTGAAGATTCTCATTGGGAGCTTGACAGACTGCCAGGTCTTTTAAAAGAAATCTATCAAGATTTCCGGGCTACCTGAGTCCCGCCTCCCCCAGGCAATGCCTGATAAAGAGGGAGATCAGGCCATGGCAGAAGAAAGCCTTATTTCAGCTGGAGGCCAGCCAACCCCCCTGAACAGCGGAGCTGCAGACATCCAGCCTTTCCCATCAACAGAAGCAAGAAAAGATAAGTACTGGATGCGGGACTGGGAACAAGCTAGAAGGCCCCGGCCCCAGATGGGATCCCTGGAGGGTGCAGTAGAGAAACTGAGGGAGGGTTTTGATCAAGCTACCCTTCATGACGAGAGGCCAGCCTGCCATCCGGAAGAGAGAGGAGGCATATCTGATCCTGCTGAAGGGAGGAGACGCATGCTGGAGCGCAGCCCCAGAAGCAAGCATGCTGCCAAGAGCAGGCAACTCCCTCCCTCTCCCCCTCCTAGAGCTGAAGAAGATGACCGGCTGTATCAGGCACGGGCATACAGGGGCCAGGAGGAAAACAGAGGAGGGAGGGAACTAAACGATCCACCCCGATTCAGGGGAAAGTTTGATGGTAATTCAGACCAACTAGCTCTATTCCTTGATTCAGCTGATATCCACTTAGAACGCTATGGGCACCTCTACTCATCCCCCAGAACCATGGTGAATGCCATTGCAGAGGGTTTCGAGGGGGAAGCAAAAGAATGGCTAGCAGCCCTTCATAAGCGGAGGGCCCCCGAACTGCAAGACATAGATGACTTCCTGCACGTGCTAAATGCCAGGTTTGAAGAGGGGGAGGAGGACCCATATGCAGAGGAGGAACTCAGCAACCTAAAGCAAAGAGGCCGCCCCATCAAAGAGTACATCCGTGAATTCAGGAGGATAGTTGGAAGACTACCCCCCCTACCAGAACGGTTGCTGGTGCATTTTTTCAGAATAAGCCTGGATAAACGTATTGCCCAAGTAACTGCTTATCGTGACATCCCAAACCAACTCTCTGAGTGGTTCCGAGTGGCAACAAAAGTCGACAGTGGGCTACGTGCCAACAACACAAGGAAGGAACCAGACACAAAGGAGAGGGGTCAACCTAATCTGAAACCATCCCGCCAAAAGAAAGAAATGGCACCACAGCGAGACCTGAGACCAGCCCTCCCTCGAAGTTCCGTGAGGTGTTACAGATGCGGGGGAATGGGCCACATGGTAGCTGCATGCCCAACCCCAGTCCCGAAACCAAGGCTGGACCTACCACCCAGGGCCCGACAAGAACGAGGGCCCCGACGGACCATCAACACATCCAGGAGGGCTCTTCAAGCTGCAGGGGATTCCTCCCTCCCAGGCAAAAGCAGTGAAACCCCAGGCAATGATGACCAGTCAATTGAACCCTATGACAGCGAGGACGATGGAGAAAATGACCCAATGGTGAGCGAATCCATTTACTCTTTCCTTTTTCCAATACGCCCCACAACCCCGAAAACAGGAAAACAGGAGGATTTTCAAGCCCTTGTAGACTCAGGCTGCACTAGGTGCTTGATCAACTTAACCACAGTTCAGAAACTGGGGATCAGAGAGAAAAGACTGAACCACCCGATTCGGTTCGAGCAGGTTGACGGTTCCCTAATGGGAGGAGCCTATGCCACTCACCTAACTGAACCAGTGAGACTAGAATTGGCAGATCACTGGGAAATAATTCGATTCATAATAGCCCCCAAAATGACAGAGGCAGTCATACTTGGACTTTCCTGGCTAGACAAGTGGGGACCAACCATCTGGTGGCAAGGGGGCACCCGCAGGCTTAGGATATCACCTGGCCCTCAATCCCTCCCTCACGAGCAAGCAAAAATGCCACTCACATTGGGAGCCCCCCAAGAGAGCCCACGAGAACAACTGGCAACCACATCTGACAAAACCCCAGAGGCTGAACTGATTCCAGTGGAATACCAGGACCTCGCAGAAGTGTTCAGTGAGACAGAATGCGACATCTTGCCCCCCCACCGCAAAACAGATTGTGCCATTGAAATCATCCCTGGGGCAAAACTACCCAAACCCAAGCTGTATGACATGACGCCTCGAGAGATGCAAGAAATGCGTGAATACATAGACAAAAACCTAGCACGAGGGTTCATCGAACCAGCCAAGCCGCGGATTGCGGCACCAGTCCTTTTCAAAGAGAAAAAAGATGGAACTATGCGCCTGGTCGTAGACTTTCGAGGGATAAATGGGGTGTGCGTACACAACCTATACCCGCTTCCCCTCATGAAAGATATGCTGTCTCACTTGGCCAAGGGAAAAGTCTTTACCAAATTAGACCTCAGAGAAGCATACTACCGAATACAGATCAGGGAAGGAGATGAATGGAAAACAGCATTCAACTGCCCTTTAGGAAGTTTCCAATTCAAAGTGATGCCTTTTGGATTACAGGGAGCCCCAGCAGTGTTCATGCAGTTAATAAACGAGGTGCTGCATGAGCACCTCTACAAGGGGGTCCTTGTCTTTCTAGATGACATCCTTATTTACACTGAGACCCTCGATGACCACATACCCCTGGTTCGCCAAGTACTGGAAAAGCTTCTGGCAGCCAACCTGTATGTAAAACTATCAAAATGTGAATTCCACCGTGAGCAACTAGACTATCTAGGCTACAGAGTGTCAAATGAGGGAATAGAGATGGACCCAGCTAAAGTGCAAGCCGTCCTAAGCTGGCAACACCCTCGCACTCGCAGACAGCTACAAAGTCTCCTAGGGTTCGCAAACTTCTACAGGCAGCTCATTCCCTCCTTTGCGAAGATTGCCAAACCCCTGACAGACCTCCTGAAGACAGGGAGCCCAGGAATGAAACCTCGTCCGGGACAACCCCTACAGTGGAGCCTAACCTGTCAGGAGGCATTCGAAACACTGAAAGAAATGTTTGCAAAGGAGCCGGTACTGAAGCATGACCCTGAGCAACCTTTCATGATCCAGGCAGATGCCAGCGACATGGCCGTAGGAGCAGTACTACTCCAAAGAAACAACCAGGGAAATTTACAACCCTGTGCCTATACCTCCCGCAAACTCACAGACACGGAGAGACGATGGGCCGCATGGGAAAAGGAGGCTTTTGCAGTGCGATGGGCATTGCTAACCTGGAGACACCTGTTGGAGGGGAGCCAGAAACCATTCACAGTCTGGACTGACCACAAAAATCTGGAAGCACTTAGGACCCCACGGAAACTATCACCCAAACAAGTTGGATGGGCTCAATACTTCAACCATTTCAACTTCGTACTAAAGCACATTCCAGGGCAGAGGAACTTTCTAGCTGATGCCCTCTCCCGCATGCCTCAGTACAAATGCGAACGGGAGCACGTAGTGGACGCCATTATTCCTTCTGCTCAGCCAGCTGCCAAAGTAACCACCAGGCAGCAACACCGTGACCGATGGGGTCAAACCACAAGCGATCTAACCACAAGACTCAAAACTGAGCTGCTAACGGACCCTTTGTTCCAAAACAACCAACACATCTTGACGAAGAGGGATGACCTCGCCTGGAAGGGGACGAAGCTCTACGTTCCAGAATCTCTACATATCCTAGTTCTCCAGAGGAGCCACGACGCCAAATTGGCAGGCCATTTTGGGTTCCTAAAGACTTTACACCTAGCCCGGAGGCAATTCTGGTGGCCTGGTATGAAGAAAGATATGGATAGCTATGTAAAAAGTTGCACAGTCTGTGCCACAATGAAAATACGACCAGGAAACCCCCCGGGACTACTGCAAACAGTGGCAGAACCAACGAGGCCATGGGAGGAGATTGCAATGGATTTTATAGTAGAGTTGCCAAAAAGTGGGGGAAACACAGTGATTTGGACTGTAATAGACCTGTTCTCCAAGCAGGCACACTTCATTCCCTGTAGCGGACTACCCTCGGCTCACAAGCTGGCTAAACTGTTTGTGAAGCATATCTACCGACTGCATGGAGTACCTCGAAGAATCATCTCAGACAGAGGGGTCCAGTTCACGGCTAAATTTTGGAGGGAGTTCCTGCGGTCCATTGGATCATCTCAGGGTCTTAGTTCAGCTTTTCATCCGAGCACTAATGGGGCAGCAGAAAGACTGAACGCCATGATAGAGCAGTACCTGAGGTGCTACGTGAACTATCAGCAGTCTAATTGGGCAGACCTTTTATCTTTCGCTGAGGTTGCATACAATAATGCTGTTCACAGCAGCACAGGACTCACGCCGTTTAAAGTAGTGAGCGGCATGGATTTTGTCCCAATGCCTGAGTATCCAAGAGACCCCCCCCTCCTCAGTCAGCTTGACTGATTGGATGTCGATGCTGAAAGCAGCTTGGGAAAATGTCAAGAAAGCTCTAGACAAAGCGACACAAAACCTACAAGAAACAGGCAGATAAACACCGGGCTCCGCAATGGCCGTTCCAGGTGGGAGAGAAGGTTTACCTCTCCATAAAATACTTGAGACTAAGACTGCCCAGCAAAACACTGGGGCCAAAATTTGTGGGGCCATTCCCCATAATAAAGATCATCAACCCAGTCACAGTGATATTGAAACTGCCTCGATTGCTGGGGAAGACACACCAATCGTTTCATAGTAGTCTTTTGAAACCTGTAATCGGTTCCACTCTGAGACCACTGCCCCGTGCGCCCCCAGGCCCTGTGGTCGTAGGGGGCCAAACCCATTATGAAGTCCAACGAATTCTTGATTCGAGGTGGCACAGAAGGCAACTCCAATACCTAATCAAGTGGAAGGGTTATCCCCTATCGGAAGCATCGTGGGTGAAACATAGAAACATCCAAGCTGACCGCCTTATAGCAAAATTCCATGCAGAAAACCCAAGCAAGCCAGGGGGGAGGGGGACACATCCCTAAGTCATACACCTGCATTCAGATTGTTTTGTTTCCCATAGGTTGCTTTCGAGAAATAAGGGGAGCCGGATGTCAACATCCCGATGTTGCCATGGATTTTATCTCTTTGCCTTAACGAACTGAAAGTTCGTGACATTTTTGTGGCAGGAAAGGAATCTCAGGACAGCGTGTGACTGCGCATGCATGCAATTATTTTCAATTCTAATTGGAGAACGTAATTTATGACAAGCAGAGGGGAGGGGGCATAAGGGGGTAAAGTGCAGAAGCCATCCTATTATTTCCAGACCCGGCAGCAACTGAGGCTCGCCATGATGTTATATTCAATAAACGGACATTGCTTTGAACTTTTACGTGAGGCCATGAATCATTTGAAGTTTCTCATTGGGAGCTTGACAATACCATGGTCGATGGTATCAAAAGCCGCTGAGAGGTCTAACAGGACTAGGATAGAGGAACATCCTCTATCCTGCGCCCTCCAGAGATCATCAACCAACGCGACCAATGCCATCTCGGTGCTGTGACCGAGTCGGAAGCTGGACTGGCGCGGGTCTAGATAATCAATTTCCTCCAGGTGTCGCGGAAACTGTTGGGCCACCACACTCTCAACAACCTTCGTTAAAAAGTGAAGGTTGGAGACTGGACGGAAGTTCTCTAATAATGCTGGGTCCAGGGATGGCTTCTTGAGGAGGGGCCTTACTACCGCCTCTTTCAAGATGGCAGGCAAGGACACCTCACTCAAAGATGCATTGACAATGCCCTGGATCCAGCCTCGTGTCGTCTCCCAGGATGCCAGTACAAGCCAGGAGGGACACGGGTCCAATAAACATGTGGTAGCCTTAAGTCTTTTTGACAACCTGTCCATATCCTCGGTAATAACAAAGTCAAACTCCTCCCAGAATGGTGCCTCAAGACCAACGTCAGACAGTCCGACTGGACCACTCTCGATGGAGGGTAGCTCATTCCAAATCCGAGTGATTTTCTCCTACAGATAAATCCCAAATTCCTCTGCTCGACCCTGTAAAGGGGCTTCCCGCGGCCTCTGGTGAAGGAGGGAGCGGGTCACCCCAAACAGGGCAGCAGGGCGGTTATCTGCGGATGCAATAAGGGTGGCACAATACTCACGTTTGGCTACCCTTATCGCCACTAAGTAAGTCCTAATATGGGTTCTCACTAGTGTTCGGTCGGCTTCGGAGCGAGAGGACAGCTTGATAATCGTCATGACAATGGTTTCCAGGCTGACACTGACATTTAAAGACAAGCCAATTAAGGAAGAAGAAGGGCTTTGGAATGACAGGAAAGAACTTACAAATAATGAACTACAAGGAGAAGTCCATACAAATTGGATTAAGGATATGATTAGAAGATTTATGCCACAAATGACAGAAGAAGTGGTATTGTTTTATTACTGGAAAGACACAGGCTGATAGATAAAAGATTAACTTAAACCAGTTGAGATTAGGGAAATTTAGTGACAATAGACATAGTTAGATAAACAATTGAAAATGATAATAATGTATATATATGCATAGTTATAATAAATAGTAATTGGAAATGAATACTATATGGCACTTATTAAAGGAGCTGAGTAAGAGTTTGGTCATATACAAAGATTAATAAAGAAAGAAATTATGATAATAAATATAGTTAAATAAAGGAGAGATAAGAATAACTAGACCTTAGGTATGGTGTAATATGGGAAAACTGGATATAAATCTTAAACAGGGATTTGAAAAGGAGGATTAGAAATTTTATTGGATACTAAATAATAATAATAATAATAAATTTTATTTCTAACCCGCTCTCTCTCCCCAAAGGGACTCGAGGCGGGGCACAGGTAAATTAAGAGCAAATAACATAGAATAAAATACAAAATTAAAATCACATTAAATCATATCCTGCGCTAAAACAACTATAAAATACCAACTATCCTAAAAAAAACCTTAAACTAAAAACCCCATAGAAGAGAGACTACCCTAGGCCGGCCAAGCAGAAAAAAAAGAGAATTGGTATCTTTTCTCCCATATAGTAACAGCGACCAGGATGGCCATTGTACGATATCAGAAAGGCAATAACCTACTGCCAGAGCAGCTAATCATAGCAAAAAAATTTAATTGCACAGAATCTGATAAACTAACATATATTCTAAAAGTTAGACAAGATTCAACCTTCTTGAAAAGTTGAAATAGATGGTATTCATGGTATAGTAGGAAACTAATGGATACCAAGGGAACTACTAAGGAATAAACAAGATAAGATCATAGTGAATTTGAGACAAAAACTCCTGTATAGCTATAAGCAATAACTGATTAATTAGACTGGGATGAATTTAATTTTCAATTTAGGAGACTAGACATTTTCCCGGTATGTTTATGTATGTTTTTCCCAGCTACCCTTACCCTATTTTTGTTGAGTGTGTGGTTTTATATTGTAAATATTAATAGATTCAATTTAAAAAAAAAGAGAGATGTAGGAAAATACTTTGTAATCAGCAGATACACTTTCTATAGCATGTAAGATGGAGGATTTTTGTGTTGTGTTTAAAAATAAAATAAATAAATAAATTTTATAAAAATAAAAGAAATCTACTTTAATTCACAGGTCTGCCCTATTATAGTTGTGACTATACTTTTCCTCACCTGGCTTGTCTGGTGATCACGTCTTCTTGTCAAATGAACATATGGAGCCACGTTCAATCCTGCTACTGAAAGGGCTGTAATTCTGCTCTCAATATCTGAAATCTTAAAAGAACTATACATTTTTAAAAGAGAATCAAAGTAAGTGAAGAAGAAGTGCAGATTACTGAACTGTACATTTTTAACTGCATGGCACCTATTTGAAAATCATTTAAACTGCATTTTCTTTTTCTTTCTGGAGTCTTAATAGTACCCAGTAATATTTATTTATATAAAGCATATATTTTTCCTTTACATATATATCTACGAACTATGGATTTATATTTGGAGTTTAAGTATCAAACATATGTAAGTTATTAAGTCCATGCAGTAAATCACTTGTTGTCAATATTACCTGAAACTCTGCATGATGAACTTGTGCTGCAGCTGATGCAACTTGGTCCTCTAGATCAGCTAGTTCAGCTTCTGCAGTAATGGTGTTAATTTTACGAGCTGCATCCTCAAGTTCATTTAGCTGACTCTCCAGGCCATACACACTGCCAGCTGCCAGATAGATCTAAATAGACCATGTACCACTATCAAGTTATACCTTCAGATTTGTGGAATCTTATAAAGCATTACAGTTTTAAGTTCCAACTCACTTATATATCATTTAATTACTCTTAATGAGGTGCTGTATAAAATATGACCATCCTACTTATATGTTGACCATTTTAAATATTGGAACACAAGATTATAATATTATGAAGAAAGGGGACAAAGCAAAGCACATTGCTCCTAGATAAATAAAAGAAAGCAGAGATTTAATGTGAAATGATTCCGAAGGAAAACATGAAGAAAGGAAAAGGATAAATGGAGAAAAGTTATACAGGAACCAAGAAATTAATAAACCTGGTATATAATCTGTGAGGGATTTTCAATTTGTAAATAGAGAAACAAAATGAATTTTCAAAACTGATGTAAGATGTGAAATAGAGATTTCAAAACTGATGTAAGATGTGAAATAGAGATGTGCATCTTTGTGACAGGAAATTGGATGGTTTCTTATTTATTTTTGAGCAAATGTTTTAGATAAGGCATTAAGACATTAAGGAAAATCTACTTGGGATCAGCTTTGAGCTTCCTTAAAAGTCATTTTAGTTGATAATTCCAAATGAAATGCTCCCATTTTCTACAAAATTACTCACCCTAATGCTTTCAAAACATTCAATGGCATGAATATGCATACAGTTATATATCTGCTACTCTTACATTTTCTTCCAATTTTGTAAGCTGCCCATCAAGATGGATAAGGTTTGTGCCTAATGGGAATTCTCTGTTCCCTCTTTCATATGTTTCTGCTGGGAAATCACATAGTTTTGTGGATTCTGCAATGAATTCTTCTGTTGCGTTGATTACTTTTAGGACTTCAGTAGATATGTTGCAGAGAGAGGCTGCAGAACATTTCTGTTTTAAAAATAAAGAATAGATACTAGAAAAAAATACTAATTTGGATTAGATTTATAGACAGGCAGACAGGTAAGAGGCCCAAAGGAAGCTACTGTTTTTATAGGTCCTCTTGCCTACTGTAATCTTTTGGGGGTCTCATTTTATATATATTACCTTCTACAGAATGATCCCCTGAATATGATACATAGAAAGTATTGGATTAGAAGTCAGGCAATCAAGTCTGCTTTTCCCTATGGAAAGTCAGGGCAATTTTGCACAGCCTCAGACTAACCTATCTCACAGTATTGTTGGGGGGGAGAAAAGGGGGAGTGGGAGCTTTTCTCATCAGAAAAATTAGAATATTTTTAAAATTCCCTCTTATGAGTCAAATGTGTCTTTCTCAATCTCAAATCATCTACCAGAGGCCTGAACAGAGAGCTCTGATATTGTTTCTGGGATATGTTGGGCCACTCTCTCCATATGTGCACACATACAGAGAGTGCGGGGAGGGTAGGTCACATGCAGGTATGCATGCAGGCTAATATTTTATACAAAAGGAATTTTGTATACAAAACAGAATTTTTAAACTATTATTGAACATTTGTTCTCATAAGGGAATTATGAAAAAAGAAACAATTATTTAATAGTATCTGAATAAGAAAACTGATAATCACTGAATTCAAAGAAATATATTTGACAATCAAATCATTTTGGACCCTGCATACGTAAAACATTTGATTTATTTTTATTCAATTTTATTTGCCATAAGGCCTATAGGGCCTTCTGAAACGATAATGCATAATAAAAACAAAACAATATATATTTAAAATAATAATACAAAATGTAAAATGTGTTTCCACTTCATTAGTTTCCCATTACTTTCTTTCCAGAAAACTATACTCTAGAATCCCCTAAACCAGGGGTCCCCAACCCCCGGGCCGCGAACCGGTGCCGGTCCGTGGCTTGGTAGGAACTGGGCCGCAGGACGGAGGAGGAGGAGGAGGGAGGAGCCCCCTGGGCAGAGCACGCGGGAGAACGCAGGCTGTTGGAGTCCGGCTCTTCCTCCACCCTCGTCGACGGTGGGACTCCTGGGTGCCGCCGCCCCTCCCTACCGGCCGCCGATTCCCTTCCTCCCCCCCCCACACACGGAGCCTTCTCAGCTCCTGGAAGGAGCCTGAGTGAGCAAACGAGCAACCAAGCGTGGCGCCCGGCCGGGCGAGGCAGGCTAAGGCGAGTGAGCACGGCAGCCCGGGCTGAGGAGGCTCTGGGGGGAGGGAGGCGGGGACGACGACAGACAGACAGAGAGAGGCACAGACACAGAGAGAGACAGGGAGGGAGGGGGGAATCAGAGTGACAGACACACACACAGAGACAGGGAGAGAAAGACACAGAATGAGTGATTAAGTGCGTGGATGCGAGACAGACAGACACATACACACACATAGAGTGACAGATGGGCGGACGAGAGAGAGACAGAGATAGAGAGAGAGAGAGAAAGAAAAAGAAAGTGGGAGAGAGAGAGAGAAAGAAAGAGAGAAAGAGAAAGAAAGACAGACAGAGAAAGAGAAAGAAAGACAGACAGAAAGGAAAGAGAGAGAGAAAGAGAGAGAAAGAGAGGAAGAGACAGAAAGAGAAAGAGAAAGAAAGAGAGAGAAAGAAAGAGAAAGAAAGAAATAAAGAGAGAAAGAGGGAAAGAAAGAGAAAAAGAAAGAGAGAAAGAGAAAGAAATAAAGAGAAAGAAAGAGAGAAAGAGAAAGAAATAAAGAGAGAAAGAGGGAAAGAAAGAGAACGAAAGAGAGAGAAAGAGAAAGAAAGAAAAAGAAATAAAGAGAGAGAGAGAGAAAGAGAAAGAAAGAGACAGAGAAAGAAAGAGAAAGAAAGAGAGAAAGAGAAAGAAAGAGAGAGAGAGAGAGAGAAAGAAAGAAAGAAAGAAAGAAAGAAAGAAAGAAATAACTTATGACCACAATTGAGCACAAAAGTTTGGTTGTTAACCAAGACCATTGTTAAGTGAGTTTCACATTTTCCAAGTTGGCCACGCCCACCCAGTCACATGACTGCTGAGCCACACAGCCGGTCCGCAAAATTTTCTTTAAAATGAAACCAGTCCCTGGGGCAAAAAAGGTTGGGGACCCCTGCCCTAAACTTTTCATCACACAGAAGTGAGGTATACATTCATACCAATATACTGTCTGCCTAAATGGATTGTTTCATCCTAAACAAAGAGGTTTAGGAAGAATGATGCAAAAGTGATAATAATAATGATGACAAACTCCTTTCAGCAGCAATGACACAACTATGGGGATGGCATATTTCTAGCTGTAAAATCCAAAAATGGGTGGCTGGTCAAGTAAGAGGGAAGATCCTATCATGGCACTGCTCATCCCTTGGTTTCTAGTTTTATTTTATTTCCTGTTAATTTTAATGTTTTTAAATTGGGTGTTTTTATTGTATTGTAAGCTACCCAAAGTCACTTTCCATAGTGAAATGGGCAACATATAAATTTAATAAATAAATAAAATAAAAACAATTAAAATTAATCCAGTTGTGAGCATTAAAAAGTAATGTTTTTCACAATGTACTCCCAAAATGCAGCCCTAATATTTGATTGTTCATGACTACCAACCATGGAGGAAGATGCCATCCAGTTAGTTCACTTGATTTTCAAATAATGTTCAGGTTAGAAAAGTATATACTCTGCTTATTTCATTTCATTTAGATTCAGAGTAATATACAGTCCCGAGTGGCAGCACTAGGGTGATTTCATGAGAGCTCAAAATCACAGTGTAAATTATAATCCTAGTTAGTCTTGAATGAGAGATTTCCAAGGACTGTGGTAGCACAGCTGTTAGAATGCATTACTGCAGGGCTAACTCAATGCTCACTCGAGAAGTTCAGTTTTTATTATTACATAACCAATTTCATTGTAATTTTAGTACAATGACAATAAAGATTATTATTATTATTATTATTATTATTATTATTATTATTATTATTATTATTATTATTATTATTATTATTATTATTATTATATTATATTGTTAAATGATTACATCAATTCGTCTTACCATCATCTCCCAAAAATAATTATTGGCTCTTCTGCTCTCCATACTGTATTTGTACCCTATCCATCACTTTCTTCTCCCTCGCTACTCCTCCTTACCTCCTTTCTTCCCTCTGTTGTCCTTCTCTTCTCTACTTCCCATTCCTCTCTCCTTCTCCTCTCTCCCCTTTCCACTCCTTCTTTCTCTCCCCCCTGCCTCTCTCCTATCCCTCTCTTCTTCCCTTACCTCTCTCCTCTATTCCGCACTCTTAATCTCATTTACTTGGTGTATTTCAGTGCTGATGGTACTTCTAATTCCATTTCTGGAATTTCCATTTCCATTCATATTTAATTTTAACATATCTTCCTCCTTCTTTTTTAAAAGAAAAAAAAGTATACATATATAGTAATTGTATTTTTACCACCACCACCCCCAAGTCTATTTTTGGCCGAGATGTAGATCTGGTTACAATTCCCAGCTATTCTCATTGTTATATTTATATAGTTATGCATCCTTACATGCCCCAATTTGTAGTTCTGTCTTTATAATCTCAATAATTTTCCATTATAAGTATATTTCATGTTCCCTTTCCATTTTTCCATATCTTGACTTAGCTTACCCTCAATTGTCTTTAAATAACAATATTTATTGTTCAATATTCATTACAATTCCATTAATCTACTATATAGAATAACAAGCCGTACACATCTCACTTTGTTCGTCATCTTAAGAGTTCTATATGTATCCATATTTCATATATTTTAACCTTCCATTGTCATATTCAGTCAATTAGCAACTCAGTTTAATTATCATGTATAAAAGTGGATCACATACCTCTACTTTACATTCTCCACATAACAGTTTCATATTTGTCCATATTCCATATATTTTAACATTGATTTAATTGTCTTTTCATTATCATATTCAGTTAGCAACTCAGTTTTATTATATATAGGAGTAAACTACAAATCTCAGCTTTATATTTCCCATATAACGATTTCTAATTGTCTGATTTTTTCCCTAGTAAGTCTTTTGTCCCACTTTTCTATTCCTATCTTCTTCCTTTTCTTTGTTTTGACATGTCCACCCTCTTCAATTTCCCCCAAGCCATTGTATTTCCTTTTGTTGTGGCATAGCCCCCCTCTTCAGTTTTCCCTATGCCACTGTCAAACTCAATGAGATCTTTTGTCTGCTTTTTAATTTCTTTTGTTGAGACACATTCCACCCTTTTCAATTTTTCCTATACCACTGTCAAACCCAATGAAGCTTTTTGTCTGCTTTTTATTTTCCACCATTTCTACCCTTTCATTATCCCCCCTCTTCTTCCTTCACTTCTTCCTTCACATCCTGCTTCTCCTCAATATCTAACCTCAAAATTCTATTCAGACTTGATTTTAATGATTTATTCATATTTTTATAATTTCACATAGTTCTTCAAATTCCCACCTTTCCATAATGTCCAGTTCCAAAATTACAGTTAATTATACAGTTCTTATTTCAGAGTTCTGGTACCTTAAATTTAGCTAATTCAACTAATGTGAAGAGGAAGAGAACTGGGAGCAATCTTGATCCTTTGTTCTCATTTCAACAAAAAAACCTTCATATTTTTCCAGTTCTTGATTTCCCCCCCTCCTTGTTATCTTCCACCTCTCATTGTTGCTTAAAATATATTAATTAGAATGAACTCGAACACAGTAAGCCTCCGGTCTGTTTCTCTTTGCCTCCCGCTTTTTCCAAATTCTGATTTATGACAATTCGTTAATTAAAATGTTTACCATCTTTAGCGTTCCTCCTTTTATTTATTTATGTATTTATATGTGTCTATGTATTTATATATTTATATTGATATAATATAATTATGATTATGTACTCTAAGGCAGACCTTATGCTACTGCGAGAGTCCCCGCTCTCGCAGGTTTGGCCCTCCTCGTTAACGAGGGCCCGCCTTGAGGAGGGATTTATCAATCCGGAGAGGTGGGCAAAGCGCGGCCTCAGGGGTTTTTTAGTTAGAAAACTGTTGTGTATTTTAGGGGGTACCAGGGAGGGGGGAGGGTGTAGACAGGTTGAGACGGGCCGAGCCAGCAGACTACGGAAGGAGGCGGATGGATCCGCTAAGAGGGGGGATACACAGGTCGTTTCCATAGAGGGCTTTCCCATCGAGAGGCTGATGGGGAGAGGCAGATCCGAGGGGAGTCATATTCCATCCTCCCGGTTGGGGGCACAGAACCGTTGGCTACAAACGGTGAAGTGCCACAACCCCCGCAGACTAGGTGGTCAGGGTATACAGAGCCAGGGCCTGCGGCTGATGTTTTGCAACGCCAGGTCCGTTGTCAACAAAGCCCCCCTCATCCATGACCTTGTGTCAGAGGGGGAGCCGGACCTGGCAGGAATTGCGGAGACCTGGTTGGGCCACGAGGGGGGACTTCCCCTCGTTGAAATGTGCCCACCAGGTTACCGCGCTTTTCATCAGCCCCGGGCCCTAGGCAGGGGTGGTGGGGTGGCGGTCATAGTAAAGGAAGGTCTTGAGCCGAGAGAGACCATTGTGCCACAGACCACCGGTTGTGAGTCCCTCTACGTGAAATGGGGCCTAGGGAGGCAGTTGGGCTTGCTGGTTGTATACCTGGCTCCCCGCTATGTAGCAGCAGCCCTGCCCGAGCTCCTGGAGGTGATCGCTACGGTGGCAGTTGAGACCCCCAGACTTTTAGTCATGGGGGACTTTAATCTGCCATCGGTGGGCGAATCATCCGTGGTAGCTCGGGAGTTCATGGCTTCCATGACGGCCATGGACCTGACCCAATTAATTCAAGGCCCCACCCACGAGGGTGGACATACACCGGATCTCATCTTTGTCTCTGACCAATGGAAGAGTGATCTGGGTATAGGGGATATAGCCATCACGCCCTTGTCATGGTCAGACCACTCACTTCTCCGGCTCGACTTCGTGGGCGACTGTGAGCCACCACATGTTTACTGGACCCGTGTCCCTCCTGGCTTGTACTGGCATCCTGGGAGGTGACACGAGGCTGGCTCCAAGAGGTTGTCAACGCATCCTTGAGTGAGGGTTCCTTGCCTGCCTCCCTAAAAGAGGCCATGGTGAGACCCCTCCTCAAGAAGCCCTCTTTGGATCCAGCTCTATTATCTAACTATCGTCCTGTCTCCAACCTTCCCTTTTTGGCGAAGGTTGTTGAGAGTGTGGTGGCACAACAGTTTCCCCGTCACCTGGAGGAAGTTGATTATCTAGACCTGCGCCAGTCCGGCTTTCGGCCCGGGCATAGCACCGAGACGGCATTGGTCGCGTTGGTGGATGATCTCTGGAGGGCCAGAGATGGGGGTTGTTCCTCCATCCTGGTTCTATTAGACCTCTCGGCGGCTTTCAATACCATCGACCATGGTATCTTATTGCATCGGCTGGGGGGGTTGGGGGTGGGAGGCACCGTTTTACGGTGGTTCTCCTCCTACCTCTCTGGCCAATCGCAATTTGTGTTGACGGGAGAGCAGAGGTCGACCTCGAGACCCCTCACATGTGGGGTGCCTCAGGGGTCGGTCCTCTCGCCTCTCCTGTTCAACACATATATGAAGCCGCTGGGCGAGATCATCCGTGGCTTTGGGGTAGAGTATCATCTCTACGCTGATGATACTGATGATACTCAGCTGTATATATCTACCCCAAACCACCCCAACGATGCCGTAGCGGTGATGTGCCAGTGCCTGGAAGCCGTGCGGATCTGGATGGGAAGTAACGGACTCAGGCTCAACCCGACCAAGACCGAGTGGCTGTGGTTTCCGGCTGCCCGATTCAACCAGATGATTCCATCTCTGGCCATAGGGGGCGAACATCTTGCCCCTGTGGATGGGGCGCGCAACTTGGGTGTCCTCCTGGATACCCGGCTGTCCATGGAAGATCAAGTGACAGCCGTGGCCAGGAGGGCGTTTTACCAGGTTCGCCTGGTACGCCAGTTGCACCCCCTATTGGATCGGGACGCCCTTTGCACAGTCACTCATGCTCTCGTGACATCCCGACTGGACTATTGTAACTCTCTCTACATGGGGCTCCCCTTGAGGTGCACCCGGAGGCTTCAGTTGGTCCAGAACGCAGCCGCGCGAGCAATAATGGGAACCTCTAGGTTTACCCACGTAACACCGCTCTTGCGCGAGCTGCACTGGCTACCTGTCGTCTTTCGGGTGCGCTTCAAGGTGTTAGTCATTATCTTCAAAGCGCTCCATGGCTCGGGACCTAGTTATCTGCGGGATCGGATCCTGCCCCATACATCCTCACGGCCGATTCGCTCCCACAGAGAGGGACTTCTCCGGGTGCCGTCCACTAGACTCTGTCAGCGGGCGACGCCCAGGGGAAGGGCCTTCTCTGTGGCGGGCCCAGCCCTCTGGAACGACCTTCCCCCCGACATTAGGACAACTACGGACCTCCGCTCCTTCCGTTTAAAATTAAAGACACATCTTTTTCGCCTGGCCGGCCTTGGATAGTCTCTTTTAAGGTTAGGGGTTTTAGGGGTAGTTTTAGTTTATGGGTTTTTAGCGCAGGATTAATTTAATTCATTTTTAATTTTGTATTCTGTCTGTGGTTTTAATTGTATTTTTAAGTGCCTGTGCCCCGCCTCGAGTCCCTTGGGGAGAGAGAGCGGGATATAAAATTAAATTATTATTATTATTATTTTATAGCCAGTGTAGCCTGGGAATGCTAGCGTATTCAAGGTTAGATCTCCTTTGCCTGCGGGAGTCTCCCCTCTCGCAGGCCTGGCCCCCGGGTCTAACACGGGCCCACCTCGAGGATGGATTGATTGATCCAGAGAGGTGGGCGCAGCGCAAACTTAGGGGGTTTTTAAACAAATTTTTAATTCGGCTTTTAAGGGGTTCTGGGGTGGGGGGAGGGCTCTTCCAGTCAGGGGGGGGTCAAGATATAGGGCCGGCCGGCGGAAGTAGGATAAAGGAGGGGTCCACTAGGGGGGGGAATTGGGGGTTGTCTCTGTTGAGGGCCGTCCCATTCGATTGGTCTTGGGGAGGGGCAGGGGCGGTGGGAGACAGGATGTCCATTGTGAGTTGGAGGCTCATGGTCGCTGGTTACGAGCGGTCACTTGCCCCAACCCCCTGTACTCCGCTCGTGGGCTAGGCGGTCAGGGACTACACAGCCGGGGCCCCAGGCTGATGTTCTGCAATGCCAGGTCCGTGGTGAACAAAGCCCCCCTTATAAATGACCTTGTGTCAGAGGGGGACCCGGACCTGGTAGGAATTACGGAGACCTGGTTGGGCCCCGAGGGGGGTTTACCCCTCGTGGAAATGTGCCCACCAGGCTACCGTGCATTTCATCGGCCTAGGGCCCTAGGCAGGGGTGGGGGGTGGCGGTTATTGTTAAGGAAAGTCTGGAGCCGAAGGAGACCACTGTGCCTCAGACGACCGGCTGTGAGTCCCTCTTCGTAAAATGGGGCCTAGGGAGGCAGTTGGGCTTGCTGCTTGTATACCTGGCTCCCCGCTATTTAACAGCAGCCCTGCCCAAGGTACTCGAGGTGATTGCCGCGATGGCGGTGGAGACCCCCAGACTTATAGTCATGGGGGACTTTAACCTGCCATCGGCGGGAGAAACATCCGAGGCAACTCAGGAGTTCATGGCTTCCATGACGGCCATGGACCTGACCCAAGTAGTTCAGAGCCCCACTCACGAAGGAGGACACACGCTGGATCTGATTTTTGTCTCTGGACACTGGATTAGTGATCTCAGAACAGGGGATTTAGTCATCTTACCCTTGTCATGGACAGATCACTCTCTCCTTCGGATAGACTTTCCAACCGTCACACCTCACCGCGGGGAGGCGGAACCGGAGACACCAGGTTGGTTCCGCCCCAGGTGCCTGATGGACCCGGAAAGGTTCCAGAGGGAGCTTGGGCCAGTACCTGTATCCCTGCCCCGCGGCTCGACTGAGGACCTAGTGGCCGCGTGGTATAGTGCGGCCACGGGGGCCTTGGACCGAGTCGCACCCTTGCGGCCTCTCATGCAGCATCGAGTCACCCAGGCTCCTTGGTTTACCGAGGAGCTTCGGGAGATGAAACGCCGCAAGAGACGCCTAGAGAGTAGGTGGAGATCTTCTCGATCCGAAGCTGACCGAACATTAGTGAGAGACCATATTAGGACTTACTTAGTGGCGCTAAGAGTGGCCAAACGTGAGTATTGTGCCACCCTTATCGCGTCTGTGATAAGGGTGGCACAATAAACATGTGAGCCACCACATGTTTATTGGACCCGTGCCCCTCCTGGCTTGTACTGGCATCCTGGGAGCTGACACGAGGCTGGCTCCAGGGCATTGTGAATTCATCTCTGAGTGAGGGGTACTTGCCCACCGTTTTGAAAGAGGCGGTGGTGAGGCCCCTCATCAAGAAGCCATCCCTGGACCCAGCTTTATTAGAGAACTATCGTCCCGTCTCCAACCTTCATTTTTTAGTGAAGGTTGTTGAGAGTGTGGTGGCTCAACAGTTTCCCCGACATCTGGAGGAAGTTCATTATCTAGACCCGCGCCAGTCCGGCTTCCGGCCCGGTCACAGCACCGAGACGGCATTGGTCGCGTTGGTTGATGATCTCTGGAGGGCACGGGATAGAGGTTGTTCCTCTATCCTTGTCCTATTAGACCTCTCAGCGGCTTTTGATACCATCGACCATGGTATCTTATTGCACCGATTGGGGGGGTTGGGGCTGCGAGGCACCGTTCTACGGTGGTTCTTGTCCTACCTCTCTGGTCGGTCGCAATGGGTGTTGGCAGGAGGGCAGAGGTCGTCCCCGAGGCCCCTCACATGTGGGGTTCCTCAGGGGTCGGTCCTCTCTCCCCTTCTGTTCAACACCTATATGAAGCCGCTGGGTGAGATCATCCGTGGTTTTAGGGTGGAATACCATCTGTACGCTGATGACACGCAGTTGTACATATCCACCCCAAACCACCCCAACGATGCCATTGAGGTGCTGTCCCGGTGTCTAGAGGCCGTATGGATCTGGATATGTAGTAACAAACTCAAACTCAACCCGTCCAAGACCGAGTGGCTGTGGTTTCCGGCACCCCAGTTCAGCCAATTAAGTCCAACACTGGCCATTGGGGGTGAACAACTGGCCACCGTGCAACTTGGGTGTCCTCCTGGATTCCCGGCTGTCCATGGAGGACCATGTGGCGGCCGTGGCCAGGGGGGCGTTCTATCAGGTACGCCTGATACGCCAGTTGCACCCCTTACTGGACCGGGGAGCCCTTTGCACAGTCACTCAAGCGCTTGTGACATCCCGGCTGGATTACTGTAATGCTCTCTACATGGGGCTCCCCTTGAGGTGCACTCGAAAGCTACAGTTAGTACAGAATGCGGCCGTGCGGGTGATTATGGGTGCCTCAAGGCAAACCCATGTAACACCTCTCCTGCGCGAGCTGCACTGGCTGCCTGTGGCCTTTCTAGTGCACTTCAAGATGTTGACAACCATCTTTAAATCGCTCCATGGCTCGGGGCCTAGCTATATACGAGACCGCCTCCTGCCCCATACATCCCTTCGTCCAATCCCCTCCCACAGAGAGGGCCTTCTCCAGGTGCCGTCGGCGGGACAATGCCAGTTGGCGACACCCAGGGGAAGGGCCTTCTCTGTGGTGGGCCCGGCCCTCTGGAACGACCTACCCCCCGACCTCGGACCTCCGCCTCTTCCGCCAACGTCTTAAGACGGATTTATTTCAGCAAGCCAGCCTAGGATAGCCTCCCGTTTCTGACTTTTTAAAAATAAATTATAATTTGGGAAGGTTTTTAACATGGGTTTTAGCACGGGTTAACTAATTTAATATATTTTAATTGATATTTATTGTATTTTGTGGTTTTAATAATGCCTGTGCGCCGCCCTGGGTCCTAACAAGGAGAAGGGCAGGGTATAAATTTAATAAAATAAATAAAATAAAATAAAAAATAAAACTTCCTGCTCAGAGTTTTACATTTCATTCACTGCACAGGCAAGATTAGGTTATCAGTGAAAAAATAGTGCTTTTTTCTTGATTGTTTCCCCCCTTGTTACATTCTACATCTCATTAATTGGAGTTTCTTAAGATATGTAAGTTAGAAGAAACTCGACACAAAGCAAATCTCCTTGGTATGTTTTGGTTTCCGTTTCACCCTCCTAATCTCTTTTAAAGACACAATCTTTTCAAATGCAAATCCAAATTTAAAGTTTGTGTTTGAATGGGCTTGTCACCTCTCTGCTTTCTCATTTCTGTCTCCAAATTAAAGCAAATAGCTCTTTTTGGGCCAGGGATTTTAATCATCATCATCATCATCATCATCTTTATTGTCATTGTAATAAAATAAAAAACATTACAATGAAATTGGTTTGAGCATTGTGCTAACATTTGCATCAGGTGGAATACAGACAGTAGTGACAACTATAACAGAAATCTCTCCAGGCAGATAAAATGGCCAACAAATGACAGTTGAGAATTCCAAGTCTGCAGAATAGTGTGTATAAGCAACTCTACTGTTAGTACACCAGTTGTTATGTGTGTAAATACACAGTCCTCCACCTTTGCTTTTACCAGAGTTGTTGTTTCTGTCAAAGCGGTGTGTGCTGCAGTTAGTTAGCTCCACAGACGCATCCGGTACAAGTGGATGAAGCCAGGTCTCTGTGATGATCATCACACAGCAGTCACAAATGAGCTTATTCGCTGCCATCCATAGCTCTAGTTCATCGGTTTTGTGGACAAAGGATCTCGAGTTGGTTAGGAAATGCTTGGTAATGCTGGTCTGTGAGGCTGCTTCCGTAACCGAACTAGCAAACCTGCTCTGCATCCCTGCTTCTGCTTCGGCTCTCTTCGCTGCCTCCTAGGCCAAACAATGATCCATGGAGAGCCTGGCAGTCTTACTATGTCACTTGGTATATTATGAGACTGCTGGAAGTCGCTGGTAATATTGAGTCGACTAGAAGATCTTTATCTTTAATAATAAGTTAATAATAACTTAATAACTCCCTGTGGGTATAGACTAGTTTTTGCCTAACTCTGCTGTGACACTAGGAGCTCATAGCCTCTGCGCCTAAGCGCACCGCCATCTTGAAAAAAAAAAGGAACCCTCCATTATTCCCTTTCTTTCTTTCTTTCTTTCTTTCTTTCTTTCTTTCTTTCTTTCTTTCTTTCTTTCTTCTTTCTTTCTTTCTTTCTGCCAAAATCCTGATCTGTCCATCAATATTATTTATACTCTCAAGGTTCTTTGCCTTTTCCAAATTCTGATTTATGACTGTGGGCTAATTAGAACTTCTTACCAGGTTTTTCATCCCATCTCCTGCACACTACTGCTCAGTTGCTTTGGCCTGAAGTCAACTTCTTTTTGCAGCCATGTTGCCATGCTGCCTCCCCAACGCTGATTCAGAGAACAAATCTCGGACATATGAAGGACCTATTGCACTCTGTCTGGGTCTGATGCGACGCTGCCCCTTCTTCACCCCACCACCACCACCACAGGGTGGTTCTGATCCAAAAAGGATCTCAGCATTGGTTTGTCAGACAGAGGTCATGTGAGGCTCTTCAGAGCTCACACCTCCCTCATCTGTCCACCTGAAGAACTTTAGATCATTTCAAGGAGTTCAATTCTGAGTGGCTCAAAGTTGACTCAGCCTTCCATCATTCCAAGGTTGGTAAAATGAGGTCGCAGATTGTTGGGGGCAAGATGTTGACTCTGTAAATAGCTTAGAGAGGGCTGTAAAGCACTGTGAAGTGGTATATACTGGTAGATCTAAACATTATTGTTATTGCTATAGCCTACAATGGAAATCCATGTACACTTCTGGGAAGATGGCAATGGTAAATCATTACCGTACTGCTAGTAAGAAAACTACATTGATTCAAAAATCATTTTGCAAGAAATTAAGCTTGATTTAAAGGAGACAATGACAATACATGTTTCAAGCACATATATGATATGTTCTTAAGTTCTTATTATTAAGAGCACTGTCATAAGGGCATTTATGGGTGTGTCAGATCCCTTACGTGATACTGCCATTCAATTGGAAGGAAGTGCCCCTCGGAGTTA
The DNA here is from genome assembly GCA_039707465.1 of Rhabdophis nuchalis. NCBI lineage: Eukaryota > Metazoa > Chordata > Lepidosauria > Squamata > Natricidae > Rhabdophis > Rhabdophis nuchalis. Next base: position 76,741,254 of record CM077647.1, read on the forward strand.
AATTACTAGCAGCAGCTACAACAATTGAGATTTACGACTGCTTTCCATGTCGCCGGAAAGATAGAGGTCCCAGCACCTCTGGAGGAATGTTTATAATAGCCATGTGGGATATCTTACTCTAATGTCAAACTAGAGATAGTCATGGGAATGTAGAGTTTATTCGACTCTCATGGCAGAAGAGTCAAGGGAACAGTTTCACACTTATGTATTGGCCAGAATTTGCATTCTGACAGAGGGGAGGGGTCATTAACAATAAAATTCCACTTGCATAGCCTAAAGGCTTTTAGATGCTGCTTTGCCTCTAATGGTTACTATCCTGCTTAATTAAAGGATCCTTTTGAAATAATTTGTTTCAAGAGTCTTTACTTTCTTAAGTTAGGAGAGGAGCCATTACATAAAGCAGCATCTGCAAATTGATCAACCAGGAGAGATGATATTGGCTCTATTGAGGGGACCCTGCAAATCATGTTTGAACACAACATCGAACAAGGAGAAGCTGATTGCTGGAGAGAGACGTCAACCACTTCCCAACCAGAGATCTGCTCCATATACCCTGTCAGTGAGGATAAAGTGAGCCTGGAGGATCCTAAGAAACCCCGCTGGTCAATCGGCATTGGGACGAAAGACAGTGGGATGGGAGAACCAAGGGAGTCACTCTTACCCGAGGGAGCCGAAACCCAGGGTGGAAAATAGAGCTAGAAGTCCCCTCTGACCAAGAGGAGCCAAATGAAGCCCTACTGAAAGAGGATTGTCTGAAGAGACATGTAACCTAGTTGGTGATGGAAATTTTGGAAAATCTCAACATCCGAGGGGACCAGAACGACAACCAAGAGATGGGGAAAGGACAGCAATTGCGGATAACACCAGGCGAGCTAACCCCCCTCTGGGTCCTACTGATCAAGCAGATGGCACTGTGGCAACTGCTAAGAACCCAGAAAACCCTCTCTCCCAGTTGGCACATGGATTGGGGGGTGCCCCAAACCAACCCCAAAATATGCAATTAGGAAGGAAGACTCTTTCTCTTGGGATCAAGTTTGATGGGAACCTGAAAAAAATTGGATTTTTTTTGTGGCATACGTGCTCACCTATATGCAAGAATATGGGCATGACTTTCAAACTCAGGGATCCCAAGTAAGAGTAGTTACCCTAGCCGTGGAAGGAGCCACTGTCTGATGGATGGTGACACTACACAATGCCAATGCACCAGAACTTCAGGACTTTGACTGTTTCATGATGGCCTTGCGACAATGTTTCGAAGATATATATATATATATATATATATATGTCACAACACCCTGTTAAGCCCCAATTAAGGGAGGAAGTATACTGCTCTCCTTTTCTGCCTTTCGGCTCATCACCAGAGACCATCTAGACAGAAAGCTATGAGTTCCGTTGTGACCTTTTTTTTTTAATATGTGTGTTAGGTTTTTGAGCTGATCAATAAATAAATCAGGGAGACTAGGATAGATCTATTTTGAGCTTTTTAGGTTCAAATCCCAGTAAGGGTATGGCTAGCTGATGAGAGCTAAAAAGCTCGAAATAGATCTATCCTGATTTATTTACTCATGGCTCCCTGATTTATTTACTCGTGGCTTTCTGTCTAGATGGTCTCTGGTGATGAGCCGAAAGGTAGAAAAGGAAACAGTATGTCTCCTCCCTTAATTTGGGCCCTAACAGAGTGTTATGGAACAATTATAAGTATGTATGTGTGTGTGTATGTGTATATATATATATATAAATAAAGTTTTTAAGGGCTGATTAATAAATAAGAGACCAGGAGGGATCCATTTCGGGCTTATTAGCCCTCTTCAGCTGGCCATACTACCTCCACTGGGGTTTGAACCGGCACTCTCCAGCATATCAAGCAAGGCTCTCTATGCTTTGAGCTATCCGGCTTCCCCTGATTACATCAGCCTTTACAGGACTATTGAATGAGAGAATATTTTTACAACTCCTGTTCGGCCCCGTTTTTTTAAGGGAGGAGACAAACTGTCATCCTTCTCTGCCTTTCGGCTCAACCTAGAGACCATCTGGGCAGAGAGCTCATGAGATTACTGTTGAATTTTAGATATGTGTTAAGTTTTTAAGGGCTGATTAATAAATAAGAGACCAGGATGGATCCATTTTGGGCTTATTAGCCCTCTTCAGCTGGCCATACTACCTCCACTGGGGTTTGAACCGGCACTCTCCAGCATATCAAGCAAGGCTCTCTATGCTTTGAGCTATCCGGCTTCCCCTGATTACATCAGCCTTTACAGGACTATTGAAGGGGCCGAACAGGAGTTGTAAAAATATTCTCTCATTCGGGTATTTTCCCGTGTATAAGGCATGGAAATGTTATTGCAACGTTTCGGCAAGATCTCACTTGCCATCATCAGGCAGGCTTCTGTCTGTGACTGTGACTGCGAAGGCGTCGCCCTTCCTTAAATCTTGGTGGGGGTGGTGGAGTGCTGACTATTGTTGTGAGTGGGTTGATTGGCTGTTCAGCTGCACCATGACTGGTAGATTGATGCTGATTGGTCTCATTTGTATGTTTCTCCTTATTTTGAATTTCAACGGCTTGGGTGGAGGGTGGGGCTCATTTATTGGTCAGTACTGGTTTCCAGATGTCTGGTAGGCGGGAGGTGTCATCACGTTTGTTCATACTGTTAGATTGCTTCTCTATTTCAATGGCTTCTCTGATTATTCTCCTGTTCAGCTGTTCAGCCTTGGAGATCATTTTAGTTCCTTGAAAGTCAATGTCATGTCCTGTAGTTTTGAAATGTTGATAAAGAGATGAGGTATTAAGATGATTTTTAATGCATTTTTATGTTCAGTAATACGTGCACTTATCCTTCTGTTGGTTTGTCCTATGTAAGTGGCAGGGCAGATTTTACATTGAATTTTGTAGACTCCTTGGCTTTCTAGCTGGATCTTGTCTTTGGGGTTCCTTAGGATATTGGTTATTTTTTGGTCAGTGTTGAAGGCTGTCTTGATATTGTGCTTGTGGAGAATTTTGCTGATTTTGTCTGTGGTACCTTTAATGTATGGGATGAGGGCAATGCCATTTTCCTGTTCTTTGTCTTGGTTCTTGGGGGGTGTCTCTTGTTGGATTAGTTTGGTGATTGTTTTTCTTCGGAATCCATTGGATATTCATGTATTTGTGAGGAAGAGTATTTCGGTTTTCAGATGGTCTTTATCAGCTAGGCGTTTGGTTCTGTGTATGAGGGTTTTGGCTACAGAGTTTATCTGTGCAGGGTGGTGATGGGATTGTGCATTTAGGTAGTGGTTGGTGTGTGTTTTTTTCCGGTAGATGGTGTGTCCCAGGGAGCCATTAGGTTTTTTGTAGATTAGGACATCTAGAAAAGGAAGTTGGTTGTTAGCTTCTATTTCCATGGTGAATTGTATTTTGTGTAGGGAGTAGGGAGTTGAGGTGTGTGAGGAAGTTGTCCAGTTTTTCTTTCCCATGTGGCAAAATTACGAAAGTGCCATCTACATATCTGAGCCAGAGTTTGGGTTTGTGTTCAGATTTGTCTAGGGCGTTGGTTTCAAAGTGTTCCATGTATAAGTTTGCGATGACCGGTGAGAGGGGTGATCCCATGGGTGCTCCTTCTATCTGTTTGTATCTTTGGCCATTGTGGCCAAAGATATATATATATATATATATGTATATATATATGTAATTGTTCCACAACATCCTGTTAAGAGGCCCCAAATAAGGGAGGAGACATACTGTTTCCTTTCATGCCTTTCGGCTCATCACCAGAGACCATCTAGACAGCAAGCCAGGAGTTCCATTGTGTAATTTTTTTAGATATGTGTGTTAGTTTTATGAGCTGATCAATAAATAAATTAGAGAGACCAGGATAGATCTGTTTCGAGCTTATTAGCTCTCATCAGCTGGCCATACCCTTTACTGGGATTCGAACCTGGGCTGTATTGCATATCAGGCAAGGCCTCTAGCAATTCAGCCAAGCCGGCTCTACCTATTGCATCAGCTGAGACAGGAGTATATTAGTATAGGTAATTGTTCCACAACATCCTGTTAAGAGTCCCAGTAAAGGGTATGGCCAGCTGATGAGAGCTAAGCCAAGAATTCCATTGTGTAATATCAGCTCAAAAACGTAACACACATATAAAAAAATTACACAACGGAATTCTTGGCTTTCTGTCTAGATGGTCTCCGGTGATGAGCCGAAAGGCAGGAAAGAAAAAACAATGTGCTTCCTTAAAAGCAATATATATGAGCAATATATATGAGAGAATATTATCACAGCTCCTGTTCAGGGTCCCTTTAAGGGGAGGAGACTTAACGTCATCCCTCTCTGCCCTTCGACTCAACCTAGAGATCATCCAGATAGAGAACCAATTAGATTACTGCTGTGTGACATTTTTTTTAGATATGTGTTAGATTTTTAAGGGCTGAAAATAAAGAGACCAGGATGGATCCATTTCAGGCTTATTAGCCTTCTTCAGCTGGCCATACTCCTTCTACTGGGATTTGAACCGGTGCTTTCCAGCATATGAGACAGGCTTCTCTATGCCTTGAGCTATCCGGTATCCCTGATACATCAGCTAATTTACAGGACTCTTAAATGAGAGAATATTATCACAGCTCCTGTTCAGGGTCCCTTTAAGGGGAGGAGACTTAACGTCATCCCTCTCTGCCCTTCGACTCAACCTAGAGATCATCCAGACAGAGAACCAATTAGATTACTGCTGTGTGACATTTTTTAGATATGTGTTAGATTTTTAAGCCCTATCTAAAGACACAAAATAAAAATAAATATATATATACACACACACACATATACATACATACATACATACATACATATATATATATAGATACATACGCATACATACATACATATATATAATACACACACACACACACACACACACACACACATATAATTGTTTCCACAACACCCTGTTAGGCCCCAATTAAGGGAGGAGAAATACTGTTTCCTTTTTTGCCTTTCGGCTCATCGCCAGAGACCATCTAGACAGAAAGCCATGAATTCCGTTGTGTAATTTTTTTATATGTGTGTTACATTTTTGATCAGCTCAAAAATGTAACACACACACACACACACACACACACACACACACAGACAGATAGATAGATAATTGTTTTCACAACTTCCTGTTAGGGCCCCATTAAGTGAGGAGACATACTGTTTCCTTCTCTTCCTTTCGGCTCATCACCAGAAACCATCTAGACAGAGAACCATGAGTTCCGTTGCATAATTTTTTTTCAGATATGTGTGTTAGTTTTTATGAGCTGATCAATAAATTTACATTTTTTTGAGAGACCAAGATAGATCTATTTCGATGATGAGAGCTAATAAGCTCGAAATAGATCTATCTTGGTCTATCAAAAAAATTTAAATTTATTGATCAATTCATAAAGACTAACACACACACACACACACACACACACACACGTAGGCCTTTGGTTGTTTAACTGCCAGTGGGGGTGTGACCTGATTGGGTGGGAGCTTGGCTGCATTCTGATTGGGTGGAGGTGTGTTCTGATTGGTAGGGGGCTTGGCTGTGCTCTGATTGGATGGGAGTTTGGCTGTGCTCTGATTGGATGGGGGCATGTTCTGTTTGGGTGGGGGCCTGGTTGTGCTCATGTTAGTCTGATTTGCAGGGGGATTTGAGCTGGTGAGCTGCGTTACTGTTGTTTGGCTTCGCATTTGTGGTCGTGCCACGTCTCCGTGGTGGGCATCAGTTTGCTTCATGTATGGATTGGAGGGGTTTAAAGTGGCTAAATAATGCAGCTGTGGTCTGGCTTCTGGTTTGTGGTCGGGCTTCTTGTTTGTGGTCATCATCGGTGTGGATTTGGGCTTGCTTTTTGCGTGGATGTGTGATAGTGACATCCTGTGTGGTTTTCGTGAGTGTGGGTCTGGTATCATTCTTTGTGTTAGGGACTCGTTTGTCAGTGAGGGCGGGTTTCCAAATGGCTGATAGGCGGGAGGTATCATCTCGTTTATTGATGCTCTGTGGCCGTTTTTCTATCTCAATAGCTTCTCTGATTATTCTGTTGTTAAAGTGTTCAATTTTAGCAATAGTTCTGGTCTTTTTAAAGTCTATATCATGTCCTGTGGCTTTGAGGTGTTGGACCAGGGAAGAAGTTGGTTCCTCCTTTCTGACTGAGTTTTTGTGTTCTTCAATGCGTGCCTTTATTCTTCTGTTGGTTTGTTCGATGTATGTGGTCGGGCAGGTGGTGCATGGGATTTCATATACTCCTTGATTTTCTAACTCTATTTTGTCTTTGGGGTTTCTTAGGATGGTGGATATTTTTCAGTTTGTGTAGAATGCTGTCTTGATGTTGTGTTTGTGGAGGATCTTGCTGATTCTGTCTGTGGTGCCTTTTATGTATGGGAGGAAGGCTTTGCCGTTTTCTTGTTCACTGTCTTGGATTTTAATGGGGTTTTCTTTTTGGATTAGGTTAGTGATCTTGTTTCTTTGGAATCCGTTGGATGTTAGTACGTTGGTGAGAGTGTGTAGTTCGGTTTTTAGGTGTTGTTCGTCAGCTAAGCGTTTTGTTCTGGAGATGAGTGTCTTGGCTACAGAGTTGATCTGTGCTGGGTGGTGGTGTGAGAGTGCGTGCAAATAGCGGTTTGTGTGTGTTTTCTTCTGGTAGATGGTGTGTCCTAGGGATCCATTGGATTTCTTATAGACTAAGACATCCAGGAAGGGGAGTTGGTTATTGGCTTCTTTTTCCATGGTGAACTGTATTTTGGGGTGTAGGCTGTTGAGGTGTGTGAGGAAGTTGTCCAGTTTATCTTTCCCGTGTGGCCAGATTATGAAGGTGTCGTCTACGTATCTGAGCCAGAGTTTGGGTTTGTGATCAGATTTTTCTAGAGCTTGGGTTTCAAAGTGTTCCATGTAGAGGTTTGCAATGACAAGTGAGAGGGGTGATCCCATGGGTGCTCCTTCTATTTGTTTGTATTTTTCTCCATTATAGATGAAGTATGTGTTGGATAGGCAGTGGTTGGTCAGATCTAGGATATATTTGGGGAGGTTATATTTGTTTTGGATAGCTGTCAAGGCATCTTTGATTGGTACTTGGGTGAAGAGGGATATGACATCGAAGCTCACGAGTAGGTCGCTGGGCTGTAAGTTTTGTTTCTTTATGAGCTCTATGAACTGGAATGAGTTTTTTACGTGTGACGTGATGGATTCTGCATAGGGCTGTAGTTGTTTGGCGAGAAATTTGGCTAGGTTTTGTAGAGGTGAGCCTATGGAGCTGACTATGGGTCTGAGTGGGGTTCCTTCTTTGTGTATCCTGGGGAGACCATAGAGCTTAGGGCATCTGGATGATTTTTCTCTGGGAATGATTCTTTGTTGGATCTCTTCGCTGACGGGGGAGGCTTTTATTTTGGATCTAGTAGTTTTTCCTAAGTAGGTGGTGGGATCTGTGCTTAGGGGTTTGTAAGTGGAGTCTTGGAGTAGGTTGGTTAATTTGGTTTGGTAGGCAGATGTGTTCATAACCACTGTGGTGTTCCCCTTGTCTGCTGGTAGGATTATTATGCTAGTGTCTTCTTTTAGGTTAAGTAGTGCAGTCTGTTCCTCTTTGGGTAAGTTGCTTTTGGGTGGCTTGCTGGTGCAGAGGATGTTGGTGATTTCGAGTCTGATTCTGTTAGCGTCATCGGGGTTGATTTTGGTCAAGCTTGTTTCAACTCCGCATATAATGGTTTCAGTGGGGATGTGTTTGGGAGCGACTGCAAAGTTGAATCCTCTGGCCAGGACATTGGTTTCAGCTTTGGTGAGGATCCTATCTGAGATGTTATGCACTGTTTGTTTCATGTGTGGCTGTGAGGGTGGAGGGGTTTGTTTCTGGCATTCTTTTAGTCTTCAGAGTTTATTGGTATGTGTGTCTGTCTTGAGGGTGGTCTGTGTTTCGGCTCTCCAGGTGGCGAGTTGTTTGGATTTGTCCCAAAGTGTGGGGTGGATCTTGTTGCTGAGTTTGAGGTGAAGTGTGAGGAGACCTTTGTTGATTCAGTCTAGGTGGAATCTTTTTGTGTGAAGTTCATTTCTGATTAGGGCCAATTCTGTTCTTTTCCGGATGCGTTTGGTGGCTGCAGAGTTGGAGTGGAATTTTAATTGGAAGCATGTGGGGGTTAAATTTTGATTTCGGCAGTTGCGTAGGAATGTGAGGTCACATAAAATGGAAGCTCTTTTGGACTTCAAGTTTTTCATAGGTCCTGATCAGATGGTGGATTTCCTCCCCGTAGAGGTACGATATTTGTTTTCTGAGGTTTTCGCGGGTGTTTGTATGTAGGTCTTTGGTTGTTCGGGTTTTCTCCCACGTAGAATTGGAAGTATCTTCACGACGTTTCGATGAAGTCTCATTCATCATCTTCAGGCTGGTGCTTTCGGCTTGGTGCTTCCAGGAGCTAAAAGAATGCCAGAAACAAACCCCTCCCCCCTTATTGCATCAGCTGAGACAGGAGTATTTAGTATAGATAATTGTTTTCACAACTTCCTGTTAGGGCCCCATTAAGGGAGGAGACATACTGTTTCCTTCTCTGCCTTTTGGCTCATCACCAGAGACCATCTAGACAGAGAACCATGAGTTCCGTTGTGTACATTTTTTTTAACAATATGATTGCTCCATTCCCACCCCTCCTGTCAGAACTAATCCCCCCATCCTCTCCATACCATCCAATCAGAACTGATTAAGTTTCTTGGATGAGAAGCGAAACGTCTTTTTCCTCAAGGAAAAAACATACTCAAGTTGCCTTTTGAAAAAGCACCTTTGTGACATTCTGGGTAATGGTTTTATTGAGATGATCTAAGAAAAGGTAGTACTAAGTGGAAGTGACTAAATTTGTGTATGTAACTGGAAATTAATCTATCTTCTTTAAAAAAAGACAAGTTAAACAACATGTCTCGGGTGATTGGAAAAGCTCAACAGAGACTTCATTTCCTTAGAGTCCTGCGGAAAAATCAGGTGGAACAACTGCTGATGACCTCTTTCTATCGATCCACCATAGAAAGTGTCCTCACATATTGTATCACAGTGTGGTATGCTGGTTTAACAGTTGCGGAGAGGAAGGCACTACAGAGAGTGATCAATTCGGCACAAGAAACCATCGGTTGCCCTCTGACATCACTGGATAACATTGCCAGATCTTGTGCTTTAGCAGAGTAAGGAAGATTCTCATAGATGATTCACACCCTGGTTGGTATCTCTTTGTACTTCTATCATCAGGCAGAAGATACCAAAGTATAGCCAGCCAAACAAACAGGTTTAAAGATAGCTTCTATCCTTGGGCTGTGAAACTTTTAAATTCAACCACAATCACTCCATGCACATGCTAGTTTTTTTCTTTTTTCTTTTCTCTCTTTTTTTGTTTCTGTTATAATTTTGCACCAGTGAAGTTAACCCCAATTTCATTGTAATTTTAGTACAATGACAATAAAGATTATTATTATTAATATACTTGGCATACTTTCTACAGAAATAGTATAATCCTATAGACACCATTAAAATATGAATTCCAGGAAACTTTTGGAATGTTATTATTTATATGAAATTTCTTTTTATGCCAAGAAAATGCTAAGCAAAATATGGAATCTCCACATTTCTCATGTTCAATTTTGAAGTGAATTGTACATGCATAATAAAATGCTGTCTGCCCAATCAGGATTATCTGGCCTAATTAAAGAGATTTTGGAAGAATGATTTTTAAAAGTTATAGGATCCTTCAGCAGCAACAGCACAAAGTGTGGGAATGGAAAAAAGGGATAGGAGATGACTGGAGTCACACTATGGCCTACACATGGTTTCCTGTAGCAACTATATGGTTTCTCAACAATTTCACTTAGATTGTTGCAATTTGTAAGTAACACAGCTAAATATTGTGTGTGACATGTTCTGGTTGTTCAAGGATTTTATAGATGGGAAAGACAGCAGTTTTTCCTTCACATGCTTCTAGTTCCCATACTTCAATTTCTCAAGGAATAAGATAGAAAAGGACTCATGTTATTTGCTAACTAGACAGATAAAAAATATTAATTACCTTTTCAAATTCTTCTTGGAGACATTTGCTATTGCTTTCTGAAGCTAAGCCAGATTTCTGGTTCTCATTTGCTGTTCTTGACTCTGATGTCTCTTCCTCTGAAGTTTCTCTACTATTTTTCATTTTTATTGATAATTCAGATAACTTTGTCTTTATCCTTTCTTCCATACACAGTATGGAACAACTTTGTTGATGTTGATCGGCACAGCTGATGTCAAATTTTGATAAATCATCAAATACCTTAAATAATTAAAAATAAAAAGAAAATAATTAAATCACTATATCTCAAAAAGAAAACAGTGAAATCTGTGGAACATTTATAAAGAACTATTTGTGACATGAGAGCAATGCAGTAGAATTCTGGTAATTGCAACAATGAATATATAAGGAAAAATAACTTTCAATATCAAATAGCATGCATTCAATTTTCTAAATATTAAAAAAGTTCAGCCCTATTTTTGATTTTACAATTTAGTTTTTAAGATCATTATGATATCTTTCACATTCAAATCATCAGGACAGAAGAACATTTTATTAGGATTTTTATTACAATCAGATTATTTCTCTGGCTAATTTCTCTCCTTCATCAGCCTTGAGAAAGATGGCTTTTCTAGCCTTCACTATGTTTCTAGCTGACATTAGATTGGCATGTAGCAGCTGCAGAGAAAAGGGATGACAAGTGGACCCAGTCATGATGGGCAAAGAGAAGGCCATTGGGGTGCCCAACGGGTTGGTGGTAAAGGAGAAAGATAAGTCATGCTTTTCAGGAGTCATTGTAGGAATGTAGGAGGTCCTCACATCACTGGGTCTAGCTGGCTGAAACCTTCTGGAACATGGCAGGTTTTCACAGACAAGAGGATCTAGCCACTTGAGACCTTCCAAGAATTGGGGGGGGGAGGGGGGAGAAGACCAGGCCACCTGAGAGTAAAGGGGGAGGAAGGAGGCTTGTGTGCTGATCAGCCTAGTCAGTCAAGGCCTTCAACCAGTGACAAGTTTCCATGCGTCAGTGGACCTAGCTGGTGGAGGCTCCCAGACCACAGTGTGAGGAAGAGATGCAGCATTCCCACTGTTGTAAGGGTGAGCACAGTGCCAAGTACCTAAAGTTTCATTACATGAACTCTGGGCAGCGGTCCTAAGTCCTTTCATTCAACATCATCCTAAATTTGAATGATCATGAGTAGAAGATTATCTGTATTAGATATTTAGTTATATACTATGTTACATGTATGGTTTTCAGATTATAAAAATGGGACAGGAAACATTTTTAATTCTCACTGCTGAGAAGTAACATAGGTATGCAATAAAATGAACAGGATTTGATTTCTGTAATTGTATTGTGTAATACATAGTACCGATTCCTATTCAGTGACAAAATGTCAGATTAGATCAGTTTATTCAATGCCCAATTGTCATTAGCAGCATACATGTATTATAGAGTTAACAATGATAATTACTGTATTTTAGGAATATAAGACGCACCTTTTTTCCTCAAAAGAGGCTGAAAATCTGGGTGTGTCTTATAGACCGAATACATCAAATTTTTTGCTTCCTGAAGCCCTGACCCCTTCACCAAAATGGCTATGCATAGCCTTATGGAGATTTTCAGACAGCTCCTGGGGGCTGTGGAGGGCAGAAATGAGCAAAATATGGGCCGTTTTTGCTCATTTTTGCCCTCCCCCTGCCCAGGAGCACTCTGCAAGCTCCCCCCAAGGCTATTCATGCCTTTTATTTGAAAAAACCAGGCCCATTTCCATGAAAAACAGGCCGTTTTGGGGAGGTTTGCAGAGTGCAAAACCTTTTTTTCTTTTGGAAAGCTGTTTACTTAGAGTGGTTGATGAGAATTACATTGGTCAAGTGCTGTGCCAGCAGTTTTAGATGCTTCAGGTTGTCAGTGATTTCCTTCTCCAGGACATGGGTAAATACACCTGGAAACATATACCTACCTATATACCTACCTACCTACTCTCTCTCTCCCCCTACCTATCTACTGTATTTCTCTGTCTCTCTGCCTCCCTCCCCCTCTATCTACCTATTTACCTACCTACCTACCTACTCTCTCTCTCTACATACCTACTGTATTTCTCTGTCTCTCTCCCTCTCTAGCTACCTACCTACACTCTCTCTCCCTCCCCCTACCTATCTACTGTATTTCTCTCTATTTTCCTCTCTATCCCTCTACCTACCAACCTACCTACTCTCTCTCTATTTCTCTCTCTCTCTACCTCCCTCCTATCTACACACACACACACACACTCCCTACCTACCTACCTACTATATTTCTCTCTCTCTCTCTCCCTCTCCCTCTCTCTCCCTCTATCTATCTACTTTTAAAAAAAATGCTTCTTCAAAACCTGGGTGCATCTTATACTCCAAAAAATATGGTAGTAGAACTTTCCATGACTGGCTGTGCTTAGGTTACTGTGTCTATGTAATACAGCAAAGATTTTACCACTCCCCCCCTTTTTTTTGGCAGACTATAAATTGTAATCACCAAACTTTGATTACCTGATATGTACCCAAGTTGTTAGGTGGTTTTGTGTAATTTTTGCTTTTGCATAACTCTTCAGAGAGGACATTACTTTTCCCCCATGTTCTTGATGTCCTTTCAAAGTCATGATAGATTTCTTCATTTTCACTACCATCTGAACAGTTTAAACTGATAATCTGTGGATTAAAATTCACATCCAATTCTTCATTCATCTCTGATTTTTCTTCTCTGTATTTATGGTTACAAATTTCTTTATGTATTCCTAAGAGGCTAGATGCTATAGTCTCCTTTAAAGAATCAACAGGTGATATTTCTGGATCAGAGTATTCTGTTTCAATGGTAAACCCCTTAGGTGACATAGAAGTCATAGACTGATATAATTCCTTGCCATAACTCCATTCAGCATTGTGTTGAGCTTCAATGTAATTTGAAAGCTCCTGAGGTCTCTGCTGTAGCTTGTTCAAAGTCACATTCCAGTCACCATTATCTTCGCTATCAGAGCCCATTTCATCATAAGCAGATACAACATTGGATTCTTCCTCCAATGCTTTGAACACTTGGCTCTTAGGTTTAGCAAGCGTTCGAGGACAAGGCAAAATGGCATTTTGCAAGGCTACCCAATTTCCATCTGTACTTTGCAAAACAGGAGGAAAATCTAAGGGAATATAAAAAGAAACTCCAGTATCATTATTATTGAATTTTATTGATCTAAATGCATTCTTAATTACTATTGTTTCAATTACTACACAAAGTAAAATTTTGGTTGTTTTACATCTTATAAATTTCAAGAGAATAATGAAGTTCATATGAATTATGATAAATATGAAATATGACACATTTTATGATAAAGTACTGTGAAGATGATTAATCACAATTTGATCTGAATTTGAAATGGTGCCAGAGTTTTAATAAATATTTTACAAAACAATGAACATTTAGTTTTGCAACATATACACATAGTAATGGATAGATGAAAAGCATAATAAATACATTGTTATTTATTAATATTATTAAGAATTTCTTTAAAACCCAAGAGTGGTTGCAATGTGTATTTTAGAATTTCTGAAAACCTAAATGTTTCTAAAAATGTTAGTATTTTCCTTGCAATTAGTATTGCTGACCATGATAAAGTCTAACAATTTGGCACTACACGGTAATTCAATGCAAAGATGGGAACATCTTATTGTTTGTTATTAATCCAGACGGATTAACAGTCACCAAATATTTCTAGTAAAGGACTCCCTTTGTTGGATTGAGCAAGAGTCTTGCTATTGATCTACTTATTATCATATCATTTAGTGTCCTTTCATCAGCAGAATTAATAGCTTGGAATTTCACAAATACTATAGAAGAAGGTGGCTGATTTGAATATAAACGTAGTCATATGTAGATAAATCAGTTGAAATTAATGTCATCTTTGACAATCTGTTCCATTTATTGTAATTGGTTTATATTATGCATGACTGAATCAACATAAGAATTTTGGAGAATAGGAGGCTGTACTTGATCTTAAATGCAAAGAAGCAAAATTTTAAAATTCTTGAAAATTAAAGTTATAATGTTTATATATAAAACCTTAAGTAGGCTTCTATGGGTAGGCCTCAATTGATGACAGGTCATTAATGACTATTTAAAGTTATGATACACTCCCAAAAAGATATCCAGGACTAGATTCAAAATTTGATAGCCATCCTATCCCCATGGTCATAAGATTATATTTTGGGTTCTGAGCAACCCAGCCTATATTTAGAGTTGTTTGCAGCAATCCATTATTATGTGACCACAATTTATCATGTTGGAAACTGGCATTTACTTTCTGGGGGAAAAATGTCCATTGTGTGCAATAGGTTCACTTAATGACCATAGCTTCCAATTAATGACTGTGGCATTTGCCTTATGATCACAATATTCACTTAATGACTGTAACATATTATGAATGTCATAAAATTGGATTTGTCATATGATGGTCCACTAAAAACTGGCATGGCTGCTGACCTGTAATTCTAGGCTCAGTTATGGTTATAAGTCAAGGCCTACCTGTATGTACATTTAATTACCCAAAGCTATTTTATTTTTGAGTTTGTGAAAGCATTGATTCCCTATTATTTAGTATATTCCTAGGATTCAAAATACTTTTCTAAACAGCATCTAATTATAAACAAAATAGATATAATTGCAATTGCTTTCTGAAAGCATTTTTTTCTAGAGTTTAAGCAATCAAATACCATTAAATGTGACTAAAATATATTTAGGGATTTCAGCTTTGGTAATATATTTAATAAAACAGCCATAGTCTATTTATCCTCAAGAATAGCTGCTTAATTTAAAGGCATTGAAAAATGCCTCAGGTCAATTGTTCATGCCAAACTTTTGAAATACTTTTCCAGAACTATTTTTTAAAATAAATTATTGCATCTTTTTCTAATTTTATTTTTTTATTTTATTTGACTTTTATACCGCACCTATCTTCCCAAAGGGACTCAGGGCGGTGCACAGGAAATTAACAAGTTAAATTTGTACATGTATCAACCACATAAAGTACAGGTCCATTTATCACTCACAAATATGTTCTAAGATTTCAGTAGTAAAAGGCACAGAAATAACAGCTGAACAATAAAAACAAAACAAATATAACTTCCTTCATCCAGGAAGAGGATTAACTCATCTAAAATCAGCTTTTGGTATTAATGTCTACAGAAGGATGTATTTCTGCCAACTGATACTGCAGAGAATCTAGTTACTGAGGCCTTGCCAAGAGCAATGCAAGGCTTACTGTAATGTAACAATAATACATTTTGGTGAAAAGAATGACCACCGCTTTACATTAGAACCAGGCCTTTTTGTTTGCAAATTGCATGATAGGTTATAAATAATACAAAGTTATTAATTGTTAATGAGTTAATAACAGAACACATATTCCAATGGCTCAGCAAAGAGGTTCTGAACCACCCAAAAATATGAGGCCAGAGGCGGCGATGGTCTGTGGCAATCCCTGCAGCTTGGAACAGCTTATTAGGGGTACTCCACCCACCAATCAGCTGCTCTTGCTGCAAGGATGCTAGCCAGATTAAGACCGATGAATGCTGGAAGGCACAGGCAGAAACTATTTTTTCCTATTTTTCTCCCCAAATATTATGGTGCATCTTATACTCCGAAAAATACTTTGGAATATTTTACAGAAATGCTGTTCATTGTTTTCAAAATTTAATAGCTATTTTAAAAAGAAAATGACAAAGCAGTGGCCATTCTCAGTCTGCAGATTGTTGATCTACCTGATTCCTTCTTCTTTCCTTCATTCTAAAAGAACATGAAAAATAGCTATTTCTTCTTTGCAGAGCCAAGAAATATCATACAAGCATTACAGACCTTTATTTGGTTCATTTAATTGGTCCACACTCTTCCAGCTGGGAAATGTAGACAGCCTTTGCTTTTGTTTCTTGATTTGGCCTTTTGGTTCTCTCAAGGTAGATTCAAACACTGATGATATGAGAATCGGGTCTTGGGCTGTAGCTTCATTAGTCAGTGAAAATGCAGACTGGGATCTCTGTTTAAAAAATGTTTAGGAAATGCAAGCTTGGACAGGAGCCATTTTTCTCAAATTGCACAAAAAATGGAAACCAAAGCAAATCCATCAGCCTATAGACTATTTTCTCCTTAGCCTATTACCATAATCAGTGATTGCTTTCTCCTTTTATATAGCCTTTTTCCTCATTGAAGTTATAGCTTTTAAATAATCACTAGGAAAGGAGACTAGCTTTTTTTTAAATTGATTATATGTTAAGCTATTCTGAAAGCTTTCCTGAAAGTAAAATTATATTTTTTAAAATAAATAAATATTGGGAATATTAATTAACAGAATAACATTCCAACATTACTTTAATGCATTTAATTATTAATTAGGTATATTGTAATCTACTAAAAAATTATTTCATGCATAGCCACAATAATGCAATTATAAAATATCCATAACACAAACTGAAAACATCATCAATCATTTTATAATAATTAAATTTTTTTAAAAGCTTAAAATATTACAGCAGAACCACCCAAGAAAATATTACAACATAAACCATATAAAGAATATCTACTGCTGACCCATAAAGACACACTTAAAGAACGACACTTTCACAAGTTTTCAAATTACCATAATACAGGTAGTCCTCAATTTATGACTACAATTGAGCCCAACATTTACATTGTTAAGTGAGTTTTACCCCATTTACCACATTTCTTGACACAGTTGTTAAATGAATCGGGCTTCCCACTGACTAAGTTTGTCAAAAGGTTGAAAAAAGTAATCATATGACCCCGGAATACTATAACAGTCATAAATATGAACCAGTTGCCAAGTATGTTTTTTTAATATATTATTTTATTTATGTTTTTTTCTTTAACGTATATGAGTATATTGTCTGGTTCAATTTACTTCATACACTATACTAATAACAGTGATAATACTGTTTAGGTATACATAATAATAATCTTTCAACATCTAACATTTACGTATACATTGTAATTATAATGTATTATATTACTAGATATACCCAGCCACGCGTTGTTGTGGCCCAGTCTGGTTAAATGGCCAACCAATCTGTTTGTAGATCTACACCTGCACACATAAACACAACCACCATATAACCCCCAACCTACCTACCTACTGTATTTCTCCCTATCTATCCCTCTACCTACCTACCTACTGTATTTCTTCCTTTCTCCCTCTATCTACCTACCTACCTACTGTATTTCCCCCTCTCTATCCGTCTACCTACCTACCTACTGTATTTCTCCCTCTCTCTCTATTCCTCTACCTACCTACCTACCTACTATATTTTTCACTATCTATATATACACCTACTTACCTACCTACCTACGGTATTTCTCCCTCTCTGTCTATCCCTCTACTTACCTACCTACTGTATTTCTTACTTTCTCCCTCTACCTACCTACCTACCTACCTACCTACCTACCTACCTACCGTATTTCTCCCTCTCTATCTATCCCCCTATCTACCTACCTGCCTACCTACTGTATTTCTCCCTCTCTCTATCCCTCTACCTACCTACCTACTGTATTTCTCCCTATCTATCTATCTCCCTACCTACCTACCGTATTTCTCCCTATCTACCTACCTACCTACTTACTATATTTCTTCCTTTCTCCCTCTACCTACCTACCTACCTACTGTATTTCTCCCTATCTATCCACCTACTTACCTACTATATTTCTTCCTTTCTCCCTCTACCTACCTACCTACCTACTGTATTTCTCCCTATCTATCCCTCTACCTACCTATCTACTGTATTTCTTCCTTTCTCCCTCTATCTACCTACCTACCTACTGTATTTCCCCCTCTCTATCCGTCTACCTACCTACCTACTGTATTTCTCCCTCTCTCTCTCTATTCCTCTACCTACCTACCTACCTACTATATTTTTCACTATCTATATATACACCTACTTACCTACCTACCTACGGTATTTCTCCCTCTCTGTCTATCCCTCTACTTACCTACCTACTGTATTTCTTACTTTCTCCCTCTACCTACCTACCTACCTACCTACCTACCTACCTAGCTACCTACTGTATTTCTCCCTCTCTATCTATCACCCTATCTACCTACCTACCTACCTACCTACCTACCTACCTATCTACCGTGTTTCTCCCTATCTATCTATCTATCTATCTATCTATCTATCTATCTATCTATCTATCTATCTATCTATCTATCTATCTATCTATCTATCTATCCACTTACCTACCTACCTTATTTCTCCCTCTCTATCTATCCCTCTATCTACCTATCTGCTGTACTACAATAATACAATAGCAGAGTTGGAAGGGACCTTGGAGGTCATCTAATCCAACTCCCTGCCTAGGCAGGAAGTCCTATACCCATAATGGCAAACCTATGACATGGGTGCCACAGGTGGCACACGGAACCATTTCTTAGGCCACGCAAGGAATTGCCCTGTCAGCTTCAGTGTGTATGTGTGCCCTGGCCAGCTGATTTAGGCCTTCTTTTGAGGCTGTTTTTTGCCCTCTGGAGGTGGGGGAAGGCTGTTTTCACCCTCCCCAGGCTCCTATAAAGCCTCTGGAGCCTGGGGAGGATGTAAAAAGCATGCCAAATTCAGGGGGTCATGCACATAGCATTATGGATGTGGGACACCTCTGCACATCGCCCCTGCACTCCCCCTGCTTTTGGCATGCGAGCCAAAAAAGGTTAGCCATACCTGCCCTATACCATTTCAGACTAATGGCTATCCAACATCTTCTTGAAGACTTGCAGTGTTGGGGCATTCACAACTTCTGGAGGCAAGCTGTTCCACTGGTTAATTGTTCTAACTGTCAGGAAATTTCTCCTCAGTTCTAGGTTGCTTCTCTCCTTGATTAGTTTCCACCCATTGCTTCTTGTTCTGCCCTCAGGTGCTTTGGAGAATAGCTTGACTTCCTCTTCTTTGCGGCAGCCCCTGAGACATTGGAAGGCTGCTATCCTGTCTTCCCTAGTCCCTCTTTTATTAAACTGTATTTTTCCCTCTCTCTCTCTCTATGGGCCACCTGGGAGTTTGCTATCCCAGTGCCTTTTTGGCCCTAAGAGGCCTCCATATGTGGCTGAGGAAATGACTTGGTGGGAGGAGTTACAGGGAGGTGAAAACCTGATCAGTGGGTACATTTTACATTTGTGTACCTTGCACATGACATATGTGTGCTAGGCACAAAATGAGTACGTATTCTATTATCGGACATCCTTGTGAACATTGTGTGAAAGTTTGGTGTAAATCGGTGCAGTAGTTTTTGAGATTAGTGTATTCGTACAAACTATTTTACATTTTTATTTATATAGATGTAGCAGTTTACATAGTAATATTTTCCCAATTTCTACTTCCTACCTCTTTTTTCTAACCCCTAATAAAGCAATTCCCATATTGAAAGGTATTATGTATCTATCTATCATCTTTTGCCCTTTTTACTATTTCAACTCTTATTAACATTTGGACAAATCTCCCATGCTTCTCCCTTAGGATCTTGTATCCACTCACATCACTCATATTTAGTCTAATTCTTTCATTTGCCTTCACATCTGTCTCTCACTGTCAAATCTCTAAAGCACTCATCAGTAACTCATCGCTTCAGAGAATTTTTTCTCTCCATCCTCTTCTATATTTTGACCTCTTGAAGAATCTACCTGCTCCATTTCAGGAATTTCTTCCATCTCTATTTCTTCCATCTCTCTATCTGCTTGTATCATTTATTGATTTATCCCCTCTATTTTTTTCTCTGCTCCTTCTGGTTTCTCTCTATTTTCTGAGTGTTTTGTTCATTTTTCATTATTATTTGCTTAGGGCTTTCTACTCTCACATCTGTATAATGCATCAGGTCTATCATCTCCCTATGGTTCCTTATCATAGCTTCGTGAGTACACTGAAGCATCGATAGTGTTTCTTTTTGAAATATATTTGTATTTCCCTGTTGTGCCATTTTGCTTTAATTTAATAGGCCAAAAATTACTCAACAATCCACCAATAATCCACCAAAATCTCAATGTCAATTGTCCAAAGGTGGAAAAAAGCCAATATTAAAAGAATTTCACTCAGTCCCAGAACTGGTCCTCAGAATCCACAATATTTATAATCCTTAAAATCCTCTAGTTTTCTCCCTCTAAATTGCCTGCATTTGTAAGTTTTGTTTATTTTTTCTTCTTTTGCCTTGTAAAATCTTCTGTCAAAGAGCATTATAATCCAGGATGGCCCACCAGATTTTCCTATGTCATATTAATCTACAGAGTCAAGTACAGTTTCAGGAATAATTCTTTTTTTTTTAAAGCAATTTTATTGGGTTTTACAATGTATATGGGAAAAGGGGTAAAATAGGATACAAAATAAACATTTTAGTGGCTTCCATGTGAAGGGTGGTGGTCATCTCCGATACTTCGTACAAATTCAATATTAGAAAAGAAAAATAATTGGCAAAAGATACATATATATCACATTTCAGCATGCATACATTCAATCATTTGTTTTTTCCTGCCATCCCTTTTCACAGGTTACAGTAATGGTTTCAAAATCTCTTCATTTCTGAGATCTGAGTCTCTTTGCTACTGTTTCTTCTTTCTCCTTCCCGCCAATGGGCGGAGCCATGGCCCCTCCAGTTCCCTCTTCTTCATCTCCTAGGAGTAGGGAAAGTTTCTTAAGAAAGGCCTCGGCCTCTTCTACCGTTTTAACTCTGACTCTGCCCCCCTCCCAGAAAACCAACATTCCTTCAGGCATTAACCATTTGAACCAGATCCCTTTTTTAAACAATTTTTTGGATAAAAAGGAATACTTCCTTCTTATTTCTCTAATTTTTGGGGGGATTTGCTTCAAAATGGTAATGTCTTTGTCTTGATATTTCAAAGCCCCCCCCCATTGCACCTTCAGTATCTCATCCCTTGTGGACCTTCTTAAAAATTGAATATGAACTTCTCTTGGTACATTATTTATTCTAGCATATGCTGAGTTAATTCTATAAACCAAGTCTATATCTCACCAGAGCTGTTCTTTATTTCTTTTAATATAATATGCTAAAATTGTACTCATTAAATCTTTTAAATCTTCTTCCTCCATCTCTGGCACGTTCTGGAACCTAAGGAAAAAAGACATTTTTCCAAACTCAAATTTTGACATAGGCCCATTAATTTCTGTATTTTCCTTCCGTATTTCCTTCACCCTCCTCAAGAAGCCGTCCCTGGATCCAGCATTATTAGAGAACTATCGTCCCATCTCCAACCTTCACTTTTTAGTGAAGGTTGTACAGAGTGTGGTGGCTCAACAGTTTCCGTGACACTTGGAGGAAGTTGATTATCTAGACCCGCGCCAGTCCGGTTTCCGACCCGGGCACAGCACCGAGACGGCATTGGTCGCGTTGGTTGATGATGGTTGGTTGATGATCTCTGGAGGGCATGGGATAGAGGATATTCCTCTATCCTAGTCCTATTAGACCTCTCAGTGGCTTTTGATACCATCGACCATGGTATCCTATTGCGCCGACTGGGGGGGGTTGGGGCTGGGAGGCACCATTCTGCGGTGGTTCTTGTCCTACCTCTCTGGTCGGTTGCAATATGTGTTGGCAGGGGGGCAGAGGTCGGCCTCGAGGCCCCTCGTATGCGGGGTACCTCAGGGGTCAGTCCTCTCGCCCCTACTGTTCAACACATACATGAAGCCGCTGGGCGAGATCATCCGTGGTTTTGGGGTGGGATATCATCTGTACGCTGATGATACTCAGTTGTACATATCCACCCCAGACCACCCCAACGATGCCGTCGAGGTCATGTCCCGGTGTTTGGAGGCTGTACGGATCTGGATGGGTAGTAACAAACTCAGGCTCAACCCGTCCAAGACTGAGTGGCTGTGGCTTCCGGCACCCCGGTTCAGCCAGATTATTCCAACTCTAGCCATTGGGGGCGAAACACCTGCCCCCGTGGAGAGGGCGCGCAATTTGGGTGTCCTCCTGGATTCCCGGCTGTCCATGGAGGACCATGTGGTGGCCGTGGCCAGGGGGGCTTTCCATCAGGTACGCCTGATGCGCCAATTGCGCCCCTTACTGGACCGGGCTGCCCTTCGCACAGTCACTCAGGCCCTCGTGATCTCTCGACTCGGCTACTGTAATGCTCTCTACATGGGGCTTCCCTTGAGATGCACTTGAAAGCTGCAGTTAGTCCAGAATGCAGCCGCGCGAGTGATTACGGGAGCACCTAGACACTCCCACATAACACCAATCCTGCGCGAGCTGCACTGGCTTCCTGTGGTCTTTTGGGTGCGCTTCAAGGTGTTGACAACCATCTTCAAAGCGCTCCATGGCTCGGGGCCTAGTTATATGCGAGACCGCCTCCTGCCCCATACATCCCTCAGACCAATACGCTCTCACAGAGAGGGCCTCCTCAGGGTGCCGTCGGCCGGACAATGCTGACTGGCGACACCCAGGGGAAGAGCCTTCTCTGTGGCAGGTCCAGCCCTTTGGAACGACTTACCCCCTGAACTTCGCACCATCTCTGACCTCCGCCTCTTCCGCAAGTGTCTAAAGACACATCTGTTCCATCTAGCCGGCCTAGCGTAGCCCCCTAATCTGACTTTTAGATAGTTTTTAAATTTGGGGATTTTAATCTGGTTTTAGCACAGGATCCATTGAATTAGTTTTTTAAATTTTATATGATGTTTTGTATGTATTTTTAATTTTCCTGTGCGCTGCCCTGGGTCCGTTTGGAGAAGGGCGGGGTATAAATTGAATAAATATATAAAATATAAATATATCTCTTCTTTCATCTCAACTGATCCTTCTTCTAACGCATCAATTTTTTGTTTATTGTCCGTTGTGCTTCTTTGTGTCTCCAGCAATTCTAGTCTTAAGTTTAACAGGTCCTTTCAGATTTCCTGCACTTCCTTCATAATGCTCTGAAGCATTTCGTTTGTTGATAAATCTTGGTCACCTTCCCCAGCTGTTTCCTTCTGTAACATTGTAGTAATTTTTCCTTGTTGTAAGCTTGGGCTGGATCGGGTAGAGGCTGGAGCCGAAAAGGACTTTACGGATGGTGGCTTTTTTGAAGCCATTGTTGTAAATTTAAGTTCTTGCAGTAAAATATGGCGCCAGAGAAGCAAACAGTCAGAGAAGTCCGAGATATCCGGAAAAGGGAGAAGCCAGATCAAAGTTTCCACCAAAGTCCAGAAGTTAATTTTAATGTCCAAACCAAGAGGAAAAAAGAGAAAAGAAGATCCATGTATTAGGAGAGGCACCGAAGGCTTCTTGAGAGAGGCTTCAAATATAAATTTATTGTCCTGTGATCTTAAAACTCTGAAGGGATGCTCCAGTGGTCAGGAGAAAGTTTTCCAGCCGGCAACAAAGAGAAGCCATTTTCCCGCCTCACCGCGGTAAGAGAAGTAAGAGTGAAAATTCTTTTTTGTTGCAAAGAGACCCCACTACAATTTGCAACTGTAACTCCGGGAGTAGAAATTTTTTTTCTTTACTATTTTATTCAGTTGGCATTTTAGTCCTCTTTCTCTCTTCTAGAGAGCATTTTCTATTGCCGCCTTTTACGAGGGGGGGTTAAAACTCCCCCCTCTATTCTTCTTTCTTAAAAACGATCGAATGTAAAAATGGAACTCACAATTCACATTTGCCAATCCAGCTTGTCAAGAGACTCGGTGCAATCCTCCGTCCCCGACATTTCCACCATCTTCTTCATTTTCCGTGTTTTCCAGCTAGCGTTAGCGAGAGGGCTTTCCCCCCCGCTTTCTGCCCTCCGATTCCTGGGGCGGAGCGGGAAAAGCGCCCTGCCGACTGCCGTCAGAGTGGGAGCCTCCCGCAGCCACCCGTACGGAAGGGGGTTAACCCAAACCCCCTGTGCCCCCGAGGGGGCCCACCAGAGTAGCAAGCGGCGGCCGCACCTGAAAACGCATCCGTCACCTTCAGAAGCCGGAAGTCAAGTAGGAATAATTCTTATTGTTTATAGTCCTGACTCTTTTAAGGATCCTCAAAAGATTCCCCAGTTATTCCCAAACAGCCAGAAAACAAATAGATACAAAATAAAAAAAACCTCCCAAACTCCAGGTGCTGTTTGCCTTTCACTTTGTTTCTCTTTTTCTTCTCTTCTCTTATCACTCCTTTTTTTGTCAATGCCTTTTCCCACTGTGTAGTGTTTTAATATCTTTTTTCACCAGTAGGTGGCATTCTAGCTCTAGGTTCCAGTGTTAAACAAAGCAGAAGGCATAACAGCTGATTGCTAAATGATTTTTAAAAATCCATTTTTCTTTTTGCACAGTAATCAGACATTATTAGAGTCATTTTTTTCCAATACTGCAAGTTCTAGTCCAGACTTTCTATATTTTAAAGTTTAAAACTTCAAGGTCTCCCATTAAATTTTTATTTCTCTCTAGGGTCTATAGCAGTCAAACTTGACTTATGGATTTCAACTCCCAGATTTCTCCACGCAGCTATGCTGGAAATTGAAGTCCACAAGTCTTAAAGTTGCCAGGTTTGGAGACTCCCAGTCTATAATCTGTCTCTGTGTATTAATTGGCCACTTTCTCAATGCTTTGGAGAGTCTTTCTTTTAGAAATTCATTTATTTGGATTTAAATCTCTAATATAGAAGCTTAAAATTGCCTGTCAGGCATGCCTCCTTCAATATCCATGAAAAAAACCTCAACTCCATTTGAATAAAGATAAAGTACTTTTACTAGCTATGAATTGATAGCCGCAAAAGAAAAGCAAGATCTGAGCCAAAAAGGTGCGGACATGTACATATCAAATGTTTCCCAGCACCCTCCCCCCAATTATCCTAACTCAATGTTCAATCTGCATCTCCCTAAGGTGTCATGTGGGGTGCATCTTCAAGTGGCCTCATTCAGTTGGTATGCAAAGATGGTTGACCTTGACCAAAACCAAACAAAAGCCATCAGCATACGCAGAAGATGGTGAGAACAAAATTCCTTTCCTGATAAAACCTCCAGCACCAGTGTTTCCCCCTCCCAAATACCTCAAACCCCCACTCTCCCAGTTTCTATGGCAGCTGATAGCAAGCAAGCAAAGTAGAAGCCGACATTTGGCCCTCCTTCAGAAAGGAGATCGTCCCTGGAAAAAAAGATAAAATAGACCACAATAACAAATTAAATAAATCACCCCTAGGGTTTATCAGGATACTTAGAATGGAATTTTCTCAAGAGTGTGAGAACTCTAACAGATTTATTCACCCACTTCACCATGAAGTACTCTAAGGCAGACCTTTTCTACTGCAGGAGTCCCCCTACTCGCAGGTATGGCCCTCCGCGTCAACGAGGGCCCACCTTGATGAGGGATTCTGTATCAAGAGAGGTGGGCGGGTCGCAGTTCTAGGGGTGTTTGAACAAAATTCTTAATTTGGCTTTTAGGGGGTTCCAGGGAGGAGGGGAGGGATAGTTTACAATTTAAATGGGGGATTGAATCTGGTTTTAGCGCAGGTTTTTGTCATTTAATAAGTTTTTAAATTATAATTGGTACTATTTTGTATATTGTTTTAAATTCCTGTGCGCCGCCCTGGGTCCTCGCGGAGAAGGGCGGGATATAAATTGAATAAATTGAAATTGAATTGAATTGAATAGAGGGAAATGTTTCCAGGACACCAAATATTGAATACATCCCCTATGTTTTCTGGAATCCAAGATTTCTTTAACTTCAAAATGTTGTTCTCCTTCAATAAGGTGGGGAATTGGGGATGAGGGTGGGGTGAATGCATAGAAGATATGTGTTCTGACTTCAGTAAGTTTACATGAGACACAGGGTAGATCCTCCTAAGAGCAGCCCCTCCCTCTTGCCCAGCTCCGGTAGCCATTCCCAGAGCCATTTCAGGGTTAGCCAGGCCACCTGCTCCCCCCTCTGCCTGCTCGGCTAATCCACTCTCCCTTTCAGCAAGACTTATGCAGGAGCGGCTTTGTTCCCAAGCCTCTTGAAAAAGGTGTAAAGCATGGATCATCATGAGATCCTCTTTTTCAGCTGCCTGCCAGTCAGCCTTTGCTTGTCAGCTGTGTGTGACCCCTGCCATCGTCTTCTCCTGATTAGGATTAGGATTTATTGGATTTATATGCCGCCCTTCTCCCAAAGGACTCAGAGCGGCATACAATGTAAGAAACACATAGTACAAAAGTTAAAAGGAGATTAAATAAAGAATCCAATAAAAAATCTATATAAATAAAAATGTAAAATAGTTTGTACGAATCCACTAATCTCAAAAACTACTGGGCCGATTTATACCAAACTTTCAGACAATGTAGACAAGGACTTCTGATAATAGAATAGCTAATCATTTTGTGCCTAGCACGCGTGTGTTGTGTAGAAATTACACACACACACAAAAGTACCCACTGAAATGTGTGTTAACATCCCTGTAGCCACGCCCATCAAACTGCTTTTCAACTGTCAGTGTTGGAAAAGGCCTCATATGGCGGCCTCTTGGGGCCAAAAAGGCACAGAGGATAGCAAACTCCCAGGTGGCCCATAAAGGGGGAGGAGAAATTCTGCTCAGGACTGTTCTCTGAGGTAAAAAAAAGGAGGCAGGCAGCTGCTTTAAACTGTTTAATACGAACTGAACCAAACTGTAACAAAGAATCACCCATCTGACAGCAAATACAGTTTAATAAAAGAAGGACTAGGGAAGACATGATAGCAGCCTTCCAATATCTCAGGGGTTGCCCCAAAGAAGAGGGAGTCAAGCTATTCACCAAGGCACCTGAGGGCAGAACAAGAAGCAATGGGTGGAAACTAATCAAGGAGAGAAGCAACCTAGAACTGAGGGGAAATTTCCTGGCAGTGAGAACTATTAACCAGTGGAACATCTTGCCACCAGAAGTTATGGATGCCCCAACACTGGATGTGTTTTTAAGAAGAGACTGGAAAACCATTTGTCTGAAACGGCATAGGGTCTCCTGCTTGAGCAGCGGGGTTGGACTATATGACCTCCAAGGTCCCTTCCAACTCTGCTATTGTATTATTGTATTACAGTAGGTAGGTAGATAGGAGAATAGAGAGACAGGGAGAAATACAGTTTAATAAAAGAGGGACTAGGGGACACAGGATAGCAGCCTTCCAATATCTCAGGGGTTGCCACAAAGAAGAGGGAGTCAAGCTATTCTCCAAGGCACCTGGGGGCAGGACAAGAAGCAATGGGTGGAAACTAATCAAGGAGAGAAGCAACTTAGAACTGAGGAGAAATTTCCTGACAGTTAGAACAATTAATCAGTGGAACAACTTGCCTCCAGAAGTTGTGAATGCCCCAACACTGGAAGTCTTCAAGAAGATGTTGGATAGCCATTAGTCTGAAATGGTATAGGGCAGTGATGGCTAACCTTTTTTGGCTCATTTGCCAATAGCAGGGGGAGTGCAGGGGCGATGTGCACAGGTGTGCCACATCCATAATGCTATGTGCATGACCCCCTGCATTTGGCATGCTTTTTACGTCATCCCCAGGCTCCAGAGGGTTTATAGGAGGGTGAAAACAGCCTTCCCCCACCTCCAGAGGGCAAAAAATGGCCTCAAAAGAAGGCCTAAATCAGCTGGCCAGGGCACACATACAAACTGAAGCTGACAGGGCAATGCCTCGAGTGGCCTAAGAAATGGTTCCGTGTGCCACCTGTGGCACCCGTGCCATAGGTTCGCCATCATGGGTATAGGGCTTCCTGCCTAGCAGGGAGTTGGACTAGATGACCCCCAAGGGATAGATAGAGAGGCAGAAATAAGGTAGGTATGTAGGTAGGTAGGTAGGTAGGTGGATAGATAGATAGATAGATAGATAGATAGATACAAAGAAAGAAAGAAAGAAAGAAAGAAAGAAAGAAAGAAAGAAAGAAAGAAAGAAAGAAAGAAAGAGACAGTAGGTAGGTAGGTAGGTAGGTAGGTAGGTAGGTAGGTAGGTAGGTAGGTAGAGGGAGAAAGGAAGAAATATAGTAGGTAGGTAGGTAGGTAGGTACATAGGTAGGGGGATGGATAGATAGATAGGGAGAAATACAGTAGATAGGTAGGTAGAGGGATAGACAGAGAGGGAGAAATACAGTAGGTAGGCAGGTAGGTGGATAGGGGATAGATAGAGAGGGAGAAATACAGTAGGTACAGGGGTGGGTTTCTGGGGGATCGGCCAGGATCGCGCGAGCCCTTTCGTAAAATTTAGAGATTTTTGCAAAACAAAAATTTTGTTTTGCAAAATGAGCTTAACTTAATTCCTGGCATTATCCTTTTCCTGGCTTTGTGTAATACCTTCACTTCAAAGATAACCTGGCCAACATATCCAGCCCACCTTTCTCTTCCTATTTTCCTCACAACGACAACCCTGTGAGGCAGGACTAGAACTCACTGTCCCCCGGTGTTTGGCCCAAAGTCATCCAGACAGCCTTCATGCCTAACGAGGGACTAGAACTCATAGCATCCTGTTGATTGGCCCAAAGTCATCCCAAAGGTTCCTATGGCTAAGGCGGGACTACAACTCAGACTCCTGGTGATTGGCCCAAAGTCACCCACTTGGCTTTCATGCCTATGATGGCAACAGGTAACTCATTTTGCATTCCATATACTAATGCAGCTGTGGTTAATGTACCATTCAAATTTATAGTGATACATGAATATATCTATTTCTATGTCTGTCTGTCTGTCTGTCTGTGTATGTATGTATGTATGTGCACATTGTA
Organism: Rhabdophis nuchalis; assembly: GCA_039707465.1. Taxonomy (NCBI): domain Eukaryota; kingdom Metazoa; phylum Chordata; class Lepidosauria; order Squamata; family Natricidae; genus Rhabdophis; species Rhabdophis nuchalis. Next base: position 76,769,938 of record CM077647.1, read on the forward strand.
GTATTTATTCATTTTCATATCTGTTTTTCCACTGTTGTACAAACATAATTCCAGCAGCTGCTAACATTCCCACCCGGTCACATGGCCGGCAAGCCACTCCCACCCGGTCACATGGCCGGCAAGCCACTCCCACCCAGTCACATGGCCGGCAAGCCACTCCCACCTGGTCACATGGCCGGCAAGCCACTTCCACCCGGTCACATGGCCGGCAAGCCACTCCCACAAAGCAGGCCACACCCACAGAACCTGTTCCAAAAATTTTGAAACCCACCCCTGAGTAGGTAGGTAGGTAGGTGTATAGATAGCGAGAAATACGGTAGGTAGGTAGGTAGAGGGATAGAGGGGGGGAAATACAGTAGGTAGGTAGATAGACGGGAAAAAGAAAGAAATACAGTAGGTAGGTAGGTAGAAGGATAGACAGAGAGGGAGAAATACAGTAGGTAGGTAGGTAGGTGTATAGGTAGCGAGAAATACGGTAGGTAGGTAGGTAGAGGGATAGAGGGGGGGGAAATACAGTAGGTAGGTAGATAGAGGGATAGACAGAGAGGGAGAAATACAGTAGGTAGGTAGGTAGAGGGATAGAGGGGGGAAATACAGTAGGTAGGTAGGTAGGTGTATAGGTAGCGAGAAATACAGTAGGTAGGTAGGTAGAGGGATAGACAGAGAGGGAGAAATACAGTAGGTAGGCAGGTAGGTAGATAGGGGGATAGATAGAGAGGGAGAAATATAGTAGGTAGGTAGGTAGGTAGGTAGGTAGGTAGGTAGGTAGAGGGATAGAGAGGGGGAAATACAATAGGTAGGTAGGTAGGTAGAGGGAGAAAGAAAGAAATACAGTAGGTAGGTAGGTAGAGGGATAGATAGATAGATAGATAGATAGATAGATAGATAGATAGATAGATAGATAGATAGATAAAAATACAGTAGGTAGGTAGGTTGGGGCTTATATGGTGGTTGGGTGTATGTGTGCAGGTATAGATCTACACACAGATTTGTTGGCCATTTAACCAGACTGGGCCACAGCAACACGTGGCCGGGTATAGCTAGTAAGCAATAAATTAATTAACAATTTACACATGATATATAATAATAATAATAACAATAATAACAATAATAACAATAATAACAATAATAACAATAATAACAATAATAACAATAATAATAATAATAATAATAATAATAGTAATAATAATAATAAAAAATTATTTATAACCCGCTCTCTCTCCCCGAAGGGACTCGAGGCGGGGCACAGGGAAATTAAAAACAAATTAAAACAAGCAAAGTACAAGGTTAAAATCAAATTAAACTTACCCTGCGCTAAAAAACTTCTATGAAAATAAAACTATCCCTAAAAAACCCCTTAATAATTTAAAATTTAGATTACCCTAGGCCAGCCAAACGGAAGAAGTGAGTTTTTAATAGCTGTCGGAAGGAGCGAAGGTCCGTGGTTGTTCTGATTTCAGGGGTAAGGTAGTTCCAGAGGGTCGGGCCCGCCACAGAGAAGGCCCTTCCCCTGGGCGTCGCCCGCAGGCACAGCCTAGTGGACGGCACCCGGAGAAGTCCCTCTCTGTGGGAGCGAATCGGCCGCAGGGATGTATGGGGCAGAATGCGATCCCGCAGATAGCTAGGTCCCATGCCATGGAGCGCTTTAAAGATGGTAACTAACACCTTGAAGCACCCCCGAAAGACGACAGGCAGCCAGTGCAGCTCGCGCAGGAGCGGTGTTACATGGGAGAACCTAGAGGTTCCCATAACTGCCCGCGCAGCTGCATTCTGGACTAGCTGAAGCCTTCGGGTGCACCTCAAGGGGAGCCCCATGTAGAGAGCATTACAGTAGTCCAGTCGGGATGTCACGAGGGCATGAGTGACTGTGCAAAGGGCACCCCAATCCAATAGGGGCCGCAACTGGCGGACCAGGCGAACCTGGTAAAACGCCCTCCTGGCCACGGCTGTCACTTGATCTTCCATGGACAGCCGGGCATCGAGGAGGACGCCCAAGTTGCGTGCCCCATCCACAGGGGTTAGATGTTCACCCCCTATGGCCAGTGATGGAGTCAACTGGTTGCACCGGGATGCCGGAAACCACAGCCACTCGGTCTTGGATGGGTTGAGTCTGAGTCTGTTACTTCCCATCCAGGCCCGCACGGCTTCCAGGCACTGGCACATCAACGCTACGGCATCGTTGGGGTGATTTGGGGTAGATATATACAGCTGTGTATCATCAGCATAGAGATGGTACTCTATCCCAAAACCACGGATGATCTCACCCAGCGGCTTCATATATGTGTTGAACAGGAGTGGCGAGAGGACTGACCCCTGAGGCACCCCACAGGTGAGGGGCCTAGAGGTCGACCTCTGCCCTCCTGTCAACACAAATTGCGATCGACCGGAGAGGTAGGAGGAGAACCACCGCAACACGGTGCCTCTCACCCCCAACCCCTCCAGCCGATGCAATAGGATACCATGGTCGATGGTATCAAAAGCTGCTGAGAGGTCTAATAGGACCAGGATGGAGGAACAACCCCCATCTCTGGCCCTCCAGAGATCATCTACCAACGTGACCAATGCCGTCTCGGTGCTGTGCCCGGGCCGGAAGCCGGACTGGCGCGGGTCCAGATAATCAACTTCCTCCAGATGACGGGGAAACTGTTGTGCCACCACACTCTCTACAACCTTCGCCAAAAAGCGAAGATTGGAGACCGGATGGTAATTCACCAGTAATGCCGGGTCCAGAGAGGGCTTCTTGAGGAGGGGGTCTCACCATCACCTCTTTAAGGGAGGCCGGCAAGAACCCCTCACTCAGGGAAGCGTTGACCACCTCCTGGAGCCAGCCTCGTGTAACCTCCCAGGATGCCATTACAAGCCAGGAGGGACACGGGTCCAATAAACATGTGGTAGCTCGCAGTCGCCCACGTAACCTGTCCATATCATCGGAAGTAACAGAGTCAAACTCTTCCCACAAAACTGTCTCAAGATCTGCCTCGGGGCATCCCACTGGGCCACTTTCGGTGGGGACCATCTCGCTCTGAATCTGAGCGATTTTATCCTGCAGATATTCCCCAAATTCCTCTGCTCTACCCTGCAACGGGGCTTCCCGCACCCTCTGTTGAAGGAGGGAGCGGGTCACCCTAAACAGGGCGGCAGGGCGGTTATCTGCAGATGCAATGAGAGTGGCACAATGATGACGTTTGGCCACTCTCAACGCCACAAGGTAAGTCCGTAAATGGGCTCTCACCTGTGTTCGGTCAGATTCAGACCGTGTGGATCTCCACCGCCTCTCTAGGCGTCTCTTGAGGCGCTTCATCTCCCCCAGCTCCTCGGTGAACCAAGGAGCCAGGGTGACTTGACGCCGCAAGAGAGGCCGCAAGGGCGCGACCCGATCCAAGGCCCCCGTAGCCGCTGTATTCCACGCGACCACCAGGTCCTCTGTCGGGGCGCGGGTCAAGAACTCAGGTAGTGGCCCAAGCACCGTCTGGAACCTATCCGAATCCATCAGGCGCTTGGGGCGGAACCATATAGGTGAATCCGGTTCTGCCTCCCCGCGGTGGGGTGTAGCGATTGGAAAGTCGAGCCGGAGAAGTGAGTGATCTGACCATGACAGGGGCGAAATGGCTATATCCCCTATACCCAGATCACTCTTCCACTGACCAGAGACAAAAATTAGATCCAGCGTGTGTCCTCCCTCATGCGTGGGGCCCTGAATTACTTGGGTCAGATCCATGGCCGCCATGGAGGCCATGAACTCCCGAGCTACCTCGGATGATTCGCCAACCGATGGCAGGTTGAAGTCCCCCATGACAATACGTCTGGGGGTCTCAACTGCCATCGCGGCGATCACCTCAAGGGGCTCGGGCAGGGCTGCTGTTACATAGCGGGGAGCCAGGTATACAATCAGCATGCCCAACTGCCTCCCAAGGCCCCACTTCACGCAGAGGGACTCACAGCCGGTGGTCTGTGGTACAGTGGTCTCTCTCGGCTCAAGACCTTCCCTAACAATAACCGCTACCCCGCCACCCTTGCCTAGGGCCCGTGGCTGATGAAAAGCGCGGTAACCTGGTGGGCACATTTCTACGAGGGGAAGTCCTCCCTCGTGGCCCAATCAGGTCTCCGCTATTCCTACCAGGTCCGGCTCCCCCTCCGACACAAGGTCGTGGATGAGGGGGGCTTTGTTGACCATGGACCTGGCATTGCAGAACATCAGCCTCAGGCCCTGGCTCTGTAATCCCTGACCACCTAGCCTGCGGGGGTTGTGGCATCTCACCGCTTGCAAGCAGCGGCCTTGTGCCCCCAACCGGGAAGGAAAAGCCTGCCTCCCATCGCACCTGCCCCTCCCTATGACCGTCTTGATGTGTAGGCCCTCCATGGAAACGGCCTGTGTATCCCCCCTCTTAATGGACCCTTCTGCTACCTTCTGCACTCTGCTCGCCGACCTAATAACATTCCCTCCCTCCATCCTGGAACCCCCTAAAAGCCGAATTAAACGTTTTAATAAAAAAACCCTACACCTGCGCTTTCTCCACTTCTCATGACTTACTAGTCCCTCATCGAAGTGTGCCCTTGATAACACAGCGGGCCATACCTGCAAGAGGGGGGACTCTCGCAGCAAAAGAAGGTTAGCCCTTGAGTATATGCTAGGTCATAGATAATACAGAGACCCCGCTGGATAAAAGGTTAAGATATTAAATATGGTTAAGATATTAAATATGGTGCAAAATACGATGGTAAATAAATATATAAATATAAATATATCAATATATAATTATATCAATATATAAATATTAAATATATAAAATAGTCCAGTAGGGTAGTTCGGCTGGTTAAAAAATTCGATAGTTAGATAAAATTCGGGCCTTGTGCAGTTTATACGGGAGATGATATAGATGAAATAAATAATATAGATGGTATAGACATATAAAGTCCAGAGTCCAGAGTCTTCCAGCCCAACGGATAGTGTCCCTGGTGAAGCCCCTCAGTGAGGTCCCTGGGGGGTCCATGTTCGTCCTAGCTCTGCTTCTCCAGCCTGGCTCCAGCCTGGCTCCGGCCTCCAGTCAGGCATTTCGGCCCCTCTTCGCCTCTACTCGGCCTACACTTCGGCCCCACCTCCTGCAGCCTTCTGCATGGCCTCTGCTCTACCTCCGCCAGGCCTCTGGTCTTCCAGCTGCCCTCAGGCCTCAGTTGACATTCAGCCATTCAACCACCTCCATCAGGGCTCCATCCAAGGTTCCGCTCGGCCCCCGTTTCTTCATGCAGCCCTCGCCCGACATCCGCTCCTCGACCCACTCAACCCGAATGACCGGCCTCCGCTCCTCCCGTTCACCTCAGGGGCTCCTCCGGCCATTTGGGGGGTCCTCCAGGCTCCCAGGCGTCCTCCGTGCTCCAACCTCTCCAGCCTCTCAGCCTCCGACGCCTGGCTCCCCATCAACATCGCTGGCTCGGCGTCCAGGCTCGGGCCTCAGCCTCGGCGTTCTCTTCCGCCCTCTTCTTCCGCCCGGCGTCCTCTGCTCGCCCGGGCTCATTCGACCGGACCCACAATTGCCGAAAAAACCACCCAGGCGGCCCAACTACGGCACAATTGCAAGCCCGGGTGGTCCTCCTACCAGTCCTGACCCCCAGAGATGGAAATGGGGTCAGGTAGCACCTCCTTTCCACCAGCGGGCCTCCGCGGCCTGCACGGAACTCAATGGCGCGCCGCCATCTTTCGTGCATGCGCAGACTTTATATAAATAAATTAAATTTGGAATTAAAATTAATAAGTTATTTTGTTCTGGCCAGGCCAGCTTGCTGAAAAAGCCAGCTTTTTAGGATGCACCAGAAGGATTGGAGGTCGGGAATTATGCAAAGCTCTGGGGGAAGCTCATTCCAAAGGGAAGGTGCTCTCACAGAGAAGGCTCTCCCCCTGGGGGTCGCTTGCCGACACTGTCTGGCTGACGGCACCCTGAGGAGGCCAATTCTGTGGGATCGTACTGGATTATGGAAGGCTACCAGTGGCAATAGATGGTCTCGCAAGTACCCTGGGCCTAAGCCATGGAGCGCTTTAAAGGTCATAATTAGTACCTTGAATAGTACCCGGAAAACAACCGGCAACCAGTGCAGGCTGCCTAAAAGGGGTGTAACATGGGAGCACCTAGGTACCCCCATGATAACCCGCGCAGCCGCATTCTGAACCAGCTGAAGCCTTTGGGTGCTCTTCAAGGGAAGCCCTATGTAGACAGCATTACAGTAGTCCAGGCAAGAAAGGACGAGGGTATGAGTGACTGTGCACAGGGCATCCCGATCCAGGAAGGGGCGCAACTGACGTACCAGGGGAACCTGGTAAAAGGCCCTCCTGGTCACGGCCATCAGGTATTCTTCTAAAAGCTAAGCCGCGAATCCAGGAGGACTCCCAGATTGCAGGCCCTCTCTGATCTCTGCAGGGGTTAGATATTTGGGTGCTGCCCCCACAGAAGCTTTTAACTCTGGGATGGGTGCGATCTTGCTTAATGGCAGACATGCCTCCTTCAATAACCAAGAAAGAAAAAACTCAACTCCATTTGAATAGAGGTAAAGTACTTTTACTAGATATGAATTGATACCAGTGAAAGAAAAGCAAGATCTGAGCCAAAAAGGCATGAACATGTACATATCAAATGTTTTCCAGCATCTTCCCCCCAATTACCCCAACTCAATGTCCAATCTGCAACTCCCTAAGGTGTCATGTAGGGTGCATCTTCAAAATCTTCATTCAGTTGGTATGCAAAGACGGTTGACCTTGACCAAGACCAAACACAAGCCATCAGCATGCACAGAAGATGGTGAGAACAAAACTTCTTTCCTGATAACTCCTCCAGCACCAGTATTTCCCCCTCCCAAATACCTCAAACCCCCACCCTCCCCATTTCTATAGCAGCCGATAGCAAGCAAGCAAAGTAGAGGCTGATATTGCCTCACCCATTTTCAATCCCGTTTATGAATCACTCCAGCTCATAATCATCTTCTCCCGTTCTGGCCATAATGGCCATTGTTTCTGCTGCTGTTTGGGAGGGTTTCTTTGGATCAAGCAAGGAAACTGCCATTTTGAGGGATGGCTTCTAGGTTGCCTTTGGCCCTGTAAGATGTCCTGGCAAGCAGATATTGGCTGGGCTTTGTGAAGCCCTGCTAGTCCACTTCTGTCTCACTATGACACCAACTGGTCAGTCCCAAGTATCTGATTTTTGATCACATGATCATGGGAATGCTGCAAAGTTTGTAACTGTGAAAACGGTCGTAAGTCACTTTTTTCTGTGCCTTTGTAACTTTGAACAATCACTAAATGAACTGTGTCGAGTATTAGAGTGTAAATCGTTGTATATAGCTGGAGCTGTTCCAAAGAAACAATATTTCCTGGAACTAGTTTCATTAAAACTTTCAGCATTAATTATAAATTCAAATCCACTGAATTGGATCCTTTTCTATAAAGTATCACATTATAATAGTTACCTTTTCCCCCCTGAAGTTTTAACTCAACTTGGAGACTACCTGTATAAATTACTGTAAAAACTCTTTAATGGCAATATACTTTCTCTGGCATCTTATTATTATTTTCCGCACATCTGCTATTAAAGTTTGAAAATGATGGATTATATCACCAAATGGAATAAGTATACATTTCCAGATCATTGGAAATAATGATTTCATTCCACTCTTTATTAATCAAATCTAATTTGGAGTACTCTATCCAGTTCACTAGGATGATGACAAATTAGAACTAGTATTTAGAAAAACTACCAGGATAATGAAGGAGGTATTTATTACAGATGCATTATAAAATATTTAACTTATTTTAAAGGAAAGGAATCGATTATTTACATCTTCAGCAAACATTTTTTTTAAAATCTGTCAAATTAAACAAACAGCTACAGGTTTATTTATCCATAAATTCTTCTTTCTCATGTTCTTTTCTTTAAAATTATAATTCTTACTCATTTGTATGCTACTTCTTATCTCTGGGCCAAAAATAATCAATTACTTTCCTTTAAAATATGTTAAATATTTTATAATGCATCTGCATTAAATACCTCCATTATCCTGATAGATTTCCTAAATACTAGTTCTAACTTGTCATCATCCTTTTGAATTAGATTCTATTAATAAACAGTGGAATGAAATCATTATTTCCAATGATCTGGAGATGTATATTGATTCCATTTGGTGATAGAATCCATCATTTTCAAACTTTAATAGCAGATGTGCAGAAAATAATGGCTCCTCTCCTAACTTAGCAAAGTAAAGATTCTTGAAATGGATTATTTCAATAGGAACCTTTAATTAAGCAGAATGGTAGCCATTAGAGGAAAAGCAATATCTGAAACTATTTAGGCAATACAAATAGGATTTAACTGATAATGACCCCTCCCCTTTGTCAGAATGCAGATTCTGGCCAATATGCAAGTATGAAAATGTTTCCTTAACTCTTCTGCCCTGAGAGTCGAATAAAACAACCATTCCCATGGCTATCTCTAGTTTGACATTAAAGTAAGATATCCCACAGGGCCATCATAAATATTCCTCCAGAGGTACTGGGACCTCCAGCCTTTCACGACAGGAAACCAGTTGTAAATCTCAGTTGTTACCGGTAATGCTAGTAATTTAAAACTAAGAACATGAGAAAAAAAATAACAAATAAATTGGCAGATAACAAAAGGAATAAAGCAAGCACAAAAATTTAAAGGTAGCATTTTGTACAGTCCATTAAGGAAGGCAAATACAAAAAAGATCAGGGATTTGGAATGTTGTTCTAAAAACTTTAAATTCAGATTCATCATCCATCCAAATTTCTGATAGATTTTCTTTACAGGTAGTCCTCGACTTACAACAGTTCATTTAGTAATTCAAAATTACAACAGCACTGAAAAAAGTGACTTTTGACCATTTCACACTTATGACCGTTGCAGCATCCCTATGGTCATGTGATGTACATTCAGATGCTTGACAACTGAATCATAATTATGATGCTTGCAGTATCCTGGAGTTATGTGACCATATTTTACAATCTTCTGACAAGCAAAGTCAATGGGAAAAATAGATTCACTTAACATTGTGTTACTAATTTAACATTTGACACAAGTGATTCACTTAACAAATGTGGCAAGAAAAATGGTAAAATGGGGCAAAACTCACTTAACACATTTAACAATATATATTTATACTCACTTAACAAACATAAATCCTGGACTCAATTGTGGTCATAAGTTGAGGACTACCCATATTGCCTAATATTTATGTGATAGTGAAGACAGAATCCACAAAGTTGCAAAGATTTCTGAGAAGAAGTAAGACTGCAAAAAGCGTTTGAAAGAGGTATTTTCAAATTTAGTAGCTTACCAGTAATGCATATGACCTCCTATGACTCCTTTGAAAAGTCAGCATGTTCTGTTTTGGGGACAAAGCAGATGTCACATTTCTGTTGCTCATGAACTGTGGCCTTTCAAAGCCAGCTTCCATTTGCTCAGTTTTGACTATTGGCTTCCTTATAATCTGTAAAAAGTTGAAAATGAAACTATATGTATACTAATAAATATATATTTCATAATAAATCATTACTAGTAATTTAGAATGGTTCCATTAAGATTGAAGCATATACAGCATCTTAAGATTGTCTTTTTAATTTTTGCTCTAGTTATTGAAAGCTTTTATCACCTCCATCTAAATCTACATACAAAAAGTACATTATAATGCATTCGGTAGTGATTACAATCTATATAAATAAAAATGTAAAATAGTTTGTACAAAGCAGCTAATCTCAAAAACTACTGCACCGATTTACCCTCAAATTTTCACACAATGTTCCCAAGGACTTCCGATAATAGAATATCACTCATTTTGTGCCTAGCACACATGTGTCATGTGCAAGGTACACAAATGTAAAATGTACCCACTGATCATGTTTTCACCTCCCTGTAGCCCCGCCCATCAGGCTGGTTTCCAACTGTCGTTGTTGGAAGAGGCCTCATATGGAGGCCTCTTAGGGCCAAAAGAAGGCACTGAGATAACAAACTCCCAGGTGGCCCATAGAGAGAGGGGGGGGGATAAATACAGTTTAATAAAAGAGGGACTAGGGGAGACATGATAGCAGCCTTCCAATATTTCAGGGGTTGTCCCAAAGAAGAGGGAGTCAAGCTATTCTCCAAAGCACCAGAGGGCAGAACACGAAGCAATGGGTGGAAACTAATCAAGGAGAGAAGCAACTTAGAACTGAGGAGGAATTTCCTGACAGTTAGAACAATTAACCAGTGGAACAGAAGTTGCCTCCAGAAGTTGTGAATGCCCCAACACTGGAAGTCTTTAAGAAGATGTTGGATAGCCATTTGCCTGAAATGGTATAGGGCTTCCTGCCTAGGCAGGGAGTTGGACTAGATGACCTCCAAGGTCCCTTCCAACTCTGCTATTGTATTATTGTATTACAGTAGATAGGGGAATAGATAGAGAGGGAGAAATACAGTAGGTAGGTAGGTAGGTAGGTAGGTAGGTAGGTAGGTAGGTAGAGGGAGAAAGGAAGAAATATAGTAGGTAGGTAGGTAGATAGGTAGGTGGATAGATAGAGAGGGAGAAATACAGTAGGTAGGTAGGTATGGGGATAGATAGATAGATAGATAGGGAGAAATACAGTAGGTAGGTAGGAAGGTAGATAGAGGGAGAAAGGAAGAAATACAGTAGGTAGGTAGGTAGGTATAGAGAGAGAGAGGGAGAAATACAGTAGGTTGGTAGGTAGAGGGATAGAGAGAGAGAGGGAGAAATACAGTAGGTAGATAGGTAGGTAGGTCGCTGGTAGGTAGGTAGGTAGAGGGAGAAAGGAAGAAATATAGTAGGTAGGTAGGTAGATAGGTAGGTGGATAGATAGAGAGGGAGAAATACAGTAGGTAGGTAGGTAGAGAGAGAGAGAGGGAGAAATACAGTAGGTTGGTAGGTAGAGGGATAGAGAGAGAGAGGGAGAAATACAGTAGGTAGGTAGGTAGGTAGGTAGGTAGAGGGAGAAAGGAAGAAATACAGTAGGTAGGTAAGTAGAGACATAGACAGAGAGGGAGAAATACCGTAGGTAGGTAGGTAGGTGTATAGATAGATCGGGAGAAATACAGTAGGTAGGTAGGTAGGTAGAGGAATAGAGAGAGAAGAAGAAATACGGTATGTAGGTAGAGGGATAGATAGAGAGGGAGAAATACAGTAGGTAGGTAGGTTGGGGGTTATATTGTGGTTGTGTGTATGTGTGCAGATGTAGATCTACACACAGATTGGTTGGCCATTTAACCAGACTGGGCTACAGCAACACGTGCCTGGGTATAGCTAGTATATAAAATGAAAAAGTACAATAATATATGGATTATTATTCTCATGTATGTGAAATTTGATATGTGAAATATAAAGAAAAGAACTAAAGCAGTTGCTGATAAGCAGCATTTGATGAACAGTTGCTGATAAGCAGCATTTGTAGAATACTATTCATTAAAACAGATATGATAGCATTTTATATGTCATAAACATATGAGTATTTTTGAAGGCATTTCAAATCGAATCTTTATTGTGGTCATAGAAAAGCATTAAGTAACGATATTTTGTGTGGTCTAAAAGCCATATCATATTTTAATCAGAGTATGACAAACATTTCGTCCAAAGTTTCACTTGTTATAATATAAATTTGTTTAAAATAAAATTATCATGTTAAAAAGAAAAATATTCCTCTTTAGAATGTTAATAGATTTCTTTGAAATTTCTAATGATTTGTTAAATCTGGTAAAGAGTTTGGATAATGATTTTAAATCATTGTCTGGAGAAAAAACAGGTAAAAATTCAAAAACTGAGTTTTGAAACAAGAAAGAAAAATGTGACTTGTTGTCAGAGCAAATTAGCTGGCAACAATGAAGAGTTAAATTAGTTATATCAACAACTGAGGAAACAGCTTGTCTGTCTCTTTTTTAATTTTGTATAAAATCAGCAGTCTTCAGAGGAGAGAGGGAACACACATGCAGTTTGAAGATGCTGCTTCAAATCAAGAAGAATATAATTTAAAATGAAACCATTTAGTTCATCACTTCATGTAATGCCATTGCAGAAGATTATTATATTTCAAAGCATTCGTGATATATTTTTATTTTCCCTTCATATTGGGATAAGTCTAGAAGTTTATAGCTCATTCTGAACCTGCTTATTTCTTTCATTCTTGCTAAAACAAAGTGTGGGATATTCTTCAAACAAGCTTATCAAAATTTTGATTCCCATCCCAGAGTTATCTAGTCAAGGTGAGGTTTTTCAATCTTTTGATCAGGGAAGCAAGGCCATGAAAGTTTTGTGCCAAATTGTTCATTAAGATGGAATGTCTACAAAGACTTGAGCACTCAATGCTGTGCACCTTGAAGTATCTTTGCTGCAAGAAATAAAGTTCCCAGCAGTTAAAGAGAGATCATCTTGTTGATACATTGCTTTTTTTGTGTGTGCTTCTGTTTAATTTACTTATTACAGTTGAACAATAAATTTTAAATTCTCCTTACCAATTAGTATGTTCATTGTTTATGGATTCTCAAAAAACAGTTTTGAGAAGAACCACAAGTAACTGGACCCAAATTAATAAAAAATAGAGGATTATGGTGAAGTTGCAGGATTGAAAATAAATAAAGAAAAAACTAAAATATTAGTTAAAAATCTTACAGATAAACAGAAAAAAGATTTAATGAAGAAGACAGATATTCAAATAGTTAACAAAGTGGTTTGCCCATAGGGCTGGTTTTTTTGCGTTCCGGAGGCTTCAGGGAAGCTCCTGAAGCCTCCGGAGGACCTGGGGGGCGGGGAGGCTGTTTTCACCTTTCCCGGGCTCCTATAAAGCTTCTTGTTAGGAGTAGACTCCTATAGTTGGGTAGACAATATATAGTCATTGTAGCTTTAAGGCTGATGTAATGTTAGAGTGCAATTTGTAAGTACAATTATCTCTAACTATAAGAGAAGGCAAGGAGAGCGCATATCTCTCTCTCTGCTGGATTTGCTGTGTTTGATAACTGTTTGCTGTGAACTGTGATTACTGAAGAAGACTGAAGATTGTGTAAGATATTTGATATTATTGAGACTTTGTTGTTTGACTCAATTTGACATCACTGCTTATTGAGCAGTAGCTTAGTTTAGTAGTTTTTACAAACCCAAGTAAAAGCTATTCTATTTTACTAAAACAGTGTCTGATATACTTATTGTGTGTATATTAGCAACATTCCTCTAGTTGCATACTCTGCTGCACACCCTCTGCTTGTCTCCCAACGGAGATATCTCCTAATACTGGTTATGGGCCCAGAGTCCCCTGTGTATTCTGGTTTATAGTGCATGCTTCAGTGAATAGAGGATTTTTTAGTTGCTACACACATTAGTTTACAGATATCTGTTAAATAGTTTAGTTAATATCCCAGAGAAGATGGCACAAAGTCAAGCTGCAAATTTATCACTGATTACCCAGCTGAATGGGACAAACTATGTATCTGCAAAATATAGTCTGCTTTTGCGCAGTGAAGGGCTATGGTACGTAATGCAGAACCCTCCAGACGTAGCTAACTGGGATGAAAATGAGGATGAGGATGCCAAGAAGATAGCAGAGTTCCAGAGAAGGAATCAACACGCTTTTTGTGTTATTGGTCTTGGTTCTTTGGCTGATCAACAACTGGTTCATATCCAAGGTGAACAGTCTGCTGCTAAATGCTGGGACACTTTGAAGAGGCTGTATGTTCGAGACTCTGTAGGTGCACATATCAACATTACCAGAAAACTGTTTAGAGTGAAACTAAGTAAAAATGGTGACATGTTAGCTCATTTGAACAACATGAAGCAGATGTTTCAGGAGATGCATGAAAAGGAACTAATTTTCTCTGAAAAGCACCAAGTGTACATAGTATTATCATCGCTTGATGACAGCTACGACCAGTTTGTAACGTCTCTAGAAGTTATTTCCCAACAGGACTTTACACTGACCAGCATCACTGCAAGAGTTCTTGAAGAGTCAAGGAGAAGAGAAGGCAGAGCACAGTTAAGGGAAAAGACACCAGAAGATAATGTTTTGCCTAACCCTGTGTTTACTGTAAAAAGTTGCTTTAATTGTGGGTGGAGGGGTCACATTGCTAGGTTTTGTAAAAAACCCAAAACACTGAAGACTGTTAACAGTAACAAAGATGATGTGAATGTGACTATGGCTACTAATGCAGCATCTAACCACGATTTGTGGATTGTTGACAGTGGGGCTTCGATGTGCATTAGTAGAAATAGAAATAGTTTTGTTAAAATGACCACAACAAACCAACATGTATCGTTAGCTAATGGATGGAGGTTAAAAGCATCTGGTGAAGGAATAGCAAAATACCCTTGTTTAGCTGATAAAATGCAAATGTTGTATGTTAAGGTATAATTTAATGAATCATGGTTACAGGGTAACATTTAAAGAGGATACTTGTGTGATAGAAAAGGGTAGTATCTAGGTTACTGCAAGGTTGTATGATGGTTTATATGTTTTGCCTAAGACTAATGTGGTTAACTCTGTAAGTGCAAATGTTAAGCCTCATGATGAATGTATTCATCTAATGCACAGGAAGATGGGGCATATTAGCTTCAAACTACTGCAGGAAATGGTTAAGTTGGCTAATGGTGTAAGGTTAAAGCCTTGTAGCAAATATTTAAACTGCAACATATGCAATGAGCAGAAGAGCAAGGCTACATCAGCTAATAGGCTAAATGGCTTTAAGATGAAGAAACCATTAGAGGTGGTGTTTGCTGACCTAATTAGAGCTCTAAAACCCAGTTTAGGGGGAGCATGTTACGTACTGAGTATACTGGATCATTATTCCAGATATGGGTTTTGTTATATGCTGAAAAACAAAACAGAAACATGCCAGAAATTTAAAAATTGGGTCAGGTTTGCAGAACGTAAAACAAACCACAAACTCATAACTGTAGTTACTGACAACGGCACAGAATTCACTAACCACCATATGAGATCAATGTTTGAAAGGGCTGGTATTCAATATAAGTTTTCAGCTCCATTTCATCCTCAACATAATTCCTTTGTGGAGAGAAGACGTCAAACATTGCAGGGAATGGTCAGAACTATGATTGCAGATTCTAAGTTGCCTGAATCAATGTGGGGGGAGGCAATAATGTGTGCAAACAATATACTGAACAACGTGGTTAATACGACTACTGGTGAATTGCCGTTCACCAGGTGGCATGGCAAGAAACCAGATATAAGTTATATGCATACATTCGGATGTCCTGCATGGGTCCATATTCCCTCACAGCTAAGAAGAAAAGGGCAGAAGAAAGCACAACATTTCTGATATTTATAGGTTATAATGCCAATCATAGATCATACAGATTCTAGCAGAGAGGCTCGACCAAGGTGATTAATAGTGCGAGTAATAAAGGGAATACATATTTAATTGTACGTGTGTTAACTGCAGCTAGAATTGTGTTTCCACAACAATGGAAAAATGAAGAGATCCCTACAGATCAAAATATTATTTAAAAATATTAGAATGTGCAGAAATGGCTAGACTAACATTCAAAATTAGGAATGAAGAAACTGAATACTTTTTAATATGGGATTTGTTTATAAATGGCTAACTAGCAGAAACAGAAGGTAGAATAAGGAATATGATTAACTATATTGAAGATTTATTAAAATGGCTAAGTTGTTATTGTTATTATAGTCAAGATCTTGTGGGAATTCAGACTGACAGGCACTTAGCCTACAACACACCTGACATAACAATAGTTGAAAAGAAAAAAGTGTGGTTCATTGACATTGCAATACCTGATGATGCACAAATTGAAGATAAACAGCAAGAAAAAACCACACAGTTCCGAGACTTGCAAATTGAAGTTGAGCAATTGTGGAAAAAGAAATTATGTGTTGTTCCAATTGTAATTGGAGCCCTTGGAGCAATACCTAAAGGGCTACCTTGCTATTTAGAAATTCTACATTTACCTGATTTGAACAATCTGATTCTACAAAAAAACACCTTACTTGGAACAACTTATATCTTCTGACATTACCTTAACAGTTCCTAGGTCCATTGTTAGGACTTGAGCTGTTGAGCTACCAACCAGCCCCAAAGGCTGTGAATCTCACCAAAGATTAACCACACAACAACAACAACAACAACAACAACAACAACAACAACAACAACAACGATAGAACTAATGTAGTGGTTTGAATGGCTTTGCAAACCATTCAAACCACTACATTAGCTGAAACAAACCAGCTGATGTGTGCAGCAGCCTTCATAATCACCAAAGAATTGGGTTTGAAAATGCAAAAGAACCAAAGAGGCAAGAAGAGGAAGCCTAAGTGGAAAATTCGGTTGGAATTGAAGATCAAAAAATTTCGTGGAGACCTGAGCAACTTGAAGAACTTAAGGCAAGGTCAGCTAAAGAACAAGCAGGTCAAAAGCAGTGTGGTAGCAAGATATGATTTAGAGAATAAGGAGATTGCGGTAGTAATTGAAGAGCTGAAGCAGAGGGTTATTGCCATTGCTGAAAAGATTAAGAGCTATGAAAACCGAGTAACTCAGTTCAAAGAAAACTCACAGTTCAGAGCAAATCAGCACCACTTTTATAAGAGCTTAGAAAGTGGAGGTGGAGTAGCAACAAATGAGAAGCCTGACAAAGAGAAAACTCTGAAATTCTGGAAAAATTTGTGGAAAAACAACAAGAAGCACAACAGAAATGCAAAGTGGATCAAACAGATTGAGGATTCTATTAAAGTGCGTAAAATGGAAGATGTGAAAATAACAAAAGAAATGGTGCAAAGGCAGTCAGGAAAAGTGAAGAACTGGAGTGTACCTGGATCAGATGAGTTACATGGCTTCTGGTTAAGGGCACTTACAAGTGTGCACAAAAGATTGGCAGCCCAAATGAACCAGATCTTAAAAACACCTGAAAATGATGAATGGATGACAATTTTTGATCCAAAAAGATAAAGAAAAAGGAAAGGACCCTGGAAACTATAGGCCAATCACCTGTTTGCCAACAACATAAAAGCTCCTTAGTGGTATCATTGCAAACCAAGTTTATGGATACTTGGAAACAAATAACTTGCTTCATGTGGAACAGAAAGGATGCTGCAAAAATTCAAGAGGAACAAAGGACCAACTGCTGATTGACAAGCTAATCCTAAAGAATTCAAAGAAAAGACTAAACAATCTGTTCATGGCTTGGATAGACTATAAGAAAGCGTTTGATTCAGTTCCCCATAGCTGGATCAAGAAATGCCTGGAAATCTTTGGCATCAGCAGCAACATACAAAAATTCATGGAAACTTCAACGAATCTCTGGAAAACAAAAACCTTGTGGCTAATGAAGAAGAACTGGGTGAAGTAAAAATTAAACAAGGCATTTTCCAGGGTGATTCCCTTTCACCCCTTCTCTTTATACTTTCAATGCTACCACTAACAATCATTTTGAAGAAGATGAACTGTGGATACAAACTTGCAAAAAAGGACTGAAAATTTCGCACTTGATGTACATGGATGATTTGAAGCTGTTTGGTAAAACAAAAGCTGAACTGAATTTATTAATTGAAAGCACAAAAGAATATAGCCAACACATTGGTATGCAGTTTGGAATTGACAAATGTACAACAATGGCAACCAGAGCAGGCAAGGTCATAGAAGATGATGGAATAGAACTTGAGAATGAAGAAATGATAAAGGCAGTAAAACCAGAAGAAGGCTACAAGTACTTGGGGATTTTAGAGGCCACTGACTTAATGCATAATAAAGTCAAGGAATTAACTTCAACCAAGTACATTTGATGAATCTGCAAGATATTAAAGTAAGGTGACCAGATTTTAAAATTATTGAAGCCGGACACCATTGAGCGGGGGAGAGGGGGAAGGCTACCTGCAGTTACACTCGCGCCGCCCCCCACTCGTCTCTCTGCGCCTCGAAGTGGCCCTACTCGTGCTGCAGGAAATGCAGGATGCCGGGAACGCTGTACTGAGCCCGCGCTGCAGAGGCTGAAGCCGGTCCTGCCGAAGCACTGCCAGAGGCCACCGCCGCTGCCGCTGCCACAGCTGCCGCTTCTCCAGACTCCAAGCCCAGCCCGGCCAGCCTGCTCGACCATGGCTGGAGCCGTCGTCGCGGGCGGGAGGGACCCCTGGCGGCTAACTGGCCTCGCTGGAATCAATTCCAAAACCGCGTTTAGCGCTTGGAGGACCTGAGGCATCTTGGGTAATGCAGTTCCCTATCGAAAAGAATGGAGTAAAAAAGTCCCCAAAATCGGGACTTTTTAAAATGTCGCAGGACATTTTAAAGAAAGAAGTAATTGAGAAACGAGCTGAAAATTGGAAAAGCAAAGCTATGCATGGCCAACACTTGAAAAGTATTGAAGGCAAAGCTGACCAAAATATAACATGGAACTTGTTAAGATCGGGAGTACTGAAATAGAAACAGAAGGCTTTATTTTGGCAGCTCAAGATCAAGCCTTAGCCACAAACTGCATGAAGGCAAAAATTCAACATGTTACCACCAAAAGCAAATGTCACCTCTGTAATGAGAAAGATGAGACAGTTGACCACCTGATTAGTGGGTGCAGCAAAATTTCATAAACTGACTACCTACAATGCCATGACCGCGTTGCTAAGATCATTCACTGGAAATTGTGCCAGAAGTTTGGATTTGAGTACAGCAAAAATCACTGGGAACATCAGGTTGAGAAAGTTTTAGAGAATGAGAAAGTCAAGATCTTGTGGGACTTCAGAATTCAGACTGACAGGCACTTGTCCTACAACACACCTGATATAACAATCGTTGGGGGGAAAAATGGTTTGTTGACATTGCAATAACTGGTGATGCACGAATTGAAAATAAGCAGCAAGAAAAAATAACAAAATACCGGTGGCTTGCAAATTGAAGTTAAGCGACTGTGGAGGAGGAAGTCGTGTGTTGTCCTGATTGTGATTGGAGCCCTTGGAGCAATACCTAGGGGGCTGCCTCGCTATGTGGAGGTTCTAGGTTTGCCGGACTTGAGCATTCTGACTCTACATAGGGCCACCCTGCTTGGAACAGCTTATATCCTCCGAGGTTACCTTGACAGTTCCTAGGTCCTTGGTTAGGACTCGAGCTGTTGAGCTACCAACCAGCCCTAAAGGCTGTGAATCTCACCAAAGATTAACCACAGAATAATAATAATAATAATGTTATATCATTGATGTTTATCATTGTTATGAATGTTATTATTATTAATATTTCTCAAGTACAATTGTACTCAGACAACACACTGTTCATATAAACATTGAATTTTTATGTTTAATATTAAAAAAAACTTTTAAAATACAAAATAGTTTTGGCCAGTTTTGGCAAAATACTTCATTAGAACAAAAGAATCAACTTAAAGCCAGAAATCCTTGCATAAATCAATACATTCTATGTAGTCCCCTACTAGGAAATGTGATTTAAAATATTGTGATCTTACAATTTGTAATAAATTATGTAAAATGCAAATTAATATTAAAAAGGCATACATTATTATTCTAATGATAAATTCATCTAAACAGTGCAATCTTGTGTCATACCTTCTGGACAATAGTGGTAGCAAGCTCGTCTATCAGTTCTTCTTTATGATCTTGCAAATAACAAGCTTCATACTGTTTGTCCTCAAAAAGATATGCAGGTAAGTATTAATACTCAAAAATTTCAAATTTTAAAATGTCCATAATGGTTTAAAAACACTATAAAACAAATCACATTTTGCAAAATTAAATCAATTACCAGCATATATACAAGGGATGTACTTGTAATTGGTGTCGGTGTGTGTGTGTGTGTGTGTGTGTGTGTGTGTGTGTATCAGTCTGAAACATTCCAGGATTTGTCCAGCTGTCTATGGCCACATTGGTAGGAGATGTGGTATGCATGTTTATATATTTGTGTATAAATGCATTTATAAAAGTTGAACATTTTTTAATTTGTTTTTGAATTATATATTATTTGGGAAGACTCTGCTTATGTACTAATTATTGAACACCAAAGAAACTCCAGCTTGTCTTCCTGATGTCTTCTTTTAATGGTGATTGAACACATATCTGTTCAACCAAATGTTTCAGGAATAGCAATTATTTTTAAAAATAAATTATACTTTTG
Source organism: Rhabdophis nuchalis (assembly GCA_039707465.1). Taxonomy (NCBI): domain Eukaryota; kingdom Metazoa; phylum Chordata; class Lepidosauria; order Squamata; family Natricidae; genus Rhabdophis; species Rhabdophis nuchalis. The sequence continues at coordinate 76,790,046 of CM077647.1, forward strand.
ATTTTAGTATGTTTCTTGTCTTGTAGAATGGGTAATATATTGCCTGTTTTTACTTGTGAATACTTTGTAGAAAGAATGCAGAAATATAAATATTGCTGCTGTGATAATAAAGAGGAGGAAAATGGTATATGAATGATTAATATGATAAAATATAAAATAACTTAAAATGAAAAGGAATAGAATAAAATAATGGAATAGAATTATTAATTCTATTAATTAATAGAATTACAATATTACTGTAGTAATATTGGTCTGTAAATTTACTGCCTTTTCTAATTGAGCAAGAAATGCACACTACTAGAAGGAATATTTTTTTTTATTAAATGGAAAAAATATATTTCTTACCAAGCTGTCACTGTATATCTCTGCCTTGGAAATAGCTTCTTCTATTACTTCTTCTGCAACATGCAAGGCTACAGCAACAGATCTTAACATGCTATGTCCTAAGCAAGGAAGGTAAAAAGTACTCATGACATTTATACAAGGGAAAATATAATTAAGATAGAAATGAAGTCCACAACTGCTTTCCCAAAAAAGGGATCCTCCCATCAACAATTCATTGCTGCAAACCAGATAAAGTTTTGTTTTCCCTTTTAGTATTATACAATATTTCTTCTTGCCAGTGAATGTCAACTGTTTCACTAGGTTATTCAGCAAACTACTCAGACTTTTTTTTAAAACCAAGAGTATAACCTTACTGAAGATCCCATGTAGTTACAGAAGTAGAAAAGCCAGTTCTAATGATTCACTTGAAGACAGCATAGTAAAACTCTCTCTTACCCCTCTGGATTCATTTGCACTATCTTTATTTTGGGGGCGATCTGTGTGCTTCGGGCTTGAGGAACCTAGAGGTGTTGGGTCTATCTCAGGCTTCCAGTCAGTCTTGCACCCCAAATTTCCCTCCCATATCTCCCTTATATTCCAATCTAGACTGCGCATGCGCGAAGATGGCGGTCTGCCGCGGAGTGCTCTGAGGGTCACAGGAGCTTAATGGGCTACGAAGCATGCTGCACGGCCCGTTGGACAGCTGTAAGGGCCGGGCCTAGGGAGCGGACCACCCTGGCTATCTTTTGAGACCAGGAGGGTCTCCCGGGGTGGACAGGTGGCTCCGGAGGGGTGACGCTGGTCGGAGGGCTCCAAAAACGCTGGGACGGAGTTTGAGGAGGCCGGAGGCCGAGCGGCGCGGTGGGCTGGAGCCAGGACGGCCAGGCTGGACGGCAACGGAGGTGGCGGAGGCGGCGGAGACGGCATTGAAGGTCACCGGATGCTGTCGGAGGTACCGGGCCATCCGCTGACGGATAGGTGGGGCCTCGGAGGGCTGAAAATCGCCGCTCCGGACAGATGGGGCCTCGGAGGGGCCTTGGAGGGCTGAAAATCGCCATTCCGTGGCCGGGCTGGGAGGTGAGGAGTTTGGGCCGAAAGTGCCGCTCTGAGGCTGGGCTGGGCCGGGAAGCCGAGGAATCGGGCCTGGCGACCAGGCCTGGCGACCAGGCGGCCAGATGGCCGAAGAACGTTTGGACCGGGTGGCCGGGAGGCCGAGTAACAACTAGGCCGAAGCCTGGCCTGTCGGAAAACCGGGTGGACTGGGTGAGGTGGCTAGGCCATGTTTGGAGTTGGAGTGGAAGACCAGGCCTAGTCCTCAGACGTACCCCACATAGATGAACTATCCCTATCACCCACGATTTTGTGAACGATTTCAGAGCCGAACTATATATATTTCCCTAGCATGATGTGAATTTTAATGAATTTTAATGTATTTAACATCCATTTTAACATTCATTTTAACATCTTCCTATTATCTATTTATAACATCTGTTTTCACAGCTTTTAACATCATCGTAGCCAATTGTAGCCCTAGATTAACTGCATGACCCATTTTACATGCTTATTGAGCACTCAACAGCAGACCTTTTATTACTGCGAGAGTCCCCCCTCTCGCAGGTTTGGCCCTCCGCTTTAATGAGGGCCCACCTTGATGAGGGATTAGTCAATCTGGAGAGGTGGGCAAAACGCGGTCTTAGGGGTTTTTTAGTTAGAGCTTTTATTCGTTTAAGGGGTTCTAGGGAGGAGGGAGGGGGAGGGTCTTTTCAATCAGAACGGGGCCAAGATTTAGGGCCGGCGGATGGAAGCAGAAGTAGGATTAAGGATGGGTCCATTAAAAAGGGGGGACTGGGGGTCGTCCCCATAGAGGGCATTCCCATTCGTTCAGTTTGGGGGAGGGGCAGGGGTGGCAGGAGACAGGATGTCCATCATGGGTCGGGAGAACGTGGCCGTTGGTTACGAGAGGTCACTTGCCCCGGCCCCCTGTGCTCCGTTCGCGGGCTAGGTGGTCAAGGATCACAGCACCAGGGCCCCCGGCTGATGTTTTGTAATGCCAGGTCCATGGTGAACAAAGCCCCCCTTATTCATGACCTTGTGTCAGAGGGGGATCCGGACCTGGTGGGAATCATGGAGACCTGGTTGGGCTCCGAGGGCGGTGCGCCCCTCATGGAAATGTGCCCACTGGGCTACCATGCATTTCATCAGCCTCGGGCCCTGGGTAGGGGTGGGGGGGTGGCGGTTATTGTTAAGGAAGATCTTGTGCCGAGGGAGACCACTGTCCCTCAGACGACTGGTGTTGAGTCCCTCTACGTGAAGCGGGGCCTAGGAAGGCAGTTGGGCTTCCTGTTTGTATACCTGGCTCCCCGCTATGTAACAGCAGCCCTGCCCGAGTTGCTCGAGGTGATCGCCGAGATGGCGGTGGAGACCCCCAGACTTATGGTCATGGGGGACTTTAACTTGCCATCGGCGGGCAAAACATCTGAGGCGGCTTGGGAGTTCATGGCTTCCATGACGGCTATGGACCTGACCCAATTAGTTCAGGGCCCCACTCATGAGGGAGGACACACACTGGATCTGATTTTTGTCTCTGGGCAGTGGAGAAGTGATCTCAGAACAGGGGATTTAGCCATCTTACCCTTGTCATGGACAGATCACTCTCTCCTTCGGATTAACTTCCCAACCGTCACACCCCACCGCGGGGAGGCGGAACCGGATACACCCAGGTGGTTCGCCCCACGCGCCTGATGGACCCAGAAAGGTTCCAGAGGGAGCTTGGGCCAATACCTGTGTCCTTGCCCTGCGACTCGACTGAGGACCTAGTGGCCGCATGGTATAGTGTGGCCACGGGGGCCTTGGACCGAGTTGCGCCCTTGCGGCCTCTCACATGGCGTCGACTCACCCAGGCCCCCTGGTTTACCGAGGGGCTGCGGGAGATGAAACACTGCAAGAGACGTCTAGAGAGTAGGTGGAGATCCTCTCGATCCGAAGCTGACCGAACACTAGTGAGAGACCATATTAGGGCTTACTTAGTGGCGATAAGAGTGGTCAAACGGGAGTATTGTGCCACCCTTATCGCGTCCGCAGATAACCGCCCTGCCACCCTGTTTGGGGTGACCCGCTCCCTCCTTCACCAGAGGCCCCTTTAGCGGGAAGCCCCTTTGCAAGGGCGAGCAGAGGAATTTGGAGCTTATCTGCAGGACAAAATCACTCAGATTCCATTGAAAGTGGCCCAGTCGACCTGTCCGATGCCGGTCTTGTGACAACATCTTGGGAGGAGTTTGACTTTGTTGCTACCGAGGATATGGACAGGTGGTTGAGGAACCTTAGGGCTACCACATATTTAGTGGACCCGTGTCCCTCCTGGCTTACTGGCATCCTGGGAGGTGACACGAGGCTGGCTCCAGGGCATTGTGAATGCATCTTTGAGTGAGGGGTCCTTGCTTACCGTCTTGAAAGAGGCGGTGGTGAGGCCCCTCCTCAAGAAGCTGTCCTTGGACCCAGCATTATTAGAAAACTATCGTCCAGTCTCCAACCTTCCTTTTTTAGCGAAGGTTGTTGAGAGTGTGGTGGCCCAACAGTTTCCTCGACACCTGGAGGAAGTTGATTATCTAGACCCGTGCCAGTCCGGCTTCCGGCCTGGTCAGCGTACGGAGACGGCATTGGTCGCGTTGGTGGATGATCTCTGGAAGGCTCGGGATAGAGGTTGTTCCTCTGTCCTAGTCCTATTAGACCTCTCAGCGGCTTTTGATACCATCAACCAGGGTATCTTATTGCACCGACTGGGGGGGTTGGGGGTGGGAGGCACCGTTCTGCGGTGGTTCTCGTCCTACCTCTCTGGTCGGTCACAATGGGTGTTGGCAGGAGGGCAGAGGTCGGCCCTGAGGTCCCTCACATGTGGGGTTCTGCAAGGGTCGGTCCTCTCGCCACTTCTGTTCAACACCTATATGAAGCCGCTCGGCGAGATCATCCGTGGTTTTGGGGTGGAATACCATCTGTATGCTGACGATACTCAGCTGTACATATCCACCCCAAACCACCCCAACGATGCCGTCGAGGTGCTGTCCCGGTGTCTGGAGGCCGTACGGGGTTGGATGGGTAGCAACAAACTCAGGCTCAACCCATCCAAGACTGAGTGGCTGTGGTTTCCAGCACCCCGGTACAGCCAGATTAGTCCAACACTGGCCATTGGGGGCGTTCAACTATCCCCTGTGGAGAGGGCGCGCAACTTGGGTGTCCTCCTGGATTCCCGGCTGACCATGGAGGACCATGTGTCAGCCGTGGCCAGGGGGGCGTTTTATCAGGTACACTTGATATGCCAGTTGCACCCCTTAGTGGACCGGGGAGCTCTGCGCACAGTCACTCAGGCATTGGTGACATCTCGGTTGGTCCTGCCGACCAGGGGGTGATAGACCTGGCCAGGCAGGGCGAAGAGAGAGTGACAGAGACTCGAATGGAGTTGGGAGAAGGGCTGCCTTGTGCAACGCAGGGGTTTGGACGAGTGGAAGATGGAGACTGCGATGGGAGACCAGTCCAACAGCGGGGCCTGGCGTATACCTAGGCCTCTGCATGGCCTCTCCATGGCCTGCTATCTAGGCCAAGCTCTCCTACCCCGTCCTTCTGCTGGACCGGGCTAATCGACTTATAGGACAGGATATGGACCTCTACTGCTCTTCATGCACTTTATGGATTTTACACTCTTCCTTTAGACCCTTATTTCCATTCCACTACCCTGCCTGAGATTTTTAATACCATCTTAATGTATTATATTTAATTTATTTATCGATCCTTCCGAAGCACGAATTTATGAACTATCGAACTATATGAACTATCGATCGATGTTATTTAAGTCCTCCGACTGGATGCTCCCCCCCTCCCTCCCTTTTTAGATCTCTCCTTTTTTTAGATCTGTAATGGATCTTTTCCCCATGACCAAACTGGTTTGATCCATTTCTTGCATTACTATTTATTACAATCTATGTATTCCTCGGCTGATCTCCTTGCCCTGCGAGAGTCTCCTCTCTCACAGGTGTGGCCCTCAGCATTAACAAGGGCCCAACTCAATGACGGATGGGTAAATCCCGAGAGGTGGAGGAAGCAGAAGGTCAGAGGGTTTTTAGGGGATTTTTTATGTAGAGTTTTAAGGGGCTCTGGGGTTGTAGATGGGTTGGCAGTAACTAGGGAGGTGGGTGGGGGGTATAACCCACAGGGTATTGTGTACAGAATGGCTGGCAATCCCAACGGGGAGGACGTGGTGTCTATTTTAAGGGGGGGTAAGAAGGTCATTCAACCAGAGTGTCATTCTATCAGGACAGTGTGTGGGAGGGGTAGGTATGGTGGGAGCTGGAGACCAAATCAGTTGTTGGGAGCGCGCACTCGCTGTTTACAAGAGGTTGCGTGCTCCGATATCCATGGCTCTTCTCTCAACCCAGGAGTTCGGAGTTCCCAGGGCCGGGGCTCGAGGCTGATGCTGCTTAACGCCAGGTCCGTTATCAACAAGGCCCCCCTCATCCATGATTTGGTATCAGAGGGGGAGCCTGACCTTGTAGGTGTCACGGAAACCTGGCTGGGTCCTGAGGGGGGGTGCCCCTCGTGGAAATGTGCCCACCAGGCTACCGGACATTCCATCAGCCACGAGCCCTAGGCAGGGGTGGGGGTGTGGCAGTTATTATGAGGGAGGATCTAGTTCCAAGGGAGACCGCTGTGCCGCAGATCGCCGGCTGTGAGGCCTTGGGTGTGAAGTGGGGCCTTGGGAGGCAGTTGGGCTTGCTGATTGTGTACCTGGCTCCCCGCTACGTATCAGCAGCCCTGCCCGAGCTTCTCGAGGTGATAGCCGAGATGGCAGTTGAGACCCCCAGGCTTTTAGTCATGGGGGACTTTAATCTGCCATCGGTAGGTGAAACCTCTGAGTTGGCTCGGGAGTTCATGGCCTCCATGACGGCCATGAACCTGACCCAAGTAATTCAGGGCCCCATCCACACCGGAGGCCACATGCTGGATCTTGTCTTTATCTCCAGCCAGTGGAGGAGTGATCTGGGAGTAGGGGATTTAACGATCACTCCCCTGTCATGGTCAGATCACTCTCTCCTGCGACTAGACTTCCCAACCGCTACACCCCACCGCGGGGAGGCAGAACCGGATATTCCACAATGGTTCCGCCCCAGGCTCCTGATGGATCCGGAGAGATTCCAGGTGGAGCTTGGGCCAATACCGGGAACCCTGACCCACGACTCGACTGAGGTCCTGGTGGCCGCCTGGAATAACGCGGCCGCTGGGGCCCTGGACCAGGTCGTGCCCTTGCGGCCTCTCACGCATCGCCGATCTGCCCTGGCCCCTTGGTTCTCCGAGGAGCTAAGGGCATTGAAGTGATGCAAGAGATGCCTGGAGGGTATTTGGAGATCCACTCGCGCTGAATCTGATCGAACACGCGCTAGGTCCCACTTAAGGACCTACCTCGTGGCAATAAGGACGGCAAAATGTAACTATCTCGCCGCCCTTATCACATCTACAGATAACCGCCCTGCCACCCTGTTTAGAATAACCCGCTCCCTTCTGCAACAGGGGTCGCGGGAAGCTCCTTTACAGGGTCGTGCTGAGGAGTTCGGTCAATATCTGCTGGACAAAGTCGCTCAGATCCGGAGCGAGCTGATTTCCAATGAGGTAGATCCGGGCGGGCAATCGGGGGGAGGTCTTGAGACCGTTTTATGGGAAGACTTTGACTTTGTGACTCCTGATGACATGGACAGGTTGTTGGGATGACTGAATGCTACATGTTTATTGGACCCGTGTCCCTCCTGGCTAGTACTGGCCTCCCGGGAGGTTACACGAGGCTGGCTCCAGGAGATAGTGAATACATCTCTGAGTGAGGGGTCTCTTCCGGCCACCTTGAAAGAGGTGGTGGTGAGACCCCTCCTCAAGAAGCCCTCCCTGGACCCAGCATTATTGGCCAACTACCGTCCAGTCTCCAACCTTAGCTTTCTGGCTAAGGTTGTAGAGAGTGTGGTAGCTCAACAGTTCTCCCAACACCTGAAGGAAACTGTCTATCTAGATCTGCGCCAGTCCGGCTTCCGTCCCGGGCACAGCACGGAGACGGCATTGGTCGCGTTGGTTGATGATCTCTGGAGGGCCCGAGACAGAGGTTGCTCCTCTGTCCTGGCCCTATTAGACCTCTCAGTGGCTTTTGATACCATCGACCATGGTATCCTCCTGCACCGGCTGGAGGGATTGGGACTGAGAGGCACTGTATTGCAGTGGTTCTCTTCCTACCTCTGAGAGGTGACTCGACTACTGTAATGCTCTCTACATGGATCATGACATTGATCACTTTTTCCCTGTTGCTTTTGTACTGCAGCATTCGGGACAGAGTGTTTGCTAGGAAATTTCCTCCAGGGATGTACTTCAGTGTGAAATTGAAACAGCTGAAGTACTATGCCCATCGAACTTGTTTGGGCAAAGGTTTCTGAGGGGTTCTAAGTGCCTCAAGATTTTTGTGATCAGACCTCACATGGCACTTTACTCCTCTTGAGAAACTGGTGCCAGGTTATTAGGGTCCATTGGACAGCGAACACCTTTTCCCACACTGTCCATCACCTTTACTGGGTTGGTGAGTTTCCTAGAGGTATAGGCACAGGGTTGCAGATTTCCATCTTGATTTTTCTGGAAGAGCATTGCCCCCATGGCTATATCACTGGCATCTACTTGGATGACAAACAGTTACTCGAGGTTTGGGTGCTTATGGACTGGTTCCTCTGCAAACAGTTGCTTGAGCACCTCTAATGCTCTCTGGCATCCATAGTCCATTCTAGTGTCTGACCAGGTCATGGCTTGGGGGGGGGCTTCCCATTTTCATCAGTTTGGTGATTGACAGGGCTATCTTGGCAAATGAGGGGATGAATTGCCGGTAAAAATTTGCCAAGTATAGAAAGCTCTGCAGTTGGTTGCAGGTTTGAAGGGGTTGCCATTCCAAGATAGCCTTCACTTTCCCTGGGTCCCCTCACTTAATATTCAGTACCCTAGGAAGCCTAGGCAGGTTTTATGGAATTCACATTTTGACAACTTTACATAGAGGTTTGTCACTAAGGGTTGAGTACCTGGCAGACCACCTTCACCTATTATCTTGGTGAAGATGAAAATGTTCTCTAAGTACACTAGTATCCCCTTGTACAGATGATCATGTTGCACCTCATTAATCAGTTGCATGAATACAACTGGGGCCCTTTGGAGTACAAATGGCATTACTTGGAAGCTCCCTAGAGGACAGTTGAACACTATCTTCCATTCATTCCCCTCTTTGATACATACTCGGTAGTATGCCTCCCTCAGGATTAATTTGGTGAAGATTTTTCCTTTCCCCAGGTGAGCCAGCATGTCTTTAATTTGGGGAAGTGGATACATGTTTTCTACGCATACAGCATTAATTCCCCTAAAGTCTATGCATAATCTCATAGTTCCATCTTGCTTTTCTTTAAACAGTACTGCGGCTGTTATGTAGGACTTGGCAGGTGGATGAATCCCCTGGCTAGGTCTATGTACTATGTACTTCCTCAGTTTCTTCATCTCCCTTAGAATCATGGAGCACATCTTGGGTTTGGGGAGCTTTGCTCCTGGTAAGATCTGGATTGCAGAGTCCCAGTGGGATTTCTGATGTTGCCTTTAACCACTCTTTGTTCGGAGTTGACAGGAAGTTCTTCAGCTGGACTGTTGTGGGGAGCGTGGGCTCTTAAGAGCCTCACATGAACCCTGTCTGACAGACCATCTCCGAGATCCTTTTTGGGTCAGAACCCCCACTGGAGGTGGGAGCGAAGAAGGGCAGTGTCTCATCAGACGCAGAGGGAGGCAACTGGTCCCTGGCAGGTTGGAGATTTGCCTTATAAATTGGAATCAGGGTGCCAGTCTGCAATATGGCTGATAAGATGCTGGCTTTTTGTCAAAGCAAATGTATAGGAAGAGATGAAAGACTGGTAAGAAAATTTATCTAACCCACAACTAAATCAAACTGGGAAAAGTCAAAGAAATCTTGAGAGTATAAATAATATTGATGGTAAGACTGGGATTTTTTCAAAAGAAAGAAAGGGATAATGGAGGGTTGAAACACCAGCCCCCCAAAAAGTTATTTATTTGAAACAATTTCAGACAGAAGGAGAAAGCAGAGAAATGACAAACCCACTCTAATATGAACTTTAAACTTGGTTTTGGACTTGAAATAGAAACCAAACATTCTGAAGGAATTATGCTGTTTGAACTTTTTCTAGCTAATATATCTTAACTCCTAAAAAGGCATTTCTTCTTACTGATAACTGATAATCTAACCTTGACTGTATGGGAAGTTTTAATTTACCAACTGCCATAAATCAGAATTTGGAAAAGTAGGAGGCAAAGAGAAGTACTCAAATTTGACTATTTGCAAGTTTGTTTCAAGTGATATATTCTGAGCAGCTACAATTGACCGGGCCGGGAAGCTGGCAAGGGAAAGAATAATGACAGAATCAAGAACTGGGAAACACAAAGGGTTTTCCCCCCCCTTTTTTTCCCCCTCTTCTTTTTTTCTCTCGGCAAAAGATTAAGATGGCCCCAGCTCCTCTGCCAGTTTGAATTAAATTTAAGGTGGACCAGAATCTCAAAATAAGTTTTGAATAACTAACTGCCATTTTGGTACTAAACATTAAGAAAGAACAAAAGACTATGATGGCTCCCATTGTTCTCCCCCACATAAGGCATAAGGAAAATTGAAGTAAGAAATTATGCCCCAACAAAGAGAAATATAAAATATTCTGATAGGAGGAGGATCCAGTGTCACGATGATACAACGTGCAGTCTCTATGCTCTGAGACCGCCACTGATACTTTTACCCCTGGACGGTCCAATCAGACCTAAACTGTCCCACAGAGATGGTGAACAGGAAGATGAAGCCTTGCTGACACCGCAAAGTCTCTGATTGATTTCAAGGGAAGATCTTCTAGCCAGTGGTAAACAGGAAGCCTAGGCTGATAAAGTTGGGATGGCTCCAGAAGGAAGGAAAGTGAAAAGGGAAAGTTTTTTTTAAAAAATAGCTAATGAACGCCATTATGTGGTTGTGTTTCTAAGTATGAATTATTTCAGGCAAAAGGACATTTAAATAATTGTAGTCAAATGAGAATTGTGGTACATTGATAGTAAGATATATAAAGATTTTTGATTTAAAATATATAATCTAATATGAACTATAAATCATGACTGTGGAAGAAATGCACGAAAGTTATCTGTAATCAATTGACACACTTTCTACAACATATAATGAAGGATGATTCTTTTTTTGTGTTTTTGTTTAATTAAGGGAGAAGTTAGGAACAGAGAAGTGGGACAAAAGATTTACTAGAAAAAAACAAATCAGATAATTTGACACTATTATATGGGAAAATATAAAGATAAGATAAGGGTTTTAAATATACCTACAATGGGAAACTATTGAGATAAAAAGACAGAATCGCAAATTGTGGGCATGTAAGGATGTATAATTATATAAAGATAATGTTGAGAATAGTGAGGAATTGTAACCAGGTCTACATCTTGGCCAAATTAGGGGAGGGGGAGTTAAACGTACAATGACTATATATGTATACTTTTCTGTTATATTGTTTTTTTACTAAAAAGGAGGAGAAAAATTAAATATGTATATCAAAAAGGAATTATAAATATCATCAACATAAAATGGAGCTCACTCAGAAGCTGAAATACACCAAGTAAATGAGATGAAGAGTGAGAAGAAAAGGAGAAAGGGAAGGGAAGAAAAGAGAGAGATAGGAGAAAGGGCGGAGGGAGAAGAGGAGAGAAAGGAGGAGTGGAAAGGGAAGAGAGGAGAAGGGAAGAGGAAGTAGAGAAAGGAAGGACGACAGAGGGAAGAAAGGGGGTAGGGAGGGGGAAGAGAGAGGGAGTAAGAAGTGATAAAGTACAAATATGGTGCATGGAGAGCAGAAGAGCCAATAATTGGTTTTTGGGAGTTGTTGGTAAGATGAATTGATGTAAACATTTAATAATACAATATGATGTTGGATATGCATTAGCATACAGTACATGTGATAAATGGAAAAATAAAAAACTTTAATGAAAAAAACACTCTTTGTTCTTTTGGATAGGGGCTTTCCAGGTAGTCTCTCACCTGGAATTGCTTTGGGGAAGGGAAGATCCTCTTCCTAGCTTCATCTTCCTCTGTCCCTCTTTCCATCAGATCATTGGGCCCCATTTGTCTATCCAGGAAAGCTCTAGGATCACTTTCTCTGTCATCTTTGGGACTATTATAAAGCAGATGATCTCCCAGTGTTTGCTCATCTCTAGCCATACTGGCTCAATTCGTTGCATTGTGGGGGATCCTCCTATCGGTGACCCATCCATCTGATCAAATCTCAGGGCCTGCTCAGATTCCCAGTCTTAGCATCGTTGGCAGACTGATTAGGCAACTGGTGCAGCCTGAATCTATCAAGGCATCCACCTCTCCTTGTACCTTGGACAACATGATTTTTATGAGGATGGTAAGGGGATAGATGACCTCACTTACCATCAAGTCATATTCGTTTTCATGCTTGCTGTCAAAGGACATGGGTTATTGGTCTTTCTCGGCCGGAGTTCCCTTTTCCTCGCTTGAGGGAGAGGCGACTTCTACAGCTTGGGCATGCCAGGTTTAGTTTTACTTGGCCCCCTCCTGTGCAGTTTCTTTCGCTTGGTTGTGGTTGGTAGATTACTCTTTGGTTGGAGTGTGAATGCTAATCACTTGGCTGCCTGGTGGCCCTCCTGGCTGCACCTGAAGCACTTGATGGGTGTTTGGGGCATGGCAGGAGGGGATTCCACGGCCATGGGTGTGGTCATCCATCATCCGAACTGGCGCCTCTCCTAGCTCTGTTTTAGCTTTACCTCAGATGCTCCCTTTCCTTTTACACTGTTTCTGCTCAAGATCCAGCACTATTGCTATTTAGTATCAGTCCTGGGTCCACTTGGGGACTCCTCAGTAGATGCAGGCCGGGAGCAGCTTTTGGTTGAGCCCCTCTTTGCAGTGGTAACCAGCAACCAGTCTGGCAAATGTCTCAATTTTCCAACCACTGAGGAATTCTTGGATATATTCCTTTGCTGGTTGGCCCCTTTGTCCCACTTCTTGAATCTTTCCAAGCCTGTAGCGCTTGGAATTCATCTTCGAATCTGGCCCTCAGTTCCTCCAAGAAAACATCGATATTCCCCAGTTCTGGTGCGTCCTCATCATGGAGTCTAGTCACCCATTCTGTGGCTTCCCCTTCCACATTTGCGGCCATAGCACTCACCATTGTTATCTCCAATGGACAGCCTGGGGCATAATAGTCCAGGTGGGCTTACACCCTTGAGTTGAGAAAGAATGCCATTATCTGGATCCCATCAAATGTGGCTTTCATCTGTTGCAGGGGGTGGAGGAGGGTGGAGGTGCCCACAGGTTAGGGAACCATCCCTACATTGGGCAATAGGGCCATGGTGAATAACCCAACCAGCCCGTGGCTGGACCCCTGGCTCACAGCCTGCTGCTGTTGGGGGGGAGAACTCCACCTTAGGCTAGGGCTCATCACTCTTTGCTGCTGTGGGGGACTGCATCTCAAAGCTGGGCTTACCACCCTTGCTGGCTCAGAAGGAGGGCTTGTTGCCATTGGAGTCAGACTTGGGCTTCAGTGAGTTGAAGCCAGTGGGAACAAACAGGTTGCAGATGCTGTCAGTGCTCCAGGGCAGTGCATCAACTCCACACTTGGATTTCTCTGCGATCAAATCTTATCCTCAGCTATTCAACTGATGGGTTATGGAAGGTGGCCAGGTACTTCCATTTCTTCTGGTCATCCCATTCCACTGCCCTCTTCACTTTCCATCTCAGGAACAAATTGGTTGGTGACCAGGGAGACCTCAAGGGCAATTCCACTTCAGCAGCTTTCAGCACCCTTCTATGAACCAGCTCTCCTTCCACATAGTAGAGGTCCATGGTGGCTATGGCATCCTCTTGAACTGCTTGCCACTCTGTCTGCTCCACTTGGACCTTTGGTCTAGTGCTTAGGGTGGACTCTACACCCCCCATCTGACCAGCTGGCCTACAATCCCTGCTGAGACTGTCTTGTGGTTGGCCATGATCTCTCCCTTCTTTTCCACCTCAAAATCTTTCCTGAATCTTCTCCATTCTCCTGGAGTTGCTGCCAGAATACAGGACCCCAGGGGCTGTTCATTCTTCAGGGCAGGATTTAGCAGAGTTGGTTTTATGTCAAGGTAATGAACCCAAGCAAATCAGAATTCTGAGGCCAGATACTTCCTCAAACAATTATTGGGTAAATCATATCAGCACTCTTGGTTGAAAACCAACTGTGAATCTTTATTGCAGTTTCAGCATAATTAAAATCAGTAATCATCCCTTCCCCCCAGTGTCACTAGTCATGTTGGTCAATCAGATAAATTGGCGGGGATCCTCTGGCACTCTTCTCCTTCTCCCTCCACCACCTGGGAGGTGACATTGGTTCTCATGAGAAAGTTCAATGTTCTGTCTAGCAATGCATTCCCCCTCTCCCCATTCCCATACAGTGTGGTAACAATGAACCAGGGAAATGGTTTCTAGCAGATTCAGTTCAACATTGACATCTATTCTTATTCAGTGTACAAAACATACTATGTTTTCATAGGAAAAAAGTGAGATATGGTGAAAAGAAAAATATGTACAAGAATATAAATATTTTACATTATTGCCACTAATGACATATATTAATCCTATATTTCACTGCAATTCAAATATTTTATTTACAAATAAAAATAACAGTAAATTTTACCCTCTGTTTTTTTGTAGAAAACCAAATCACTGTTATATTTGCTTTCTTCGTTTACTATGGTTCCTTCATGAAAATGTCCTGCTTCTGGAAAACAAAAAGAAAGGAAAGGAAACAAAGAAAAGAAAAGAAAATATACTTTCCAATTTCTCAATATATAACATCTAGATAGAAGGGTTCTCTTTAGAACTGACCTGTAATTACCACACCACCATTCCACATGCTTTGCATTTCACCTCCTACAATTGATAATATGATTGCCTGGCAATTCTGGAAAATGAATGCTAATATACACAGAAACATTCTGTTTAGGAATGCCTGGTGTAATTCCAATATCACTTAAAGGGACAGCATTAAACCTACCTTCAAGAAAAAGGTATAAATCCCTCTAATTTATTCAGACATACACTATAGCTATGAATAAAGGCAAATCTCAACATTGGGTCCATCAATGATTTCAATATTGTTGACTAACGTAAAAGATAAAACACGATTTTAAGAAAAAGGGATTGCACAAAAATGCTTGACATAATGAATTTTAAAGGTCATCATTTCATGCAAAGTGAGGTGTTTAATCACTCTTCTCCTCAAATGGAAGAAGTAGACAATATTATTATTGTCTTGCTCTGGGAAAAATAAAAAAAGAAACAGATCACAGTGGGTAATTAAATGAAAAAAGTTGTGTATGTAAATTTGTATAAGAGAAGGTCTCTTATACAAACCAGAAAAGTAAATGAAGCCTGTCTGAAAGGATAAAAAGGTCATGCTTCACAGGTACATAAACTGAATTACTAAGTGTCTCCAACATACTTGATGAAAAAAGGAAATATACTTTGCAACCAAAATGCAATCTTGCTTAGCTCTTCATTTATTCTTACTTCTCCCTTGTTTCTTAAAATGAGCAATGAGACATTTTCTGACACACAGTTCTTTATCCAAAATATTATGACCGACAGTGGCTGAATCACAACCATTTGTGAAGTTTGCCAATGCACATTATTGTACATTTGACTTCTATAAATAAAAACAGCTCAATAAAAATAGAATATTACAAGTGAGAAATTCCAATAACTGTTTGTAATTGAGAAAATAATGTTTTATTATGTATAGCCATCAATTTATGTCAGTTAATATATTTATACATATATTATATATATATTTATACGTCTATTATTATAATCACAGAATTCTAATCTGTACCCTAACTAAAATATTTTAAAATTAGAATTATAAAGTATTAATTGATGTTTAAAAGCAAAGCATCTTCAAGAACTGAACATGAGTTTCTACATTTATTTTCCAGGGAGTCCTCGACTTTGCAACCAATAGTTACAATGACACTGAACATTTTTTCACACTTATGACCATTGCAACATCCCCATGGTTACATGATCAAAATTTAGGTGCTTGGCAACTGACCTGTATTTATGATGATTGCAGTGTCCAGGGTCATGTGATTGCTTTTTGCAATGTTCTGACAAGTCAGTGGGGAAGCCAAATTCAACAAACCATATTACTAACTTAATAGCCAGTGTTTGCAAGAAAAGTCATAAAATGGGGCAAACATTTAACAAATGCCTCACTTAGCAACATAAATTTGGGGCTCAATTGTAGGTGTAAATTGAGGAGAGCTGAGATGATGTGGTGGTTAGATTGCAGTACTGCAGACTACTTCTGATGATTGCTGGCTGCCTGCAGTTCAAATCTCACCAGGCTCAAGGTTGGGGAAGCCTTCCATCCTTCCAAGGTTGGTAAAATGAGGACCCAGATTGCTGGGGGCAATATATAGACTCTGTAAACTGCTTAGAGAGGGCTGTAAAGCACTGTGAAGCAGTATGTAAGTCTAAGTGCTATTGCTATCTATATCTTGCACTTCCAGAGCAATGTTATTTGCATGACACAAAATGCTAACCTTCATATACAATGGTTGGTGATTTCTTTTTCCTGAGATACAATAATAATACATTGATCACTGCACCATAGTTAAAATTTTTGTCTCACATTTGTATGAGTATTCATGGTAAAGAAATTCTTATCTCTATTATTTTTCTCTCTACCTAGTATGCTACAGCAAGCTCCAGTTTCCAAGCGATGTTTTCTATATAAATTCTTCAGAACTTTAGCACTTCCAAAATGCTTGAAGCGACTTTTCACATTATTGTAATACCATTCCAGGGACTGAGCTCTTAGAAGTCTGAGAGGGAAAAAAAGAAAATTGAGAAACCTTAGAATTACTAAAGTGTACCATAGTAGCAATTTGCATTTTTGAATATTTTCAGGAAGGCTCTGTTTGGTTGAAAATAAGTAGGGTAAAAGACACAGTATTTTTATTTTGTGGTTTGCTTTTCTGTAGTTCTAATTTTCAAGCTGAATGCATTTTATGGTAATATAGACAACATTTTAGGATTAAGGTAATTAATTATGATAATTGAAGTTGTATAAAATAATAGACTGGAATGGGTGTTAAAATTCCAATATCCTTACATACAGTATAATCATATGAGACAAAATGGAAGCATTTGAGTATGCAAATGCTATTTGTATAGAAAAAGCAAAGTGTGATTGTGTAACAACTCATAAATTTGTGTAGGACTTCAAAGGGTAATGCTAGCTAACGCTCCTCCTTTGAAGTAAATAGCAAGAACAGACATCCCTTTCCTCACTAGAGAAATGGTATTTACAGGCTTTTAAAAATATATGGTACTATCTTGCCAATTAGGTGCAAAGATGCAAAGATGAGAGATGAAATCAACATGCGTACATTAATAAAAAATCTTCATCTTAATGATGAAATTGGTATGAGATCTTCTGATCTTTTCTGAATTACACAATGTTTAATGGCCTATTCAGAGATGGAAAGAGCTTGTCTATTTCACTTCTACTATTCTATATCTGGGTGAAGGGATGTTCTCCAACTGATGTTTGTAGATTATGAGACTAGAACTCCCAGAATTCCCAGATGATGAATGGAATCTAAGAAATCTCAGAATTCCAATTGGAACATTGTTCCAATAAAGCATCATGATACTAGTGAAGATTAAACTAGATTGAATGGCCATTGAACACACTCTCTCTCTCTCTCTCTCTCTCTCTCTCTCTCTCTCTCTCTCTCTCTCTCTCTCTCTCTCTCCCCTCCCTCCCTCCCTCCCTCTCTCTCTGTGCGTGTGTGTGTGCACGCGAAGGAGAGAAGGAGGGAGGGAGAGAGAAGAGAAAGAAATCTAATGGAAAAGAAGGCAGTTTTATCATGAGCAAATATGTGTGTACACATAATCTGTAGTCATTCTGAAAAGAAGCAAGATATATATTACTTTAGATATAAAGTACTTGCCACTAGGGAAACATGATGGCGGTTCACTCACTGCTTGTCCCTGATGTAAAAAAATGTATGCTTTAGAATATTTGAACAGCAGTGCCAATTTCTTCCTTCCTCTAGTAACAGATCCATAGATATGAAAGCAAGACATATTGTATATAAGTCTTCTGATGCAGCAGTTCATGGCGAAAGTAATAATCATACTATTCAAATGATATAAAACATACTTTTTCTCCAGATAGCTTTGTAAAGGAAAAAATGGATTGTGAAAAATAATTATTCGTATGATTATCTCTCTAGATTTCCACACATGAATATAATTAAAAGTTGCCTAAAGTAATGTTTATATTCTGATACATGACACCTTAACCATAGATTATGCATACATCTTCAAATAAAAAACATATTTTATGTAATGGTATAAAAATCCAAAATAATGGCAGATGATGAGAAATTGATAACAATAATCTTGACAGCTGAACTCTTGAAAAGAAAAAAAAATGCCACCAAACACCTTTATGTATATATTTAGACATTAAATCCCGCATCTTCATTTTTTATTAATTTCCACTTTCACCATGATGGATATTGTGGCTTTGGGGACCATACAATTTCTGGACCAAACAAGATGTGAGGAATGACAGGCTTTTAGAATAAAGATATGCATGAGTTTATTCCAGAACAGAATTAGCTGTATTCAGCACAAATAGGCATATTATCTTTCATCTACCAACAACATTTTAAGATTTATACTTAAATAGTATGCAATCACATGATATCAAAAATCCATTTATCTGAAATATAGAACTCTCTAGGCTACAATTGTTCTACAGTAAGTTAACCAGTTAACTACAGATTAAAATACATTTGAGAATATGGTCAAGAAATTATATGATTTAAAAAAAGTATTAATTTACCAATATAGGAAACTCCCCTAGCCCTAAGGACAGCAAGTGAACGCATGGTAAGGAACAAAACAACACATAAAACAGATTATTCAAGAAACTGAAAATGACTTGTCTTTCTTTTCTCTTATGCACACACACAATTCTATAATCATTCAGCCTCTTAACATTCTGAGAAGTCACAATATTCCTTCTGCATCTCTGGTGGGATTCAAATATTTTTACTACCTGTCCTGTGGGTATGGCTTGCTTGATGGGCATGGCTTGGTGGTCATATGGCTAGGTGGGCATGGCTGGTTGGTCATGTGACTGGATGGGCATGGCTTGGTGGTCATGTGACTGGGTGGGCATGGTCAACTTAACATCACTCATGTCAAGGGGCGTCTTGCCTGGCCGCTCCTCGCTTCAAAGGTCTCAACAAGATACAATTTCCTTGTCTATTTATTTACTACTACTGAACATCCAAAAGATACTATTTAATCCTATGTGTATATGCTTTATGTATACATACATATTATATATTATAGAGCAGTGATGGCTAACCTTTTTGTCTTTGGGTGCCAAAAGCACACATGCACACATGAAAGTGCACACATCTGAGCGCACACCCATAATACAATACATGTGCAACATCCTCCCTGTGTGCCCTTCCCCCCGTGCATGCATGCCTGACACCCCCCTGCACCCCACTTTGGGCCTAGCAGCCAGCATGCGTGCCGTAGGTTCACCATCATAGGTTTAGATTGTGTATATTTTTGAGTGTGGCACACAAAAATATACGTTATCTACTATATATACTGTATGTGTATGTACACACACATGCACACGCACACGCACACACACAGAGCTCTTCTAAAACTATACACATTCAATGTCACTTAGTGCATTTGGAAAAACCCAGAGTCCACTTTCTGCCGCACATTTAATCATAACTTCTGTACATTAGAACATTACATATGCCTTCAGATGGTCTTCCCTAGCTTGCACATGACATTAGAGCCAGGAGATGTCATAGATTGAGTAAAATGTGGTGAAACTAACTTAACAACACTTGTTTAGCAACCAAAATTTTGGGGTCAATTGTGGTCATAAGTCAAGGACTATCTCTGCCTTCATCTTCATGGCAGCCTTATCCTAGTAAACTCCTTGTGCTTTCTGGCAATTTTCCTCTCTGTTAGAGGCACCAAAATAATCCAGACAATATAAGGTTTCCTGCTGGAGTAGAGGGTTGGACTAGATGACCTCTGAGATTCCTTCCAGCCCTAGATTGCTGTGCTGTTTCAATGCATCTTCTGAAGCCATGTCTAGTGCCAGGGTTTGTGATTCTTTTTCTCTTTCTTTCTTTCTTTCTTTCTTTCTTTCTTTCTTTCTTTCCCTTTCTTTGTCTCTTTATTTCTTTTCCTTTTTTTTCTCTTTCTTTTTCTTTCACTGGTTGCCAGCGGAGCACTGGTGGTGGCCTTCCCAGGGCATCCACCTGCCTTCCTGGAAAGCTGCTGCCCCTCTCAGCCCCAGAAGGAAGAAAGTGAGTGGCAGCAGTGCTCCGGGAGGGTGGGCAGATGTCCCGGGGATGCAGCACATGTGCAGCAGTCCTGGGAAATCACCCTCCCTCCCAGAGCACCACTGCTGCCATCCTTCTCAGCCCTAGCTGAGCAGCTGTGTCTCCCCCAAAGGCCACCTGCCTACCCACTGGCAGGGCTGGAAGCGGCGGTCTCCATTCACAGGCTAGATGCATGACCCGACCTCAGAAGGCAAGCAAGTGCGGGGGACTGCTGGGAAGGCTGTAAGGAAGGAAGGCAAGCATGGAAGTGCTGTGGGGAAGGGAGTAGGCTGCTAGCTTCCTCCCCTGCAGCCTGGTGGCTTCAACATGCTTGCCAGCTTTCCATGCAGCCTTCCAGGCAATTCCCATGAACAGGCCTACTTGCTTGCCTTAGCAAGCTGGCCATGGGGACACTGGAAAGGCCATGTCAAAGCTAGGCAAGCATGAAAGGGCTGCCGGGACAGGAGTAGGCTGCTAGTTCCCTTCCCCATAGCCTAGCAGCCCCAGCATACTTGCCTGCCTGCCTGCCACGTGGCCTTCCAGATAATCCCCATGGACAGGCCTGTTTGCTTACCTTCACAAGCTGGCCATGGGGACAGGTCATGTGGAAGGCAGGCAAGCATGTCAAGGATACCTGGTTGTGGGGAAGGGACTAGGGGAGGTCTTTGCAATTGGGCCTGGCCATGGGGACCACCATGTGGAAGGCAGGCATGTTTGGCAGGGCCTGCCATACGTGGCAGGGCCATGGTGAAGCCAGACTAATCTTATTGAATTCTTTGATAATGTGACAAAATTAGTGGACCAGAGGAATGCAATCAATATAGTTTACTTGGACTTCAGTAAAGTATTTGACAAGGTAGACCATAACCTACTACTAGATAAAGTAGAAGAATGTGGGTTAGACAGCATCACCACCAGATGGTTTCGTAACTGACTGATCAACCACATTCAACGTGTAGTCCTCATTAGAACTGCATCTACATGGAGGGAAGTATGCAGTGGAGTACCACAAGGCTCTGTTTTAGGCCCAGTACTCTTCAACATCTTCATCAATGATTTGGATGAGGGAATAAATGGGGAACTCATCAAATTTGCAGATGACACCAAGCTGGCAGGAATAGCCAACACTCCGGAAGATAGGCTTAAGATACAGAAGGATCTTGACAAACTTGAACATTGGGCACTATCTAATAAAATGAAATTCAATGGTGAAAAGAGTAAGGTTCTACATTTAGACAACAAAAATGAAATGCACAGGTACAGTATAGGTGGTACCTTGCTCAATAGTAGTAACTCTGAAAGGGGTCTTGGAGTCCTAGTGGACAACCATTTAAATATGAGCCAGCAGTGTGCAGCAGCTGCCAAAAAAGCCAACACAGTTCGAGGCTGCATAAATAGAGGGATCGAATCAAGATCACGGGAAGTGTTAATATCACTTTATAATGCCCTGATAAGGCCATACTTGGAATATAGCATCCAGTTTTGGTCACCATGATGTACCAAATGACGTCCCTATGACCGATGCGCTCTCACAGAGAGAGGCTACTCCGGGTGCCGTCAACCAGGCAATGCTGGTTGGTGACGCCCAGGGGTAGAGCCTTCACTGTGATGGGCCCAACCCTCTGGAACGCTCTCCCCCCCTGAACTCCGTGTCATCTTGGACCTCCGCCTGTTCCGCCAGCGGTTAAAAACGCACTTCTTCCAACAAGCCGGCCTGGCATGATTTTACTCGACACTGCACTGCCTCTAGTTACCAAAGTTTTAATTCAGGGGTTTTAATATGGGTTTTAGCGCAGGGTGGTTTAATTTAATTGAGATTTAATGATGATAATGTGTATTTATATTTTATATTCCCTGTGCGCCGTCCCGAGTCCCTATGTGGTGAGATAGGTGCGGCTTATAAATTCGAATAATAAATAAATAAGTAAGTAAGTAAGTAAGTAAGTAAGTAAGTAAGTAAGTAAGTAAATAAATAAATAAATAAATAAATAAATAAGAAAAGATGTGGAGACTCTAGAAAGAGTGCAGAGAAGAGCAACAAAGATGATTAAGGGACTAGAGACTAAAACATACGAAGAACGGTTGCAGGAACTGGGAATGTCTAGTTTAGTAAAAAGAAGGACTAGAGGAGACATGATAGCAGTCTTCCAATATCTCAGGGGTTGCCATAAAGAAGAGGGAGTCAAACTATTCTCCAAGGCACCTGAGGGTAGAACAAGAAGCAATGGAAACTAATCAAGGAGAGAAGCAACTTAGAACTGAGGAGAAATTTCCTGACAGTTAGAACAATTAATCAGTGGAACAGCTTGCCTCCAGAAGTTGTGAATGCCCCAATACTGGAACTCTTTAAGAAGAAGTTGGATAGCCATTTGTCTGAAACAGTATAGGGTTTCCTGCCTAGGCAGGGGGTTGGATTAGATGACCTCCAAGGTACCTTCCAACTCTGCTATTGTATGTAGATGGGCAATGGTGAAGGGAGATGGGGAGCTAGGCTGGGAGGAGGGGCAGCTAGCTAGGTTGCAACTTGCAGGCTTACCTGACAGGCAGATCAGGGTTGCTCAGTTGAAGCACAGCAATTCAGGCAGGCAAGCTGCAGAGCAGAGACTGTGCAAGTGCGGGCTGTGTGCAAACGAGGACTGTGCGCAAGCGAGGACCCATACAGTTGAAGCGAGGAGTGACTGGGTGGGGTGGGATGAGTGGGCAGGGCTAGCGAGCAGTGACTGGGTAGGTGGGGTGAATGGGGACTGGGTGAGGGCAGGGGCAGCCAGAAATTGCTACTGGTTCAGCAACCCAGGCCAAATTTCCCCTACTGGTTCATGTGAACCGGTTGAATACTACTTCTGTTCTGCATATGAAGAAAAGAAAAACCACCTATCCCCAAAGCAATAATTTATACAATAAATTATCCATTCAAAAAGAAAAGGAGACAATTTTCTTATTTTAAAATATTTTATGTTCATCTACAGTTTCAAAAGTATAGATAATATATTGTGCAAATATAATCTTGTTATGCACTTTGATTTTTAAAAAACCTTTCATTAAAAAAAAACTAGGTGGAAATATTTCCGTCCATTTAATAATATCTTAATCTGTGGTAATTGTCTCTCTATAAACACCCTCTATATTGCACTTTATCCTGACAGTTGCTCCATTCTCCCTTGCAAGTTCTTTTTCTTCTACTTTCCCACATGAGAAAAGCTTTTTGTCTTTTTCTGGTGTGAATACATCACTATTACTTATTCAAAGCACTAATCCCAAAACAGATTGTTGTACATAAAAGTATCTTTTCAATTAAATTCAATTATTTTTAAAATAAATATTTTGATTTTGTGAAGAGATTATATATTATGCAATATATCAGCATGTCTATCAGTACTGACAAATGGATTTTATGCTCAAGCTAAAATGGAGGACAGAAATATGGAAAAAATACAGAAATCATATAGAGAAAATGCATAAATTTAGAGATGCTTCCACAAAGTCATTTACTTTTGAATTACTATTGGTTTTTAATCTATATTTTATTTAACCTTAACCTAAGTTCAATTTATTATATACCATTCCAAAGGACTGTGACCAGTTTTGACATCATTGTTAACCTACAGAACTATAGTATTTTCTTTCTTCCAGATGTGAAGTTGGATTTTTTAAAGTAATGTTTATTTATTTTTAAACAAACACAAATAAAATGTACATAGTAGGGGAAAAAAACAATAAAAAACCATCTTCCATTACCAATTACAAATAATAAATAAATAAATGTTAGTTTTATGAGCTGATCAATAAATAAATCAGAGACTAGTATAGATCTATTTTGAGCTTTTTAGCTCTCATCAGCTAGCCAAACCCTTACTGAGATTCGAATCCCACACATGTTGAATAACACACATATTAAAAAAATCACAAGAGGCTTCCGGTTGCGGCTCCAGCGGTGACGGGCGAGCCTAGCGCTCGCTCGCCGCTTTGTTGCCTTTTCTGCCCCCCCACGGGGGCGGGACACTCCGGTTACCGGAGGTCTCCCGTAGGGTCGGCTCGGAGGAGACGTTTCTCCTCACGGCGGTGGGGAGAGCGATCCCCTCCGCGACCTAGGTGAGGAGGAACATGCTGCGGGGGGTTCTCCCTTCGCCAACGGCTGTCGGCGCCATTTACTTCAATGTAGAGGGCTGAGCGGAAGAGATCGGAAGGCTTGCCGAGGCGAGGGAGAGTGAGTTTAAAACGACTTTTTTTTCCTTGCTGCCAGCCAGGCTGAACGGACTGGGAGGGGGGTGTTTGTTTTCAAAAAAAACCCCTCGGACTTAAGCGGCACTTAAAAATGGCTTCTCTGGAAGAGAAAGCGGAAATCTTAAATCCGGACTGTCTCTAACAAGGGAAAGTGGTATGCGGCTACTTGCAACATTGTTTCTAGGTCTGGCTGGTTAAAAAAAATTATTTTTCTACTCTCTCCTCTGGGCTCTGAGATGGGCGGTGGAAAGTGGCTTTTCTTTGTCCCTGCCTGACTATTTTAACTATGGAAAATTTCCAGCGTCTCTTTACAATTGGGACTCTCTCTGGATATTAATGAAGAATTTTTTTCTTGTTGGATTTGTGATTCCTTTCTGGATTACCTTCGTTATTATAACTATTGAACTGGAAAATTGTCTCTCTCTTGGTTCCTGAATTTTACAACGTTTCAACCTTGATCTGAACTTTTGACCCCACCCTGAAAACGCCATTTTGGTGGCACTGACTCTAACAGTTAAGATGTCTCACGAAACAGCACTGACAAGTTTAGAACAACGGATGGCTTCTCTTGAAACTGTTATACAAACTTTGGAAAAAGAAATTCAGGCCCAGAGGACCGAAAACATCAATTTCAAGAAGGAGCTATTGGACACAAGGAAGCAAGTGCTGGAAAACACACAGAAGATTGAAGAATTGGAAGGGGGGTTGGTGGGGGTTAAGGGAGAGATTAAAAATGTTACTAAAGAGGTTGGGGAAACAGATGGGCATGTGTCTAGGATTGATATGGAAAGAATGACATATTTTTTGAGATTTCAGAACGTTCTTGAGGAATCTGGTGAATGCCTCCCTGATCTTATGAGTACAATTTTAGCAGACTATTTACAAAAACCTAAAGATGAAATCGGGGGGGACATTGACCTAGCCTATAGAATTAACTCAGCATATGCCAGGATAAATGAAGTGCCTAGAGAGATACATGTGAAATTTGTTAGAAGGTAAACCAGAGAGGAAATCCTGAGGGCGCAGAGAGAGAACCCTTTAATTTACCAACAAAAAACGGTCACTATCTTGAAGCAGATTCCTAGAAAGATTCGAGAAGCAAGGAGGAAATTTTCCTTCTTGCCTAAAATTTTATTTGATCATGGGATTTGGTTCAAGTGGGTGACACCCGAAGGGATGCTGGTGTTCTGGGAAGGAGGAAGTGTGAGGATTAAAACAGTTGCTGAGGCGGAAGCCTTTCTTAAAAAATATTCCTCTGCCCTGGGGGAAGATCCAGGGGGGACGGAGGGGGCCACGGCCCCGCCCGCTCGGGGCCAGGGAGGAGAAAAAGAAGATACAATAGCCAAGAGACTTAGATCGAAAAAATAACTTTGCCTTGATTTTTCTGAACAATTTTGCATAATATCTGTATCTGGATTTTTTGTAAATGTCTGACAGCATGGAATTGAGAATTTAGGTATATGTACTTGCTTTTACCTTGTAGTGTTATGAAAAATGCTTTTTTTTTGTTATCTTTTTATTGTGTATTTTGAGGTCTCGGAAGGGCCGACGACTCTGACGTGAATGCTCTCAAAATTTCTTTGTATCCCTTACCCTACCCTATAGAAAAATGTAAAACCAATAAAACTTTTTCAATATAAAAAAATAAAAAAAAATCACACAACGGAACTCATGGCTTTCTGTCTAGATGGTCTCTGGTGATGAGCCGAAAGGCAGAAAAGGAAACAGTATGTCTCCTCCCTTAATTGGGGCCCTAACGGGGTGTTGTGGAACAATTAGAGATACCAATCCTCCTCTCTCAGCTGATGCAATGGGAGAGCCTGGCTGGCTGAATGGCCAAAGGCTCTTTCCTGATATGCAATACAGCCCCAGTTCGAATCCCAGTAAGGATATGGCTAGCTGATGAGAGCTAAAAAGCTCGAAATAGATCTATACTAGTCTCTCTGATTTATTTATTGATCAGCTCATAAAAACTAACACATATATTTAAAAAATCATTAAGGGAGGAGACATACTGTTTCCCTCTCTGCCTTTCGGCTCATCACCAGAGACCATCTAGACAGAGAACCATGAATTATGTTGTGTACATTTTTATAGATATGTGTGTTAGTTTTATGAGCTGATCAATAAATTTAAATTTGAGAGACCAAGATAGATCTATTTTGAGCTTATTAGCTCTCATCAGTTGGCCACACCCACTGGGATTCGAACCGGGGCTGCAATGCATCCAAGGCAGAAGCCTAGCACTACAGCCTAACCGGCTCTACCCATTGCATCAGCTAAGACAGGATATGTATGTATGTATGTATGTATGTATGTATGTATGTATGTATGTATGTAATTGTTTCCACAAACTAACACACACACACACACACACACACATATACGTATATATTTTCGTAGATTTTCACGGGTATAGATATGTAGGTTATGGTTTATTCGGGTCTTTTCCCGTATAAAATTAAAAGTGTTTTGGCAATGTTTCGACGGGATCACACCCGTTATCATCAGGCTGGTGCCTTTGTTTTCTTGCGAGTAAACTGTGATCGAAGTGGCAGTTTTTCTATAAGTAGAGGTGGGGGAGTTTGGAATGCTGGCTCTGCTGCTTTAAACCGATTGGTTGGCTGATTTGTCACATCCTGATTGGTAGATGGAGTTGATGTTTGTTGAGGATAATTGGTGATGGTGTCAGTTTTTGTGGCTGGGACTCGTTTAATGGCCAGAGCTATTTTCCAGATGTCTGGCAGGCGGGAGGCATCATCACGTTTATTCATGTTGTGGGGGTGTTTCTCTATTTCAATAGCTTCCATAATTATTCTCTTGTTGGAGTGTTCAGTTTTGGAGAGTAATTTGGTTTTTTCAAAATCAATTTCATGTCCTGTTGCTTTGAGGTGTTGGAAAAGTGAGGAAGTATTTTCTTGTTTTTTGACAGCATTCTTATGTTCAGCAATACGTGCATTAATTCTCCTATTAGTTTGTCCAATGTATGTGGCTGGGCAGATTTTGCATGGTATTTCATAGACTCCTTGGTTTTCCAGCTGGATCTTGTCTTTGGGGTTTCTTAAGATGTTGGCTATTTTTTGGTTAGTGTCGAAGGATGTCTTGATATTGTGTTTGTGGAGAATTTTGCTGATTTTATCTGTGGTGCCTTTGATGTAAGGGAGGAGGGCGATGCCATTGTCTTGTTCTGTGTCTTGGTTCTTGGGGGGTGTCTCCCTTTGGATTAGGTTGGTAATTGTGTTTCTTTGGAATCCATTGGAGATTAATACCTTTGTGAGGGAGTGTAATTCAGTTTTCAGGTGGTCTTTGTCAGCTAGGCATTTGATTCTGGAGATGAGGGTCTTGGCTACGGAGTTGATCTGTGCAGGGTGGTGATAGGATTGTGCATTTAAGTAGCGGTTGGTGTGTGCTTTTTTCTGGTAGATGGCGTGTCCTAGGGAGCCATTGGGTTTTTTGTAGATTAGGACGTCCAGAAAGGGAAGTTGGTTGTTATCTTCTATTCCCATAGTGAATTGTATTTTGGGGTGTAGGCTGTTAAGATGTGTGAGGAAGTTGTCTAGTTTTTCTTTTCCGTGTGGCCAAATTACAAAAGTATCATCTACATATCTAAGCCAGAGTTTGGGTTTGTGTTTAGATTTATCTAAGGCGTTAATTTCAAAGGGTTCCATGTAAAGGTTTGCAATGACTGGTGAGAGTGGTGATCCCATAGGTGCTCCTTCTATCTGTTTGTATCTTTGTCCATTGTGAATGAAGTATGTGTTGGTTAGACAGTGGTTGGTCAGATCTAAGATGTACTTGGGGGGGTTGTGTTTGTTCTGGATAGCTGTCAAGGCTTCTTTTATAGGCACTTGGGTGAAGAGGGATATGACATCAAAACTCACGAGTAGATCGCTGGGCTGTAGATTTTGTTTCTTTATTGTTTCTATGAAGTGGAATGAGTTTTGTACATGTGAGTTGATGGATTCTGCATAGGGTTGTAATTTTTTTGCGAGGAACTTGGCAAGATTCAGTAGAGGTGAGCCTATGGAGTAGACTATGGGTCTGAGTGGTGTTCCTTTTTTGTGTATCTTGGGGAGGCCATAGAGCTTGGGGCATCTGGATGATTTTTCTCTGGGGATGATTTTTTGCTGGATCTCTTTACTGATGGGAGAGGCTTTTATTTTGGATTTGGTGGTTTTTTCCAGGTAGGTGGTGGGATCTGTGTTTAGAAGTTTGTAAGCAGAGAAAGAAAAGAAACAGACATGATGATCTCCGGAACTTTAAAATATAAAATATATTTAAAAATAGCAACTGCTAACATCGGCAGAGTGTAAAAGCCATAAAAGGATGCTTGCCTTTATACAATGTTAATCAATTTAGCCATTGCACACGATAGGTCCATTCACTCGCCTCTCACCTGTGATTAGTCCTATTGTTTTTCTTATGTCAGGCATGCTAATCAATGTTTGTATTCCTTTCTCCCCTATCAAACCTACCTTGGGCTGTTCCTCCCCAGAAAACAACGCTGAGCTATCTGATATTGATTCAGAGGAATTTTCTCTGGCTTCCCCCCACGCCCCCTCCCTTTTCTTCTGTCTTACAGGCCTGGCTGATATCCTAGCCAGCTTCACTTTCGGTTTTACCTTTGATCTTATAACTGGCCCGGCTCGTTCTTCATTGTTTACCTCCGTTATAGTTTGATGTAATTCCACCAGGCTCCCCTGCATTTGATCTGGGCTGGCCATGTCCATATCTGCATGTCCAAAGGTGAGAGTGTGTTGTCGACCCCTACTCCCAGACAGAAATTCGTCTCTGCTTCTCCTGCTAGATCTTTCTTGGTGCTTCAGCGCTTGGTAGGCCGGTAGCAGGTCAATGTGTCTGTTGATGGAATTATTGTCAGAGAACCAGGCTTCTTTGAGTAGGCGTCCCCCTTTTGTTGCATCATGAGCCACAACTTCTGCCTCTTGAAAGTCGAATGTAAGACCGTGCTCTTTCATGTGTGCCCAGATTTGAGAGCGCTGTTCCTTACGGCGAATTACCAGTTCGTGCTCATGCACTCTGGTCTGTAGCCGCTTAGCTGTTTCTCTTATGTAATTGCTTGCACAGTTATTACAATTGATGTGGTAGACTACTGAGGATGCCTCCTTTTAAGGTAATGCTTCTTTTGGGTGCATCACCCTCATCCTCAGTGTTTGATCTGGTTTATGTGCCATCTTGAGCCCATGTGTTGAGAGGATGCATGCAGCAGCTTCGGATACCCCCCGTATATATGGGAGCACCCTCCACGTGGATGTTCCATTTGCAGCCTCACTGGGCTGATGGGCCCTAGATATAATACACCGTCAGATGAAGTTTATGGAATACCCATTGTGTATACAGATCTAATATAGATGTGCCCGCTCCTTTGTTTTGGCTGCCTGTGTGCTGCAGTGGGTGTCTATCCTACTGAATAATGCCCGGATGCAGCTAACCTTATGTGCTGAGGGTGATTGCTCTCATTATGTAAGATGCGGTTCGTGTTGGTGGTTTTCTGGTACACACACATATCAAGGCTCCTACCAGAATTGCGGCTGACCAGGACATCTGGGAAGGCCAGCGTGTTATTGGCCTCCTCCTCCATCGTAAATTGGATGTCAGGATATATGGAATTGATAATTCCCATAAACTTGGTTTTTTCTTGTTTCTTGATGATGGCAAACGTGTCATCAACATAGCATGTCCAAAACTTGGGCATATAGATCTTCATTGCCTCATATTCCAACCTCTGGAGAACCGCTTCCACGATCACTCCTGAGATTGTGGATCCCATATGTATGCCCTTTATCTGTTCGTACCTTTGGCCATTGAATGTAAAATAGGTTCTGAGGCAGAAAATCAACAGGTGGAGGAGATCGTTTGTGTTAAGGCATTTAGGGTTTTGTGTTTCATCTCCCAGTAGCAGCTCCTTTATGGTTAGAGTCGCTAACTCCTGGGGGATGGATGTAAACAATGACACCACATCAAATGACACCATAATCTCATCCTCCCTAATTACCACTCCCTCCAACTGTTGTAGAAAGTCTGTGGGTGATCTCACGATGGTAGTGGCACCTTCGACCAGGTGTTGCAGTTGCCCATGTAACCACTTGGCTAAGCCCAATGTGGGAGTGCCATGAAGGGAGACGATGGGGCGTAGGGGTATCTCTGCCTTGTGGATCTTTGGTAACCCATAGATCCATGCCATGGCTGAGTCCCTTGGTCGAATCATTCTTAGATCCACCTCATCAACCTTTCCTTGCCTCTTGAGCTTATCCACGGCCTTGTTGAGTCGTTTTTAAATGGTATCATGGGATCCTTATCCAAGAGTCGATAGGAGTTCCTGTCACCAAGGAGGTGATGGACCTTCCTATTATAATCTGTTCTATCCATGACTACTGTTACCCTGCCCTTGTCTGCTGGCAGCATGATGATGGAATTATCCTTTCTCAATTCCTGGAGGGCCAACATTTCATATTTTGATAGGGCAACATTTTGCCTATGGTTGGTGAGGAGTCCTACCAGCCATTGTCTGATGGAATTTTTCACATCTTCAGTTGCCTCGAGTTGAAAAACCATTGAGTAGGGGACGCCTACTCAAAGAAGCCTGGTTCTCTGACAATAATTCCATCAACAGACACATTGACCTGCTACCGGCCTACCTAGCGCTGAGGCACCAAGAAAGATCTAGCAAAAGAAGCAGAGACCAACTTCTATCTGGGAGTAGGGATCGACAACACACTCTCACCTTTGGACATGCAGATATGGATATAGCCAGCCCAGGTCGAATGCAGGGGAGCCTGGTGGAATTACCTCAAACTATAATGGAGGTAAACAATGAAGAACGAGCCAGGCCGGTTACAAGATCAAAGGCAAACTGAAAGTGAAGCTGGCTGGGATATCAGCCAGGCCTGTAAGACAGAAGAAAAGGGAGGGGCGTGGGGGGAAGCCAGAGAAAATGCCTCTAAATCAACATCGGATAGCTCAGCATTGTTTTCTGGGGAGGAACAGCCCAAGCTAGGTTTGATAAGGGAGAAAGGAATACAAACATTGATTAGCATGCCTGACATAAGAAAAACAACAGGGCTAAACACAGGTGAGAGGCAAGTGAATGGATCTATCATGCGCGCAATGGCTAAATTGATTAGTGAGCAATATATTTTTAAATATATTTTATATTTTAAAGTTCCGGAGATCATCATGTCTGTTTCTTTTATAACTACACCTGGAACTCATATTTTTAGGACAATTCGCAATATACATACATACATACACACACACACACACACATACACACACACACACATATCAGTTGATTACAATTTTCTATGTATTTCTTCCATGGTCATCACTTGCTTTTCATGTCAATTATTACAATTATTGTATCTCAATCTTAATTTGACTAATTGTTTTAGCATCCTTTTATATATAAGACAAAAGTATATAATAGTATTCTATTAACAAGCCAAAGAAAAAGAAAAAATAGTCATCTGGAAAAATCATCACTCTATATTATATCTTTTAAAAAGCATACCGACTAGTTACACATAATTTCTGTGCATCCCTAAAATATTTATTATTCATAAGTAATCTCATTCTATAAATTTTAAATCAGAAAGTTCATTATATATCTTAATGTCAATACACCAAAATTCTCATCTAATATTCCAAATTTGTCCTATCTTCTTCAAACATGTACTTAAAACACAACCACGTAATGACATCCATTGTGTGTTCCCAGGGCAAAAACACATATACATACACCTTTATCAATTTTTGGATAATAATCTAAAGCAATCTTCAATTTTTATTAATAATTATTAGTTTGCTAATAATCCTTCAATGATATTCCATAATCATCAAAGGATAACAATTTCCATTATTAACCAGTGTCTTTCCAAAGTTGAGTTAAGTTTATCTCTTTTGCCATTTGTGGCCCTTGTCTCTTTTTATCCTTCTTTCCAGGTTTTTTGTATATGTCTTTTTGCACATTATTGTCCATTATAACTCTCAAATAATAGCGCTGCTCATTTTCTATTTTAACACATTGTTTGTCTTTAGATATCAGGCGTGTTTTTGGAGAGATTTCTTTTCTTTCATCCATGTCCAATGTTTTCCCCCCTCTTTTTTTCCTTTACCAGTAAATTGAATCTCACATTCCTCAAAGTTTTTTTTGAAAATTTTCTTCTTTCCATTCTCTCCAAGATTTATTCCATTGGTCTGAGGTGTTTTTTGGGAGATTTCTTCTCTTTCATCGGTTTTCAATTCTTTTTTCTCCCCTTCTTTT
Organism: Rhabdophis nuchalis; assembly: GCA_039707465.1. Classification (NCBI taxonomy): domain Eukaryota; kingdom Metazoa; phylum Chordata; class Lepidosauria; order Squamata; family Natricidae; genus Rhabdophis; species Rhabdophis nuchalis. The sequence goes on from CM077647.1 coordinate 76,822,408, forward strand.
TCCCCTTCTTTCCCTTGACCAGTAAGGTAATAGTCATATCTCTCAAGTTTTCTATAACATGCAACATTTTGTCCAATTTTTTATCAATCCTTCTTTGACTTTGTTTCAAAATATTTAAGATTTCAGCCATAACATTCTGGTTTTTCAAAGCGTCCTCTTCTAGACATAGGGTCATGCTGACAAGTCCAAGAGGAAATGATAATGTTGGATTTTCACTGCCACCTGGTCTCAAGGTTATTCTCCCTTTTAGTATTTTCCAGAAGATAATATAAGAGTCAAAAGCACTTATTATAAACAATCCATGCTTTAGAGCTTTGGAAAAAAAAGGGTAAATTATCTCATACAGACCAACAGTGACCTCCAATGGCAGCAACAAATTTCCCTTTTTCTTTGTTGTTGAAACAAAGTAAAAGATAGAAAGTAAAAGATATACTTATTTAATTCAAAAGTAAGCCATAAGCCTTTAATGTGATTATGAAGATAGTCCCAACTTCAAAACTTTAAGAAACAAAGAGTAAAATAAAAGAATTGAGAAGAAAAAAGTAGTCCAGTCAGTTTCAAAGGGGGAGAAAAAAGGAAAAAGAAAACCTCGTTCGTTTCAATCCAGAATTCCAACAACATGAGAAACCTCCCAGTTCCGAGCGTATTAGATTAATTCCGCTGCTTGTTCCATAATTAACAGCTTTAATTTATAAAAAACCAAAAACAACAAACAAGAATTCCTTTAAGCAAAATGTTTTTAAAAAAAAGATAAAATACCTTCCCGGTCATACTTCCCTCTCCGCTTCCCTCCTTCCTACTGGAGCTTGCCTTGCCTTTGTTCCCTGGGGGGGGGCTGCCTTTTGCCGCCTTGCAGAAGCTCTTCCCTTGGGTCAAAACAGGGGTTTGCAATACCCCTGTGACCAGCAAGGCTTCAGCTTCCTCATCGCCGTCCCTCCAGGACGGTTTAGGTCAATTACGGACCATGGGGCGACAAAAGTTCAATGGAGGTCTCAGAGCACTGAGACCCACATTGTGTCGGCAGGGCCGGCTCCGCCCGTGCCGTGAAGTTGGATATTATTACACCACTCATTAAAATATTCGAAATTTAATGGGCTTCTGAACCCTTAAGCATTTTCTATTGAAGTTAATTATTGCTGGCACCTGCAATAGAAAGAGCGTTGGTACTTACCTGATACGCCTCTTCTAATAAGGGGGGAGATAGCATACATGTATGTATGGGTAAGACCTATCCGCACTCTGATTGGACTGAGTCTGATTAATAATTAATTAAGGATGCTATATAACCCCCTCAGGAGCAGACTCCACCCAGTTTTCGACGAAGGAAAGTAAATTCAGACTCACCGGTATCATCTCACCAAAAAAAACCAGCCTAACCAAAAAGATGCAACCAACAGTAAACCAAGGCACAACACAACCAAAATCGCTAAGCTGGTCAGGACGAGATAAGGAACGGGCCGGATGCTATCTCCCCCCTTATTAGAAGAGGCGTATCAGGCAAGTACCAATGCTCTTTCTCAATAAGGGTGGAGATAGCATCCATGTATGGGATATACCCAAGCCCAAACGCCTCGAAGGGAGGGATCGAGTACAGACCAGCAGAAATGGGCGCAGAGTGGACAGCATGCCGGACGCTTCCACTCAATCCAGCAGCTGCCAAGACCAGCTGGAACGCCATGCACGTCAACGGGAACGGCGGAGGCGAGGACCACGCCACCACCATGCCAGGCCCTGAAAGCAACTCCACCTCAATACGGGTCAAAGAATCAGCCGTATGTACGAGAGCAGACCCGTTGCCGGTAGCATCTGTCCAACAGACTGTATAGGAACTCCTGACACTCCCACTGGAACCAAGAACCCATGCCTCTGCGGGTAACCCCAGAGCAAGGGAAAACGGTTGAAGGGAGACAAAGGTCATGACAGAATGGAGGAAAGAAGCTGCACATCCAATGAAGCGCTCAAGAACGTGACGCCAGACCCACATAAGCCAGGGCTCCCCGAGGGGCCCCTGAGTCTCCGCGAGAAATCAGGGAACACTCCCAACCATGTCCGAAAACCCACGAGGCCGCCCTCGGGTAGGGATACACCACAACCCGCTTGCGTGGAAGAGAAACCGAGCTGGTCCCTCCTACCGAGACCGAGGCACCGAGAGAGGCGGGTTGACGCAGTGTCCTGAAGGACATCACTGGCCAGGTGGGGGCTAGCCAAAGAACTGGCGCAAAAACGAAAACAGGTGGCCTGGCAAAGGCATAAAAGGCAAAGACCGGCCTCAATTAGGGAACCCTATGCCCAGCCCGGGAAACAAGTGCGAAATCCAAGGCCGGAAGTCGCGGACCATAGGGCACTGGGAATAAGAGGATCCATTCGTTCGCAAGGCAAGGACTGCTCCCCCGCAAGGACACCGTTTGCCAGCGAAGGGCATACAGAGAGGATCCTGTTCACAAATTCGTCCAGAAGGACCCCCAGTCCACGGGAAAGCGACGGCAGCTCTAGAAAGATCGTCCATGTCGAACAGCAAGGGCAGACAAATAGGCCCTGTCGAATGGTGCCAGCGAAATGCCGATGGGCGCTCATAGACTCGGACTATGGAAACGACCTGCCCTCAGTGCAAGCGGGGCAAACGCCAAAAGTACAACAGAACTCACAGTGCCTCCAAGCTCCCCAATGACCCCTGAAGGAGCACTCGGAGTGCCCGAAGGCGGCACGTAAGGCGAAGCATTACCATGACCCCCTTACTATTCCTTGCGAAAGCCTCCCAAAGGGAGGAACAGAATGGTGGAAAAAAAGGGGGGAGGGAAATGACCCAGTACTCGGGTCCTTGCAGATAGCCGGGTGCACGCAGGTAAGGCAAAATGACAGAGAGAGCGCACGCACGCGCGAGAGAGAGACTGAGAGTGAGTGAGAGAGAGAGAGAGAGAGAGCCCCTGAAGACCTGAGGAATGTAATTCCCTTGCAGCCGGATCCACCCCAGTCCTGCTGAGCGCAACCGTCCATGCGAAGTCCGTCACTGAGAAGCGGCTAGCCTAGAGGGACAATGGCTAGGACCTAGGTCCTTCCCCCAGACCGCCGCCCCAGGTCATGGCGATGACGAACAAATACAACACAAGCTGAACAGCCATAAGCCCGTTGCGCACCAAAGAATCTAGCTGGAGTGCCAGAGGCTCAAACTCCAGAATGCCCCTCACTGCTACAGGAGAGAAGGGTAGGCACAAAAACAGACATGTGCTTGAGCCCCGGGAATGATATAGATCGTCGAGACCTCCTGGTGCTGGAGCTGCGAAGGAATTGTCCAAGCGAGTCAAACCTCCAAAGCCACCTTCTGCGACCGTCTAGTAGCGTCAGGGAGCCGACTCACTGTGAAGACAGCTTGGTGCAGCGTGATGGCAACTGTGGCCTCTGAGAGTGGGATCAAGTTGGCGAGGGGAAAGACTCCTAGCCGAGTCGATGGATCCCTCAGGAGCCCCGAGCACCTCTACCGTGTCCTGAAGATGAGCGAACCCAAAAGGTAACTTAATAACGAAGTGCCAAATGCCCAGAAAGGAACGTAGGTTCATTGCCCAGAGGCCCGCAAATCAACACCTGGACACTGACGACAGATCAAACGGCCCCATCGTGTAGAGACAATGTTCAGATCGTGATGGAAATTAGACACCGGCGGTGAGCCGGGAGACCAGGAACCAGCAAACCAGAAGTCCATAAGCAAAATAGAGGGCAGGTAGCCCACCCCTGAGGACCGTCCAATGAGACCAGAGAAAGCAGGAATTACGGTACCTACGGAAGACATGAAAGTGGAATAGACCCCCTGCTGGGGAGAAGCCGAATCACGGTTCCCATCCAGGACAGTATCGCCGTGCCCCTGGCCCAGGGGCCATGGACAAAGGGGCCAGGGCTTGAGCAATGGTACTTTGGGCAAGACTCCCCCCGTGAACGAGGACAAGACCTAGGCAGTGGTGGTCGGAATCCCCCAGCGGAGTGAAAACACTCCGAACGACCGGCCCTGGGGTGCCATGCTCCTGGTCAGGGAACGAATGGAGAATGGTACAAAATTGCCGGCCGAGCCCCCGTACCAATGGCACCCCAATCGGAGAGAGCCCATATGAGGGGAGAACCCGAGCCCTGAAGTGTCGTCAGGACACGGGTGCGGGTGGCCAGACCCCGTCTCGGGGTTGGAAGGGAGGAAGTCGGAAACGTACATGGCCATCACTAAAACCCAGGAGGAGGCCCCTCTGAAAGACACGTCGCAATATACGGCATGGAGCCCACTCCTGCCTGAGTCATTTCATCATTTCATTTCATTTATTCGACTTATTAACCGCCCCCTCTCCCCGAAGGGACTCGGGGCAGTGCACAGGAAAATATAAAAAATACAATACATCACAATAAATACATAAATACATTAAAACTATATTAAATTACACCCTGTGCTAAAAACTACCTCATTAAAATCCCTAAAGCCCAATTTAAAATTTCTCTACTAAACAACTGAGGCTGAAAACGGTAGGTTAGTCACAACTCTGCCCGCCAATGTGGGAGACATAGCCGACGACCGAAATATATATTCGGAGATATAGCCCAGGAAGGTCCGACAGACGGAACCTGGGATAGGGCCTGCCGTGAAGTGGGCATTGGCCCCAGGTAAGAGAGAACCAGGAGGGTGCAAGAGTCATTGTGGGACCACCCCCAGACATAGCCACAGAGAGAAAAAAATGGGGGGGAAGCCAGAGGGCCCGTGGAGGGACTGTCCACAAGCGGCCCATCAAAGACCCACTAAGAAGCTCTGCCTGTGAAGCCAGCTGACCACCGGCCGGAGATGCCAGCCATGAGAATGGGGCATCCCATACATAAGGCCTGCTAAAGCCAGGGTGTGGGGATGGCCTAAGGTCCACCCTCATGCCTACAGAACCTGGGGCGTGCAAGTCCGGGCCAGTTATGGTCAACATCCCAGCCAACCGATCCGCAGTAGAGGTGATCATGGCCATGGTCAACAAGAGTCGAACCAGGGAAAACGAGCGAGGTTCAAGGGCAAAGCCCCTCCCCCCGGCCAGCCACTCAGCACTCAAGACGTACGGTCTTTGCCTGTCATTGCCTGTGTCCGGGAGTTCCACCACCTCGTCACCAGAGGAAGAAGGCGGAACGAACAGGAGGCCATCGAGGCCCTTGAATGTGAAGGGGGCTCGCTGGTGCCCCTTGGGAACCGGACGGCAGAGACGCTGACATGTCTCATCATGTGACTGTGGTAACCTCCCCAGCAAGCTGGAGTCCCCTGGGGGAAGCAGCCAGTATGGTGGGCCATAGGGCCCGACAACGGCCAGAAGCCCTGGGCACAGAGGATGCCGGCGCCCGGCGCAGAGCCACAAGTTTTACAGACTGAACTGGCGTTTAGCCTGGTCTCCTGGGAGCTGCGATTCTGGCCGCCCCCTCCAAGGCCTCTTGATGAGCCACCCCTGGAGTTCCCCGTGAGGAAACCGTCAGATCTTGATCTCGTCGGGGGAGTGGACCTAGCGTTATGGGACAAGTCCCCAGCTGGTCAAGTCACCACCTCGCAGGTGGGCATATATATAGGGGTGGCTGGCCTAGATATCCATTCTTCAGAAAAATTACCTCAGAAGATGATGATACCGGACAAGTCCCAGAGTTGTACTGAGTCGGAAACTGGGTGGAGTCTGCTCCTTAGGGGGATATATAGCACCCTTAATTAATTATTAATCAGACTCAGTCCAATCAGAGTGCGGATAGGTCTTACCCATACATACATGGATGCTATCTCCACCCTTATTACAATACAATGCAATGCAATGCAATGCAATGCAATGCAATGCAATGCAATGCAATGCAATGCAATGCAATGCAATGCAATACAATACAATACAATACAATACAATACAATACAATAGCAGAGTTGGAAGGGACCTTGTAGGTCTTCTAGTCCAACCCCCTGCGTGGGCAGGAACCTTATACCATTTCAGACAAATGGCTATCTAACATTTTTTAAAGACTTCCAGGGTTGGGGCATTCACAACTTCTGGAGGCAAGCTGTTCCAGAGGTTAATTGTTCTGACTGTCAGGAAATTTCTCCTTAGTTCTAAGTTGCTTCTCTCCTTGATTAGTTTCCACCCATTGCTTCTTGTCCTGCCCCCAGGTGCCTTGGAGAATAGTTTGACTCCCTCTTCTTTGTGTCACCCTCTGAGAGATCGGAACACTGCTATCATGTCTCCCCTGGTCCTTCTCTTCATCAAACTAGACATACCCAGCTCCTGCAACCGTTCTTCATATGTTTTAATCTCCAGTCCCCTAATCATCTTGGTTCCTCTTCTCTGCACTCTTTCCAGAGTCTCCACGTCTTTTCTACATCATGGCAACCAAAACTGTATGCAGTATTCCAAGTGTGGCCTTACCAAGGCACTATACAGTGGCATTAACACTTCACGTGATCTAGATTCTATCCCTCTGTTTATGCAGCCTAGAACTGTGTTGGCTTTTTTGGCAACTGCTGCACACTGCTGGCTCATATTTAAATAGTTGTCCACTAGGATTCCAAGATCCCTCTCACAGTTGCTACTATTGAGCAAGGTACCACCTATACTGTACCTGTGCATTTTGGTTTTTTTTTTTGCCTAAATGTAGAACCTTACTTTTTTCACAATTGAATTTCATTTTATTAGATAGTGCCCAATGTTCAAGTTTGTCAAGATCTTTCTGTATCTTAAGCCTATCTTCTGGAGTGTTGGCTATTCCTGCCAGCTTGGTGTCGTCTGCAAATTTGATGAGTTCCCCATTTATCCCCTCATCCAAATCATTGATGAAGATGTTGAAGAGTACTGGGCCTAAAACAGAGCCTTGGGGGACTCCACTGCATACTTCCTTCCATGTAGATGCAGTTCCATTGAGGACTACACGTTGAGTGCGGTTGGTCAGCCAGTTGCGAATCCATTTGGTGGTGATGCTGTCTAACCCACATTTTTCTACTTTATCTAATAGTAGGTTATGGTCTACTTTATCAAATGCCTTACTGAAGTCCAAGTAAATTATATTGATGGCATTCCTCTGGTCCACTAATTTTGTCACTTTGTCAAAGAATGCAATTAAATTAGTCTGGCATGATCTGTTTTTGACAAACCCATGTTGGCTTTTGGCTATTACTTTGTTTGCTTCTAGGTGTTTACATATTTGTTGATTAATTATCTTTTCCAGAATCTTTCCTGGTATTGAGGTCAGGCTGATGGGTGTATAGTTTCCTGGATCTATTTTTTTTCCTTTTTTGAAGATGGGAACTACATCAGCTCTTTTCCAGTCTTCTGGCGGTTCCCCGGTGCTCCAGGATCTCTGAAAGATATAGTTCAGTGGTTCTGAGATCTCGTCTGCCAGTTCCTTCAGAACCCTGGGGTATAATCCATCTGGTCCTGGTGATTTGAAGGGCAGACAGATGCTCTCTTACCATTTTCTTCCCTATTTCAACTTGTGTTCCTAATCTGATTTTTGTGGTGCTGTTTTTGATTGGTTGGACTGTTTTATCTCTTTGTGTAAAGACAGATGCAAAAAAAGAGTTAAATAGTTCTGTTTTCTCCCTGTTGCTTATCATCTTCTTGCCATTTTCTCCCAACAGTGGACCAATTGTTTCCTTAACTTTTTTCTTGTTTTTAACATGTTGGAAGAAGCTTTTTTTGTTATTTTTTACTTTTTTGGCAAGCCTTTCTTCATTGCGAGCCTTAGCTTTCCTCACTTCATCTTTACAGGCTCGGGCTATTTGCTGATATTTTGCCTTGGTTATGTCCCCCTCTTTCCACTTTTTATATTTATCCTTTTTGTCTTTCAATTTGTCAGAGAGTTCTTTATGCAGCCATGCTGGTTTCTTTTGGGAACTGTTATTTTGTTTCTTCATTGGTATTGCGCTGGACTGGGCTTTTATAATCTCATTTTTCAAAATTTCCCAAGCTTCTTGAGTTGTTTTTCCCTTGAGGATTCTCATCCATGGAATCCTTCCCAAGCTCTCTCTAAGTTTCTTGAAATTAGCTCTCTTAAAGTCTAAGACTCTAGTTTGACTTTGTTCTACTACTTTTGTTTGCATAATGTTGAATTCCAGTATTTCATGATCACTTGCCCCCAAAGTTCCTGTAGCTTCTACACCTTCTATCATTTCCTCTCTGTTAGTGAGAATTAAGTCCAATATTGCTGATCCCCTTGTTCCCTTCTCTACCTTTTGGGAAACAAAGTTGTCTGCTAGGTTTGTTAGGAACCTGTTGGATCTTCCATTTGGTGCAGAGTTTGTTTCCCAATTGATGTCAGGGTAGTTAAAATCTCCCATTACTATTGTAGTGTGCTTCCTACATACCTTAGTTAGCCGGTTAGCAAAAAGTTCATCCACTTCCTCTGCTTGGTTGGGTGGCCTGTAGTATAGACCTATGACAATATCATCCCCCCCCAACCTTTAATATTGACCCACATACATTCAAGATAGTTCTCATCATTGTTGTGCTCTATTTCTGTAGAGATGTAATTATTTCTTATATATAGTGCAACTCCACCGCCTCTTTTATTTGGTCTATTTCTTTTAAATAATTTAAATCCTTCTAGCTGTATGTTCCATTTGTGGGTTTCATCCCACCAAGTTTCTGTAATGGCAACAATATTATATCTGCCCTCATTTACTTGAATTTCTAATTCACCCTGTTTATTCCTCATACTCTGTGCATTGGTGTATAGACATTTGAATCCATTTTGATTGATCCTGTGTTTACTGTCTACGTAACCTGTGTTATGCCTGACTATGGTTCTCTTTGCCCCTATTTCTTTGCCACTTGTATGGTTCATGCACATGGTATGGCACTCACTGTTAATTGTTTGGTTTTGCTTGACAGCAGTGGTGATAATATTACCCGCACAAACATCTATGTTACATGCACTGATAACCCTATGAATTTTAGTTTGCTGGGGACAGAAATGTTCTTTATCTATTGATTCTCTGTCCCCACTATTCAGTTTAAATTTTTAGCCAGGAAATCTGTGAATTTAATGCCAAGTAACTCAGTCCCTTTCTTGGATGGGTGCAAACCATCTCTTTTGTACAGTTTATCATTAGACCAGCTGCAGGCATCATGACTAATAAAACCAAAGCCTTCCTTTTTACACCACTCCTTTAGCCACACATTAAACTCTGCTATGCGCTGGCCCTTTCCTTTTTGTTCCTTGTATACTGGTATAACCTCTGAGAAGATAAGCCTACAACCTGTACTACTAAGTTCGTACCCCAAACTCTGGAAATCATTCTGCACAGAAGCTACATCTTTTTGGGACAGATCATTTGTGCCAAGATGTATAATAGCATCAACTTCACAGTCCTTACTTGCATTCTTGACTATCTTAAGAATACGCCTCTTGTCTCTGCTGGCTGTAGCACCCGGCAAACATCTGACCTCTTTCAAAACCTCCATATCCTTACCTAAGTTTACATCCCTTACGATTGAGTCACCAATCAGTAGGTGACTTCTCTTTTTGGGTACCTTGCTCTTGTTGTGTGACTGATGCATGATCCCTGATTCACACTTTTGCATTTCTGAAGTAAGTTCTTCACTTTGGACCACAATCCCCTGCTTATTTGAGTTGTCATTATTACCTTGACCTGTCACTTTAGTGTCCCCATTAAGATCAGCAAGGGCGCTATATCTCTTATCCTGGGACACAGCAAAAGTTTGGTGTTTGTGGTTCACAGCTCTCACCCCCCAGATCCCACAGTTGTCCAGACTGCTCTTCTTCTGTGGGATCTTTGCGGTAGAGGAAGCTGGTAGTGTGGCATCTCCACAGGGTGGAATGGCTGAATTGGATGCTTAATTTCTGCCTGGAGAGCACAAATTACAGATTCAAGATATATGATGTGTCTATGTAATCTATTAATTTGTCTGCAAAGGGGACAGTATCCAAATTTGAAAAGAGTACTGCGGAAGACAAGTGCAAAACAGTTATTACACTGAACTAAGCCAGTCATTTTGAAATAAAATACAATCACAGTCTTAAGCGCACAAATCTAGAATGTATTATTTCTATTTTTGCTTTATAGGTATGTTAGACCTCTGTGTTTCTTGGCCTCCCCTCTCTCTCGGCCAAAAGCTCCTCCCTCTAGCCTCAAGAAGTTCAAATGGGGAAATAATGTAGCTTACTCTCTTGTAGCTTTTGTTTCTCCTTGCCCCTCTCCTCACGGCCAAAGGCTCCTCCCTCTAGCCTCAAGAAGTTCAAAATGGGGAAATAATGTAGCTTACTCTCTTGTAGCTCTTTGTTTCTCCTTGCTCCCCTCCTCACGGCCAATGGCTCCTCCCTCTAGCCTCAAGAAGTTCAAATGGGGAAATAATGCAGTTTACTCTCTTGTAGTTCTATGTTTCTCCTTGCCCCCCTCCTCACGGCCAAAAGCTCCTCCCTCTAGCCTCAAGAAGTTCAAAATGGGGAAATAATGTAGCTTACTCTCTTGTAGCTCTTTGTTTCTCCTTGCCCCCCTCCTCACTGCCAAAGGCTCCTCCCTCTAGCCTCAAGAAGTTCAAAATGGGGAAATAATGTAGCTTACTCTCTTGTAGCTCTTTGATTGAGAATGGAATCTTAGATGCAAAGACAAACATCTCCATATTTAAGAAATATTTTGAAATTTAACCACGCTTGAGAAAACATAGACAGCAAAGATCAAAACTGTCATGCAAAAAATCCAGGAAGCCATCAGATAAGTAGTCGTATGCTTACAACTAAGAGGAGGAAAATACAATCACAAGGAAAAAAAATGTAAATGTGACTTGTTTAGGATAAGGAGATAGTTTTACTTTGTAGTAATTATCCTTCATGTTTCCGTAGCAGGAAAAAGTCAGATTTTGTATGGACAGTACAAACACCACACATTTAAACCAATCCACTTCAATTTAAGTAGCAATTCAAGAATTTTGAGATATTTAACTCACATTTATTAAAGTATTGTGGTGGGCTTTTGGAAATAATATTGAAACCAACAAGAAGAGTATGCTTATCTCCCCTGCATTTTTAGAGAAGCCTTTTATTATATAAACATATGATAAGCACATTTAATAATTTCTAATTTAAAACTGCTATTTCAATCATGTTGGGAGTATTGAAGTGCTACTGGATTGAAAGGATTGAATGGTGACATCGCTGTTGCTTTTGGGGCAATCAATTGGGGGCTTGTTTCAGATCCTTGTTAAATTGCCCATCGAAGTGGCACCCATCTCTCTAACTACCATATTTTTTTTTAATAAAAGTTTTTATTGATTTTACAATTTTATAATATTAGGGAAGGGTAGATTAGGGTTTATATTATAACATTTTAGAGCTTCCATACCAGAGATGGTGACTGCAATCGGGCCCTCATACAATATCATGTTAAACAAGTAGTGTTAGGAGATATATACATTTGGCACATTTTTAAGATTCATACATTCAATCTTTGGTTTTACATTTTCATCCGTTTCAAGAATTACAATAGTTCAAAATTAATTATTTTTGAAATCTGAGCCTTTTTGCTATCGCACCTTCTTTCTCCCTCCCCTCAGAGGGTGGGGCCGTGGCTCCTCCTGTCCCTTCTTCTTCATCGCCCAGGATTGAGGAATGTTTTTAAAGAATGGCCTCTGCCTCTGCAATTGTTTTAATTCTAATTCTGCCTCCCAGAATACCAACATTCCTTCAGGCATTAACCATTTAAACCAGATCCCATTTTTATATAATTTTTTAGACAAGAAGGAAAATTTCCTTCTTGCTTCTCTAATCTTTTTTGGGGTCTGCTTTTATATGGCAATATCTTTTTGTTCATATTTCAACGGACCCTCCTGTTGTGCCCTTAGAATCTCATCCCGTGTGTACCTTCTTAAAAATTTAATATGAATCTCTCTGGGAATTTCATTTATTCTAGCATATGCTGAATTAATTCTATAAATTAAATCTATTTCCCCCCAAAGAAATTCTTTAGTTTTTTTTATATAATCTGCTAAAATTCCACTCATTAAATCTCTTAAATCTTCACCTTCCCTTTCAGGAACATTCTGAAACCTAAGGAAGAAAGACATTCTTTCAAATTCAAATTTAGACATGTGCCCAGAAAATTCTGACCGAACACAGGTAAGATCCCATTTGAGGACTTACATTGTGGCGATAAGACTGGACAAACGTCGGTATTGTGCCACTCTTATCACGTCCGCAGATAACCGCCCTGCCGCCCTGTTTGGGGTGACATGCTCCCTCCTTCACCAGAGGTCACGGGAAGCCCCTTTACAGGGCAGAGCAGAGGAATTTGGAGAGTATCTGCAGGACAAAATCGCTCAGATTCGGAGCGAGTTGGTCTCCACCGACAGTGGTCTGGAGGAGGCGTTGGAAGCGGGTCTTGAGGCAACATTCTGGGAGGAGTTTGACACTGTTACTTCTGATGATATGGACAGGTTGTGTAGGAGACTGAGGGCCACCACATGTTTATTGGACCCGTGTCCTTCCTGGCTTGTACTGGCATCCTGGGAGGTTTCACGAGGCTGGCTCCAGGAAATAGTGAGGGCTTCTTTGAGTGAGGGGTTCTTGCCTACCGTCTTGAAAGAGGCGGTGGTGAGGCTTCTCTTCAAGAAGCCTTCCCGGGACCCAGCATTGTTAGTAAATTACCGTCCGGTCTCCAACCTTCACTTTCTGACGAAGGTTGTAGAGAGTGTGGTGGCACAACAGTTTCCATGTCATCTGGAGGAAATTGATTATCTGGATACACGCCAGTCCAGCTTCCGGCACGGTCACAGCACCGAGACGGCATTGATCGCGTTAGTGGATGATCTCGGGAGGGCCAGAGATGGGGGTTGTTCCTCCATCCTGGTCCTATTAGACCTCTCGGCGGCTTTTGATACCATCGACCATGGTATCCTATTGCATCGACTGGAGGGGTTGGGGGTGAGGGGCACCGTTTTATGGTGGTTCTCCTCCTACCTCTCTGGTTGGTCGCAATTTGTATTGGCAGGGGGGCAGAGGTTGACCTCGAGGCCTCTCACTTGTGGGGTGCCTCAGGGGTCGGTCCTCTCGCCTCTCTTGTTCAATACATATATGAAGCCACTGGGCGAGATCATACGTGGGTTTGGGGTAGATTACCATCTGTACGCGGATGACACCCAGCTGTACATCTCTACCCCAAACCACCCCAACGATGCCGTCGAAGTGATGTCCCGGTGTCTGGAAGCCATGCAGATCTGGATGGGAAGGAACAGGCTCAAGCTCAACCTGTCCAAGACTGAGTGGCTGTGGCTACTGGCGCCCCGGTTCAACCAGTTGACGCCATCACTGGCCATAGGGGACGAACATCTAGCCCCCGTGGAGCGGGCACGCAAATTGGGCGTCCTCCTGGACTCTTGGCTGTCTATAGAAGACCATGTGACAGCCGTGGCCAGGGGGGCATTTTACCAGGGTCGCCTGGTTCGCCAGTTGCGTCCCCTATTGGACCGGGACACCCTTCGCACAGTCACTCATGCGCTTGTGATGTCTCATCTGGACTACTGTAATGCTCTCTACATGGGGCTCCCCTTGAGATGCACCCGGAGACTACAGCTGGTCCAGAACGCGGCCGCACGGGCAGTTATGGGAGTCACTAGATACTCCCATGTAACACCACTCCTGCGCGAGCTGCACTGGCTGCCTGTGGCCTTTCGGGTGCGTTTCAAGGTGTTGATTATCATCTTTAAAGCGCTCCATGGCACAGGACTAGTTATTTGCGGGATCGTATCCTGCCCCATACATCCCTTCGGCCAATTCGCTCACACAGAGAGGGACTTCTCCAGCTTTTTTTTCTTTTAAAATTATAACTTTCCGGAGAGATCACCCTGAGGTGGACTCATATAAAACAAATAAAACAGCCTGAACAAAGCAGCGGGTTTTTTTACAGCTAGAAACAACCAGGAACTTGCGCTTACTTTTTTTTTTTGCTATTTAATAACCGGACTGGACTTTCACTAGTAATTGTGGATTGGTGGCGCGAAGCCCTCTCTCTCTATTTAAACATAAGGTGTGGGTAGGAATAGAGTGGACAGTTGTTTAAATGTTGAAAATTGATTTTTCTATATTTTACTAGTGGGGGGAAAACTTTTAATTCATTTTTTTGATTTTTTGATTTTATTTTATTTAGACTTATAAACTGCCCCCTCTCCCCGAAGGGACTCGGGGCGGTGTACAGGGAAAAAAATTAAAAACCATATAAACAGACAATATATAACAAAGCTAAAAACGAATTAAATTACCTGTACTAGAATTTAAAAATATTAAAATATGAACCCTCCTAAGCTAAAATTCCCTAAATCTAAAATCCATTTATGTCCTTGACAGAAGTTATGTTATAAAATCAATACCATTCACTTCCACCCCCCTTGATGGCTGGCTTACTCCTGGAAGCACCAAGCCGGAAGCACCAGCCTGAAGATGATGAATGAGATTTCATCGAAACGTCGTGAAGATACTTCCAATTCTACACGGGAGAAAACCCGAACAACCAAAGACCTACATATATATATATGTTAAATTTCTTTAAGGGATGATTAATAATAATTGTAACAATATATCCACTTCATCATATATATATATATATATATATATATATATATATATATATATATATATATATATATGTGTGTGTGTGTGTGTGTGTGTAATTGTTTCACAACAACCTGTTATTATTAGGCCCCAATTAAGGGAGGAGACATACTGTTTCCCTTACTGCCTATCGGCTCATCACTAGAGACCATCCAGACAGCAAGCCAAGAATTACGTTGTATAATATTTTAGATATGTGTGTGTGTGATCAGCTCATAAAACTTATTTATTTATTTATTTATTGAATTTATACCCCGCCCTTCTCCAAACGGACCCATGGCGGCGCACAGGAACATTAAAAACATACAAACATATAAAACCTTTTTCTTTTTAAAAACCTTATTCAACTAAAGGCCTGTGCTAAAACCGAATTAAAATCCCCATTTTAAAACTATCTACGAGTCAGTATTGGAGGCTACGCAAGGCCTGCTAGTTGGAATAGGTGTGTCTCCAGACACTTGCGGAAGAGGCGGAGGTCAGAAATGGTACGGAGTTCAGGGGGCAAGTCGTTCCAAAGGGCTGGTCCCGCCACAGAGAAGGCTCTCCCCCTGGGTGTCGCCAGTTGGCACTGTCCGGCCGACGGCACCCTGAGGAGGCCCTCTCTGTGGGAGCGTATCGGTCTAAGGGATGTATGGGGCAGGAGGCGGTCTCGCATATAACTAGGCCCCGAGCCATGGAGCGCTTTAAAGATGGTCGTTAGAACCTTGAAGCACACCCGAAAGACCACAGGAAGCCAGTTCAGCTCGCGCAGGATTGGTGTTATATGGGAGTGTCTAGGCGCTCCCGTAATCACCCGCGCGGCTGCGTTCTTGACTAGCTGTAGCTTTCGGGTGCACCTCAAGGGAAGCCCCATGTAGAAAGCATTACAGTAGTCGAGTCGAGTCGAGACGTAATGAGTGCTTGAGTGACTGTGCGTAAGGCACCCCGGTCCAGTAAGGGGCGCAATTGGCGCATCAGGCGTACCTGATGGAACACCCCCCTGGCCACGGCTGCCACATGCTCCTCCATAGACAGCCGGGAGTCCAGGAGGACACCCAAATTGCGCGCCCTCTCCAAGGGGGCCGGTGTTTCGCTCCCAATGGCCAGAGTTGGAATAATCTGACTGAATCGGGGTGCCGGAAGCCACAGCCACTCAGTCTTGGACGGGTTGAGCTTGAGTTTGTTACTACACATCCAGATCCGTACGGCCTCCAAGCACCGGGACATAACCTCGACGGCATCGTTGGGGTGGTCTGGGGTGGATATGTACAACTGAGTATCATCAGCATACAGATGATATCCCACCCCAAAACCACGGATGACCTCACCCAGTGGCTTCATATATGTGTTGAACAGTAGGGGCGAGAGGACCGATCCCTGAGGTACCCCACATATGAGGGGCCTCGAAGTCGACCTCTGCCTCCCTTCCAACACACATTGCAACCGACCAGAGAGGTAGGACGAGAACCACCGCAAAACGGTGCCTCCCAGCCCCAACCCCCCCAGTCGGTGCAATAGGATACCATGGTCAATGGTATCAAAAGCCGCTGAGAGGTCTAATAGGACTAGGATAGAGGAAAATCCTCTATCCCGTGCCCTCCAGAGATCATCCACCAACGCGACCAATGCTGTCTCAGTGCTGTGCCCGGGTCGGAAGCCGGACTGGCGCGGGTCTAGATAATCAACTTCCTCCAAGTGTCGCGGAAACTGTTGTGCCACCACACTCTCAACAACCTTCACTAAAAAGTGAAGGTTGGAGATGGGACGATAGTTCTCTAATAATGCTGGATCCAGGGACGGCTTCTTGAGGAGGGGCCTTACTACCGCCTCTTTCAAGACGGCAGGCAAGGACCCCTCACTCAAAGATGCGTTGACAATGCCCTGGAGCCAGCCTCGTGTCATCTCTCAGGATGCCAGTACAAGCCAGGAAGGACACGGGTCCAATAAACATGTGGTGGCCCTAAGTCTCTTTGACAACTTGTCCATATCCTCGGTAGTAACAAAATCAAACTCCTCCCATGATGGTGTCACAAGAACAGCCTCGGTACGCTCGACTGGACCACTGTCGATGGAAGGTAACTCGCTCCGAATCCGAGTGATTTTCTCCTGCAGATAAATCCCAAATTCCTCTGCTCGACCCTGTAAAGGGGCTTCCCGCAGCCTCTGTTGAAGAAGGGAGCGGGTCACCCCAAACAGGGCGGCAGGGCGGTTATCAGCGGATGCAATAAGAGTGGTACAATACTCACGTTTGGCCGCTCTTATCGCCACTAAGTAAGTCCTAATATGGTCTCTCTCTAGTGTTCGGTCAGCTTTGGAGTGAGATGATCTCCATCTGCTCTCTAGGCGTCTCTTGTGGCGCTTCATCTCCCTGAGCCCCTCGGTAAATCAAGGAGCCCAGGGGGTTCGACGCTGCAAGAGAGGCCGCAAGGGCACGACTCGGTCCAAGGCCCCCGTGACCGCACTTAGCCATGCGGTCACGAGGTCCTCAGTCGAGTCGCGGGGCAAAACTAACATATATATGACAGTTTGTCTCCTCCCTTAAAAACGGGGCTGAACAGGAGTTGTAAAAATATTCTCTCATTCAAAAGTCCTGTAAAGGCTGATGTAATCAGGGGAAGCCAGATAGCTCAAAGCATAGAGAGCCTTGCTTGATATGCTGGAGAGTGCCGGTTCAAACCCCAGTGGAGGTAATATGGCCAGCTGATGAGAGCTCGAAATAGATCTATCCTGGTCTCTTATTTATTAATCAGCCCTTAAAAACTTAACATATATATGTGTGTGTGTGTGTGTGTGTGTGTGTGTTAGATTTTTAAGGGCTGATTTAATAAATAAAGAGACCAGGATGGATCCATTTCAGACTTATTAGCCTTCTTCAGCTGGTCATACGCCTTCTGCTGGGATTTGAACCGGCACTTTCCAGCATATGAGGCAAGCCTTTCTATGCCTTGAGCTATCAGGTTTCCCTGATTACATAAGCCATTTACAGGTCTCTTATTAATGAGAGAATATTTTCACAGCTCCTGTTCAGGGCCCCTTTAAGGGAGGAGACTTAACGTCATCCCTCTCTGCCCTTCGGCTTGCCTCATATGCTGGAAAGTGCCAGTTCAAATCCCAGCAGAAGGAGTATGGCCAGCTGAAGAAGGCTAAAAAGCCTGAAATGGATCCATCCTGGTCTCTTTATTTATCAGCCCTTAAAAATCTAACACATATATAAAAAAATTTCACACAGCAGTAATCTAATTGGTTCTCTGTCTGGATGATCTCTGGGTTGAGTCGAAGGGCAGAGAGGGATGACGTTAAGTCTCCTCCCTTAAAGGGGCCTTGAACAGGAGCTGTGAAAATATTCTCTCATTAATAAGAGTCCTGTAAATGGCTGATGTAATCAGGGAAACCGGATAGCTCAAGGCATAGAAAGGCTTGCCTCATATGCTGGAAAGTGCCGATTCAAATCCCAGTAGATGAAGTATGGCCAGCTGAAGAAGGCTAAAAAGCCGGAAATAGATCTATCCTGGTCTCTTAATTATTAAATCAGCCCTTAAAAACCTACAACATACCTAAAAAAACAGCAGCAATCTTAATGGGTCTCTGTCTCGATGATCTCTAGGTTGAGTCGAAGGGCAGAGAAGGATGACAGTTTGTCTCCTCCCTTAAACGGGCCTAAAAACAGGAGCTGTAAAAATATTCTCTCATATATATATATATACATATACATACATACATACATACATACATACATACATATATATATATATGTTAGATTTTTAAGGGCTGAAAATAAAGGGACCTCTGAACAGGAGCTGTGATAATTATTCTTCATATATATATATGAAGAATCTCTACAGCCTCTACAGAATCTTGCCAAGTTCCTTGCAAAGGAATTACAACCCTACGCAGAATCCATCAACTCACATGTACAAAATTCTTTCCACTTCATAGAAACAATAAAAAAACAAAATCTACAGCCCAGTGATCTACTCGTGAGTTTTGATGTCATATCCCTCTTCACCCAAGTGCCTATAAAAGAAGCCTTGACAGCCATCCAGAACAAATACAACCCCCCCCTCCAAGCACATCCTGGATCTGACCAACCACTGTCTAACCAACACATACTTCATTCACAATAACCAAAGATACAAACAGATAGAAGGAGCACCCATGGGATCACCCCTCTCACCGGTCATCGCAAACTTATATATGGAACACTTTGAAACCAACGCCCTAGACAAATCTGAACACAAACCCAAACTCTGGCTCAGATATGTAGATGACACTTTTGTAATTTGGCCACATGGGAAAGAAAAACTGGACAACTTCCTCACACACCTCAACTCCCTACACCCCAAAATACAATTCACCATGGAAATAGAAGCCAACAACCAACTCCCTTTTCTAGACATCCTAATCTACAAAAAACCTAATGGCTCCCTAGGACACACCATCTACCGGAAAAAAAAACACACCAACCGCTACCTAAATGCACAATCCCATCACCACCCTGCACAGATAAACTCTGTAGCCAAAACCCTCATACACAGAACCAAACGCCTAGCTGACAAAGACCATCTGAAAACCGAAATACACTTCCTCACAAATACATTAATATCCAATGGATTCCGAAGAAAAACAATCACCAAACTAATCCAACAAGAAACACCCCCCAGGAACCAAGACAAAGAACAGGAAAATGGCATTGCCCTCATCCCATACATTAAAGGTACCACAGACAAAATCAGCAAAATTCTCCACAAGCACAACATCAAGACAGCCTTCAACACCGACCAAAAAATAACCAATATCCTAAGGAACCCAAAAGACAAGATCCAGCTAGAAAACCAAGGAGTCTACAAAATTCCATGTAAAAGCTGCCCTGCCACTTACATAGGACAAACCAACAGAAGGATTAGTGCACGTATTGCTGAACATAAAAATGCTTTAAAAAATCATCTTAATACCTCATCTCTCTATCAACATTTCAAAACTACAGGACATGACATTGACTTTCAAGGAACTAAAATGATCTCCAAGGCGGAACAGCTCAACAGGAGAATAATCAGAGAAGCCATTGAAATAGAGAAACAATCTAGCAGCATGAACAGACGTGATGATACCTCCCGCCTACCAGATATCTGGAAGCCAGCATTGACCAGCAGACGAGCCCCACCCTCCAGCCAAGCCGTTGAAATTCAAAACAAGGAGAAACATACAAATGAGACCAATCAGCATCAATCTACCAGTCACGATGCAACTGCACAGCCAATCAACCCACTCACAACAATAGTCAGCACTCCACCACCCCCCACCAAGATTTAAAGAGGGGCGATGCCTCCGCAGTCACACTCACAGACACAAGCCTGCCTGATGATGACAAGTGAGATCTTGTCGAAACATTGCAACAACTTTTCTATGCCTTATACACGGGAAAATCCCCGAAGCCAGCTATGCCAGCATACCTACACCCATGAAAATCTACGAAAACAAATATATATATCTTTTTACATTTTTTTTCTTTTAACCTTTTTTAAAATTTTCTTGTTCCTCCTCTTTCTTTCTTAAAGAGAAACAAGAGATCTTTCTTTTTTTCCCTTTTTCCTATCCTCTTTTTTATTTTGATTTTTATACCCACCTCTTGTCTTCCTTTCTTTATTGTTTTGCTCTTTGCTCTTGTTTAGTTCCCTTTGGTTTTTGTTCTTTGTTATTGTTTTTTGGTACACCCTTAATCTCTAGTTCTTCAGCCTCCTTCTGTCTCCTTCCCCCTTCCTCTTTCTTGCTTTTTCTCTCTCTCGTTATATTTACTCCATTTTATTTCTCTTTCAACTTTGATGCAAAGCTGTATTTATATACTAAATTTCTGAAACTATCTTTAAAGCCTACTAACTTTTTACTAATAAATTAAAGAGTGACTCAAAAAAGAAGGAGGAAAAAAAATAAAATCTGAAACATGAGCAGGAAGGCAACCCCAGCTGGCTCATCAACAGGGACCACAACCTCCTCCTCAACAGGCAGACAAAAAACAATACAAATGATGCTCCACCATGAAAAAGAAAAACAAGAAAAGGAAAAGGCTGTAACACTTGAAACACTTTTGCAAGAGATACGGATGGGAAGAGAAAACATGGAGCAAAAAATGGAAAATACAGAACAGAAATTAGAGACAAAATTAGATACAAAATTAGAGGCACTGAATAAGAAAATAGAGAGTATTGAAGGTAAAACAGCTTTGACAGAAGGGAAAATGGAAAAGATACAGCAATGGATGATGAAGCAGGAAGAGTCCATGGAAAAACAAGAAGAAATCATATGTGAGATTAAAGGGAAACTGGAGGAAAAAGATAAAAGAGATGAAGACTTCGATTCCAGGTTGGGTGATATGGAGAAAGAGAGTATGGGAATAGGATGGGAAATGGATAAATCTGAATACTTCCTAAGATTCCAAAATATAATAGAAGAAAAAGGAGAGAACATGCTTATAATAATACCAGAACTGCTGGCAGAGATTTTAGAAATGCCCCAAGAACTAGTAAGAGATGGAATAGATGATGCCTTCCGAGTAAATACAAGGTACGCGACTAGAAATGCATTAGCAAGAGAAATACATTAAGATTCACACAAAAAATTGAGATTTCAAATATTACAGAAAACAAGATATAAGAAGCTTGAATACAGAGGAAAAGAAATCACAGTCCTAAAACAAATCCCAAGAAAAGTGAGAGAAAAGAGAAGAGCTATATACAATTTTGATTAAAAAAGGTGTTCAATTTAGATGGTTCATACCAGAAGGTTTACTATTCACCTGGGAAGGACAGAGATGCAGATTAGACACATTAGAAAAAGCAGAAGACTTCTACAGAAAGCATATTAATAGAACTATGGGGAAGAATGGTAAAGAGGATTCATTGTTAACAAGATCAGAAGAGCTACTAGAGGGCGCTGTTGGTGGAGTGGCCATAGAAAGAGAGGTTCTAACAGGATTAGAAATCAGAGGACAGAGAGAAATAAGATCAACCAGAGCTATAAAACCCCTATATAAAACATAAAAGATGAATGAAAATACAATATTTACACTTAATATAAATGGACTTAACTCCCCAATTAAAAGAAGAAAAATATTCCACAAATTAGAAAAAATAAAAACACAAATTATTTGTTTACAAGAGGTACATATCCAAAAGAAAGATGCACATTTGTTAACCCAACCTAAACTTGGAAAATTTTTTACCTCATTGGCAGACTCTAAAAATATATATATTTATCTTTATCAAAGATAAAATACCAACTAAACAAATTTATGCAGATGAAGATGGAAGGATCTTGAAGGTGGAAATTATGGACAACAATAAAAAAAATACTTTTAATATCAATCTATGCACCTAAGGAGAAGCAGGATGAATTCTTTAAGAAATTACATGGAAAGATTCTGGATCTAGAATACACTGACATTTGTATGATAGGAGACTTCAATGGAATTCCAAATCAAATCAGAGATTACAAAGTAACTAGGACGTCAAAAATTAATAGAAAAACATTACCTAAGTCTTTTTTTAAGATGGCAGAGGAAATGAACTTGAAAGATGTATGGAGATAAAGAAATCCCAGTAAAGAACAATATACTGTATTTATTCGAGTATAACGCGCAAAATTTTCTACCAAAAAAAGAACTCAAAGTTTGGGTGCGCGTTATAAACGAGGGTGCGCGTTATAAACGAGGGTGCGCGTTATAAACGAGGGTGCGCGTTATAAACGAGGGTGCGCGTTATAAATGAGGGTGCGCGTTATAACGTGTGACGCAGTTGCAGCCGCTCACTGTACGCGAGGGCGAAGAAAAAAAAATGTCCCCTCGTCGCGTACAGTGGGCGGCCCGAACTGGGGGTGAGAATTCTTATTATCTGCTGTAACATATGGTCGCCTCTTCATTTCCTTTCCTCACCTCGCCCACACGTTACGGTAAGCAACTCTTTAGTGTATCTGATGATGAATCTGACTTTGAAGCATTTTAAATAAATATTGTTACCGGTAATTTTATTTCGGTATTGTGTTTATAGTTTACATTGTCAATAAATGATTTTTATCATGGCCGCATGTGTTCAACAACGTTTGTCACTTACAATGCTTGGTCTGAGCCGAGAAAAAGTGAAACAAAATTTAATATCAATTTTTAATCAAAAATTAGGGGGTGCACGTTATACACGTGTGCGCGTTATACTCGAATAAATACGGTACTTATTACTCTTACAGACATTTATCATTCTCAAGGATAGATATGATTTGGCTCTCATCGGACTTAAGTGATTTAGTTCAAGAAGTGGAAATAGAAACTAGTACCTGGGCAGATCTTAATCCAATGACAATTAAGTGGAAAGGACAAAAAAAGATCCAGATGGACATTAAATAACACAATATTGAAAAAGAAGAATTTTATATGTAAAATGAAAAAAGAACTGACATGTTACTTTAAAGAAAACAAAAAAGAAGATACATCCATCCAGAATTTGTGTGATGCAATGAAGGCAGTTACTAGAGGTTTAATAATCGATTATACAAGAAAAAGAAACATAGAGAAACGATGTATAGGTAAAAGATTAGATAATGAATATAAAACACTGGAAAAAGAGTCACAGAAAACACCACAAAGAAAAGATATCAGAACGAAAATGGATTTAATTAAACATAAAATGGATATTTTAGAAAAGGAGGAATTTGCTCAAAAGATTAGATCTGCAAAGCAGAATTATTTTGAAAATGCCAATAAACGAGGCAGGTGGTTGGTGTATAAATTAAAAAAAGAAAGAGAAGCAAGGAAGATTCAACAATTAAAAGATGACCAGGGACAAATACACTATCTAAACAAGGAGAAAAAGAAAATTATTCACGAATACTATACAAAACTGTACAAAAAAGAAAACATATCAGAACAGGATATTAAAAATTACTTACAAGAGACTAAGCTTCCTGTAATAGCAGATGACATTAGAAATACCTTAGATGCAAAGATAACAATGATGGAACTAACTGAAGCTATTAAAAGACAAAACAATGGAAAGGCCCCGGGACCGGATGGTTTCCCAGCAGAGTATTATAAAACCCTGGAGGAGATACTATCATTACCTCTACTAGAAGTAATGAATGAAATTATGTCTGGCAGTAAAATGCCAAATTCTTGGTCAGAAGCATATATTTCACTGATACCCAAAAAGAGGGAACTGATCCCCTTCAGATAAGAAATTATTGACCAATTTCACTGTTGAATTCAGATTATATTTGCATCAATACTAGCAGAAAGGCTTAAAAAATACTTAAACAGTTTTATACACTCAGACCAAAATGGATTTTTACCAAAGAGACAAATCAAAGATAATATAAGAATAATTCTGAATACGTTGGAATATTATGAAGCACATCCTGAAAAACAAATGGCCTTGATATTTTTGGATGCACAAAAAGCTTTCAATAATGTGAGCTGGAAGTTTATGTTGCAGCAATTAGAACAAATGAAATTTGGTCAAAATTTTATACATATTATAAGTACCATATATCATAACCAAACTGCTAAGATAATAATAAATGGAGAATTTACAGATAGCATAGAGATAAAAAGAGGTACAAGACAAGGCTGCCCATTATCACCTTTACTTTTTGTATTGACACTAGAAGTGTTGAATAGAAAGATAAGAGAATAGAAAAGAATAAAGGGAATGACAATTAGGAAAGAACAATATAAATTACAAGCATTTGCAGATGATCTAGCTTTTACTCTTGAGGAATCACTCGAAACTGCATCTAAATTAATAGAAAAAATTGAAGACTATGGAAAAGTAGCAGGCTTGAAAATAAACAAAGATAAGATGAAAATATTGACAAAGAATATGTTAGCAAGACAGAAAGAAGAACTAGCAGAAAGCTTGAAAATTCAAGTCACAAATAGGGTTAAATATTTAGGAATCTACTTGACACCAAGATGCAGCACGCTTAAAAAGGACAATTATTCTAAACTTATACAACAAATATCAGTAGATTTAACGAAATGGCAGAATTTACATTTATCATTGATAGGTAGAATAGCCACAATAAAAATGAATATTTTACCTGAAGTATTATACTTATTTCAGACAATCCCAATCAGACTGGGTAAAGATTTTTTTGAAGAATTGAACAAAATAGTCTCAAAGTTTATATGGCAGGGGGGAAAAGCAAGAATAAAACTAAAAATCTTACAAGATGCTAAAATGAGGGGAGGTATGGGATTACCTGATTGGGAACTATATTACCAAGTCGCAAACTTAATGTGAATAAAAGATTGGATAACGTTAAGGAACACTAGACTCTTAGAATTAGAAGGACATGATTTACTATCAGGCTGGCATGCATTTCTATGGTATAGAAATACCAGGGAACATAGTTATTTTAGAAGGCATTACATAAAAGAATCTTTGATTTTAAGTTGGGAAAAGATTAAGAGATTGCATTATCTTAAAATAGCAGTCTGGGTTTCAACTATTGAAGCATTTTCATATGCAATAATATATAAAAAAGGAACAAACAATTAGATACTCTGAGTTATTAAATTCAGAGAGCAATCTCAAAACCATCCAGGAATTAAAACAAGAAGGAATGGATATGAATTGGTATACATATATGCAAATACATTCTAGATATAAGGAGGATCAAAAACAAGGAGGGGTTCATGATAAAATAACAGAATTAGATAAAATCTTAACAGGCATTGATGAAAAAGTAATTAAAAAACTTTATGCCTACTTATTAGAGTTTAAACTTCAGGAAGAGCAAGTGAAAGAAACTATGATAACCTGGGGGGGGGGATTAGGGCATGGGATTGATCTAGATAAGTGGCAAAAATTGTGGACGCAAAACTATAAAATGACAATGTCAACTGCTTATAAAGAGAACTTGAATAAGTTTTATTTATTTATTTATTTTTATTCGATTTATATCCCGCCCTTCTCCACGAGGGACCCAGGGCGGCGCACAGGAATTTAAAAGCATATAAGACAAAATATACAAAATTTAAAAGCATATTAAATTACTAGAAACAATCCTATGCTAAAACCAGATGAAAGACCCCAATTTAAAACTATCTAAAATAGCCCCAATGGGAGGTTAGGCTAGGCCGGCTTGCTGAAAAAGATGTGTCTTTAGACACTGGCGGAAGAGGCGGAGGTCCGAGATGGTACGTAGTTCAGGGGGGAGGTCGTTCTAAAGGGCAGGGCCTGCCACGGAGAAGGCTCTTCCCCTGGGTGTCGCCAGATGGCATTGCCCGGCCGACGGCACCCTGAGAAGGCCCTCTCTGTGGGAGCGGATCGGCCGTAGGGATGTATGGGGCAGGAGACGGTCTTGCATATAACTAGGCCCCAAGCCACGGAGCAATTTAAAGATGGTCGTCAAAACCTTGAAGCGCACCCGAAAGACCACAGGAAGCGTTTGCAGCTCGCGCAGGATAGATGTTACATGGGAGTATCTCGGAGCTTCCATTATTACCCGTGCGGCTGCATTCTGGACTAGCTGTAGCTTTCGAGTGCACCTCAAGGGAAGCCCCATGTAGAGAGTGTTGCAGTAGTCGAGCCGGGATGTCACAAGTGCTTGAGTGACTGTGCGAAGGGCAGCCCGGTCCAGTAAGAGGCGCAATTGGTGCATCAGGCGTACCTGATGAAATGCCCCCCTGGCCATGGCTGCCACATGGTCCTCCATAGACAGCCGGGAATCCAGGAGGACACCCAAATTGTGCGCCCTCTCCACGGGGGCCAGTGTTTCACCCCAATGGCCAGAGTTGGAGTAATCTGGCTGAACCGGGGTGCCGGAAACCACAGCCACTCAGTCTTGGACGGGTTGAGTTTGAGTTTATTACTACCCATCCAGATCCGTACGGCCTCCAAACACCGGGACAGCACCTCAGCGGCATCATTGGGGTGGTCTGGGGTGGATATGTACAGCTGGGTGTCATCAGCGTACAGATGATATCCCACCCCAAAACCACGGATGATCTCACGCAGCGGCTTCATATATGTGTTGAACAGAAGGGGCGAGATGACCGACCCCTGAGGAACCCCACATAAGAGGGGTCTCGAGGCCGACCTCTGCCCTCCTGTCAACACATATTGCAACCGACCAGAGAGGTAGGACGAGAACCACCATAAAATGGTGCCTCCCAGGCCCAACCTCCCCAGTCAGTGCAATAGGATACCATGGTCAATGGTATCAAAAGCCGCTGAGAGGTCTAACAGGACAAGGATAGAGGAACAGCCTCTATCCTGTGCCCTCCAGAGATCATCAACCAACGCGACCAATGCCGTCTCGGTGCTGTGACCGGGTTGGAAGCTGGACTGGCGTGGGTCTAGATAATCAATTTCCTCCAGGTGTCGCGGAAACTGTTGGGCCACCACACTCTCAACAACCTTCGCTAGAAAGTGGAGGTTGGAGACTGGATGATAGTTTTCCAATAATGCTGGGTCCAGGGAGGGCTTCTTGAGGAGGGGCCTCACTTCCGCCTCTTTCAAGATGGCAGGCAAGGACCCCTCACTCAAAGAGGCATTGACAATCTCCTGGAGCCAGCCTCGTGTCGTCTCCCAGGATGCCAGTACAAGCCAGGAGGGACACGGGTCCAATAAACATGTGGTAGCCTTAAGTCTCTTTGACAACCTGTCCATATCCTCGGTAGTAACAAACTCAAACTTCTCCCAGGATGGAACCTCAAGACCAGCCTCGGGCAGTCCGGCCGGACCACTCTCGATGGAGGGTAACTCATTCCGAATCCGAGTGATTTTGTCCTGCAGATAAATCCCAAATTCCTCTGCTCGTCCCTGCAGAGGGGCTTCCTGCAGCCTCTGGTTAAGGAGGGAGCGGGTTACCCCAAACAGGGCGGCAGGGTGGTTATCTGCGGATGCAATAAGGGTGGCACAATACTCACGTTTGGCCACCCTTATCGCCAATAAGTAAGTCCTAATATGGGCTCTCACTAGTGTTTGGTCGGCTTCGGAGCGAGAGGATCTCCATCTGCTCTCTAGGCATCTCCTGTGGCATTTCATCTCCCTCAGCTCCTCAGAAAACCAAAGAGCCTGGGTGACTCGTCGCCGCAAGAGAGGCCGCAAGGGCGCGACTCGGTCCAAGGCCCCCGTGGCCGCACTTAACCATGCGGTCACTAGGTCCTCAGTCGAGTCGTGGGGTAGGGTCACAGGAATTGGCCCAAGCTCCCTCTGGAACCCATAGGGGTCTATCAGAAGCCTGGGGCGGAACCATCTAGGAATGTCGGGCTCTGCCTCCCCGCGGTGAGGTGAGGCGATTGGAAAGTCCAGCCGGAGGAGAGTGTGATCTGTCCATGACAAGGGTGTGATGGCTAAATCCCCTGTTCCCAGATCACTACTCCATTGTCCCAAGACGAAGATCAAATCCAGGGTATGTCCCCCCTCGTGAGTAAGGCCTCAAACTACCTGGGTCAGGTCCATGGCCGTCATGGAAGCCATGAACTCCCGAGCTGCTCCAGAGGTCTCGCCTACTGACGGCAAGTTAAAGTCCCCGATGACCAAAAGTCTGGGGGTCTCAACCGCCGCCTCGGCTATCACCTCTAGGAGCTCGGGCAGGGCTGTTGTTGCATAGCAAGGAGCCAGGTATACAACTAACATGCCCAACTGCCTCCCTAGGCCCCACCTCACAAAGAGGGACTCACATCCGGTCATCTGAGGGACAGTGGTCTCCCTCGGCTCAAGACCTTCCCTAATCATAATCGCCACCCCCACCCCTCCCTAGGGCCCTTGGCTGATGAAAGGCACGGTAACCTGGTGAGCACATTTCTACGAGGGGCAGACCCCCCTCGTGGCCCAACCAGGTTTCCATTATACCCACCAGGTCCGGGTCCCCCTCTGACACAAGGTCATAAATGAGGGGGGCTTTTTGTACCACGGACCTGGTGTTGCATAACATCAGCCTAGGGCCCCGGTCCTGTGATTCCTGCCCTCCTAGTCTGCGAAGGGAGCACGGGGAGTTGGAGCGCGTGACCACCTGTATCCAGCGGCCTCGGTCCTCCAACGTCCGCCTCCCACCACCCCTGCCCCTCCCTAGAACCGGAACGATAGAAAAAACCTCAGTGGAAACAATCCCCCCCTTCGTCCGTATCACTACTTCCGCCGGCCGGCCTTATCGTATGCTGTCCCCTCCCTGGGCTATTTCCCCCCTCCACCCTGGAACCCCCTAAAAGCCGAATAAAAAAATTAAATAAAAACCCCCTCAGTTTGTGCTTCGCCCACCTCTCAGGAGCAATCAGTCCATCCTCGAGGTGGGCCCGTGTTAGACAAGGGGGCCAGGCGTGCAAGAGTGGAGACTCCCGCAGGCAAAGGAGATCACGCCTAGAATACATTACTAAAAAACACAGAGGTCGTCCATACCTAGAGGACAAAGTGCAAGTCCGAAACAAGTCCAAAACAGAGTCCAGGGTAAAATAAAGTGACCGGTGAAAAGTGCATATAAGTGGATATAATCCATTTAGGGCAGAGGGGAGAAGACAGTCAGACTGATGATCTTATGGATGGGGGGAACACAGTTTAGTCTCATCCAAACCCCCTCCACTTGTCTTCCTTGGTCACATAGGCCTCAATCCGCGTTTAGTGCTGCACGACTAGATGGTCCATCGTGCGGCCTGATGTAAAACGCTGGCATGTGCTTACCACCTCCGATCCCAGCACTCACTTCAAGATCTTCCTGGGTCCTCTTCGGTCACGATCCACCATTTCACGACCCGGCTGTGTGGCTTCTTCATCCATCCTCACATCCTCTTGCTTCCTCCTTCTATCATTCTCTCCATACCAGCCCTTCGTTCTCCTTCTCCGTCTTCCATCTCCGTCTCCATCTCCTTCTCCAACTCCATCTCCTTCTCCAACTCCTTACTCCACCTCCTTCTCCTTCTCCTTTTTCCTCCATTCCTCTCTCCACCTCTCCTCACTCCACGTCTCCTCTCTCCGTCCTCTCACTTCCTCTCACCGTCCCAACTCCTCCAATTCCAACTCCATTTCACCATTCCACCCGCAGCAACATCCACCAGCCTCCTCCTCTCTCCGACAATATCCTCTCGCCTTCTTTCCGCCATTCTCACCGTTCTCTGCCATTTGTCTGAAATGGTATAAGGTTGCTGCCCACGCAGGGGGTTGGACTGGAAGACCTACAAGGTCCCTTCCAACTCTGCTATTGTATTGTATAAGATGTTTTACAGGTGGCACTTATCACCAGCAAGAATTGCAAGAATGAACAAGAATAAATCTGAAAAATGTTGGAAATGTCATTAGACGCCTGGCTCTTACTACCATATGTGGTGGACTTGTTCGGAGGCTAAATGTTATTGGACTATGATTCACATATAGCTGGAGAAAATGACACACAAGCACATAGACTTTAAACCTGAACTTTTTCTACTTGGAATTACATCAGAAGTACTTATTTTATTTATTTTATTTTATTCAATTTATATAACCACGCCTATCTCCCAGGAGGGGCTCAGGGCACTGCACAGGAAATTAAAACGGAAGTACAAAACATAACAATAGACAAGACGATAATAAATAGGACTTCAAGCTAAAAACTAATTAAATTCATTGTGCCCTGTGCTAAAAGATTCCCTAAAACCTGCTAACCCATTAAGATCCCAATTAAAACAATTTAAAACTCAGTCTACAAAAGTGGTTGCGGGGACTAGGCCAGGCCGGCTAGATGGAAGAGATATGTCTTTAAGTGTTGGCGGAAGGAGCGGAGGTCCATGATGGTCCTATGTTTGGGGGGTAGTTTGTTCCAGAGGGTTGGGCCGGCCACAGAGAAGGCCCTTCCCCTAGGAGTCGCCAGCCGGCATTGCCCGGTGGACGGCACCCGGAGAAGTCCCTTTCTATGGGAGCGAATCAGATGACGGGTTGTATGAGGCAGGATACAGTCCCGCAAATAACTAGGCCCCGTGCAATGGAGCGTTTTAAAGATGGTTATCAAAACCTTGAAGCACACCCGAAAGGTCACAGGCAGCCAGTGCAGCTCGCGCAGGAGAGGTGTCACATGGGAATGCTGTGAGGCTCCCCAAATCCCCCGCGCGGCCGCATTCTGCACTAACTGTAGTCTTCGGGTGCACCTCAAGGGGAGCCCCATGTAGAGAGCATTACAGTAGTCTAGACGGGATGTCACGAGTGCTTGAGTGACTGTGCAAAGGGTGTCCCGGTCCAGTAGGGGGTGCAACTGACGTACCAGGTGAACCTGGTAAAAAGCCCCCATGGCCACAGCCGTCACATGGTCCTCCATGGACAGCCGGGAGTCCAGGAGGATGCCTAAGTTGCGTGCCCTTTCCACGGGGGCTAATAATTCACCCCCAATGGCCAGTGTTGGCATCAACTGGCTGTACCAGGACATCGGAAACCATAGCCACTCGGTCTTGGACGGGTTGAGTCGGAGTTTGTTACTCCCCATCCAGGCCCATGATAAAAACATGAAATATTTGATTGTAGACATTTTGACAGCAGCTAGAATTGTATTTGCAAAAAACTGGAGAAATGAGAAATTACCTTCACAAGAGGAAGTTTATTTATTTATTTATTTATTTATTTATTTATTTATTTATTTATTTATTCATATTTTTATACCGCCCTCTCTCCCCAACAGGGGACTCCCCAACTCAGGGCGGTGCACAAGGAAAGATAAAAGCAAAAGACAATGAGTACAGTCATAAATAATTAAAAAGAATTAAATCATTGTTAGCCCCGTGCTAAAATATATAAATAAAATCCCAACTAAAATGCGGTAACGAGGAATTATGCAAGGCCAGCCATTTGAAAAAGGTAAGTTTTTACTGCCCAACGAAAGAGGCAAAGATCTGTGATTGTGCGGAGGTCGGGGGGCAGGTCATTCCAGAGGGCAGGGTCTGTCACAGAGAAGGCTCTTCCCCTGGGAATTGCCAGCCGGCATTGTCTGGCCGACGGCACCCCGAGGAGACCCTCCCTGTGGGAGCGGACAGGTCAAATGGAGGTATGTGGTAGGAGGCAGTCCCGCAAATAACCAGGTCTCATGCCATGGAGCGCTTTAAAGATGGTAACAAGTACCTTGAAGCACACCCGGAAAGCCACAGGCAACCAGTGCAGCTAGCTCAGGAGAGGTGTTACGTGGGAGTATCTCGACACTCCCATAATCCCCTGCGCGCCCACATACTGTATTAACTGAAGCCTCCGGGTGCATCTCAAGGGCAGCCCCATGTAGAGAGCGTTACAGTAGCCCAGGCGGGAGATGATGAGGGCATGTGTGACTGTGCCTAGGGCGTCGCGATCCAGAAAGGGGCGCAACTGGTGTTTGCGCATGCGCGATATGGCGGTCGCGCTCTGAGTACACGGGAGGAGCCATGGGGGTCGTTTCACCCCAGGAAGATGTCGCCAGCCCTCACCAGCCATCTCTGAGGGCTGGCCTGGAGAGCCGAACTGCCCGCCATCGTGCCGAGCCGCCCAGATGCAGAGGGCGAGCTGTGTGAACGATGGCAGAGGCGAAGAGCTGGGATCGTGGCAAGTCGGCCTGTTGCGGCCTAGAGCGTCCCGGCGCGGCCGGAAGGAATGGAGGTAGGCCGCAAAGCCGGGATGCAGAAGATCGATAGGCAGCCAGATTGGGCCAGGCCAGGAGAACTACCATCGGGCTGCACGACTAGTGGCAGGTCGTGTGGCCGTACCCGACCTTGGCCCGAACATCCCCCACCCGATCCGAGCTCGGAGCGTCGCCTGAGATCGGAACGACGGAGCGGCAAAATGCCGGCATTGACTGCTCACAGGGGGTGAGAGGACGCTATGGAAGAGAGGAGAATGTTGGTGAGAGGATGTGTTGAAGGATGTTGTCGTTGGAGGAGTTGGAGGGAGACGTGAGAGAGGAAATGTGGAGATGAGGAAAGGAGAAAGGAAGAAGGAAATGGAGAAGGAGAGAGGAGAGATGGAAGGAGGTGAAATGGAGATGGTGATGAGATGGAGATGGTGATGAGATGGAGACGGAAGAAGGTGAAGGAGATGGAGAAGATGGAAGAATGAGAATGAGAATGGAGAGTTGGAGGGGAGAAATGAATGGTTTTGAATGAAGAATGTTGGACTGAGCAGATTGATGTGGAACATCAGCAGCCGGATCGTGAAATGGTGGACCTGGCCGAGGACGACCCGGGGAGATCCTAAAGTGAGTGCATGGGACTGGAGGAGGCAAGTCGAGCCATCAGAGGGCAGCATTTTACATCAGGCCGCATGACGGACTAATTAGTCATGCAGCACTAAATGCGGACTAAGGCCCATATGGCCGGAAAAGACAGATGGATGGGGCCTGTAATGGGACGGGACTGTGATCTCCCCATCTATAAGATCTTCGACTGTCTAACTTTACCCCTCCACTCTGAATGACTATCTTTGCACTTAAATTTGTACACCTGTCACTTTATGTCATCCTAGACTCTTTCGGACTTGTTTATGCCTCCTGGGTTTGGACCACCTTTGGGGCTCTTGTTATGTACTCTAGGTGTGATCTCCTTTGCCTGCGAGAGTCTCCCCTCTCGCAGGCCTGGCCCACTTGTTTAACACGGGCCCACCTCGATGATGGACTGATTGTTCCTGAGAGGTGGGCGAAGCGCAAATTGAGCGGGTTTTTGGGAAATGTTTTAATTCGGCTTTTAGGGGGTTCCAGGGAGGAGGGGAGGAATGGTCCAGGGGGGGGGGACGGCAAATGAATGGGCCGGCCGGCGGAAGTAGGGTAATGGAGGAAGGAGAAGGGGGGTCGTTTCCACGGAGGCTTTACCCATCGATTCGGTCTTAGGGAGGGGCAGGGGCGGTAGGAGGCGGCATGGACATCATCGGTTGGAAGACCGTGGCCACTGGATTCAGGCGGTCACGTGCCCCAACTCTCCGCGCTCCCATCGCAGACTAGGAGGGCAGGAATCACAGACCCGGGGAGCTAGGCTGATGTTATGCAATGCCAGGTCCGTGGTTCAGAAAGCCCCCCTCATTCATGACCTTGTGTCAGAGGGGGACCCGGACCTGGTGGGTATAACGGAAACCTGGTTGGGCCACGAGGGGGGTTTACCCCTCGTGGAAATGTGCCCACCAGGTTACCTTTCATCAGCCTAGGGCCTTTCATCAGCCTAGGGCCCTAGGGAGGGGTGGGGGGTGGCGATTATGGTTAAGGAAGGTCTGGAGCCAAAGGAGACCACAATCCCTCAGACGACTGGGTGTAAATCTCTCTGCGTGAGATGGGGCCTAGGGAGGCAATTGGGCGTGTTAGTTGTGTACCTGGCTCCTCGCTATGCAACAACAGCCCTGCCCGAGCTCCTAGAGGTGATAGCCGAGGCGGCAGTTGAGACCCCCAGACTGGTAGTCATGGGGGACTTTAACTTGCCGTCAGCGGGCGAAGCCTCCGGAGCAGCTTGGGAGTTCATGGCCTCCATGACGGCCATGGACCTGACCCAGGTAGTTTTAGGACCTACTCACGAGGGTGGAAACACCCTGGATCTAATCTTCATCTCGGGATGGTGGAGTTGTGATCTGGGAATAGGGGATTTAGTCATCACTCCCTTGTCATGGACAGATCACGCTCTTCTCTGGCTGGACTTTCCAATCGCCTCACCTCACCGCGGGGAGGCGGAGCCGGATACTCCTAGATGGTTCCGCCCCAGGCTCCTAATGGACCCGGAAAGGTTCCAGAGGGAGCTTGGGCCAATTCCTGTGACCCTGCCTCGCGACTGGACTGAGTACCTAGTGGCCGCATGGTTAAGTGCGGCTGCGGGGGCCTTGGACCAAGTCGTGCCCTTGCGGCCTCTCTTGCGGCGACGAATCACCCAGGCTCCTTGGTTTACTGAGGAGCTGCGGGAGATGAAGTGCCACAAGAGACGCCCAGAGAGTAGATGGAGATCCTCTCACTCCGAAGTCGACCGAACACTAGTGAAAACCCATATTAGGGCTTACTTAGTGGCGATAAGGGTGGCCAAACGTGAGTATTGTGCCACCCTTATTGCATCCGCAGATAACTGTCCTGCCGCCCTGTTTGGGGTGACCCGCTCCCTCCTTCACCAGAGGCCGCGGGAAGCAAGGGCGAGCAGAGGAATTTGGGATTTATCTGCAGGATAAAATCACTCGGATTCGGAATGAGCTACCCTCCATCGACAGTGGTCCTGTGGGATTGTCCGAGACTGGTCTTGAGGTTCCTTCTGGGAGGAGTTTGACTTTGTTACCACCGAGGATATGGACAGGTTGTCAAGGAGACTAAGGGCGACCACATGTTTATTGGACCCATGTCCCTCCTGGCCTGTACTGGCATCCTGGGAAACGACACGAGGCTGGCTCCAGGACATTGTCAACAAATCTTTGAGTGAGGGGTCCTTGCCTGCCGTCTTGAAAGAGGTGGTAGTGAGGCCCCTCCTCAAGAAGCCGTCCCTGGACCCAGCATTGTTGGAGAACTATCGTCCGGTCTCCAACCTTCACTTTTTGGTGAAGGTTGTTGAGAGTGTGGTGGCCCAACAGTTTCCGCGACACCTGGAGGAAATTGATTATCTAGACCCGCACCAGTCCGGCTTCCGACCCGGTCACAGCACCGAGACGGCATTGGTCGCGTTGGTGGATGATCTCTGGAGGGCGCAGGATAGAGGTTGTTCCTCTATCCTAGTCCTGTTAGACCTCTCAGCGGCTTTTGATACCATCGACCATGGTATCCTATTGCACCGACTGGTGGGTTGGGGCTGGGAGGCACCGTTTTGCGGTGGTTCTCGTCCTACCTCTCTGGTCGGTCGCAATATGTGCTGACAGGAGGGCAGAGGTTGACCTCGAGACCCCTCTTATGCGGGTTTCCTCAGGGGTCGGTCCTCTCGCCCCTCCTGTTTAACACATATATGAAGCCGCTGGGCGAGATCATCCGTGGTTTTGGGGTGGAGTACAATCTGTACGCTGACGACACCCAGCTGTACATATCCACCCCAGACCACCCCAACGATGCCGCCGAAGTGCTGTCCTGGTGTTTGGAGGCTGTACGGATCTGGATGGGTAGTAACAAACTCAAGCTCAACCCTTCCAAGACTGAGTGGCTGTGGTTTCCAGCACCCCGGTTCACCCAGATTACTCCAACTCTGGCCATTGGGGGCAAAACACTGGCCCCCGTGGAGAGGGCGCGCAATTTGGGTGTCCTCCTGGATTCCCGGCTGTCCATGGAGGACCATGTGGCGGCCGTGGCCAGGGGGGCGTTTCATCAGGTACGCCTGATGCACCAATTGCGCCCCTTACTGGACCGGGCTGCACTTCGCACAGTCACTCAAGCTCTCGTGATGTCCCGACTCGACTACTGTAATGCTCTCTACATGGGGCTTCCCTTGAGGTGCACTCGAAAGCTACAGTTAGTCCAGAATGCAGCCGCACGGGTGATTACGGGAGCCACTAGATGCTCCCACATAACACCGATCCTGCACGAGCTGCACTGGCTTCCTGTGGCCTTTCGGGTGCGCTTCAAGGTTTTGACGACCATCTTTAAAGCGCTCCATGGCTCGTGGCCTAGTTATATGCGAGACCGCCTCCTGCCCCATACATCCCTTCAGCCGATCCGCTCCCACAGAGAGGGCCTTCTCAGGGTGCCATCGGCCAGGCAATGCCGTCTGGCGACACCAAGGGGAAGGGCCTTCTCTGTGGCGGGCCCTGCCCTTTGGAATGACCTAGCCCCTGAATTGCGTACCATCACCAACCTCCGCCTCTTCCGCCAGTCTAAAGACACATCTTTTTCAGCAAGCCAGCCTAGCCTAACCTCCCGTGGGGACTATTTTTAGAGAGTTTTAAATTGGGGATTTTAAAATTGGTTTTAGCATAGGACTAGAATAATTTAATATGTTTTTAAATTATGTATTTATTCTTTTGTATGTTTTTAAATTCCTGTGCGCCACCCTGGGTCCTCTGTGGAGAAGGGCGGGATATAAATATGATTAAAATAAAATAAATAAAATAAAATAAATCAGGTAAGCCTGATAAAAAGCCCCCCTGGCTACAGCTGTCAAATGGTCATCCAAAGACAGCCGAGAGTCCAGGAGGACGCCCAAGTTGAGGGCTCTCTCTGCGGGGGCTAAAGACTCGCCCCCAATAGCCAGAGATGGAATCAGCTGGCTATGTCGCGAGGCCGGGAACCACAACCACTCGGTCTTGGACGGGTTGAGTCGAAGCCTGTTTTTCCCCATCCAGACTCGGACGGCCTCCAGGCACCGGGACATCACTTCAACAGCATCGTTGGGGTGGTTAGGGGTAGAGATGTGCAGCTGGGTGTCATCAGTGTACTGGTGGAATTCTACCCCAAAACCACGGATGACCTCGCCCAGCGGCTTCATATAAATGTTGAACAGGAGGGGCGAGAGGACTGACCCCTGAGGCACCCCACACATAAGGGGTCTCGACGTCGACCTCTTCCCTCCTGCCAACACGAATTGCGACCGGTCGGAGAGGTAGGAGGAGAACCACCGTAAGACGGTGCCTCCCAACCCCAACCCCCCTTCCGGTGCAATAGGATACCATGCTCGATGGTATTGAAAGCCGCTGAGAGATCTAATAGGACCAGGATAGAGGAGCAGCCTCTATCCTGAGCCCTCCAGAGATCATCAACCAACGCAACCAATGCCGTCTCCGTGCTGTACCCAGGCCGGAAGCCGGACTGGTGCGAGTCTAGATAGACGGTTTCCTCCAGGTGTCGTGGAAACTGTCGTGCCATCACACTCTCAACAACCTTCGCAAGGAAGCGAAGGTTGGAGACCGGACGATAGTTAGCTAATACAGCTGGGTCCAGGGAGGCCTTCTTGAGGAGGGGTCTCACCACTGCCTCTTTCAAGACAGTCAGTAAGAACCCCTTACTCAGAGAAGCGCTAACAATTCCCTGGAGCCAGCCTCGTATAACCTCCCAGGAGGCCAGTACAAGCCAGGAGGGACACGGGTCCAATAAACATGTGGTGGCATTCAGCCATCCCAGCATCCTGTCCATGTCATCAGGGGTCACAGGATCAAACTCAGCCCAACGGTCTCAAGACCTGCCCCCACCTTCCCGTCTGGACTAACCCAGTCGGAGGCCAGCTCGCCCTGGATCTGAATGATTTTATCATGCAGATAACATCCAAATTCTTCTGCATGACCCTGTAAAGGAGCTTCCCGTGGCCTCTGGTGGAGGAGGGAGTGGGTTACCCTAAACAGGGCGGCAGGGCGGTTATCTGCAGATGTGATAAGAGCGGCGAGATGATCCCGTTTTGCCGCTCTTATCGCCACAAGGTAGGTCCGCAATTGAGACCTTACCCGTGTCCGGTCAGATTCGGCGCGAGTGGACCTCCAAATGCTCTCTAGGCATCTCTTTCGGCGTTTCATCTCCCTCAGCTCCTCGGAAAACCAGGGGGCTAAGGTCAAGTGTCGCCAAGTGAGAGGCAAGGGGGCGACTCGGTCCAGGGCCCCCATGGCCACATTATTCAAAGCAGCCACTAAGACCTCAGTCGAGTCGGGGGTCAGGGTCTCAGGTATTGGTCCAAGCTCCGTCTGAAACCTCTCTGGTTCCATCAGGCGCCTGGGGCGGAACCATTCGTAAGATCATGGAATGTGCAGAAATGAGTAGATTAACATTTGAAATTAGAGAGCAGGAGAATGAACAATTTTATGAAATATGGAATATGTTTTACCAATGGTTGGGAAAAAGAAAAACTTAAGCATTATATATTGAATAACTATAGAAAAAGACTGATACGATAAATAATAATGCTACTACATGGAAAATAAGGTGATATATATAATGAAAGGATAAGTGACAATTATGTTTGTAATCTTAAGTACTGATGCACAAAATGCTTCCCTGAACAGAAAGTAACATCCAGTTATCTAACAAGTGAAAATGAAAGTTTTTGCTAAATGTGGATTCGCGGTTGATACTTTGTATCTGAATCTTGCTACAGCAGAAATGGACTTTCACTAATTCTTCTCAAACGCCAAAGAGGCGGAAAAATGGCGCTTCTTTGTTCCCAGTAAGAAACTTTTTTGTTTACTTTTCAAACGTTCCTTCATTTTTACAGCACTGCAAAACTTATACACATGCCATCTCAGTGACTCTCGGGATTTCTCCTATTGTGTGCCTTCTTTTTTTCACTGGACTTGATTGTAAATTTTTTCTCTCTGGACTTTATGGAATTTAAATTTTGAACTTAGACAAGACTTTTCCCTTTTCTTCGATCTCACGGACTGCCAGCTCTTCAGACGCCATCTTAATTACAAGAACATAAAACTTTTACCATGGCATCAAAAAAGCCTCCATATGGAAAAACTCTTTCTGCTCCAGCCTCATTAAGAGCCAGCCCGGACACACAGCAGCCTAAGATTAGTGCAATGTTGCAAAAAGAAACACCGGGAAAGGCTTCTCAACAATCAACAATAGAGAAAACTCTACAAGATATATTGAAAGAAATAAAAGAAATTCGGAAAGATATGATGAGTTCAAGATTGGAACTTTTGGAGACACAGAGAACATTAATGGTAAATAAAGAAAAAATTGATGGTCTGGAGGTTGGGGCAGTTGAGATGAGGGGGGAGATAAGAGATTCTAAAAAAGAAATAGTAGAACTTGCTGGTCATATGTCTAGAATGGATTTTGAAAGAATGTCTTTTTTTTAAGGTTCCAAAATGTTCCTGAATTACCTTCAGAGAATTTAAAAGATTTAATGTCTACAATTTTAGCAGATTATACTAAAAAGAGTAAGGAATATATTTGGGGGGACATTGACCTGATTTACAGAATTAATTCAGCATATGCCAGAATAAATGACGTACCCAGAGAGATACATATCAAATTTGTAAGAAGATCAACAAGCGATGAGATTCTGAGAGCACAGAGTGATGGCGCTCTGATATATATGCAGAATGAGATTGCTATTTTGAAACAGATCCCAAAAAAGATTCGAGAGATTTGGAGGAAGTATTCCACCTTATCCAAAAAATTATATAAAAAGGGGGTGTGGTTCAAATGGTTAATGCCTGAAGGAATGTTGGTGTTCTGGGAGGGGGGGAGAGTAAGAATTAAAACAATTGAAGAGGCGGAAGCCTTTCTTAAAAAGCACTCCTCAACCCTGGAGGACGAAAGTAGGGGAACGGGAGGGGCCATGGCTCCGCTCACTGGCAGGAAGGAAGAAGAAGACACAATAGCTAAAAGACTCAGATCACAAAAATGATTTTCTTTTACATAGTGTAATCCTTACGGATGTCAATAGAAACAAATGATTGAATGCATGTAATTTATGATATGATATGTATTCCGTTCCACCTTATGCCGAAGAAAAAACCTTACTCTTTGTATGGAACCCCGGAGGCGACCACCACCTCCGACATGGAAGCCCTAAAATATCTTTCCTATATCCTACATACCCTTTTCCTATATATCTTTCCTATATCCTACATACCCTTTTCCCTGTTATAAAATTTGTAAAAACCAATAAAAATTGTTATTAAAAAAAAATGCTTCCCTGAACAACATGTTGTACAAAGCACAAGATGAACAATGTTTTTTATTTGTTTTTATGTTAAAAAATAAAAAGTTTTTACAAAAAAAGGGCCACCACACTCTTTACTTAACATTGCTAAATATTATACTAATGTCCATATCTAACTCCTAAAAAGTCCTATACAGTGGTACCTCCGTTCACGAACGTCTCTGTTCACGACCAATTCGGTTTACGAACAGAAATTTTCCAAAAAATGTGCTCCGGTTCACGAACACCGTTTCGGTTCACGAACGGAAAAGTTCGTAAAAAAATGCTCCGCTTCACGAACTCCGTCTCGCTTCACGAACTCCGCCTCGCTTCACGAACTACGCCTCGCTTCACGAACAGAAAAGTTCGTAAAAATGCTCGGATTCACGAACCCCGTTTCGCTTCACGAACCGGAGCCGCGGACGACCAAAAAACAAGGTCAGAACGGATTAACCTGATTTACATTGAACCCTATGGGAAACTGTGCCTCTGTTCACGACCATTTCGGTTCGCGAACAGAGTCAGTTCAAGAATCAGGACCAAAAAACAAGGTCAGAACGGATTAACCGGATTTACATTGAACCCTATGGGAAATTGTGCCTCGCTTCACGACCAATTCGGATCGCGAACAGAGTCAGTTCACGAATTAAGTTCGTGAACCGAGGTACCACTGTAAATAGGTTTTTTTTTCACCTGAGCTACAACTAAATCGTTAACCACCATTTAGACATCTTGAAGTTAGTTGGCTTCTGTTGCTATGCAGTCAATATAATAATACAAAAGCAGAGTTGAAAGGGTCCTTCAAGGTCTTCTAGTTCAACCCCATGCCTAGGCAAGAAACCCTATACCATTTCAGACAAATGGCTATCCAACATCTTCTTAAAGACTTCCAGTGTTGGGGCATTCACAACTTCTGGAGGCAACTTGTTCCACTGATTAATTGTTCTGTCAGGAAATTTCTCCTCAGTTCTAAGTTGCTTCTCTCCTTGATTAGTTTCCACCCATTGCTTCTTGTTCTGGCCTCGGGTGCCTTGGAGAATAGTTGACTCTCTCTTCTTTGTGGCAACCACTGAGATATTGGAAGACTGCTATCATGTCTCCCGTAGTCCTTCTTTTTATTAAACTAGACATACCCAGTTCCTGCAACCGTTCTTCATATGTTTTAGCCTACGATCCCCTAATCATCTTTGTTGCTCTTCTCTGCACTCTTTCTAGAGTCTCCACATCTTTTCTACATCATGGTGACCAAAACTAAATGCCGTATTCCAAGTGTGGCCTTACCAAGGCATTATAAAGTGATATTAACACTTCCCATGATCTTGATTCAATCCCTCTATTTATGCAGCCTAGAACTGTGTTGGCTTTTTTGGCAGCTGCTGCACACTGCTGGCTCATATTTAAATGGTTGTCCACTAGGACTACAAGACCCTTTCCAGAGTTACTACTATTGAGCAAGGTACCACCTATACTGTACCTGTGCATTTCATTTTTGTTGCCTAAATGTAGAACCTTACTCTTTTCATCATTGAATTTCATTTTATTAGATAGTGCCCAATGTTCAAGTTTGTCAAGATCCTTCTGTACCTTAAGCCTATCTTCCGGAGTGTTG
The DNA here is from genome assembly GCA_039707465.1 of Rhabdophis nuchalis. Taxonomy (NCBI): domain Eukaryota; kingdom Metazoa; phylum Chordata; class Lepidosauria; order Squamata; family Natricidae; genus Rhabdophis; species Rhabdophis nuchalis. The sequence goes on from CM077647.1 coordinate 76,864,065, forward strand.
GCTATTTCTGCCAGGTTGGTGTCATCTGCAAATTTAATGAGTTCCCCATTTATTCCCTCATCCAAATCATTGATGAAGGTGTTGAAGAGTACTGGGCCTAAAACAGAGCCTTGTAGTACTTCACTGCATACCATATTTTTTGGAGTATAAGACACACCCAGGTTTTGAAGAGGCACATTTTTAAAACTGTAGGTAGGTAGATAGAGGGATAGAGAGGGGGAGAAAGAGAGAGAAATACAGTAGGGAGGGAGGGAGAGAGAGTAGGTAGGTAGGTAAGTAGAGGGGGGGAGAAATTCAGTAGGTAGGTAGGGAGATAGAGAGTGTAGTTGGGTAGGTAGGTAGATAAAGGGATAGGGAGAGAGAGAGAAAGAAATACAGTAGGTAGGTAAGTAGGGAGAGATAGTGTGTGTAGATAGATAAGTAGGTAGAGGGATAGAGAGAAATAGAGAGAGAGAGAGAGAAATATAGTAGATAGGTAGATGTAGAGAGTAGGTAGATAGGTAGATAGAGGGGAGAGAGAGAGAAATACAGTAGGTAGGTGGGGAGAGAGAGAATGTAGATAGGTAAATAGGTAGAGGGATAGAGAGAGAAATAGAGATAGAGAAATAGAGAGAGACAGAAATACAGTAGATAGGTAGGGGGAGAGAGAGGGTAGGTAGGTAGGTAGATGTTTCCAGGTATATTTACCCATGTGGTGGAGAAGGAAATCACTGGCCACCTTTGGAACAAATCTTTGTTTCTGCAGGCACAGTACTTGACCAACATAATTCTCATCAATCACTCTAAGTAAACAGCTTTCCGAAAGGGAAAAAAACTCTCTTTTTACACAGTGCAAACCTCCCCCAAACAGCATGTTTTTTGCGAAAATTGGCCTGTTTTTTTCAAATAAAAGGCATGAACAGACTTGGGGGGGCTTACAGAGTGCTCCTGGGGGGGGGGCAAAATGAGGAAAAACGGCCCTTTTTATGAAAACGGGCCATTTTTGGTCAAAAAATAGCATGCATGACCTTATGGAGGCTTATAGAGTGCTGCTGGGGGCTGGGGGGGCAAAAACATACTGTTTTTTGCTCATTTCTGCCCTCTCCAGCCCCCAGGTGCTCTCTGGAAGCTTCCATAAGGGTATGCGTGCAGCCATTTTGGTGAAGGGGCGGGGTTTCAGGAGGTAAAAAATGCTGTATTTGATGTATAAGACGCACCCAGATTTTCAGCCTCTTTTTAGAGGAAAAAAGGTGCATCTTATACCCCGAAAAATACGGTACTTACCTCCATGTAGATGCAGTTCCATTGAGGACTACATTTTGAGTGTGGTTGGTCAGCCAGTTATGAATCCATCTGGTGGTGATGCTGTCTAACCCACATTTTTCTACTTTATCTAGTAATAGGTTATGGTCTACTTTATCAAATGCCTTGCTGAAGTCCAAGTAAATTATATCAACAGCATTCCTCTGGTCCACTCATTTTTTCACTTTGTCGAAGAATGCAATAAGATTAGTCTGGCATAATAATAATAATAATAATAATAATAATAATAATAATAATAATAATAATAATAATAATAATAATAATAATAATAATAATAATAATAATAATAATAATAATAATAATTTTTACTTATAAACCGCTCTCTCTCCCCGAAGGGACTCGAGGCGGTGCACAGGGAATTTAAAAATACATATATAAAACCACAAGCATAATACAATATTAAAATAAATTAAACTAAAACCCTGCGCTAACATCCCAAACTAAAACTAAACCCTTAAAAATCCTAAAACCAGTTCAATTACCCCAGGCTCGCCAAGCAGAAGAAATGTGTTTTTAATTTTTGACGGAAGGAGCGGAGGTCCGTAGTTGTTCTAATTTCGGGGGAAGGTCGTTCCAGAGGGTCGGGCCGCTGGCATAGCCTAGTGGACGGCACCCGGAAAAGTCCCTCTCTGTGGGAGTGAATCGGCCGCAGGGATGTATGGGGCAGGATGTGATCCTGCAGATAGCTAGGTCCCGTGCCATGGAGCGCTTTGAAGATGATGACCAACACCTTGAAGCGCACCCGAAAGACGACAGGCAGCCAATGCAGCTCGCGCAGCAGTGGTGTTACATGGGAGAACCTGTTCCCATAACTGCCCGCGCGGCTGCATTCTAAACAAGCTGCAGTCTTCGGGTGCACCTCAAGGGGAGCCCCATGTAGAGAGCGTTACAGTAGTCACGAGTGCATGAGTGACTGTGCAAAGGGCACCCCGGTCCAATAGGGGACGCAACTGGCGGACCAGGCGGAGCTGGTAAAACGCCCTCCTGGCTACGGCCGTCACTTGATCTTCCATGGACAGCCATGCATCAAAGAGGACGCCCAAATTGCGTGCCCCATCCACAGGGGTTAGATGTTCATCCCCTATGGCCAGTGATGGAGTCAACTGGTTGTACCGGGCTGCCGGGAATCACAGCCACTCGGTCTTGGACGGATTGAGTCTGAGTCTGTTCCTTCCCATCCAGGCCCACACGGCTTCCAGGCACTGGCACATCACCTCTATGGCATCGTTGGGGTGGTTTGGGGTAGATATATACAGCTGCGTGTTGTCAGCGTAGAAGTGGTATTCTACCCCGAAACCACGGATGATCTCGCCCAGCGGCTTCATATATGTGTTGAACAGGAGTGGCGAGACCGATTGAGGCACCCCACAAGTGAGGGGTCTCGAGGTCGACTTCTGCCCTCCTGCCAACACAAATTGCGATCGACTGGAGAGGTAGGAGGAGGACCACCGTAACACGGTGCCCCTCACCCCCAACCCCTCCAGCCGATGCAATAGGATACCATGGTCGTTGGTATCAAAAGCCGCTGAGAGGTCTAATAGGACCAGGATGGAGGAACAACCCCCATCTCTGGCCCTCCAGAGATCATCCACCAACGCGACCAATGCCGTCTCGGTGCTGTGCCCGGGCCGGAAGCCGGACTGACGCGGGTCTAGATAATCAATTTCCTCCAGATGACGGGGGAACTATTGTGCCACCACACTCTCTACAACCTTCGCCAAAAAGTGAAGGTTGGAGACCGGACGGTAATTTATCAACAATGCTGGGTCCAGAGAGGGCTTCTTGAGGAGGGGTCTCACCACCGCCTCTTTCAAGATGGTAGGCAAGAACCCCTCACCCAAGCAAACATTCACTACCTCCTGGAGCCAGCCCCGTGTAACTTCCCAGGATGCCAGTACAAGCCAGGAGGGACACGGGTCCAATAAACATGTGGTAGCTCGCAGTCGCCCACGTAACCTGTCCATATCTTTGGAAGTAATAAACTCTTCCCACAAAACTATCTCAAGATCTGCCTCGGGGCATCCCGCTGGACCACTTTCGATGGAGGCCAACTCGCTCTGAATTTGAGCGATTTTATCCTGCAGATATTCCCAAATTCCTCTGCTCTACCCTGCAAAAGGGCTTCCCCCGTCCTCTGTTGAAGGAGGGAGCAGGTCACCCTAAACAGGGCGGCAGGGCAGTTATCTGCGGATGCGATGAGAGTGGCACAATGATGATGTTTGGCCACTCTCAGCGCCACAAGGTAAGTCTGTAAATGGGCTCTCACCTGTGTTTGGTCAGATTCAGACCGTGTGGATCTCCATCTCCTCTCTAGGCGTCTCTTATGGTGTTTCATCACCCTCAGCTCCTCGGTAAACCAAGGAGCCTGGGTGGCTCGTCGCCACAGGAGAGGCCGCAAGGGCACGACCCGGTCCAAGGCCCCTGTGGCCACGGTATTCCACGCGGCCACCAGGTCCTCTGTCAGGGCCCGGGTCAAGGACACAGGTAGTAGCCCAAGCACCGTCTGGAACCTATCCGGGTCCATCACGTGCCTGGGGCGGAACCATATAGGCGAGTCCGGTTCCGCCTCCCCGCGGTGGGGCGTAGCGATTGGAAAGTCGAGCCGGAGAAGTGAGTGGTCTGACCATGACCGGGGTATGATGGCTACGTCCCCTATACCCAGATCACTCTTCCACTGACCAGAGACAAAAATTAAGTCCAGCGTGTGTCCTCCCTTGTGCGTGGGGCCCCGAATTACTTGGGTCAGGTCCATGGCCGTCATGGAGGCCATGAACTCCCGAGCTGCCTCGGATGATTCGCCCACTGATGGCAGGTTGAAGTCCCCCATGACAACCAGTCTGGGGGTCTCAACTGCCATCTCAGCGATCACCTCAAGGAGCTCAGGCAAGGCTGCTGTTACATAGCGGGGAGCCAGGTATACAATCAACACGCCCAACTGCCTTCCTAGGCCCCACTTCACACAGAGGGACTCACAGCCCGTGGTCTGTGGTACAGTGGTCTGTCTCGGCTCGAGACTTTCCCTAACAATAACCGCTACCCCTCTACCCCTGCCTAGGGCCCGTGGCTGATGAAACGCGCGGTAACCTGGTGGGCACATTTCTACGAGGGGAAGTCCTCCCTCGTGGCCCAGCCAGGTCTCCGCAATTCCCACCAGGTCCGGCTCCCCCTCCGACACAAGGTCGTGGATGAGGGGGGCTTTGTTGACCACGGACCTGGCATTGCAAAACATCAGCCTCGGGCCCTGGCTGTGTAATCCCTGACCACCTAGCCTGCGGGGGTTGTGGCACCTGACCGTTTGCAACCATCGGCCTTGTGCCCCCAATCGGGAAGGAAAAACCTGTCTCCCATCGCACCTACCCCTTCCTACGACCGTCTTGATAGATAGACCCTCAATGGAAACGGCTTGTGTATCCCCCCTCTTAATGGACCCTTCCGCTTCCTTCCTCGCTCTGCTGACTCCACCCATTTTATTCTCATCTCTCTTAACCTGTCTACACCCTCCCTCCTCCCTGGTACCCCCTAAAATACGTAACATATATTTCACTAAAAAAAACCTAAGACCACGCTTCGCCCATGATTTATTTTTGACAAACCCATGTTGGCTTTTGGCTATTTGTTTACTTCTAGGTGTTCACTAATTTGTTGCTTGATTATCTTTTCCAGAATCTTCCCTGGTGGTTTTTTTTTTTTTAAGTATTTTATTGGTTTTCAAAAATTTTACAGGGGAAAAGGTATAGGGTAAAGGTAACATTTTGGTAGCTTCCCTGTCATTGGTGTTGACCCTCCCAAAACTTCATAAATTTATAATGTTAAAAGTAAAAGATAAACATATAAAAAGATTACATTGTATAGTCTATATATTCAATCATCTTTTTTTGGCCATTTTATCTTGTATCAACAATTACAATAGAATTTCAAATAAAATTATTTTTGCGATCTAAGTCTTTTTGTAATTGACTCCTCTTCCCTGTTCCCGGGCGGGGCCTTCGCTCCCTCCGTTTCCCCCGTCTTCGCCTCTCAGCTGGGGACAATGTTTTTTGATAAAAGCCTCAGCCTCACTTAATGTTTTGATTCTTACTTTACCTCCCTCCCAGAAGATCAGCATTCCCTCTGGCAATAACCACTTGAACCATATTCCCTTTTTATATAATTTCTTAGCTAGGAAGGAATACTTCCTCCTTATTTCTCTAATTATTTTTCGGAATCTGTTTCAAAATGATTATTTCTTTATCCTGGTATTTTAAAGTTCCATCCCGTTGAGCCCTCAATATCTCATCCCTTGTGGATCTTCTAAGAAATTTAACATGGACTTCTCTTGGTACATTATTTATCCTGGCATAAGTTGAATTAATTCTATAAACCAGGTACATATCCCACCAGAGTTGATCTTTCTGTCTTTTAAGGTATTCTGCTAATATTGTAATAAGATCTTTAAGATCTTCATTTTTTCACTCTGGTGTATTCTGGAACCTGAGAAAAAAAGATATTCTTTCAAATTCAATTTTGGTTATGTTTGCTCCTAATTCTAAACCCTCACTCCAAATCCCTTCCACCTTTTCCCCTATCTCAGCAGCACCCCTCTCTAGCTTCTCAATTTTTTGTTTATTTTTCATTGTGTTTCGTTGCGCTTCCCTAAGCTCTAATGTTAATTCTGACATTTCTTTCCGCATTTCATTCATATTTTCATTAATGCTATTCATATTTTTCATTACTTCCCGAAACATTTGTACAACCAACGGGTCCTTTGAGCCTTCTCCAGCGGATTCTTTCTGTAAAAATGCAGGGATTTTCAACTGTGCAGTTGGGCTGGAGACAGCAGAGGATGTGGCAGAAGCTGATTTTCCCGTTGGTGGCTTTCTATAAGCCATTGTGTCAGTCCTAGTTTCTTAATTGACAAAGAAATGGTGCCGGAGAAACGGACGACCGAGACAGTCCGAGGTATCAGAGAGTCCGAGTGAGAGTTCAGTCTTAATAGTCTTAAAAATTCACTTTAAAAGAAGGAATTCCTACAGTCCAAAACCAGGTGTCCACATATTGGGAGAGACTTGGGAGCCTCTGGGAAGAATGTTTGAAGTAAAAAGTTTATAATCCTTCTTTGGTAATTTTGGAGGGAAAAAGCTTCACCACTGTAGAGGAGTTATAAGTGGAGAACAAAGAGAAGCCATCTTGCCCCGCCTTCTGACAGGAAGAAAAATGAAAGTTTCCATTTACTTTCTTTTTTTTAAAAAAAAGAGCTCCGTGAAAGACTGCTGCAAATGCGATACGATACAATTCTTTCCCATAGTTTGTTCAAATAGCAAGTTAATCCTTCCTCTCTCCATTTCAAAGGAGAGGGATCGCTTAATAGCCGCTTTGTCCGAGGGGGGGGGGTTTGAAAACTCCCCCCTCCAATCTCCATTCTAAGTTGATTGAATTAGCACTTACAGTGATTGATCGCTTATCCTTCATCTGCAATTCAAAAGATTAGGGAGCGTCTTTCACCTCCGGCATTTCCGCTACTCTTCTTATTCTGCTGATAGCTCCCGAGTTCCATCCGGGGAAGAGGCAACCCTCCCTTTTTGCTCCCCAGCTCCTAGACCGAGGCTGGGGGGATCCCACCAGCCACCGCCAGGCTGGGGGCTCCCAGTGAGCAGCTCCTACGGCAGAGGCCCCTTTCCAGGGTCTTTCGTGCTTCCGAAGAAGCCCACTGGTACAGCAAGCGGCAGATGAAGCACAAAGCACGTCCGACGCCTTCAGAAACCAGAAGCAAAGTCAATATTCCCTGGTGTTGAGGTCAGGCTGATAGGTCTATAGTTTCCTGGATCTATTTTTTTTCCTTTTTTGAAGATAGGAACCACATCAGCTCTTTTCCAGTCCTCTGGCAGTTTTCCAGTGCTCCAGGATCTCTCAAAGATATAGTTCAGTGGTTCTGAGATCTCGTCTGCCATTTCCTTCAGAACCCTGGGTGTAATCCATCCAGTCCTGGTGATTTGAACTCATCTAAGGTAGACAGGTGCTCGCTTACCATTTTCTTCCCTATTTCAACTTGTGTTCCTAATCTGATTTCTGTGGTGCTGTTTTTGGTTGGTTGGACTGCTTTTTTCCTTTGTGTAAAGACAGATGCAAAAAATGAGTTAAATAGTTCTGTTTTCTCTCTGTTGCTTGTCACCTTCTTGCCATTTTCTCCCAGCAATGGACCAATTGGTTCCTTAACTTTTTTCTTGTTATTTTTTTTTTGTTATTTTTTACTTTTGTGTCAAGCCTTTCTTCATTGTGAGCCTTAGCTTTCCTCACTTCATCTTTACAGGCTCGGGCTATTTGCTTAGTTATGTCTTCCTCTTTCCACTTTTAATATTTATCCTTTTTGTCTTTCAATTTGTCAGAGAGTTCTTTATGCAGCTGTGCCGGTTTCTTTTGGGAGCTGTTATTTTTCTTCTTCGTTGGTATTGTGCTAGACTGGGCTTTTATAATCTCATTTTTCAAAATTTCCCAAGCTTCTTGAGTTGTTTTCCCCTTGAGGATTTTCATGCAAGGAATCCTTTCCAAGCTCTCTCTAAGTTTAGCTCTCTTCAAGTCCAATACTCTAGTTTGACTTTGTTCTACTACTTGTGTTTGCATAATGTTGAATTCCAGTATTGCATGATCGCTTGCCCCTAAGGTTCCTGTAGCTTCAATACCTTCTATCATTTCCTCTCTGTTAGTGAGAATTAAGTCCAATATGGCTGACCCCCTTGTTCCCTTCTCTATCTTTGGGGGGGGGAGTTGTCTGCTAGGTTCATTAGGAACCTGTTGGATCTTCCACTTGGTGCAGAGTTTGTTTCCCAGTTGATGTCAGGGTAGTTAAAATCCCCCATTACTATTGTGGTGTGCTTCTTACATATCTTAGTTAGCTGACTAGCAAAAAGTTCATCTACTTCCTCTGCTTGGTTGAGTGGCCTGTAATATAGACCTATGGCAATGTCATCCCCCCCCAACCTTTAATATTGACCCAAATGCATTCAAGGTAGTTCTCATCGTTGTTGTGCTCTTTTTGTGTAGAGATGTAGTTATTTCTTATATATAGTGCAACTCCATATCTTCTTTTATTTGGTCTATTTCTTTTAAATAATTTAAATCCTTCTACCTGTATGTTCCATTTGTGTGTTTGATCCCACCAAGTTTCTGTAATGGCAACAATATCATATCTGCCCTCATTTACTTGAATTTCTAATTCACCCTGTTTATTCCTCATACTCTGGTGCATTGGTGCATTGGAATAGATAAGGAATATGGTTTACCAGTTGATGGCTGTCTATAAACTGTCAACATCTCTGCTGGAATGGAGAAGCTGTCAGACTCCACTTTCAGTTCTTCTGTTGATAGCTTGCTAAAATCCATTCCTTCATTGACAGGCCCCAGGCTCCACTATATTGCATTTTATTCTGACAACTGTTCCACGCCCTTACTTGTGACTTCTCTTTTCTATCCTATATGAGAGTATCTCCTTCCAAAACATATCCAAACTCACATGATACTGCATTTCCCTTTTGTAATTGCAGACCAGGTGTGATTCATAATTTGAAATCCCGGGATAAGAAAAAAAAATAAACTTAGAAAATGCTTAGGAGCGTAAAATACACATATATAAATATACTGTATAGGTAACGGAATATGAATCTGTAAATAAAATTATCAAAGTAACTGGATTCAATTTGGTGACCTTTCTGGTAATCTGAGGTGCCTGTCAACTAAAAAAGGTGAGTATTTTCTTCTTTGGAATGACCATTTATCTGTGTAAAAACAGCAGAATACACAGAGGAATATGGATATAACATGGAAGGATTGTGGTATTTATCATCTAAATGCCTACCTAGTCTGAAAAGAAGGAAAACAAAATTTCAGATTGCTCTGCCCTCATTCTCTTTGCAATAAAAGGAAAAATAGAGACTGTCAGGCTTTCAAGATCCATATATTATATCTTATAGCAATATAGTTATATCAAGTCCTGTAACATCTGTTTACTGAGCTAGTCTACCTCAGAGAGCTGATAAATTTAGCACTATATCGTTGAGATTGGTAACATACCTGCCAAACTCTTCCTTCCCTTTTATCAATCAACTCGTTTGTTCCAAGGATTCCATTGTGAAAGGAGGATTATCCATTATTGCAGAATGTAAATCTCAGACACAATTTATGTAGCCAGTTATTGATTCCAAGACCCCATTTTTAATTTTTTTGCCGTGTCTAATAATTACAAGAGTTTATGCAAAAAACGTTTTACGTATATTATCTCCCAGAATTTTTTTCAAATGTTTCTTCTGGGCTTATAATTCATACTCACGTAAAAGAAGAAAATGCAATTGTTAGTAAATTTGAATACTCGGGATTACATTATGGATATAGGCATTTGAAAGATAATACACTTCTCACAATGACATAAACTATCTGCAAACAGTTGCCTTGGTTCCTCTCAGCAGGGTACTCAGCACCATGACATGCCAATTTTTCAAGACAGCTCTTGGGTTACTTCACCCTATGAGAATTCAAATTCTTTCACAGAATTATGTTAACAATCAAAGGGCTGTGGATAATTTTTTTAGTTGGAAGGATGATACTGATTAATGAGCTTCACTGGGAATGAACATCCTTTGATTCACTTGGTTCTTTGGGTTACACACTACCATATGTTTCCATTCTGCTAGAGGTTTTTTTTCTATTCGCATTACTTGTTCACTTTACTTACATAGAAAACTTCAAGAACCTCACATATTTCCTGCTATGTTGTGATTCTGAAACTCCTTAAACTCCTTCATTTCTTCTTTCAACAAGGAAACAAGCTCTTCCAGCTCTACTGTTAATATTTCAAAACAACAGACTGGCATCCTAAGCTCTACTCTAGGGGCTCAAATTCTGTTAATTAACTCACAAAATTCAAAAAAACAACACAACCTTAAAAACCAGCTCTTGTGAAATCGTGTTAGTTAGTTCCAGTTATACTATTACGGTATAATGTTTGTAATGCAGACAATATACAGCAGAAACTTCTGACAATTTACTTTTCCCTATCTTCTTTTTGCTTTGGTGCTTGATAATTGTTGCCAGCTCTACCTCTCTTATGGAGTAAACTTTGATTTCCTAAAACCATGAGACTGAATATAGAATATACAATAACAGAGTTGGAAGGGACCTTGGAGTCTTCTAGCCGAACGCACAGTTTAGGCAGGAAACCCTATACCATTTCAGACTAATAGTTATCCAATCTCTTCTTAAAAACTTAAAAAGTGTTGGTGCATTCACAACTTATGGAGATAAGTTCATTCACAATTTCTGGAGACAAATCCACTGATTAATTGTTCTACCTGTAGGAAATTTCTCCTTAGTTCTAGGTTGCTTCTTTCCTTGATTAATTTCCACCCATTGCTTCATGTCCTGCCCTCGAGTGCTTTGGAGAATAGCTTGACTTCCTCTTCTTTGTGGCAGCCCCTGAGATATTGGAACACTGCTATCATGTCACCCCTTTTCCTTCTTTTCATTAAACTAGACACACCCAGTTCCTATAGCCATTCTTCATGTTTTAGCCTCCAGTCCCCTAATCTTCTTTGTTGCCACATTGTGGCGACCAAAACTGGATGCAGTATTCCAAGTGTGGCCTTATCAAGGCAATATAAAGTGGTATTAACATTGATTGTGATCTTGATTCTATCCCTCTGTTTATGCATCCTAGAACTGTGTTGGCTTTTTTGGCAGCTGCAGCACACTGCTGACTCATATTTAAATGATTGTCCATTAAGACTCCAAGATCTCTCTTATAGTTACTACTATTGAGTGAGGTACCACAAATACTGTCCCTGTGCTTTGTTTTTCTTGCCTAAATGTAGAACCTTACTTTTTCACCATTGAATTTCATTTTTTTTAGATAATGCCAATATTCAAGTCTGTCGAAGCACTGAGTTATCATCTCATCAAACCATCTTGAAAATAAAACACAATTAAATAAACAATTTCCTTCATGAAGAAATCAAAATCTTCCAAAGAATTTATACGATTTCCCAACTAATCAATGACCAACAGCACCATAAGAAACTTCTGGAACACTGAATGCATCTTTTCATGTGACATTCAACAATGAATTAATAGTGGGGGAAAAGAAGTCAGAAGGCATCAGCTTAAGTCATGTCACAATAAAAGCTCACCTAGCTTGCTGACACATGTTGCAGAGCCACGCATTCTCTTTCTTCTGATAAGAGCTGCAGTTCTTGCAGATGTTGTATTTGCAGTCTTGGCACTGTTTTTTAGTATTGAAGAGAAAAGTAAATGGGGAGCAGCAATGCATGCAACAATGCTCATTAAATCTCTCATGCTTGGAAAGGATGTTGCACTTGTTACCCTCTTCATCAAGCTTCTGTTTCATTTCACTGGAATCCCCAAAGAAAGGAAGAAAATGAAAACATAATTAAAATAACACTGTATTTAAAGGGAAGTGTCACTCTATTGCCAGGACATACTTCAACAAAGTAAAATGACTTTCTCTCCACTAGCTTTTCCCAGAATAAGCTTATGCCTACCTCTCACCTCTTCAATACTAGAAATTTCTTAAATTTCTATTTCTAATTACTTAATAAAAATATAAAAAACCATCAAACCATATTTTTTCCCTTTTTGTCCTCCTTCTTTCCTTATACTTCTTTTCTTATACTCCAAATTCTTTAAAAAAAAGAATTTTATTGGTTTTAAAAGTGTTTACAGGGAAAAAGGTGCAAGGTGAAATGACATTTTGGCATCTTCCCTGCTGTTGGTGATGTCCCTCCCAAAAAACTTCATGAATATACAATTTTTAAAAATAAAGGATAAGCACATAGAAAAATTACATCTTATAATCCATATAATCAATCATTTTTTCCTTTCCATTTTCTCGTATATCAACAGTTGCAATAAGCTTTCAAATAAAATCATTTTTGAGACCTGAGTCTTTTCGCAATTGACTCTTCCCTCCTGTCTCCAGGCGGGACCATCGCTCCCTCTGTTCCCCCATCTTCACCTCCCATTATACTCCAAATTCTTGACAGCATGCCATAGCCCATCTGTGGAGCAACTGTGAGAGAGATTTGTTGGAATGGAGATGTGGGGAACAGAGTCAATGAATATATCAGTTCTGGGAGCAGAGTGTCAAGTATTGGCAAACCCCTCCCCTTCTCCACCACAAAGAATGAGACTAGGGAGTATTGTCCAAGGAGCCGGGGCTCCCCCAGCAGGGGCTGCCATTTCCCCCATGGCTGCAGGGCAAGCCCAGGGAATCCTTGCAGCAGCAGTAGCTTAGGCGGATTGGCGGATTGAAGCGCAAGAACAAAGCCATTTCCATTTGCACTGAAAGTTATTGGATTTTTTCTGGTCTTTTTATCTTCTCTTCCTTTTAATTTACTCTACCTAAGATTTTGAATCTGGGATTACTTTTACAATTTTAAGAATTATTTTTGAAGTTTTATTCCCCCTCTTGATAACAAAGAAAAATTGAAAATTGAAACATTGTTAGGCTACTTTGTTTCATTATATTGCCCCTGGAGTTTGTTGGTGGATACTTATGAGCAGCTATGTTTTCTGATGCACTGAAGAAAGAATAAGCCAACGAACAGGGAGGCACTTAAACCTAACTTTCATTAACTTTCACTATCTTTTGGATTTGCCAATATGACCACACACAGAAGAGGATACCATAGAAAATCAAAAACTTTTGGCTGAAATCTTGAATGTATTAGAACAAAGTAATAAAAGTAATAAAAGAATAGATGACACGTTGGATAAAATTTTATTTACTCTATCAAGTGAAGACCAATTGAAGACTTCAGAAATTAAAGAAATTAAAAAAAGAGGGAAAAGATCAAGATAACGAACTGATTTCAAATGAAGAAAATGATGATGCTAATCGATTAAATGTTGGAGAATCTATAGAGAAGGGGAAAACCCAAAAAGAATCTGAGGGATTTGGACCCCAGCTTGACCGCCAAGGAGAAGAAAAAGGAAAAGAAGAAAAAGGAGAAATCTCACCACGTATACTCCTCCCACTTAAAAACTGTCCTCCTATGTAAGGATAGGAGCTGGTCAGCATTATGATTTGACAATTTTATGGAATAATAAAGTGCAAAAAGAAGCCGATGAAAGACCCGGAAAAGGAAGCAAAAAGAGACGGAGACCTCAAATAACAGAAGAGACAAGTTTAATCTATTATTGGAAAGACACTGGTTGATAAGGAAAATTATTATCCTTTGATGATTAATAATTAGTTAGATTGTGTTTAAAATATCATTGAAGGATTATTAGTTAATTAACAGTTAATAACAATTATAGACACTTGTAACAAGCTTAACCTATAATAAATGTTTTAGTTAATGACATATATTTACTTATCTACAGATGAAAAGTTATGAATATAAGATTGGATATACATAAATTTAAAGTGGTATTAGATATCACTGAAGAATCACAAGAACAAAATTATGAGTCATACAAAGATACTGGTTGATAATGGAAATGGTTATATTTAGATGATTAATAATTAACCAATTAGTTAGGTGGCTATAGAATGTTGTTGAAGAATTATTAATTATGTTAATAACTACTTATAAAACTCAAGATTGTTTCATATTATTATTGAATTTATATTGGTATGTTGGGATTAAATAAGGGATGTTAATAGGTGGTCAGGTCCTAAAGACACTCTTAAAGAAGAAATAGATTGATGTTGAAATATTCGATGAGAACTGTGGGATATTAAGGTACATGATAAATTTTTAAACTTAAAATTTATAAAATGAGATTACCTATGAACATCCAGAGATGCACAGAATTCATGAATACCCGGTTAGCATGTCTTTTAAAGGACACAATTTAGAGTGGCCTTTTTCGTTTTAAATCTATCTTTCCCCCCCCCTTTGTTTGCTTTATAAATAGAATGCCATTACATAGTCATACTTCTATATAAAAGGATGTTAAAATAATTAGTAAGATTAGGGTTGAGATACAAGAATTGTAACAATTGATATAGAAAATAAGTGATAACTACTGAAGAAACGTATAGAAACTTGTGATTAATTGATACTTTCTTAAAAATTTGTAACCTGTAATGGAAGATGGCTTTTTGATGTTTCTTTTTTTTGTGAAGTTTGTATTATCTGTGTTTATGTAAAATAATAAAAAAAATATTATTAAAAAGAAATAAATAAATGTTTGACAGGCAGCCAGAGAAACTGGCCTACTTCCTAAACCAGGCATTGAATCCTGGAGCAGTACGAGGCAATGTATCTGCCCAAAGCTTCCCATGTGAATGCCATTACTTTGAACCTAAAGGATGAGGTGGCAGAGTGGGTGATGTACCTCCATGATAAAGCAGCACCTGAACTGGGGAATGCTGGATGAAATTTGAGCCAGCTTTGGAGATGCTGCCTGGGTCCGCCAAGCAGAATCTGGGAGCATGTCATAAGGCAGGGGAGCCAGCAAATACATTCAGGAGTTCTGCAGCCTTGCTGGACTGGAATGCTTACTGGTCTACCATTTCCAAGATGGACTAAATAAGAAGCTATACAAAAATGGCCTGCCCCAAATTCCAGACAACCTCAGGGCATGGTACCAGCTGATGATCACAGTGCAGCTAGACAGTGCAGCACATGAAGGTCTTCCCCTCTAGCAAGAGGGAGGGAACTCCAACCCCCAGCAACCCCAACCTGGTCTTCTACAAGAGCAACAGTAAGGGGGAGGATGATCTAATGGTAAGTAAACTATTGCCCCTTTGACTGCCTGGGTGGAGATGCTAGTACCTCACTCAGGGGCAAAAGGATCTTTATGGCCCTTGTAGACTCAGGTTGCCATCACTGTTTGGCTAGCCTGTGAATAGTGGAAAAGATGGGACTGAGACTTTAAAAACTGAAGTGAAACTTCCCTCAGTCCACAGGTTGGTGTTGGGGCCGCCAGAGCTAGCAGAGCTTGCAGCAGTCAGACAGTGAGGAGGTGGGGAGGATCATGGGCTATTCCTGGAATGTGGGGAAGGTTCACATGAGGGCTCTGCGTCGAATGCAGAGAGGGGGCCAGAGACATCTGGAAGCTATGTGCTGCCTCCAAAGTCAGCAGAGTTGGACAGCAGCAAAGCAGAGGAAAAGGCTCATACCAAAATATCATCTCATAATTAGACAATGTGGTCAACCAGGTGTGGGGAGAAGGAGAAAGTATTATTTAACAGAGCAAGCATTTGCATGGAAAACCAGAACTTTTTGTTTCTTCTGTACCAACTTGGTATATCCAATAGTTTCACTTTTGTGAATTCAATATCCCACAGTGTTTCTGTCAGATCCATATACATGATACTGCCATTCAATTGGGAGGAAGGGGGCCCTGGAGTCAATTTACTAGCAGTACCTGTAACAACTGAGATTTACAACTGGTTTCCTGTCGCCAGAAGGCTGGAGTTCCCAGCACCTCTGGACGGATGTTTATGATGGCCATGTGGGATATCTTACTTTAATGTCTAACCAGAGATAGCCATGGGAATGTATGTTTATGGGCTATCAGGGCCAATGAGAAAGGAAACATTTTCACACTTGTGTATTGGCTAGAATCTGCATTCTGACAACGGGGAGGGGTCATTATCAGCTTAATCCCATTGCCTAAAGGGATTCAGATGCTGCTTTGCCCTAATGCAGTGCTTCTCAAATAGTGGGGCGGGCCCCCCAGGGGGGGCGCGAGGCTCCGTAAAGGGGGGCGTGTTTGACCTCGGCAAAGGATTTAATTTTTTTAAATTTCTAATGCACTTTAAATCTTTTCTGCTACAGTTAATAAAGCTATTCTTTGTTGTAAATTGATCCACATTTCTTTCTTTTTTTATTCTCTTATACGTTAATAAGGATACAGTGTTATGCAGAGGTGTACTTATAACAATTTTATAGACAAATGATACTATTTACAGTCGCGCGGGGGGTGCGAAATGTTTTCTTCTTCCTGGGGGGAGCATGACAGAAAATAATTGAGAAGCACTGCCCTAATGGTTTCCATTCTGCTTAATTAAAGGCTCCTTTTGAAATAATCTGTTTCAAGAGTCTTTACTTTCTTAAATTAGGAGAAGAGCCATTACAGTTTCTTTGGTTTGGGTTCACTAATTGGACAGTTAACACTGTTTCCTGATGTAAGTTTTTCATTTATTGGGCAATCATAAATGAATGAGATGATGAAGAGATATATGGGAAGATATTATAGGGAAATTAGATACCTCCTCCAATGTGCCGTGTGTGTGTGTGTGAGAGAGAGAGAGAGAGGTGGGTTGCTACAGGTTTGTCCCAGTTCGCCCGAATAGTTAGTAAAAATCTGGTGCACCTTTCCAAACTGTAGCAATGGCAGCTGGCCATGTCCCCTAACCGGTACAGTCCCCTGGGCTGTCCTTGCTCACTCCCTCGTATGTCTGGTTGCTGCTTTCTCACTCTGTCGCCCTGCCCATCCGCACCATGCTTGCCCTGCCTACCTACCCAGTCGCCACTCACTGACTCACTGGCCACCGATCGCCCTGCCTCTGAGAGCCTTATATAAACTGCAGTTACCATGTGGCACACTACCTTTACTGGCCTGGTGCACCGAACTGCCTGGCATCACAAATCTCTGGCTGCAGGGACCCAGGTCTGGTCACTGCCTTCACAGAGCCAGGGATGCCGAGTCCCTATCACAATGCATGTGAGCCACTCTCTCACAGCTGAGTTCAGCACCGGCCATTGCCCCCCTATGCCTAGCTCCAATTCGCACCCCTTGCCTGTCCAGTGATGGGGCGGTCCTGATCAGGAGGTGGGTGCACACCTGGCCGGCTTCTGGTCTTCTCTGCCCATGGGCAATCAAGATCCCCAGGCTGCATGAGTTCTCCTGGGTGCCACCATGTGGTACAAGCTGGGGGGAGATGCGCCAGTTGCACAATACCAATGCCACTTGCACACCACACAGCTTTCTGCTGTGGCTGGTATGGCAAGTCAAGTACTACCTGCTGCTGCCCGGCTATCACGAGTGCTTCTGTTGGGCCAGTGGCCCCTAACGATTGAAACAGCCACATGGAATGATCAGGACATGGTCTTCCCCAGGTAAGCAGCCCCCTGGCAGAGTCCCTGTGCTGCCCTTCTCCGAGCGAGGGGGTGCCTGAGGAAATGAGGTCCAGGATGCAACCTGCTCCTCGCCAGCTCCTGGATGGCCTTCTTGGGCACTGGGGCAGAGGCTAGGTGTCCCCCCCCTTGGATCTGATGGGATGCTTTGTAGAGCACATATGGCCATTGAGACTGTTTGACTGGCCGGGATTCCAGATGAGCCCTGGGCTGGCATCCTTGTTTATTTAACTGAGAGCTGGCTAGGAGCTGCTACCTTCCCTCGCTGTCCATGCAGAGCCTCTGCCAGTTCCCCCGTTGCTTTCAGAGGAGCCCGGCTGAAGTTTCATTCATTGAGGCACCAGGACTCCTGATGCTGGGATGGGGTCCTTCAAGCACTTAGCTTGGCCACTTAGCTCCAGCCCCACTCTCTTCAGTGAGTGGCATGCTGAGCAAAAGTTCAGCTGGGCTTCTCGAGACAAGGAGTTTGCAGGAGGCCAATCTAGGGGCTGGCTGGTTGTAGCAGAAACATTCATTCTCAGCTTTTTGATTCCTATCTGCAATTGGCAGCAAACCCAGGTTCATCCCCCTGATCCAGGAGCTTGAAAAGTGGGCAGAGAGAATTGCTAAGGTATGTATGGGTTGGGGGGGGGAGGAATTCAAACTTCATCTTTCTAGTGCAGCGTGGGGCTTTGGGCAAAGGCTGGAGGAAGAGCCCTGGTTTGCTCATGCTCTCTCCCTCCATAGTATAGTTTGCTGCAGGCAGAAGCTCATATTGCCTTTTGCAAGGCAGCTATTGGTGAAGCTGGGTGCCGGTGAGGGCTGGCTTTTTGCCTAGCTTTATTTAGCTGTCAGAGGGGAATAGACAGGGGTCTGGGGAGGAAATCATTCCCCCCTTGCCCAACAGCTGGACAAAGCTATGCAAAAAGCCACCCTTCAACAGTGCCCAGCTTTACCAACAGCAGGCTTGCAAAAGGCAATATGGCTCCAACTGCAATAAAGCTAGACTGGAGAGTGGGGGCATGAGTGAACACTGAGAAGAGCAAAGGAGGAGGGAAGCCAGGCAAAGGGGAATGCTGTAGCACACACACTTTCCCTCATCCCCCTTCTTTTGGAAGGCTCCGATCAGCTTCACTACGGCTTCTCCACCTCTCCTCTCACCCCAGCTTGCCAACAGGAGGTGAGTGGGTGGGCATTATTGCATTCCAGGCATTTCCCACCCGAACAGCATGCTGCATTTGCAATGGGAGAAGTGTTTGGGGAAGGCAGCAGGGGAATGAAGGGTGGCGGAGGAGTGGCGGAGGAGTTGCTTTCAAGCTATTGGTTTTTGCAGGATGGAGAGTCTTCCTCTCCAGTTATGCAGGCAGAGGCATACTCCTGCCCCATACATCCCTTCGTCCGATCCGCTCCCACAGAGAGGGTCTTCTTCGGGTGCCGTCGGCCGGGCAATGCCGGTTGGCGACACCCAGAGGAAGGGCCTTCTCTGTGGCGGGCCCGGCCCTCTGGAACGACCTACCCCCCGACCTTCGCACAATCTTGGACCTCCGCCTCTTCCGCCAACGTCTTAAGACGTATTTATTCCAACAAGCCGGCCTAGGATAGCCCCCCGTTTCTGACGTTTTAAGGAAATTTGAAATTTGGTAGGGTTTTTAATATTGGGTTTTTAGCACGGGTTAATGAATTTAATTGCATTTTAATTGATATTTATTGTATTTCTGTGTTTTTAGATGCCTGTGCGCCGCCCTGGGTCCTAACAAGGAGAAGGGCGGGGTATAAATTTAATAAAATAAATAAATAAAAATACTTCCCATTTTGCCCCTCCCCATAGGGATTTTTTTTTAAAGAAACCCATGGCTCAAGCCAGGCTTCTAGGCTAGAGGCAAAACTTCCATGCCCTGGATGGACCTGCCCACACCACCCATAAGTGCATATCTGCTCACTGGCAGCAGAGTTACATCTCTCATTAGTGCTGAGAGGCTGAGGAGAAGGCATTGTATGCCTGCCAAAAAGTCTTTTTGACAGCCTCACCTGTAACAGAGATGAGAATGTCAACTGTCTCCTTAAGCATTGGCAAATGAGGAACAGCACTGACAGACTTTCCAAGCCTAAAACAGGGAGGGAGATATCCAATCCAATATGTGTGTGTGTGTGTGTGTGTGTGTGTGTGTGTGTGTGTGAGAGAGAGAGAGAGAGAGAGAGAGAGAGAGAGAGAGAGAGAGAGAGAGAGAGAGAGAGAGAGAGAGAGAGAGAGAGGCTGTCCAGTCTCTTTTGAAAACCTCCAGTATTGGAGCACCCAGAACGTCTGGAAACAAGCAGTTCCACTGGTTATTGTTCTTACTCTTTGAAAATTTCTCCTTAGTTTTAGGTTGCTTCTCTCTTTGTTCAGTTTCCATCCAGTGCTTCTTGTTTTGCCTTCTGCTGGTTTGGAAAATACACTGCTCCACCTTCTTTGTGGCAGCCGCTTAAAAGCCTGTTGCCTATAACACTCTTAGGCAAAGCATGTGAGACATTTCTGCATGTGAGTGCAGAGGTGGTCTGGTTTGCCCAAACAGGTAGTAAAAATCTGGCATACCTTTCCAAACCAGTAGTAATGGCAGCCTGGCCACACCTGTGAACCAGTTCCCTCAGTCACTACTGCCATTGCCGGCATGTTTTTTTGGCTGGAAAAAGAGGGAGGGGGAAACAGTCTTGTTGCCAAGGTATGCAATGGGGGGGGGGAGAGACATTCCAATTTCAGCCTCCTGCTGTGGCGTGAGGCTTTGGGTGAAGGCAGAAGGAAGGTTGAGCATCAGTTTCAGTGAGGGGTGGGCAGAAGTATTTTACCCTTCTCCCACCCTCCAGAAGCACTCTGCAGGCTTCAGCAGGGTTGGGGGAAGGGAAAACATCCCCGTTTTTTGCAAAAAAAAGAGGCTGGAACCCTCCTCCCCATCAAAACCTTTTCCCACCATTTCAGTGGCCATGGCTTGGTGAGGGGACCATGTGTGTGTGAGTGACATCAAGTTGACCATGCCCAGTCAATCACATGCCCCCATCTAGCCATGCCCACTGAACCAGTAGTAAAAAAAATTGAAACACACCCGTTTCAGTGGTCCATGAAAGTACTTCTATAGTGTATAATAATAAAGTCGAAAAAAGATGAAGAACATTTTTACAACTATAGCTACATTGAGGCTGAGTGTGACATGGAATGGCTGAGAGGGGAGGAGCCTGGTGAGCCTCCCCTTGATGTGGGTAACATTGAATTAGCCACACTCACCCAGTCACATGACCAACAAGCCACACCCACAAAACAAGCCACACCTACAGAACCGATAGTAAAAAATTTGAAAGCCGCCGTGTGTGTGTGTGTTGTAGGGAGATGGGCAGCAAACACATATAATACATAAATAAAATGAATAAATGTATCAGAAATAGATTCCACAAATTTGGAGTAAAATTCAAAATAATATTAGCATCTGTAATTTGAAAATATCTCTATATATAAATGCTGTGATGTACTTCCAGAAAGACTTCTGGAAGGATTGTAAAATAAGACACAGCCATCACATTCAAATTTCTTACAACCTCAATAGAGCAAATCTGAAGTTCATCCTTTCTGAAAAGCCATTTTTTTGAAAAGCCTTATAGCATAAAATCTTTTGATGAATTAATTTTAAATTCTAGTCAAAAGAAGCAAACATTTTTTTAAAAAAATAACTAGGATTCATTGTTATTCATTAATTATTCTAATTTTTAGTCCATAATTCATAAATATTAGTAATTTCAATTGTAATATTTTTCAGAAATAATAATAATAATAATAATAATAATAATAATAATAATAATAATAATAATAATAATAATAATAATAATAATAATAATAATAATAATAATCTTTATTGTCATTGTAAAAATTACAATGAAATTGGTTTTAACTTCACTGGTGCAAAATTATAACAGAAACAAAAAAGAGAGAAAAGAAAAAAGAAAAAACTAGCATGTGCATGGAGTGATTGCGGTTGAATTTAAAAGTCTCACAGCCCGTGGATAGAAGCTACCTTTAAACCTGTTCGTTCGGCTGGCTATACTTTGATATCTTCTGCCTGATGGTAGAAGGGCAAAGAGATACCAACCAGGGTGTGAATCATCTTTGAGAATCTTCCTTGCTCTGCTAAAGCAGCGAGATCTGGCGATGTTATCCAGTGATGTCAGAGGGCAACCGATGGTTTCTTGTGCCGAATTGATCACTCTCTGTAGTGCCTTCCTCTCTGCAACTGTTAAACCAGCATACCACACTGTGATACAATATGTGAGGACACTTTCTATGATGGACCGATAGAAAGAGGTCATCAGCCGTTGTTCCACCTGATTTTTCCGCAGGACTCTAAGGAAATGGAAGTCTCTGTTGAGCTTTTCCAATCACCAGAGACGTGTTGTTTTTCCAGGTGAGATCTTGGCTAATAAGCACTCCTAAGAATTTAAAAGAGGAAACCCTCTCCACACAGCCCCCCTCGATATACAGTGGGGCAGGTTCCTCTCCGTGCCTCCGGAAATCTAGCACCATCTCCTTTGTCTTGCTAGTATTTAGATGTAAGTTGTTTCTTGAGCACCATGCGGATACCTTCTGGACTTCTTCCTGTATGCTGATTCGTCCCCTCCAGTTATGAGACCCACCACCGTTGTGTCATCTGCAAACTTTATTATGATGTTGGATGGATCAGAGGATATGCAGTCATATGTATACAGTGAGTAGAGGTAGGGGCTGAGCACACAGCCCTGAGGGGAGCCTGTTCTGAGCTTCAGTGTGGAAGATGTAAAGGACCCAACCCTTACTGTTTGTGGACGATCGGTCAGGAAGTCTTTGATCCATTCACAAGTAAGGGGAGGGAAATTCAGGTCAGTCAACTTTTCAATGAGAATGCCTGGTAGGATGGTGTTAAAGGCCGAGCTATAATCTATAAAAAGCATTCTGACATAATTCCCAGATTTCTCAAGGTGGCTCAGTGCGATATGGAGAGCAGTGGTGATGGCATCCCCTGTCGACCTGTTGTTTCTATACGCAAACTGGTGTTGATCAAAACTTGGTGGAAGACAGGACCTGAGGTGTTGTAGGACCAGTCTCTCAAAGCGCTTCATCACTTTCCGATCGCCGCACCTCACTGCAGGGAGGCGGAACCGGACATTCCTATATGGTTCCGCCCCAGGCTCCTGATGGACCCGATAAGGTTCCAAAGGGAGCTTGAGCCAATTCCTGTGGACTTGCCCCGCGACTCGACTGAGGACCTAGTGGCCGCATGGTTAAGTGCGGCCACGGGGGCCTTGGACCGAGTCGCGCCCTTGCGGCCTCTCTTGCGGCGACGAACCACCTGGGCTCCTTGGTTTACCGAGGGGCTTAGGGGGATGAAGCGCCACAAGAGACGCCTAGAGAGCAGATGGAGATCTTCTCACTCCGAAGCCGACCGAACACTAGTGAGAGACCATATTAGGACTTACTTAGTGGCGATAAGAGTGGCCAAACGTGAGTATTGTGCCACTCTTATTGCATCCGCAGATAACCGCCCTGCCGCCCTGTTTGGGGTGACCCGCTCCCTCCTTCAACAGAGGCCGCGGGAAGCCCCTTTACAGGGTCGAGCAGAGGAATTTGGGATTTATCTGCAGGAGAAAATCACTCGGATTCGGAACGAGTTACCCTCCATCGACAGTGGTCCAGTCGAGCAGGCCGAGGCTGATCTTGTGACACCATCCTGGGAGGAGTTTGATTTTGTTACCACCGAGGATATGGACAAGTTGTCAAAGAGACTTAGGGCTACCACATGTTTATTGAACCCGTGTCCCTCCTGGCTTGTACTGGCATCCTGGGAGATGACACGAGGCTGGCTCCAGGGCATTGTCAACGCATCTTTGAGTGAGGGGTCCTTGCCTGCCGTCTTGAAAGAGGCGGTAGTAAGGCCCCTCCTCAAGAAGCCGTCCCTGGATCCAGCATTACTAGAGAACTATCGTCCTGTCTCCAACCTCCACTTTCTAGTGAAGGTTGTCGAGAGTGTGGTAGCCCAACAGTTTCCGCGACACTTGGAGGAAGTTGATTATCTAGACCCGCGCCAGTCCGGCTTCCGACCCGGGCACAGCACCGAGACGGCATTAGTCGCGTTGGTTGATGATCTCTGGAGGGCGCGGGATAGAGGATATTCCTCTATCCTAGTCCTATTAGACCTCTCAGCGGCTTTTGATACCATCGACCATGGTATCCTATTGCGCCGACTGGGGGGGTTGGGGCTGGGAGGCACCGTTTTGCGGTGGTTCTCATCCTACCTCTCTGGTCGGTCGCAATATGTGTTGACAGGGGGGCAGAAGTCGGCCTCGAGGCCCCTCATATATGGGGTTCCTCAGGGGTCGGTCCTCTCGCCCCTACTATTCAACACATATATGAAGCCGCTGGGTGAGATCATCCGTGGTTTTGGGGTGGGATATCATCTGTACGCTGATGATACTCAGTTGTACATATCCACCCCAGACCACCCCAACGATGCCGTCGAGGTTATGTCCCGGTGTTTGGAGGCCGTACGGATCTGGATGGGTGGTAACAAACTCAAGCTCAACCCGTCCAAGACTGAGTGGCTGTGGCTTCCGGTGCCCCGGTTCAGCCAGATTATTCCAACACTGGCCATTGGGGGCGAAACACCGGCCCCCGTGGAGAGGGCGCGCAATTTGGGTGTCCTCCTGGATTCCCGGCTGTCTATGGAAGATCATGTGGCAGCCGTGGCCAGGGGGGCGTTCCATCAGGTACGCTTGATACGCCAATTGCGCCCCTTACTGGACCGGGGTGCCCTACGCACAGTCACTCAAGCACTCGTCACCTCTCGACTCGACTACTGTAATGCTCTCTACATGGGGCTCCCCTTGAGGTGCACCCGAAAGCTGCAGCTAGTCCAGAACGCAGCCGCGCGGGTGATTACGGGAGTGCCTAGACACTCCCACATAACACCTATCCTGCGCGAGCTGCACTGGCTCCCTGTGGTCTTTCGGGTGCGCTTCAAGGTCTTGACGACCATCTTTAAAGTGCTCCATGGCTCGGGGCCTAGTTATATGCGAGACCGCCTCCTGCCCCATACATCCCTCAGACCGATACGCTCCCACAGAGAGGGCCTCCTCAGGGTGCCGTCAGCTGGACAATGCCGACTGGTGACACCCAGGGGAAGAGCCTTCTCTGTGGCTGGGCCAGCCCTCTGGAACGACCTACCCCCTGAACTCCGCACCATCTCTGACCTCCGCCTCTTCCGCAAGTGTCTGAAGACACATTTATTCCATCTAGCCGGCCTAGCGTAACCCCCTGTATTGACCATTAGACAGTTTTAAATTTGGGGTTTTAATTCGGTTTTTAACACAGGTTTTACTAGAATAAGTTTTTTAAATTTTATATGTTTTGTATGTATTTTAACATTCCTGTGCGCCGCCCTGGGTCCGTTTGGAGAAGGGCGGGATATAAATCTAATAAAATAAAAAATAAAAAATATAGGCGTCAGTGCAATGGGTCTATAGTCATTCAAGCTTTTTATGGCTGCTGTCTTTGGAACTGGGATAATGGTGGCTGCTTTCAAGCATGATGGGACTCTAGCCTGTTTCAGGGAGAGGTTAAAAATCCTTGTCAGAACCCTTGCTAATTGGTCAGCACAGGTTTTTACCACTTTCCCCAACACCCCGTCTGGACCTGCAGCTTTGTTGGGATTTACAGCCTTCAGCTCAGCTCTCACTTGATGTTCATCCAGGGTGAGTGGCTGGATGTTAGAGGGCCTTTGGGATAAAGCCACAGAGACTGGTCTTTTTACCTCAAAGCGGTCGAAGAAGCTATTTAGCTCCTCTACTAGCAGGGCATCAGCATTGGCTATTTTTTTTGTATTGCCCTTATAGTTGGTTAGGTGTTGTAGTCCCTGCCACACCTGTCTTGAGTTGTTATCTTCCAGATACTTCTCTACCTTTTGCTTGTATTCCTGTTTAGCTGCCTTAATGCCTCTTCTCAAGTTTGCCCTGGCTTCATTATATTTGTCTTTGTTTCCTGCTTTGAAAGCGGAGTTTCGGGCTCTCAGCAGTGATTGTACCTCTGCTGACATCCAGGGTTTACGATTGCTGTAAACTCTGATATGTTTATTCACTGTTACATTATCTGAACATGTTTTAATGTATGAGAGTACAGTGTCAGTGAATTCTTGCAGCTCCAAGTGTTCAAATATACTCCACTCGGTAGTCTCAAAGCAGTCCTGTAACTGACAGAGTGCTCCCTCTGGCCAGATTTTGACAGTTTTCAAGACGGGCCGTATCCTTTTCCTGAGGGGAATATACTTTGGGCACAGCAGCAGAGAGATGTGGTCAGACGTACCCAGATGGGAGAGGGGGATTGCTCTATATGCCTGTCTTAAGTTTGAGTACATATGGTCTAGAGTATTCTTACCTCTGATGGTACACTGCACATACTGTACAAATTTAGGGAGAACAGACTTTAGACTGGCTTGGTTAAAATCCCCAGCCACGATAAAAGCACCCTCAGGGTAAGTTTGCTGCTGCCTCTCGATGGCATCATGTAACTTAGAGAGTGCTGTGCTAACATTTGCATCAGGTGGAATATAGACAGCAGTTATAACTGTAACTGAAATCTCTCTAGGTAAATAAAATGGCCGACAAATGACAGTTAAGAATTCCAAGTCTGCAGAGCAGTGTGTATAAGCAACTCTACTGCTGGTACACCAGTTATTATGTGTGTAAATACATAGGCCTCCACCTTTACTTTTACCAGAGTTGTTGTTTCTGTGTGGTGCGGTTGGTTAGCTCCACAGACGCATCCGGTACAAGTGGATGAAGCCAGGTCTCTGTGATGATCATCACACAGCAGTCATGAATGAGCTTATTCGCTGCCATCCATAGCTCTAGTTCATCGGTTTTGTGGACAAAGGATCTAGAGTTGGTTAGGAAAATGCTTGATAATACTGGTCTGTGAGGCTGCTTCCGTAACCGAACTAGCAAACCTGCTCTGCATCCCCGCTTCTGCTTCCTCTCTCTTCGCTGCCTCCTAGGCCAAACAATGATCCATGGAGAGCCTGGCAGTCTTACTATGTCATTCGGTATATTATGAGACTGCTGGAAGTCGCTGGTAATATCTAGTCGACTAGAAGATCCAATCTTTAATAACTCCCTGCGGGTATAGACTTGTTTTTGCCTAACTCTATTACTGTGACACCAGGAGCTCAAAGCCGCAGCGTCTAAGCGCGCCGCCATCTTGAAAAATAAAACCTTCTAACTATAATTGTTGAAAATCCTTAATATAATTGACTTAATAATTTATTATTACTAATTAATATTAATAATTGATTTAAAATAATAGTTAGAAAGTCTGCCCTTACTTTCAAATAGAACATCTTGCCATCTATTGCCACTTAAAGCAGAGTAGCAATAATTGCTGAGAAGACGTTTTATTCCTGGGACAATGTACTGACTCAAAAGAGAATTTGGTGGTTTGTTTTTTTATAATAATGGATAATATATTGTACATGTACAGAAAAAATAATAATGTAAAGAATTCATGAAGGAAATAAAATTGACTCTTCTGCATGTAAAATATAGCTGGTTAAACCTGAAATGCATTTTAAAAAATAAGTCTTAAGGTATAATAAATGTAAATTGTGAAATTAATATAATTTATATTAATAAAGTTTTCTCAATATTGTTCAGACATGATGAAAGCAAAATGAGTGTCTATGAGGAAGAACAGATAGAGAATACATATCCAGTAAAGATTTCTTACAAATTCCTAAATAAACGACAAATAATTCTATATTATTATAATGTGCAATCAATCATTTATTAATGTTGCTAATACTTATCTTCGCTTTCAGTTACTATAACAGAAGGCCTTGTAGTATTTTTGGAATTTACAGAATGATGGACAGCATTAATGTCATTTGGCTAGCTCAAAGCTGTTAATATTTGGGATCATAAGCAGAAATGGTTTAGAAACATAAACACTAAAGTATAATTGATCTTACATCAACTTAATAGCATGTAAATGTTTCCCAGCTCTAGTTGCTTTCCATTACTATTTGGCTAACTCTAGTTGTAAAATTATGCCATTAAACAAGTGTTTGAAGAAAAAAAATGAATAAAAATAATTTGCAATATATAACTAGGAATAAATATTTTATTTTGATATTTCAGAATTTTTGAAATTTTCTCACTGCAGATTAATTATAACATTTTATAAACATTTTCTTTAATTTAATATAAATTTTAAATCCTTCACCTATGTTTTCCCATTGTTCAAGCTTTAGATTGTATCCAAAATTGCCCATTGAATCATGAATATTTTACATATTCATTCTCCAAATTCAGTTTCAATAACTATTTATGAACCTTGGCAATAACATGTTCTTTATTACCATAAAGTCCAAATTTAAATTTAATATTTTATAAGGTCAAACACATTCAAAACACTTATCATATTGAGGCAGTTGGGATTGGGCCCTTCCTCTATCTCACTATTCCTAAGTACCCCTAAAGCTTAATTGCCTTTCTAACTCCCTTTAAGTGTAAGGTGACCAGATTTTAAATTTGGTAAAGAGGGACACCATTGAGCGGGGAAGGGGGGACATTATTTATATTGATTCTTCCTAGGTGTGTTCGTTATTGCAGATTTTTTAAAAGTGTTTTCTTTTTCAGGAAGAAAAATTCAAATTATATTGTAGAGTTATGGTAATAATGATACAAACTTGTTGGTTAATAGAAACATTTGCTTTCTGTAACACACATATATTATGCTTTGTATTTGTAACTAGCTATACCCGGCCACGCGTTGCTGTGGCCCAGTCTGGTTAAATGGCCAACCAATCTGTGTGTAGATCTACACCTGCACACATACACACAACCACCATATAATCCCCAACCTACCTACCTACTGTATTTCTTTCTTTTTCCCTCTACCTACCTACCTACCTACTGTATTTCTCCCTCTCTGTCTATCCTTCTACCTACCTATCTACTGTATTTCTCCCTCTCTGTCTATCCTTCTACCTACCTATCTACTGTATTTCTCCCTATCTATCTATCCATCCCCCTACCTACGTACCTACCTACCTACTATATTTCTTCCTTTCTCCCTCTACCTATTTACCTACTTACCTACCTACCTTCTTTCTTTCTTTCCTTCTTTCTTCTTTCTTTCTTTCTTTCTTTCTATCCACCTACCTACCTACCTACCTACCTACCTACCTACCTTATTTCTCCCTCTCTATCTATCCCTTGGGGGTCATCTAGTCCAACTCCCTGCTAGGCAGGAAGCCCTATACCCATGATGGTGAACCTATGGCACGGGTGCCACAGGTGGCACACGGAACCATTTCTTAGGCCACGCAAGGCATTGCCCTGTCTGCTTCAGTTTGTATGTGTGCCCTGACCAGCTGATTTAGGCCTTCTTTTGAGGCCATTTTTTGCCCTATGGAGATGGGGGAAGGCTGTTTTCACCCTCCCCAGGCTCCTATAAACCCTCTGGAGCCTGGGGATGATGTAAAAAGCATGCCAAATGCAGGGGGTCATGCACATAGCATTATGGATGTGGCACACCTGTGCACATCGCCCCTGCACTCCCCCTGCTTTTGGCACATGAGGCAAAAAATGTTAGCCATCACTGCCCTATACCATTTCAGACAAATGGCTATCCAACATCTTCTTGAAGACTTCATTGTTGGGGCATTCACAACTTCTGGAGGCAAGCTGTTCCACTGATTAATTATTCTAACTGTCAGGAAATTTCTCCTCAGTTCTAAGTTGCTTCTCTCCTTGATTAGTTTCCACCCATTGCTTCTTGTTCTGCCCTCAGGTGCTTTGGAGAATAGCTTGACTCCCTTTTCTTTGTGGCAATCTCTGAGATATTGGAAGGCTGCTATCCTGTCTCCCCGTCCCTCTTTTATTAAACTGTATTTCTCCCTGTCTCTCCATTCCCCTATCTACCTACCTACTGTAATACAATAATACAATAGCAGAGTTGGAAGGGACCTTGGAGGTCATCTAGTCCAACCCCGCTGCTCAAGCAGGAGACCCTATACCGTGTCAGACAAATGGTTTTCCAGTCTCTTCTTAAAAACACATCCAGTGTTGGGCCATCCATAACTTCTGGTGGCAAGCTGTTCCACTGGTTAATAGTTCTCACTGCCAGGAAATCTCCCCTCAGTTCTAAGTTGCTTCTCTCCTTGATTAGTTTCCACCCATTGCTTCTTCTTCTGCCATCAGGTGCTTTGGAGAATAGCTTGACTCCCTCTTCTTTGGGGCAACCCCTGAGATATCAGAAGGCTGCTATCATGTCTCCCCTAGTCCCTCTTTTATTAAACTGTATTTGCTGTCAGATGGGTGATTCTTTGTTACAGTTTGGTTCAGTTCATATTAAACGGTTTAAAGTAGCTGCCTGCCTCCGTTTTTTTACCTCAGAGAACAGTCCTGAGCAGTATTTTTCCCCCCCTCTCTAAGGGCCACCTGGGAGTTTGCTATCCCAGTGCCTTTTTGGCCCCAAGAGGCCGCCATATGAGGCCTCCATTCCAACACTGACAGTTGAAAAGCAGCCTGATGGGCGTGGCTAAAGGGAATTCTCACATTTTCAGTGAGTAAATTTTATTTGTGTTTAGCTTGCACACACCACACGTGTGATAGGCACAAAATGACTAGCTATTCTATTATTGGAAGTCCTTGGCTACATTGTGTGAAAGTTTGGTGTAAATCGGTCCAGTAGTTTTTGAGATTAGTGGATTCGTACAAACTATTTTACATTTTTATTTATATAGATGTATATGTTTGCATGCTGTGGATTCCTTTATGCCATGGGGCTGATTTCCTGGGGCCCTGTTATTGGGGTCTGTAAGATATCTGGCAAATGTCAAATCCTGTTATAAGATCTGAAATCCTCATATGCCACTTCTGCTTCCTTCAGGAAAAGAGAAGATGCTTTCCTCAAATACCAGAGCAATCTTCACACCTTTTGTGCTGCTAAATGGGCAATTAAGCAAACAGAGAAGGGAAAAGATAACAAACCTTTTGAGCCAGGAAGGATGCAAAATCTGAGTTAGGATATATGATCCAAGTTTTACAATGTTAGGTTATATGACAAGGTTTGACTTGAAGTTTACAATGTTGATTAGAATGATTTAAAATAGTTACAGTGATTTAGAATAATTAGAATACGAAGAACAAAGATATTTTTGAAGATCAAAGATCTTTTCGTGTATAAGAAAGGGGACAGTCCCATTGAGTTTTTGTAGAACCTTCCTACCATGGCCCTTGCACACCCAGAACTTTAACTTTGCTCAAAGAATAGTCTGTTTTCTTCGTTTTCCAAACCTCCATTTAAGCCTCTTTTTTGGCTCCTTGTGACTTGAACGTTTTCTATGGGTCTCAATGTATTTTCAAACCTTACAATATATTACTAAAATTGCTGAAGTTGTAAAGAATAATTGTAATAATTATAAAGAAATAGGAGCCTACTGCTTCCAAAATGAGTACCTTTTTCTTTGAATGATGAATTTGTAAATTTTCGATAAGCAGAACCATTTGTGGATGCAAAATTGCCTATATTCAGGGGGATGAAAGAAAATAAGATTCCACCAAATATTTAAAATGTCTTAAGGTTCTCTTACATCTGTAGTGATTTTCAGTCTTTTTACAGATGAATATTCAGGAAATTAATTTCTAAATGTTTTGCTGTCTATGAGTATACTAGAGAATTCAGTTGTAACTATGAATCTACTTTTTACAATATTAAAATAATGTTTTCTAGGCATAAAAGAATTTTAAATGCACCAAAGTAGTGTAATTAAATGCCATAAATCTTGTGGCCACATGTACAATCATAAATCAACATAAAAGTTCGTATTTACTCAGGTGCTTCTCCTGTCCCCCCTCCATCCCCCCCCAAGTGTGTGAAGGCTTCGTTGGGAGCTCCAAAACCTCCCAGCCTTTAAATGTATACTCTTCTCCCGGTGTAGCTGAGAGGGAAGGAAACACCTTTAAAGCCCTCCCGCCTATCTCGCTGGCTGCATGTGAAGGCTTTGTTGGGAGTTCCACAATCTCCGCAGCCTTTAAATGTGCTACACCAGGAGAGGAGGGGACACCAAGGAGACACATTTAAAGGTTGTGGAGCTCCCAACGAAGCCTTCACATGCAGCCAGCAGGAGAGGAGGGGACACCAAGGCTACCTGCACAAAGCCCTCCTGCCTCTCCTGCTGGCTGCGTGTGAAGGCTTCGTTGGGAGCTCCACAACCTTTAAATGTGTGTCCTTGGTGTCCCCTCCTCTCCCGGTGTAGCTGAGAGGGAAGGACACACATTTAAAGGCTGCAGAGGTTGTGTAACTCCCAACGAAGCCTTCACACGCAGCCAGCGGGAGGGCTTTAAATGTGTGTCCTTCCCTCTCACCTACACCGGGAGAGGAGGGGACACCAAGGCTACCTGCACAAAGTCCTCCCGCCTCTCCCCGCTGGCTGTGTGTGAAGGCTTCGTGGAAGCGAAGCCTCTCCAGCTGACCAGCGCCTTTCTGCCTCGTGACTTTCAAGCACCTCGTGGCTTTCACAAAGAGGCTTGCGTGCTTCCTGCCGCCCACCCCCCCTTCCCTAGGCTAAGTAAAGTTGCTTACGAAGCAGCTTGCTTGCTGGAAGGCAAATCAGTGATCACAGCAAATAAAGGAGGGTTGAGGAGGAACAGTAAGAAGACTCTTTTGACTCTTTTGGAGAAAATCTCTAAGAGAATAACTCTTTGCAAAATAAAAATGTTGCCATTGGCGCAACACTTTTCAATGAGTCCAGCCCGCTCACTGATTGGCTGCTACACTTTTGTTTGAAAAAAGTTTTATTGGGTTTTATAATTTTTTACAAATAAGGTAAAAGGGTAGGGTGCATACAAGATATTGTGAGAACTTTCACGTCAAAATCGGTGACCCCCTCCGAGGCTTCATACAAAATATAGATAATACATTACATTTTCATTTGTACTACAAAGTGGAAAGAGATGCAAATATATCATTTTAAAAAACTGTGCTAGCAAACATATATGAACATCCAAACAAATATTGTGTTATACTAAAATAAAGTCACTTTTGAGATCTAAGTCTTTTGGCAATTGTATCTTCTTCTCCCTGGCCCCCAGTGGGCAGGGCCGCAGCACCCTCTGCTCCCCCATTTTCATCCTCCAGGATTGAGGAATGTTTTTTAAGAAAGGCTTCCGCCTCTGCAATTGTTTTAATTCTTACTCTTCCTCCCTCCCAGAACACCAACATTCCCTCAGGCATCACCCACTTAAACCAGACCCCCTTTTAAAATAATTTTTTAGATAAGAAGGAATACTTCCGTCTTAACTCTCGTATTTTCTTCGGGACCTGCTTCAAGATGGTTATCTCTTTCTGTTGGTAAATTAAAGGACTGTCTCTCTGTGCCCTCAAGATCCTTTCCCTTGTCGACCTTCTTACAAATTTAATATGTATCTCTCTGGGTACTTCGTTTATCCTGGCATATGCTGAATTTATTCTATATATCAAATCAATGTCCCCCCTAATCTCATCCTTAGGCTTGTGTAAATAATCTGCTAAAATTATGCACATTAAATCAGATAAATCTTCATCATTCTCCTCAGGAACATTCTGAAATCTTAAAAAATAAGACATTCTCTCAAAATCCATCCTAGACATATGACCAGTTAAGTCTCCTATTTCATTATTAATACTTTTAAGCTCTCCCCTTGCCCCAACCAACCCCACCTCCAGCTCATCAGTTTTTTGCGTGTTTTCCATTAATTTCTTCTGTACCTCCAAAAGTTCTAACTTAGAACTGACATGGTCCTTCCTCATTTCTTTGATTTCTTTCACCAAGGTCTGAAGAGTTTCTTCCATTGCTGTTAATCTAGCATCCGTATCAGGTTTTTCAGATAACATCGAAGTGATTTTAGGCTGATGTGTCTGCTTTTTTGAAGCCATGGTGAAAAGTTTAAATCTGCGTCAGTAAAATGGCATCAGCTGGAGAGGAGTCAGTGAGGCAGGATAAGAGCAAATCCCAATACACAAAGTCACAAAGTTTACCTAATTAAAGTCCAGAGAGAGACCAAGCTCTTGCAATCAAATAGAAAAAAAAGGCACTTCAGGGAAAGGACCAATTAATCAATTACATACAATCATTAGTAAAGAAAAATAGAGGCAGTCCCAATCACCAGGAAATGTCAGCAATCATCCATAAAGAGTATGTCTCCGGAGAACAAAGGAATGCCACCTTCCCCCGCCCAGCTGGAAGCTACCGGGAGTTAGCAAAGAGGAAATCGCTTCTTTATCGCCAGACTTCGATACAAAATATCCAACGGTCATTCCAAAATTTCACTATTGTTTAGAAGAGTTTGAATGTGGATTTCTCCGCTTCCTCAAACCTGAGGAGCAGTTTTAAAAATGCCGCTTCTCTCCGTTCCAAGGGGGGGGGGTTACAAACTCCCCCCTCCATCGTTTTTCAAAGCAAACGTTGCAAGCAAAAAGAAATCAAGTCACTCACAGTCCACTCTATAGCCAGAGTCTCGGCATCGCCTCCGACTCCTGCGATCCAGCCCTCTCAAGAACTACCCAGAGAGATACATATTAAATTTGTTAGAAGGTCTACCAGGGAGGGAATATTAAGGGCGCAGAGAGAGGGTCCGTTATTGTACCAACAAAAGGAAGTCGCCATCTTGAAGCAGATCCCAAAAAAGATTAGAGAGGTGAGAAGGAAATATTCCTTCTTATCTAAAAAATTGTTTAACCACGGGATTTGGTTCAAGTGGGTGATGCCAGAAGGGAAGTGTTCTGGGAAGGAAGAAGAGTAAGGATTAAAACAGTTGCTGAGGTGGAAGGCTTTCTTAAAAAACACTCCTCAAGCCTGGAGGATGAAAGTGGGGGAGCAGAGGGGGCCACGGCCTCGCCCACTGGGGGTCAGGGAGGAGAACAAGACGACACAATTGCCAAGAGACTTAGATCAAAAAAATGACTTTTTTAATACAGTATAACTTCTGTTTGGATGTTTGTACACGATTGCTAGCATAGAATTTAAAAATTACATGATGTATACACTTCTTTTCACCTTGTAGTACTATTGAAATATGTATTATCCATGTTTTGTTAAGAAGCTCCGGAAGGGGCCAACGATCTCGACGTGAATGTTCTCAAAATATTTTTGTTCTCACCTTACCCTATCCTACTGAAAAAATTGTAAAACTCAATAAAACTTTTTCAATATAAAAAAAAAAAGAACAATTAGATAGTCCGGTCCTCCATTGGCAAAGGGAACCAAGCCCCCCGCAGCATGTTCTTCTACTCCTGGGTCGAGGACAAGAACCCCCCCAACCGCCGTCGGGATAGGGAAATTCCAGCGAGCCGACCGTACGGTGGGAGTCCTTTAAAAGGCACTCCCTGCCCCGTTAGGGGCCGTAAAAGCAACAAAACGGCGGAAGAGCCCCAGGACTCGACCGTCGCCTCCGGGAAACCGGAAGGAAGTCGCTGCTAAGTGTAATCAAGCCAATCAGTGAGCGTGGGGTGGGCTGATAGTGGAGACAGTCAGGTGAGCAAAAGAGTGAAAAATACTTTTCAATGGGTGGGGCTGGTCTGGTAGCAGAGACAGTCAGGCGAGCAAAGGAGTGAAAAATACTTTTCAATGGGTCCAGCCCGCTCATTGATTGGCTGCTACACTTTTAAGTGTAATCAAGCCAATCAGTGAGCACAGGACTGGGCTTGTAATGGAGACAGCCAGGCGAGCAAAAGATGCAAGGGACGAGTCAAAAAGCAGGGCATTTTTCAAACGCAGTGGGAAACGGGACAAATTATTGAAATGCGGGACTGTCCCACCAGATGCGGGACATATGGTCACCTTATTTAAGTGGTAACTATAAACTTACTTTGCTTCTGGTGAGAGATTACAAATATTGCTGCAACATTGCTTCAAGAGATGGTGAAAGTGGGTAACAGGAAAACAAGTGTGGGTGGTGTAAGATAAGAAACCATATATGGAAGTAGCTGATGGCACAGGTGATATAGCCTTATATGGAATATACGAAATGTATTAACTTCTGTTTCTGTACTATTCAAGTATTAACTTCTTTATTTTTGATTGACATAAGGGAAGTATAAAATGAACTCCCTGGGCATTGCCCAGGCAGTTCAGACTTTGGTGCAGCAGCACACTGAACTCGATGCATCAATAAAGCCTGTTTCTCTTTTACCTTCGTGGTCTGTCGTCCCGTTTCTGTAATCAATTTGTGGTTGGCACCATTTTGCCACTACAATATTACGTCTCAGTTGTCTTCATGGCAAGCCAGACTGATTTTCATGAATATAAGACTATAAAATCTTACTCAGTCTTTCAGCCAAAGTTTATAATTACAGGTAGTCCTTGATTTGCAATAATTTGTTTAGTGACCACATTGAAAAAAGTAACATGACTGTTTTTCCACACTTACGACCACTGTAGCATCTCCATGGTCATGTGATCAAAATTCAGACACTTAGCAACTGACTCATATTTATGTTGCAGTATCCTCGGGTCATGTGATAATCTTTTGTAATCTTCTGACAAGCAAAGTCAATGGGGAAAGCAGATTCAATTAACAACTGTGTTACTGGTTCAACATTCACTTAACAACTAAAAAAAGAAAGATTGTAAAATGGGGCAAACTCACTTAGCAATTATCACACTTAGCCAGATAAATTTTAGACACAATTATGGTTATAAGTCAAGGACTACCTGTATTATATAATGCAATTGGTGTATAGTTTTTTTTTAAATCAAGTCATTTTGACCCTCCTTTGGTAATAATGCAATGCTGACTCTTTCCAAGTTTGATGCATCTTTGCTCCCGGTAATGCATTTTTTATTATATTTTTAATGGCTGTAGGAATTGGTCTTCAAAACATTTGCAGTATTGACCATCTATATCTGAAGCTTTGACTGCTTTCATTTTTTTAATAGTTTCTGATGTTTATCTGGTTCATTCATAAGTTGTCCCTTAGTTGTGAGAGTTTAAGTAAATGTTGTCTTTAAGATAATCATGTATTTTTTCTGTATCTATTTTCTTTCTGTCTTATACAAGTTGGAATAAAAGTTATAAAAAGACTTTTTAATGACATCATTATTGGTTATTACATCACATTCTTGAGAGTGTCCCTTTCCTTTTCTTCCCTTTCCCAATTTGTATTCCAGCCTTCTCCCTAGTTCATTTGTAAATTCAAAATGCTTCAGTTTGTGTAATTCAGCTTAATTTCTATTTCTTTGAATGTTATCATAGACAACAGGTGTAACAATTTGATTTGACGTACAATTTTAGAATCCATTGGAGTCTTTTGCAATTCAATTTCTTTATTTCTAATTTCATACAGGATGTTTTACATCTTTTCCTGAGATTCTGTCTCCTCTAAACAATTATATTGTATAAAGTAATCATAATTACTTTAGTAGTATCTCTAACAGTCATTAAAGTTATCCCTTTGTCAAAATTACTGTCAAAATATTTAATTTCTTTTTGCAGTTTTTAAAAAACTTTCCTTTTTAAGAATAATAATAATTTATTACATTTATAAACCGAGAAGCGTAAATTAGGCCAAGCCGGCCTGATGGAACAAATAGGTTTTTACTTTTTGGCGGAAGGCGCGAGGTCTGTGGTCGTTCTAATATCCGGGGGTAGGTCGTTCCAGAGGGTCGGGCCCATCACAGAGAAGGCCCTTCCCCTGGGCGTCGTCCGCTGGCATTGCCTGGTGGACGGCACCTGGAGAAGTCCCTCTCTGTGTGAGTGAATTGGCTGAAGGGATGTATGGGGCAGGATACGATCCCGCAAATAACTAGGTCCTGTGCCATTGAGTGCTTTAAAAATGATAATCAACATCTTGAAACGCACCCGAAAGGCCACAGGCAGCCAGTGCAGCTCGTGCAGGAGTGGTGTTACATGGGAGTATCTAGTAACACCCATAACTGCCCGTGCAGCTGCGTTCTGGACCAGCTGTAGTCTCCTAGTGCATCTCAAGGGGAGCCCCATGTAGAGAGCATTGCAGTAGTCCAGACGAGATGTCACAAGCGCATGAGTGACCGTGCGAAGGGCATCCCGGTCCAATAGGGGACGCAACTGGCGCACCAGGCGAACCTGGTAGAATGCCCCCCTGGCCACGGCTGTCACATGATCTTCTATAGACAGCCGGGAGTCCAGGAGGATGCCTAAGTTGCGTGCCTGCTCCACGGGAGCTAGATGTTCGCCCCCTATGGCCAGTGATGGCGTCAACTGGTTGAACCGGGTAGCCACAGCCACTCAGTCTTGGATGGGTTGAGCTTGAGTCTGTTCCTTCCCATCCAGATCGGCACGGCTTCCAGACACTGGGACATCACTTCGACAGCATCGTTGGGGTGGTTTGGGGTAGAGATGTACAGCTGGGTGTCATCCGCGTACAGATGGTAATCTACCCCAAACCCACGTATGATCTCGCCCAGCGGCTTCATATACATATTGAACAAGAGAGGCGAGAGGACCGACCCCTGAGGCACCCCACAAGTGAGAGGCCTCGAGGTCGACCTCTGCCCCCCTGCCAATACAAATTGCGACCGACCGGAGAGGTAGGAGGAAAACCACCGTAAAACGGTGCCCCTCACCCCCAACCCCTCCAGTCGATGCAATAGGATACCATGGTCGATGGTATCAAAAGCCGCCGAGAGGTCTAATAGGACCAGGATGGAGGAACAATCCCCATCTCTGGCCCTCCAGAGATCATCCACCAACGCGACAAATGCCGTCTCGGTGCTGTGACCGGGCCGGAAGCCGGACTGGCGCGGGTCCAGATAATCAATTTCCTCCAGATGATGTGGAAACTGTTGTGCCACCACACTCTCTACAACCTTTGCCAAAAAGTGAAGGTTGGAGACCGGACGATAATTTACTAACAATGCTGGGTCCAGGGAAGGCTTCTTGAGAAGAGGCCTCACCATCACCTCTTTCAAGATGGTAGGCAAGAACCCCTCACTCAAAGAAGCCCTCACTATTTCCTGGAGCCAGCCTCGTGAAACCTCCCAGGATGCCAGTACAAGCCAGGAGGGACACGGGTCCAATAAACATGTGGTGGCCCTCAATCTCCTACACAATCTGTCCATATCATCGGAAGTAACAGAGTCAAACTCCTCCCAGAATGGTGCCTCAAGACCCGCTT
The DNA here is from genome assembly GCA_039707465.1 of Rhabdophis nuchalis. Taxonomy (NCBI): domain Eukaryota; kingdom Metazoa; phylum Chordata; class Lepidosauria; order Squamata; family Natricidae; genus Rhabdophis; species Rhabdophis nuchalis. The sequence continues at coordinate 76,902,603 of CM077647.1, forward strand.
CCGACATCTCCGGACCACTTTCGGTTGAGACCAACTCGCTCCGAATCTGAGCAATTTTGTCCTGCAGATACTCTCCAAATTCCTCTGCTCTGCCCTGTAGAGGGGCTTCCCGCGGCCTCTGGTGAAGGAGGGAGCGGGTCACCCCACACAGGGTGGCAGGGCGATTATCTGCGGACGTGATAAGAGTGGCACAATGATGATGTTTGGCCAATCTTATCACCACAATGTAAGTCCTCAACTGGGATCTTACCTGTGTTCGGTCAGATTCAGAGCATGTGGATCTCCATCTTCTCTTGTGGCGCTTGTGGCGCTTCATCACCCTCAACTCCTCAGAGAATCAGGGAGCCAGGGTGGTTCGCTGCCGCAAGAGAGGCCGCAAAGGCACAACCCGGTCCAAGGCCCCAGTGGCCGCATTATTCCACGCAGCCACTAGGTCCTCCATCCGGGCGCGGGTCAGGGCTACAGGTAGTGGCCCAAGCTCCGTCTGGAACCTTTCAGGTTCCATCAGGTGCCTGGGGCGGAACCATCTTGGATATTCCGGTTCCGCCACCCCGCAGTGGGGTGTAGTGGTGGGAAAGTCGAGCCGGAGAAGTGAGTGATCTGACCATGACAGGGGTACGATGACTAAATCCCCAACACCCAGATCACTCATCCACTGTCCAGAGATAAAAATGAGGTCCAGTGTGTGTCCTCCCTCGTGTGTGGGGCCCTGAATTACTTGGGTCAGGTCCATGGCCGTCATGGAGGCTATGAACTCCCGAGCTACCTCGGAAGTCTCGCCTACCGATGGCAAGTTAAAGTCCCCCATGACTAGCAGTCTGGGGGTCTCAACCGCCATCTCGGCGATCACCTCGAGGAGCTCGGGCAGGGCTGCTGATACGTAGCAGGGAGCCAGGTACACAATCAGCAAGCCCAGCTGCCTCCCTGGGCCCTACTTCATGCAGAGGGACTCACAACCGGTTATCTGTGGCACAGTGGTCTCTCTCGGCTCAAGTCCTTCCCTGACAATGATCACCACCACCCCACCCCTGCCAAGGGCCCGTGACTGATGGAATGCGCTGTAATACATCCCTTCGACCGATCCGCTCCCACAGAGAGGGCCTTCTCAGGGTGCCCTCGGCCGGACAATGCCGACTGGCGACACGCAGGGGAAGGGCCTTCTCTGTGGCGGGCCCTGCCCTTTGGAACGACCTACCCCCTGAACTTCGCACCATCTCCGACCTCCGCCTCTTCCGCCAGTGCCTCAAGACACATTTCTTTCATCAAGCCCGCGTAGCGTAACCTCCGCTGTGACTATTTTAGATAGTTTTAAATTTTGGGGATTTTAATTTGGTTTTAGCGCAGGACGGATATTTAATAAGTTTTTAAAAATTTTATTCGATTTTGTATGTATTTTTTAAATTCCTGTGCGCCGCCCTGGGTCCTTTTGGAGAAGGGCGGGGTATAAATCTAATAAAATAAATAAAAAAAATAAACCTGGCGGGCACATTTCCACAAGAGGAAGTCCTCCCTCGTGGCCCAATCAGGTCTCCGTAATTCCTGCCAGGTCCGGCTCCCCCTCCAACACAAGGTCTTTAATGAGGGGGGCTTTGTTGACAACGGACCTGGCATTGCATAACATCAGTCTAAGGCCCTGGCTCTGTGAACCCTGACCACCTAGATTGGGGGGGTTGGGGCATGTGATCGCTCGTACCCATCGGCCACGTTCTCCCAACTGGTGATGTGATCTCTGTCTACCCTCGCACCTGCCCCTCCCCACGACCGTTTGAATGGAATGACCCTCTACCGGAACGTCCCTTGTCCCCCTCCCTTTAATGGACCCGCTCACTACCTTGTTAATTCCGCACGTCGGCTTGGCATTAGTCCCGCCCTCAACCTGACTAAACCCACCCCCCTCCCTGGCACCTCCTAAAATCCGAATAGTAAATTTTGCTAAAAAAACCCTAAGACTGCATTTCGCCCACCTCTCTTGATTGCATAATCCCTCATCAAGGTGGGCCCTCGTTAGTGCGGAGGGCCAAACCTGCGAGTAGGGGGACTCTAGCAGTAGGAAGAGGTCTGCTCTAGAATACATACGATAGATATAAATATAAATACAAAAGGGTCACAGGAGTTGTTAAAAGGGCATCATTAGTTACAAAGAGATTATAAAATAGATGTTAAAATATATAAAATTCCATGTAACATAGATGTTATAAATAGTTGTTAAAATATATAAGATTCCATGTAGTCCCAGGAGACTATATAGTCCGGCTCAAGAATGCTCAAAAAAAGTCATGGGGTGGAGATAGTTCGTCCATGTAGGGCGAGGCAGGGCTGGAGGGCAGGCCTGGCCTTCCGCCAGTATTTAGTCCCGGCCTACGGTCTTCTATGGCCTAAGCCCAGTTGCAAATCGGCCTCCTCCAGCCCCGTAACTCCAGGCATCTCATAGGCCTCAACTATGGATATTATTATAGCTGAGGCCAGCTCTCCCTGGTCCAGGGCCTTCCACTCACCAACTTTTCACCCCAGCAGGGGTCTGTCGGCCTTGGCCTTGGCCTGGCTATCTTCAGCCTCCCAAGGCCTTGGCACAGCTGTTTGTCAACCCCCCCTCAGTCGGCCCCTTTACCTACGATGCCCCAGAGGCGTCTATCAGCGATGACTTTCAGCCTCGGCCTCAGCTTGACGATCTTCGGCCTCCTGAGGCCTCAGCGTGGCTGTTCCCTGGCTGGCCTCACAGTTCGCCAGGCCTGGCCCCAGCACGACCCCAGCTTCGGCCCGATCTTCTTCAGGCCTGCCGGGCCCAGTTATTCTTCGGCCCGGCTCAGCCCGGCCCGGCCTCGCGGCCTCCGGTGTCGCCATGCCAGCCCAGCTGACTTTGGATGGCCCGGCCCGGCCTCCCTGACCTCGTCCTCGCTGGCGCCGCGTCGCCCATGCTGGCCGTCCCGACTCTGCCCTTCTGCGCCGCTCAACCCTCATTCAAACCTTGGCCCGGCGTTTGGAGTCCTCTGACCAGCGACCGCACAGCATCCTCATGTAGAGCCGCCAGCCCACCTTAAAAGGTCGTTCAGGCCTCTACAGGCAGCTAGAGTGGGCAGCTCAGTGGGCCTGGCCCCTACGATGTTCCACGGGCCAGGCAACATGCCCTAATAGCTGGCCGCCCCCGCGGCCCTCATGGAGCTCGGCGGCAGACCACCATCTTCGCGCATGCGCAGACTTCCAAAGGGCATTTTCAAGGCGTTTGTTACAGCATTCTGTTTCACAACATCCGAACAATGAAGCCTTGTTTTATAGACACATTTAATATATATTCTAATCTATATCTATACTGCCTCCATTAGTCTACTAATACAAAATTGTACATCATGTTGAAGAAATCTTTGATAGTTTATACTCTAGGGGTTTGATCCTTTCAGTAGATATTCTATCAACTGGGAAGGCACTTCATTCCCATCGTCCAAAATACAATGGTTTTCATAAGAAAAAGGCACTTCATTCCCATCGTCCAAAATACAATGGTTTTCATAAGAAAAGGGTGATAATTGATCCATTAGATATTTTTTAAAATTATTTTTATTATCATTTAGCTTATGTTTATATTACACAAGATGACTCCTTTAATCTTTTTTACATCAGCTGAGATGAATTCCTCGCCTAATGTTTTGTTCGTTAGATATCTCTTGTCTTGTATGTTAATAATGTTTTTCCTGATTCCGGTTCCGGCTCCAGCGGCGACGGGCGAGCCTAGGGCTCGCTCGCCGCTTTGTTTCTTTTCCTGCCCCCCCACGGGGGCGAGACGCCCCATTTTTGGGGGTCTCCCGTAAAGCCGGCTTGCCTGGGTCGTCCTCCCCCAGCGGCAGCTGGGAAGCGACCCTTGTCTTCGGCTTAGGTGGAGGAGGACATGCTGCGGCGGGTTTTCCCTTCGCCAATGGCGGGCGGCATCGTTCTGAAAACATGGAGAGAGCTGGCCGTCTGAGTCGGAAGGCTTCCCGGGGCTTCGGCTGCGAGGGTGAAAGTGAGTGGTTTAACATTTTTTTTGCTGTCAGCCTGGGCTGAAAGAACTTGGAGGGGGGTGTCTGCTTGTTAAACCCCCCCCTCGGACTAAAGCGGCACTTAAGAATGGCTCCTCGCTGCGAGGAAGCGGATATCTTTAATCTGGACTGTTTGAAACAAGGGAAAGTGATCTGCGGTTTGTCTTTGAAACAAAGTATCTAGGTCTGGCTGATTTGAAACATTTTTTTTTTACCACTCTCTCCTTCTGGCTCTGAGTCTGGGCGGGAAAATGGCTTCTCTTTGTCCCTGAATGACTATTTTACTTATGGAAAATTCCCAGCGTCTCTTTGCGATTTGGACTCCCTCTGGTTATTAAAGAAGAATTTTTTGGGGGGGGATTTGTGATTTCTTTTCTGGAGTGCCTTCGTTATTATAATTATTGATCTGGAAAACTGTTTCTCTCTTGGTTCCTGAACTTTACAACCCTGAACTGAACTTTTGGCTCCTGACTTGCCTCAACAGCCCCACCCAAAAAACGCCATTTTAGTGGCATGGATCTTAACAGCTAATCATGGCACAAGAATCAGCACTGGCAAGCTTAGAACTAAGGATGGCCTCTCTTGAATCTGTTATACAAACTTTGGTACAAGAAATTAAGGCCCAGAGGGCAGAAAATATCAACTTTAAAAAAGAATTATTGGACACACGGAAACAAGTGCTGGAGAACACACAGAAGAATGAAGAACTGGAAGGGGGGCTGGCGGGGGCTAAGGGAGAGATTAAAAATGTTACTAATGAGGTTGTGGAAATAAATGGGCATGTGTCTAGGATGGATATGGAAAGGATGACATATTTTTTGAGATTTCAGAATGTTTCTGAGGAAACTGGTGAATGTCTCCCTGAACTCATGAGCACAATTATAGCAGACTATTTACATAAACCTAAGGATGAGATCAGGGGGGACATTGACCTAGCCTACAGAATAAACTCTGCATATGCCAGGATAAATGAAGTACCCAGAGAGATACATGTTAAATTTGTTAGAAGGTCAACCAGAGAGGAAATCTTGAAAGTGCATAGAGGAGGTCCGTTAATTTACCAACAAAAGGAGGTTGCCATCCTGAAGCAGATTCCAAGAAAGATTAGAGAAGCAAGAAGGAAATTTTCCTTCTTGTCCAAAAAATTGTTTGACCACGGGATCTGGTTCAGGTGGGTGACGCCCGAAGGGATGCTGGTGTTCTGGGAAGGAGGAAGAGTGAGGATTAAAACAGTTGCTGAGGCGGAAGCCTTTCTTAAAACACATTCCTCTGTCCTGGGGGAAGATCTAGGGGGGCAGGGGGGGCCACGGCCCCGCCCGCTGGGGGCCTGGAAGGAGAGATAGAAGATACAATTGCCAAGAGACTTAGATCTAAAAAATAACTTTGCCTTGATTTTTTGAGTAATATTGTATATAACATGGGCATCTGGATTTTTGTAAATGACTGACAGCATAGAATTGAGAACTTAGAAATATGTACTTGCTTTCACTTTGTAGTGTGCGGAAAATGTTTTGTTAATGATCTATTTTGATGTCCCGGTAGGGCCGACGACTTTGACGTGAATGCTCTCAAAATTTCTTTGTACCCTACCCTACTGAAAAACTGTAAAACCAATAAAACTTTTTCAATATAAAAAAAATAAATAATGTTTTTCCTGAAGACAAATGAAACATTTTGTTTCCTTAGATAGTGAAATATTATTTTCTGCTTGGATGGAACATTTGTCCCTTTACTGTTCCATGCTATGCAATTATTCTCTAACTTTGAACACTGTACCAAAGTTTTGTACAATCACCCTCTCAGCCTCTTCTTGTTTTTCTGTGTTCAATGTTTGAGGCTAGTCCATATCCAATTGCTCATCCATATTAATTTTTTGTGTTGGATTCAAAATTAGTTGTTTCTTCAAGAAATCATCAGCTTTTTCTATGAAATTCAGTCTCTATCTTTATTCTTGATAGATAAATATCACTCCTTCAAGTTGTCTCAGCAGAATGGGATTTTTCTTTCCTTCAGAAAGTCTGTTAAGAATTCTCTTTCTCAAAATTCTAACAGAGATTTCCTTTGGGACAATTATATCCACATTATCAATTTTCAGTTTAGATTTGAAGTAACAGTCTAAAACTTATTCTCTTGTTTCTCTTCTTACAAAGTGAACTAAGAGATCTTTTAGTATTTTTCTTATGCTGGCATATCAGGAATTTATTCTTTATCTTTTGCCTATTTCTGTTTTGATTTCTTCTTATTGTCAACCAATTGATTGAACAGGGAAGATGTCAAGTTGCTCCTGTTACTTTTTCTTCAACCTGCAGCATCTACTTCCAAGCAGCCTCTGCTGGCCCTTACAATGCTTCTACAGATCAACATGCTGCCTCTGTCAGCCCACACAAGGCCTCTTACATCCTCCCCCATTTTTGCATTTCTTAACTGACTGCTGTCCCCTCCTGTTTAACACCCCATGCCTCATTAAGCTATTTTAATCTACCACTTTAAATAACAGTTGCAACTATCAACATTGCCACTAAGTGATACAGTCATGTACTTTATGACCTTGTCACTTAGTGGCTGCAGTCCTGGTTCCAATTACTAGAAAATTACATGTCTTCTATTCTCTACTCTTGTATCTGCAACAGTCTAATAAAAATTTACTATAGCAAATTAATTGCTTTCACTTAGCCCAGTGGTTGGCAAACCGCGGCTCGCGAGCCACACGTGGCTCTTTGGCCCCTTGAGTGCGGCTCTTCCGCTGCGCCCCCTCATGTTCCTTGTCTTCCAGCCGCAGCCCCACTCCATGAAAAACATAGGTGGGCGCCATACAATTACAGCCCGGAGCAGGACCAAAGCCAACTGGCTCTTCCTTGCTCAGAGGGCTTTGGAAGGAAGCTTCTGCAGTCTCCGAGGTTGTAATTGTATTATTGTGCACGCGCGCCTATGTTTTCCGGGAAGAAAAGGAACGCAAGAGAAATTTCCCCCCCTCACCCCACCCGCGGATGGGCTCCCGGACCAGCAGAGCCTCGTTCTTCTTTTTAGTCAGGTGATCTTTAACCAGGTGATCTTCAGCTGCTGCACAAGCCCTCGGGCATGCGCTGCCTTCTTCTCTCTGATAGCCACCTGGTTAAAAAGAAGGATGAGGCTTCGCTGGTCCTGAGTCCCTCTGCGGGGGGAGGGATCCCCCTCGCATTCCTTGTCTTCCCGGATCGGCTGGTAAGGGGACAGAAAAGGTTGTTCTCCACTTCCAGGTTTCAGCTCCCTGGCTTCAGTATCTCTTTCCAGCTTCTTTTGTTGAGCATGCAATTAAGATTCTTTTTTTTTGTTTTAGGAAAGATCACCTGGTTAAAAAAAGGATGAGGCTCTGCTGGTCCAGAACCCATCCGCGGGTTGGGAGGGAGAGACACACAGACAGACACACACAGAGAGAAAGAGAGACACGTACACAGAGTGAGTGAGTGAGTGAGTGAGTGAGTGAGTGAGTGAGTGAGTGACAGACAGACAGACAGACAAACACAGAGTGACAGACAGAGAGGAAGGGAGGTGAGAGAGAGACAGAGAGGGAAGGAGGGAGGGAGACAGAGACAGGGAGACAGAGAGAGAGAGACAGACAGACAGACACACAGAGAGAATGACAGAGAGACAGAGGAAGGGAGGAGAGAGAGATACAGAGAGACAGACAGACACAGAGAGAGAATGACAGAGAGAGACAGCTAGGAAGGGAGGGGAGAGAGACACAGAGAGGGAGGGAGAGAGAGAGAAATAAAGAGCCACAGAGAGAGACAGACAGACAGACACAGAGAGAGACAGAAAGAAAAAGAGAAAGAAAGGAAGAAAGAAAGAAAAGAAAGAAAAAGAAAGTGGGAGAAATGAAAGAAAGAGAACTTATGACCACAATTGAGCCCAAAATTTTGGTTGCTAAGCAAGAGCATCATTGAGTTTCACCACATTTTCCAAGTTGACCACACCCACATGGTCACATGACTGCTGAGCCACTCCCACAAAATAGGCCACACCTTCTTCTGGCTCTCAAAAGAAATTTCAATCATTGTATTGTTGATATTTGGCTCTGTTGACCAATGAGTTTGCCCATCACTGACTTAGCCCTACCACTGACTTAATTTACACATGAAGGAGAAAAGAGTTCTAGCACCAATGTCAGATAAGCCTATAACAAGGACTATACAGAACTGTTAGAGGGGAGAAGATGGAAAAATTCTAAGAGGACAAACTGTTGCTTATTAGAAAATTATATAAACAATTTATATAATTTTATCCCAGTTACCTAGTTTTAGAAACAATGAAACAGCTGTGTTTCCTTCACAGTTGCAAGGCAGAAAAAATATATTAGATGCATTATGTACCGAGTAAGAAAAGCAGTAAACTGAATACCTTCATCACCTGAAATAATTTTTTTAAAATTATTTTTAAATTTATTTTTACCCCACCTTTATTATTAGTATAAATTAGTAAAGGTGGTGAACATGTATCTTTCCTCCTATTTTTCTCACAACAGTAACCTTATGAGATGGGTTGGCTGAGAAGGAGTGATTGGCCAGTCACCCAGCCAGCTTTCATGGCTAAGGCGGGATCAGAACTCACAGTTTCTGTAACAATGGACAGCTTCTAGCCTTGTGCCTTAGCCACTAAAACAAACTGGCATTATTTTTAAGTACACATTCTGGAGAATAGGACTAAAATCAATGTATTTTAAATCTGATTTATCTTAAATGAAACAAAGGTTGCCATTTTATAAAAAAATACTTTTAATCAAAAGAAAAGAAAACATTTAAATCCGAGCCATTTTAAAAATGTATGGAAGGTAAGAAAAACAGTTCTGGTGCTGATTCCCTACTGATGTCTGACAGACAAAAAGGTGGCAGAGGCTGTTATACTAAAACTATCATAAAAATGTCCACTGTTATATAAACATGCTTCTTCTACTTTCTTAAATGTGAAAACAACTGCAGCTGAGATTCACCTAGAAGTCATAAAAGTCTATAAAATAGTAATATTATATCTCATAGTTTTGTCCTGGAACATGAGATTAAATGTAAATACTCTAATTTTGAAGTTGATTTCAATTAATCTTCAGTGGCCAAGCAACCTTACAAATAGTTTTTATAGTTGTTACTACATCAAGTTACTAAAACTATAAATTAAGATACTTATAACTATTAAAAGATTTTCTATTTGAAGTGAATACATAAACATGACTATTCAAGAGAAATCATCCCATTAAAATTTAATGATCAGATTTAACTGGACCCATTTAAGTAGGTCAGTTTCACTGCCACCTCAACTGGAACAAAAATGATCTTGAGGGACAAGGGAAAGAGATGCTGCCTAGGAAACTATCTAACAGAATAACAGAGTTGGAAGGGAACTGGAAACTATACAATTTCAGATGAATAATCATCCCATCTCTTCTTAAAAATCTCAGTGATGGAGCACCCACAACTTCCAGACATAAGCCTCTCCATTGCGTAATTGTTTTTATCATCAGGGAATTTTAGTTCTAACTTGGATCTCTTCTTAGTAAATTTCCATCTATTGCTTCTTATCCTGCCCTCTTTGTAGAATAGGCTGTCCTCCTCTTTTTGTGACAGCTCTTTAGATATTGGAAGACTGCTATTATGTTACTCCTAGCTCTTCATTAGATTGGAGATATCCAGTTCCTGCAAGCGTTCTTCATATCTTTCATCCTCCACTTCCCTAATTATTTTTGTTGCTTTTCTCTGCATGCTCTCTAGAACTCAATGTCTTTTTTATATCATGATGACCAAAAAATTGATGCAATATTATTAAGTATGCTGTTGCCAAAGCAGTATAAAACTATACTAACATTTCATGTGATCTTGATTCTATCCCTCTGTTAATACAGCCCCAGACAGCATTTAGGGTGCTTTTAGGTTCCCTCCTCTGTCTCCATCTCTTCCCCCTCTCTTTCTTTTGCTCTCTTTTTCCTCCCTCCCTCTCCCTCTCTGCCTCTCTTTCCCTCTCTTTCTCTTTCCCTCCTTGTCTCTCTCTTTCCCTTCCTCCCTCTCTGTCTCTGTTTCTCTCTTTCCCTCCCTCTCTGTCTCTTTTTTCTCCCCTCTTTCTCCCTCTTTCTCTTCCACTCCCCTACCCACTGCCTGTTTCTCTATCTCTCTTTCCCTACCACTCTTTCTCTTTCCATCCCCCTCTCTCCATCTGCCTGTTTCTCTCTCTCTCTCTCTCTTTCCCTTCCTCTTTTTCTCTCCCTTTCCCTCTGTCCCTCCCCCCTGTGGAAGAAGGAACCTCTGAATTGGTGCTGGGTGTTGGGAATTTGATGTTCATAGGCCGATGAGCCCCGGAGCAGTGTGGGGCATCCCAATACAGGCAGCTCTGCAGGAAAAGCAGCTGACATCTGGGAGGCCAGAATGAGCTGAGATAACGCAGGGTTGCATTATGGTTCCACATTATGATGGGCTTCAGGAGGAGGTGATCCCATCTCTCCCATTGTGAAGCACACAAGTGAAAAATTTCACTCAATCAATTCCAACTTTGTGAGATCATGTTCTTCCACAAGAAATTGGAATTGGTTGAATGAAGTTTTTTTTAGTCCCACAAACTTTTGTTTCTCTGCAAACAACGGCGAAAAACGCAACGGAGCTGGGCTGTAGTGACAATGCACATGCCATAGGTTCGTCACCACAGACCTATTCTATACCTAGGAACTTAATTTTTCTTGCCTAAGTGTAAACCTTCTTTTTTTCATAACCAAACTGCATTTTGTTGGATAGGGCCCAGTATTTAAGTCTGTCAAGATCCTTCTGGATCCTTCTGAGTCTATCTTCTAAAGTACTGGCTATTCTTCATAGCTTGATGTCATCTGCAGATTTGATGAGTATCTAAATATCTATGAAGATGTTGAAGAATACTAAGAAGTCTGGGGGATACCCCACTGCATATTTCCCTCCATGTAGATGTAGTCCTATTAAGGGCTGGTCAGTCAATTAAAAATCAATTTAGTGGTGATATTGTCTAATGCACATATTTTTATCTTACCAAGTAGTAGGTTGTAATTTACTCTGTTAAATGCCTTACTGAACTGACAATAAATCTTTACTTTTTTTCTTTCTCTACAATCTTCTTTTTCTGCAAGTGAGGAAGAACTTGCAGTTGCTATGATCAGAGAAAGAGATTTAGAAAACACTAACCCTAATGGGTCAGGGAGTTGGTAGGAGATCCACTGCATAGGGCAAATAATCCTCAAGTAATGCCCATTACTGTAGGAAATTGGGGTGTTAAATGAACCACAACATTAATGACCCTCTCATTCCTATTGTCTGCAATGAATTCATTAAATTCATTAAATAAATGCACAGCTCTTTAAGTACACATGAGATATCACAGGTTGACCCTGGAGGGCATAGTGCAGGCACAAACCTATCTGCCATGGGCTTTTTCAAGCCCTCACCTCCCCCAAGTTATCCCATGCTCCACTTAGGTGGCCTATAGCCACTTGGGCCTCTTCCGCCCCTGACAATCACTCACTTACCTTGTGATGATCTGCAGAGCTCAGGAATTGGGAAAATTCCTGAGCTCTCATGTGGTAGACCACATGAGAAAATTCAACAACCAGCATCTGCAAATAATCCATTCTCCCCACCCTCTGACAGGGCTAGCTCAGATTTCAAAACATAGAGTTTCTCTGCATGGATGTTTTGCTGGTAAAATAAATGTACCTCAAGACCAATCTATATTTTTAGAGCAGCTAGACAAGCCTTGCATAAGACACAGTAGTATCTATGTTTTATTCAAACAATGCTTTCCCTGTCCTGTTGCATGTTTCAAAGCACTATGAAATAAGTAATACTCAAGTATATTTAAGAGCACAGTGTAAATAGAATAACTATATAGTAAGTTCTCCCAATTTAACTATTTTGAAACCTCTGAATTAATGTGACTTGGGTTTAAGTCCACATGCAGCAATGTAAACTCATAGATGACTAGGCACTCTTAAATTGGCATGCCTTACACAGTTATTCATGAATTAAATGGAGGGAAATCTTCATATAATCTACCATTACCTTCTAATGGAATGTGTAATAGATAGCTAGAATATATTTTTTAAATATGTTAACAAATCCATTGGCTATAATAAAAAAGTAAAATGTATAAAATGTAATTGAAATTTGAAACAGAGAAAGAACAGATTAAAGAACATAATAAAGTAGGCTAAAAAATTTGGCAGATAGACCAATGGAAAAATAAATGAGTAAAAGGGTTGAACTTTATGTTAGGATTTCAAAAGAGCTTTTTAAAAATACTATATCTTTGATACTAAACATCACACCAAAGAAACTATCTAGAATGTGAACAACATGAACAGCCTTTTAAGCAAGTTGGTGGACATGCATAAAAGCTTTTAAAAACTCAATTCAAACATATAGATTGATTCAGAATATTTGTTTCAGGATTAATGGATAAAGAGAGGGGAAAAACACTGAAGATTATTTCAGTATATGATTACTGTACAAGATATGCACAAAGATGGAATGACTCACTATAGAGGAATGGTTGGTGAAATTGACAGAACTTGCTGAGATGGACAAACTGACTTCTTTGATTACAGAAAGGACAATATCAACATATATTGCTCCTATCCTTATAAACTTTAAAAAACATGAAGTTGTGATTTATGGTTTTGATGATTAGATATGGTAGATTATAGAATGAAGAGAGTCATGATATAACTTTAGGAAGAAATATAAATATAATTGTGCATAACTGATGGGACAAATATCAGAAGTTATTTCTGTATACCTCTGCAACTCTTTGTATGTGTCTTTTTTTAAATTTTATTTTCTTATGCACATTTAGCCTTTTCTGTTATTTCTCTCTTTTTTACTTTTTGTTCTAATTTAGTTTACATTAATTCTTATTCCACTTAACAATTGGGAATAAATTATGCTGAAAATTACAATTATACTGAAGTACAAATGCAATTAATGTTTTTGGTGCAAAATTGTTAAGTGCAGATAAAGCAAGTTCATTGTTCTAGTGCAGAGGTCCTCAAATGTTTTTAATGAGGGCCAATTCACAGTCCCTCAGACTGTTGGAGGGCTAGATTGGATAAGTGGGCATGGCTAGGTGGTCATGTGACTGGGTGGATGTGACTAATTTAGCAGTCCATTTTGCCAATTTAGCAGTTCATTAAACATACACACAAATTAAACTTTAATTTGTTTTGATTTTGGGGGTGTTTTATTTTCTTTCTAACTCCTTTCCACTATTTGAGCCCCTCTGGAGAAATTAAGATTTCAATTACAACTAAAGTTTAGCTCTCAGATACGTTCAAAGGCTTTTATCTGTTATATCTAAGGAAACAAAAGTGTGCTAGAAGAGCAAATGGTGGGGTGGGGAAGAGAAACCAGGACATGGGATGTTTGATGGATACAGAGATGAGACTGGCTCCTGGGACATCTTCTGCAGGATCTCCTTCAATCCTGGCAGTGCCCTGGATACCTCACTGAATTCCATTCCATTCCCTTCCCTTCCCATTCTCATTCCCATTCTGTGCTACTGCTATTGCTACTGTATTGCTATTGCTATTGCATCCCATCCCATCCCTATTCCCAATTCCATTCCCATTCCATTCTCTCCTATTTCCATTCCATTCTATTCGATTTCCATCTTGGCAGTCTTAATCTACTTTTGGAAACTCATTGGCCATGCCTGAGCTTCCTCCATTCTTGCCAAATGCATGCAACAGGCTTGGGCAAGGGCTGCATGCATCTGGCAGACAGGATCACACTGGACAGGCATCGCTTGGAACAGATCTGGCAAGGAAGCACCTCTCTGCAACTCCTGAGCAGGAGAAAGACAGGCAGCCAAGTGACAGTGGTGGTGGTGGGAGAAAGTGTCAGGGCATCTGTTGCAGTGCCCACTACCTAGCTCTCTTGCATCTCACCAGCTCCGCTTCACCAACAGGCACCCGCCTCCATGTGTCCCATTTTTGGCCACAGGGCTTGTGTGCATCCTCTTTTCGGCCTGTCTGGTCCCCAATAGCACTCTGCTGGCCAAAAACAGGATGCACGGAGGCACTCTAGGGCCTCTGTATACCCTATTTGTGGCCTTGGGTGCATCTCATTTTTGGCCTGTCCAGCCCCTAGAAGCACTCTGGCAGCCAAAATGTTGTTTTTATCTTTCACTTTCAACCAAGGAACTTGGGGCTTGGCCAAATGGTGGGGGCCAGTGGTGGGCAGGGTGAGGTGGGCGGGGCAGCCTCATGGTCTCATGCAGGCCAGATTAATGGCTTCAGCAGGCTGTATCCAGCACGTGAGCTTTAGTTTGAGGACCGCTGCTCTAGTGAGAAGTGGAATTATAAACCAAACTTTTTTTCCTAGCTTTTTAAAGTCTTTATTTCTGGTGTTTTTAATCCATCGACTTGTGAATAGTTTGGGGATCGGAATGAGTTTACAGCAGGGGTGTCAAACTCAAGACCCATGGGTTGAATCTGGGTATTTAATCTGGGTACTTTAATCTGGGCTGTGGGGCGAGTCTGGTGACCAAAATGGGCCATGGGGGGAGGAGTTTCGATCTGGTTTCAGCCCTCACAGCCTCCTACAGCAGTATGGCGGCCAAAATGGAAGATATGGGGGCTGTTTATGGCATGTGTTTGCCCCCATGGTTTCATACAGCAGCCTGCCAGCCAAAAATGGGCCACTGGGACATTTTTGGCCTGGTTTTGGCCTGGTTTCGGCCCCCACGGCCTCCAGCTGTACCTGGCGGCTGAAAACAGGCTGCGGGGGAATGCTATATATGTATCTTTCTCAACCCCATGCACTCTATCTACCTTTCTGCTTTACACATGATTCCTGATTTCATCCAGTTTAAAAATATGAAAGAGGCCTAATCCAAAGAGTTTGCTCACTGTGGTTGTAATGTGATTTGCTTAGTTTTTACTTACAACTGGATTGTGTTATCGCCCCCATAATGGTTTGTAAACAATATAGTAGCCTAAAACCTAAACATACAGAACATGATTGGATGTAGGATATGATAGTATCTACAAACTATAAGATTTTTTTTAAATGCAGTATGTCATGTGAAAATGTCCAGGAGTTATTTCTAAATTGTGATTTACTCTGTAAAGCACAAATGGCTGAATTTACAGAACATATAGACTCAAAATCAAATCATATTATGACTGGATAGTATGTAAACCTAGCAGATAGAAGGCAGCTTTTGTCAGGTATATATAAAATTCAATGAAATCACTGAGATTTAATTGTGTATCCAATTGTAGTCCAAATGGACTTCGAAATGTTTCTACACAGCATGCATATTTTCTGAATCTTTCTAGACATTTAGCAATATATTGTGATGAATTTGTTGTGCTACACAGTATTCCTCTTTACAATGGATATCTGGAATAAAATTTTAATGTTTTCAAGAGCTGTATTAAAAATGAAAAATGGGAGGGTCAGCTAAAGTGTTCTACATAGAGTAAATTAATATTTCAAAGGACAGGTTCAACAGGGAAAAAGGAAACCTGACTTGATATTGCCCAAGCAATAACAAAGAATGTACAATTTTGTTATTTGGGGATGGAAAACTGCCATAAATAAAGCAGATGGATTAATTGGTCGCCACGATGTAGAAAAGACGTGGAGACTCTGGAAAGAGTGCAGAGAAGAGCAACCAAGATGATTAGGGGACTGGAGGCTAAAACATATGAAGAACGGTTGCAGGAACTGGGTATGTCTAGTTTGATGAAGAGAAGGACCAGGGGAGACATGATAGCAGTGTTCCGATATCTCAGAGGGTGCCACAAAGAAGAGGGAGTCAAACTATTCTCCAAGGCACCTGGGGACAGGACAAGAAGCAATGGGTGGAAACTAATCAAGGAGAGAAGCAACTTAGAACTGAGGAGAAATTTCCTGACAGTTAGAACAATTAACCTCTGGAACAGCTTGCCTCCAGAAGTTGTGAATGCCCCAACCCTGGAAGTCTTTAAGAAGATGTTAGATAGCCATTTGTCTGAAATGGTATAAAGTTCCTGCCCATGCAGGGGGTTGGATTAAAAGACCTACAAGGTCCCTTCCAACTCTGCTATTGTATTGTATTGTATTGTATTAATACACGAGGAAGACAAGAAAGGGGATATGGATGAATTAAAGAGAAATGAATTGTTTTGTTTAAAAGTATTTTAAGGTTCTAATGACTGTGCCTGTTAATTTATCATTCAACCCAGTAAGTATAAATGTAATACCCTGGATGCTGTTTAGGTTGCCTTAACTCACATTAGGTTTTTGAACATCTTTGTTTTCACAATATTATGCACATATTTAGATCTGTTCCTATACAAAAGAAGTCAAGCCCCATAGCAGTTGTGTCATCTACATGTCTTTAAAGCAGGGATGTCCAAACTTGGGAACTTTAAGAACTTTAAGCTATGCTGGCTGGGGAATTCTGGGAGTTGAAGTCCACAAGTCTTAAAGTTCCCAAGTTTGGACATCCCTGCTTTAAACACTACATTATGGAATTGAGACTATTTGTGTCAGAAAGTAAATCTCCCTTTGTCTGGAATAGCTGTTTTGAATGCAAATGGAAAAAATGCATCTTGAGCCTGTATCAAACACCCACCATGGCCATGCCCACCCTGGCCCTCCATGGTCAAACACAACCCTGATGTTGCCCTCAATGAAATCGAGTTTGACATCCCTGGTCTGCAGCTATATTCCCATCCTTTCCCAACAAAGTGCTTAAATAAAAAAAATTAAAATGCTACTAGTGTGGAAAAATATTATATAGGAGTATAAGTGAAACATCAGTGATACTAACTTTTTGAATTCAGCAATTAAAATAAATTTTATAATTTGTATTTTAAAAATTACTGATATTTTCATTCACTCCACATTTGGCCCTACAATTTACTGAAAAAACCCAGTACTGCACATATTTTCATTATGCAACATAATTACATAACAT
Organism: Rhabdophis nuchalis; assembly: GCA_039707465.1. NCBI lineage: Eukaryota > Metazoa > Chordata > Lepidosauria > Squamata > Natricidae > Rhabdophis > Rhabdophis nuchalis. The sequence goes on from CM077647.1 coordinate 76,919,558, forward strand.
AGCATATTAACAGTTATCTGTTAAAATTGTATTTTAATCTGAGAGGGCATAACAACAGTGCTTTTGTATCAGAAGGGAATTGTGCTTCTGAACCTTAAAAACAATTCTGACTAGATAAATGTTATTTAATTTTCAATTAAATTAAATTCAGTGTCAATTTGAGCAATGTTCAGAAATCATGAAAACTATTGGTGGCTGTGAAAAAGAGATCACTTGGTGCAGCATACACTAAGGACTGTATCAAAAAAACAGCAATCTCCATAATGTTCCTACTAAGTGTATTCTTGAAGAGGAATTACTGTACAACCTATCCCCAACTGTGGATTAATGTACATTTCTAAGGACATTTGCTATATTTTGCCTCTAACCAGGGGGAAAGAGAAAGAGACAGAGAAAGAGAAAAAAAATTCTTAGATATAAGGTAGTGGGTAAAATATTCCAAATAATTTAAGAAGTAGCTTAGGGAGGGTACAGTACATTGTTTCAAATCTTTAAAAATTATTACTATATACTATATATGTCACGTTCCAAGAACAAAGAGACATAAGAAATCCTACTAATGGTAGCAATAACTTTCTGATTCTATTTAAATGATTAGCTTTTTTAAAAACTCTTGATACAATAATATGAATTGTTAGGATGTTTCTCTGAGAAAAAACAAAATACGTGTGGATAAAACTTGTTTATTTTATGCCAATTTGCAAGCCTTAGAATCTGCATTTTACTGGATTGTTTTTGTAAGTGTCTAAAAAGAATTTAATTTATAATGCAGTATGTTCAGAGTATAAAAAAGGAGATGTATAGCAGCAAATAAACAATTTTCTAATTTATAAATAATGTATTTGCCTTAATATTTACTTCAGTCGGTCTTCTTCTTTTTTGCGGAGGGTAAAATCTCGTTGGACCACTTGGATAACATGTTCAGTTTCATCATCAGTCAGGTCAGATAAGTCTAGCTTTCTTCTCATATTTAGTTACCTTCAGTGAGCTCTGTTAACAAAAGTATCTAAACCCCTGAAATAAAGAGAAGGATGGAAGACAGAAAATAATGCAATTAATGTATATTTAAAAACTTTGATAATTATTTAATTTCATGTTGTACAATAACTAAATATAACTAAATATAATTCACATATTAGTGAATTGTGCTTATAATAATTTTAATTTCTACATCAACTAAGATGTTAGTTATATGATTAATTGGATTAATATATTTTGCAGAGATTTAAATACATATTGCTTAAAGAGGTGAAAGAAAACCTGTTAAATAGAATTTAAAATCGGCATAGCAGGAACAAATAGATACAGGTAGTCCTCAATTTAGAACAATTCATTTAGTGACCTTTCAAAGTTACAGCGGCACTGAAATATGTGATTTATGACCATTTTTCATACGACCATAGCAATATTGGCATGGTCATCTGATCAAAATTCAGATGCTTGGCAACTAGTTCATATTCAGTAATGAGCAGTCACATGAGGCGGCTCTAATCATGAAAAGAAAAAAAATGTAAAAGGAAAAAGGTGAGAGCTGTCAGGCTGAGCTAGCTGCTGCTTCACTATGGATTACTCTGCCTAACTGTTTAAAAAAGCCCTCTACTATGAGGCAGAAGAACTGCGTGCCTCATTTAGTCTGACTTTTTTAGGCGTTTTATGATCTCTTGAGCAGAGTTAAACGAGGGTTAAAAGCATAAAAATCCCAGGGTAGGTGAGGCATGCAGTTCTGCTGCCTCAGAGTAGAGGGCACTATTTTAGAGGCTTCAACTGTCATTCTGTTTAAAGCTGCAGCATCGTACCCACTCTTCCACCTCTCTTTCTCCATTTCTGATGACCCCTCTGTTCCTTCTTTTCCTTCAGATTTCCTTTTTTTCTTTTTTCTTTAATAAATGCAATTGCCATTTGATTGAGTCTTGTCTTCTCTGTTGAGCTAACCTTGCATAAATTGCAAAGGGAGAAGGATCGGGGAGGGGAGGAATGCGAGCCTACCAAAGCTTCTGACAAATAGGTGGGTTAGTCAGTGGGGTGTCAGGGGAGAGGAGAGAATGCCTGAGCTCCACCACGGGTGAAAGAAAGCACTTTCCCCTAGCAAGCTTTCCCTGCAGCCCAGGCCAAGCTGCAAATGGTGGATTGGTTCAGATCTGGCGCTTTCCATGCTACACAGGTGGGCTGGAAAGCGAAGGGAAAAGAAGCCGCTGGCGAGGTAGCTGGGAGAGAGCCCGGGAGGAAAGGTGCACGCACGGAGGAGAGGAATCTAAGGCGAAAGCAGCACATGGCTCTCCCCGGATGAACTTCCTTGCCCTTTGCTGCTTTTCTCCAGTTGCTGCATTTTGTTGGAAGTTTCCCCCTCCCCCACCTGTGTAGCATGGAAAGCAATAGCGCTTTATTATCCAAGGTGGGCTAATAATAGAATCTAGTCATTTCTCCTGAGCTAAGGCCATTGGGGGCTTTAAACATACTGCTGAGGGATATACTGGGGGAAAGAGTAGGAATTCCTCCTTCCCCCTTGCCTTTCATCTCTCCTCCTCCTCCATTCTGAATTAAATATGCAGAAAACTTCACCTGAAGCAACTTTTGTAGGTCAACATAAATATGTCTGTATTAGAAATGTTTCTTATTCAATGGCTTATGCAAATATCCAGTGCAGGCAACGTATATTAAATTAATTATTAATATTTAACTTGCCTTAAATATATTCCAAAAGTTCCACCCAGGGTTGTAGGGGATGATATGTTTTCAATAGTGTATGCCATTCCCTGCTAAACTTTATTACCGATAGAATTATGTGCCTGACAAGGGAGATGGTCTAAGTCAGGGGTCTCCAACCTTTGCAACTTGGTTGGAGAATTCTGGGAGCTGAAGTCCTTCAGACTTAAAGTTGCAAAGGTTGGAGACCCCTGAGGACAAAAGTTCCCGGGCCTCACCTCGAAGGCATTCCACATCTTCTCAAAGGCTCCGATCAGGGCTACTAAGCTCTGATCTAGCAGCAATATCTCTGCCCAGCCCTCTCCAGTTCTATTGCAACAGGCCCCTGGTCCTTTCAACCCCTGCCCCAATAATTACCTCTGGGTTGTGGAGCTATGTCTCTGATCTACAGGGACAGAGGGCAGCAAGTGTGCAGAGGTTTAGTAGTTTAGGTGTAGGTGTAGGTGTAGGTGTAGGTTTATTAGGTTTTTTATACCACCCTACACCCAAAGGACTCAGGGTGGTGTACAGCCAAAGTAAAACAAATATATAAAAGTTAAAAACAGTTTAAAAAGCATATTAAACAATTTGGTCTCTCATAAAATTAAAAAACCAAACAAACCCCGATTAAAATTAATAAAAAATCGTATTTAAAAATTCATTTTTATGCCAGCCCGGCTTTTTGGAAAGAAAAGATTTTGAGAGCACGGTGGAAGGTGCGTAGGTCAGGGATAGTTCTTAATTCCGGGGCCAACTCAAGCTTAACCCATCCAAGACTGAGTGGCTGTGGCTTCCGGCGCCACGGTTCAGCCAGATTATTCCAACTCTGGCCATTGGGGGCGAAACACCGGCCCCCGTGGAGAGGGCGCGCAATTTGGGTGTCCTCCAGGATTCCCGGCTGTCTATGGAAGATCATGTGGCAGCCGTGGCCAGGGGGCCGTTTCATCAGGTACGCCTGATGCACCAATTGCGCCCCTTACTGGACCAGGGTGCCTTACGCACAGTCACTCAAGCACTCGTCACCTCTCGACTCGACTACTGTAATGCTCTCTACATGGGGTTCCCCTTGAGGTGCACCCGAAAGCTACAGCTAGTCCAGAACGCAGCCGCGCGGGTGATTACGGGAGCACCTAGACACTCCCACATAACACCTATCATGCGCGGGCTGCACTGGCTTCCTGTGGTCTTTCGGGTGCGCTTCAAGGTTTTAACGACCATCTTTAAAGCGCTCCATGGCTCGGGGCCTAGTTATATGCGAGACCGCCTCCCGCCCCATACATCCCTCAGATCGATACGCTCCCACAGAGAGGGCCTCCTCATGGTGCCGTCGACTGGACAATGCCGACTGGCGACACCAAGGGGAAGAGCCTTCTCTGTGGCGGGCCCAGCCCTCTGGAACGACTTACCCCCTGAACTCCGCACCATCTCCGACCTCCGCCTCTTCCGCAAGTGTCTGAAGACACATCTATTCCATCTAGCTGGCCTAGTGTAACCTCCATTACTGACTATTAGACAGTTTTAAACTTGGGATTTTTAATTCGGTTTTTAGCGCAGGGTTTTATTTATTAGAATAAGTTTTTTAAACTTTATATATTTTGTATGTATTTTAACATCCCTGTGCGCAGCCCTGGGTCCATTTGGAGAAGGGCGGGGTATAAATTTAATTAAATAAATAAATAAATGAATTCATTCCAGAGGACAGGTGTTCCCAAGGAGAAGGCTCTCCCCCTGGGTGTCACCAGTCAACATTGTTTAGCCGATGGTACAATGGGGAGACCCTCTCTATGGGAGCATACTGGCTGGGGGGAGGCTCTCGGTGGCAGAATGCGATCTCGTAGGTACCCAGGTCCTAAGCCATGGAGCGCTTTAAAGATAGTAACCAACACCTTGAATCGCACCCGGAAAACCACCAGAAGCCAGTGTAGCTTGCGCAGGAGGGGTGTTACATGGGAGCGTCGCATCGCCCCCATAATTACCCGCACGGCCACATTCTGGACCAGTTGGAGCCTCCGGGTGCTCTTCACCATGTAGAGAGCATTACAGTAGTCCAGATAGGAAGAGATGAGGGTGTGAGTGACTGTGTGCAGGGCATATCGATCCAGGAAAGGACGCAACTGGTAGATCAGGCGAACCTGACAAAAAGCCCCCCTGGCGACAGCTGTCATATGATAGGACAGCCATAGGACAGCCATGCATCCAAGAGGACACCCAAGTTGCAAACCCTTCCTGTGGGGGCTAAGGTCTCACCCCCCATAGCCAGCAATAGAACTAACTGACTGTAACGGGATGCCAGGAACCACAGCCATTCAGTCTTGGAGGAGTTGAGCCTGAGCCTGTTCCTCCCCAGCCAGATTTGCATGGCCTCCAGGCACTGGGACATCATGTCAAGAGCAACATTGGGGTGGTCTGGGGATGAAACGTACAGCTGCGTATCATCAGAGTATTGATGGAACTTTAACCCAAAACCCCGGATGATCTCGCCCAGCGGCTTCACATAAATGTTGAACAGAAGGGGCGAGAGGACCAACCCCTGGGGTACTCCACAAATGAGGCACCTTGAGGACGACCTCCGCCCCCCCCCACCAGCACAAACTGCGAATGGTCAGAGAGGAAGGAGGAGAACCACTGAAGTACAGTGCCCCCCACCCCTAACCCCTCCAACCGCCGCAGCATGATACCATGGTCGATGGTATCAAAAGCTGCTGAGAAGTCTAATAGCACCAGGGCAGAGGAACATCCCCTGTCCGGAGCCCTCCAGAGATAATCAACCAGTGCGACCAATGCTGTTTCCATGCTGTACCCAGGCCTGAAACCCGACTGGTACGGATCAAGATAGACAGCTTTATCCAGGTACTTGGGAAGCTGTCGTGCCTCCACATTCTTAACAGCCTTCGCCACAAAGCGAAGGTTGGAGACTGGATGATAATTTGCCAAAAGCGCCAGGTCCAGGGACAGCTTCTTGAGAAGGGGCCTCACCACCGCCTTTTTCAAAGCGGTGGGGAAGAAACCCTCTCTCAAAGAAGCATTGATAATGTCCTGGAGCCAACCTTGTGTAATCTCCTGGGTGGCCAGAAAAACCTGGAGGGACACGGGTCCAATAAACATGTGGCAACGCTAAGCCTACCCAAAATCCTGTCTACGTCCTCGGGAGTCACAGGGTCAAACCCCAGCCAGATAACATTCTCAAGACCCGCCTCCATCACCCCATCTAGCCCTACCCAGTCAGAGTCCATCCCTTCCCAAATCTGAGCGATTTTGTCTTGCAGGTATTGTACAAAATCCTCAGCTTTACCCTGCAAGGGTAAAGGTTACATTTACTCCAACAACTGCGGGCCTCCACCCGGAACTACCCGGCTTTTCTGACCGCGCCTCACATACAGGGAGCCATAGCTTTGGCCATTGCCCAGGGCATAGCTGCAGGTCTCCAACAAAAGACTGGGACTGCTACACCAGCGGCTTCTGGGACTAACACTGCCCCAGTGCCTTCTGTGGCCTATTCTACATCACTGCCAGCCCACCAGTGACTTATTCTACATCACTTCCAGCTCCACCTGTGGCCTATTCTGCGGTGGCCTATTCTACATCACTGACAGCCCCACCTGTGCCCTATTGAACATCACTGCCAGCTCCACCAGTGGCCTATTCTACATCACTGCCAGCTCCACCAGTGGCCTATTCTACATCACTGACTGCTCCACCAGTGGCCTATTCTACATCACTGACAGCTCCACCAGTGGCCTATTCTACATCACTGTCAGCCCCACCAGTGCAGAGGCCCTTGTCACTGGCTAGGTCCCAGTGTAGCCAGTCCCCTGTCTCTGAAGATGGGGAGATTAAGGATGCTGAGTTTTCTGGAGATGAGGTGGCAGCACAAAAAAAAAAGCAGACCTTTCATTTCCAGGGGGGCAACCAGGCTAAGAAGCCCTTGGGGGGGCAGTGGTCACAACACCCGAAAATTTCCAAGTAGAACTAAAGTAGAATATTAATTCTCACCATTTTCTATGCAATTGCAAAAAGATCAAAGATGTCACAGTGCTACCTTCAGGATGATCATTTGTCATGTTTCAATAGGTGACAGGTAGTCCTGAACCTATGACCACAATTGAACCTAAAATTTTATTTTGCACAGTATTTTGCACAGTGAATTTTGCCCCACTCTACAACTTTTCTTGTTGCAGTTGTTAAGTGAATCACTGCAGGTGTTAAATTACTAACATGGTTGTTAAGTGAATCTGGCTTCCTCTATTAACTTTGCTTGTCTACTGTCAGAAGGTTGCAAAATGTCAGGTGATTGCACAAAGGGTTCATGTGACTCCAGGACACTGCAACCATCATAAATATGAACCAGTTAGCAAGCATCTGAATTTTGATCATGTGACCATGGGGGTGCTACAATGGTCATAAGTGAAAAACTGCCAAGTCACTTTTTTCAGTAGTGTAACTTTGAATAGTCACTAAATGAACAGTTGTAAGTTGAGTATATGTAAAGAATGCTGATATGAGACTTTAAACATAACCCGTTAACTGCTGCCAATCAAATATTGGATAAGATAATTTGTAGGATTTTAATGTTTGTAAATCTGATTGTGATGGACGTCAGTGCCTCTGCTCACCAGCCATAAACCTTACCGCATGTCACTGTATCACATTTATGATGGCCGAAGTATTCCAAAGTTATGTGATTATCTTTTGTGAACTCCTGAAAAGCAAAATCAAGGGAGAAACCATATTCACTTATCAACCAGGTTATTAACTTAACAATTGTAGTGGTTCATTTAACAAATATGGCAAGAAAGGTAGCAAAATGGGCCAAAAAACCTATGTCACTTTTAGGGCTCAATTGTTGCTGTAAATCGAGGACTACCTGTACTCATTTCATTCTCTTGCAGCACAATGGTGGTTTTTTTTTACAAATGTTCTCTTCATTATAGAATGTAACCATGAACACCATGAACCATGAATAGAAGTCAGATGATATGATGAAAATTCCTCAATTTCACAACACATGAAGTGAATTAATCATAGTTTAACTGGGGAGTTCAAAAACACTAGAGAACACTAGAGAAATCATAGAAGCTTGGTATTCAGACAATTCAGCTCTCAATAAGCACATAGAGATAAACAATATTTACATACCATTCCAAAGAGATAATCAAAAAGCCAAAAAGTAAACCAAAAGATCAAAGCACTTTTTAGTCAGCAATTAACACTCAGAGAAACAAAGATTAACATCAAGATTAATGTTAGCCAATAAAAAACTACGCATTCAGACAAGCTAACACTAAAGAACAGCCTAATCAAGGAACCATCAAGACCACTCCCATTAACACTACCACATCAATCCACTAGTATGTAAAAAGATACCAAATACCACTCACAACTACCACTGATTATGTTATCCAGTTGGGTAATGAAATGCATGGAAGGGAACAACCAAGTTCAGAGAGCATCAAGGACTCTAAAGTCTTTCTTACTTTCAATGCAAAATATAGCTTAAATTGGGGTTGAGGGAAATTAGATGCAAAGAGAATTTTGAGAAGGAAAAATTGACATCAACATCAGCTTTTTTAAACACACACACACAAACACCTTATTCTGCTTAACAATAAATTATGGCATTTCAAACTGATTGAATGCTCTTCCAACCATTCTCCTCCAACCAGCATTCTTTGAATACAAACAAGAATTCTTTGAAAGAATTGAATTGAATTGAATGTTTATTTGTATACCGCTCCCTCTCCCCAAAGGGACTCGGGGCAGTGCACAGGGAATATAAAACATAAAAACTTACAACAATATAAATATCTAAAATTAGATTACAATAACTCTGCACTAAAACCTAAAAAACCTAAAACACTCAACCCCCTAAAAACCCAATTAAAAATTTAAATGTACAGACTGGAGGTGTGAAAGATAAGATTAGGCCAGGCCGGCCTGTTGGAAGAAATATGTTTTGAGCTTACGGCGGAAGGAGCGGAAGTCCGGAGTTGTTCTGAGGTTGGGGGGTAGGTCGTTCCATAGGATAGGCCTGCAACAGAGAAGGCCCTTCCCCTGGGAGTCGTCCGCTGGCATTGCCTAGTGGACGGCACCTGGAGAAGTCCCTCTCTGTGCGAGCGAATCGGTCGAAGGGATGTATGGGGCAGGATGCGATCTCGCAGATAGCTAGGTCCTGTGCCATGGAGCGCTTTGAAGATGGTAATCAGCACCTTGAAGCGCACCCGAAAGACCACAGGCAGCCAATGAAGCTCGCGCAGGAGCGGAGTTATGTGGGAGTGCCTGGGGGCTCCCAGAATTACCCACGCGGCCGCATTTTGAACTAGCTGTAGTCTTCGGATGCACCTCAAGGGAAGCCCCATGTAGAGAGCGTTGCAGTAGTCTAGAGGGATGTCACGAGGGCATGAGTGACCTTGAGGACGGCATCCCGGTCCAATAGGGGACGCAAGTGGCATACCAGGAGAACCTGGTAAAACGCCCCCCTGGCCACGGCCGTCACTTGATCTTCCATGGAGAGCCGGGTATCCAGGAGAACGCTCAAGTTGCGTGCCCCATCCACAGGGGCTAGATGTTCACCCCCTATGGCCAATGATAGAGAAAACTGGTTGTACCGGGATGCCGGAAGCCACAGCCACTCGGTCTTGGACGGGTTGAGTCTGAGTCTGTTTCTCCCCATCCAGACCCGTACGGCTTCCAGACACCGGGACATCACTTCGATGGCATCGTTGGGGTGGTTCGGGGTAGATATATACAGCTGCGTATCGTCAGCGTAGAGATGGTACTCTACCCCGAAACCACGGATGATCTCACCCAGCGGCTTCATATATGTGTTGAACAGGAGTAGTGAGAGGACCAACCCCTGAGGCACCCCACAAGTGAGAGGCCTCGAGGTCGACCTCTGCTCTCCTGCCAACACAAATTGTGATCGACCGGAGAGGTAGGAGGAGAACCACCATAAAACGGTGCCTCCCACCCCCACCCCCAGCCCCTCCAGTCGATGCAATAGGATACCATGGTCGATGGTATCAAAAGCCGCTGAGAGGTCTAATAGGACCAGGATGGAGGAACAACCCCCATCTCTGGCCCTCCAGAGATCATCAACCAACGCGACCAATGCCATCTCAGTGCTGTGTCCGGGCCGAAAGCCGGACTGGCGTGGGTCCAGATAATCAATCTCCTCCAGGTGGCGGGGAAACTGTTGTGCCAGCACTCTCTCTACAACCTTCACCAGAAAGTGAAGGTTGGAGACCGGACTGTAATTCACCAACAATGCTGGGTCCAGGGAAGGCTTCTTGAGGAGAGGTTTCACCACCGCCTCTTTCAAGACGGTGGGCAAGATCCCCTCACTCAAGGAAGCATTCACTACTTCCTGGAGCCAGCCTCGTGTAGCCTCCCAGGATGCCAGTACAAGCTAGGAGGGACACGGGTCCAATAAACATGTGGTGGCTCTCAGTCGCCCACGTAACCTGTCCATATCTTCGGAAGTAACAGAGTCAAACTCCTCCCAGAATTGTGTCTCAAGACGTGCCTTCCCTCCAGACCACTTTCGGTGGAGGACAACTCGCTTCGAATCTGAGCGATTTTATTTATTTAATTAAATTTATACCCCGCCCTTCTCTGGAGAGGACCCAGGGCGGCGCACAGGAATTTAAAAAACATACAAAATGACAAAATACAAAATTTAAAAAACATATTAAATTCCCATCCTATGCTAAAATCCAATTAAAATCCCCAAATTAAAACTGTCTAAAATAGTCCCAGCGGAGGTTACGCTAGGCCGGCTTGGTGAAAGAGATGTGTCTTTAGACACTGGCGGAAGAGGCGGAGGTCCGGGATGGTGCGAAGTTCAGGGGGTAGGTCGTTCCAAAGGGCAGGGCCCGCCACAGAAAAGGCCCTTCCCCTAGGTGTCGCCAGTCGGCATTGCCCGGCCGATGGCACCCTGAGAAGGCCCTCTCTGTGGGAGCGGATCAGACAAAGGGATGTATGGGGCAGGAGACGGTCTTGCATATAACTAGGTCCCGAGCCATGGAGCGCTTTGAAGATGGTCGTCAAAACCTTGAAGCGCACCCGAAAGACTACAGGAAGCCAGTGCAGCTCGCGCAGGATCGGTGTTATATGGGAGTGTCTAGGGGCTCCCGTAATCACCCGCGCGGATGCATTCTGGACTAGCTGTAGCTTTCGAGTGCACCTCAAGGGAAGCCCCATGTAGAGAGCATTACAGTAGTCGAGTCGGGATGTCACAAGTGCTTGAGTGACTGTGCAAAGGGCAGCCCGGTCCAGTAAGGGGCGCAATTGGCGCATCAGGCGTACCTGATGAAACGCCCCCCTGTCCACGGCCTCCACATGGTCCTCCATGGACAGCCGGGAGTCCAGGAGGACACCCAAATTGCGCGCCCTCTCCACGGGGGCCAGTGTTTCACCCCCAATGGCCAGAGTTGGAGTAATCTGGCTGAACCGGGGTGCTGGAAACCACAGCCACCCAGTCTTAGACGGGATAAGCTTGAGTTTGTTACTTCCCATCCAGATCCGTACGGCCTCCAAACACCGGGACAATACCTCGGCGGCATCATTGGGGTGGTGTGGGGTGGATATGTACATCTGAGTATTGTCAGCGTACAGATGATATCCCACCCCAAAACCACGGATGATCTCGTCCAGCGGCTTCATATATGTGTTGAACAGGAGGGGCGAGAGGACCGACCCGAGGAACCCCGCATAAGAGGGGTCTCGAGGCCGACCTCTGCCCCCGTGCCAACACATATTGCAACCGACCAGAGAGGTAGGATGAGAACCACCGTAAAATGGTGCCTTCCAGCCCCAACCCCCCCAGTCGGTGCAATAGGATACCATGGTCGACGGTATCAATACTCGCGTTTGGCCACCCTTATCGCCACTAAGTAAGTCCTAATATGGGCTCTCACTAGTGTTCGGTCGGCTTCGGAGCGAGAGGATCTCCATCTGCTCTCTAGTGGCGTTTCATCTCCCTCAGCTCCTCGGTAAACCAAGGAGCCTGGGTGATTCGTCGCTGCAAGAGAGGCCGCAAGGGCGCGACTCGGTCCAAGGCCCCCACTCAGCCATGCGGCCACTAGGTCCTCAGTTGAGTCGCGGGTCAAGGTCACAGGAATTGGCCCAAGCTCCCTCTGGAACTTCTCCGGGTCCATCAGGAGCCTGGGGCGGAACCATCTAAGGATATCAGGTTCTGCCTCCCCACGGTGAGGTGTGGCGATTGGAAAGTCCAGCCAAAGGAGAGCGTGATCTGTCCATGACAAGGGTGTAATGGCTAGATCCGCTATTCCCAGATCACTGCTCCACTGTCCCGAGATGAAGATTAAATCCAGGGTGTGTCCTCCCTCGTGAGTAGGGCCTAAAACTACCTGGGTCAGGTCCATGGCCGTCATGGAGGCCATGAACTCCCGAGCTGCTCCAGAGGTTTCGCCTACTGATGGCAGGTTGAAGTCCCCCATGACCAATAGTCTGGGGGTCTCAACCGCCGCCTCGGCTATCACCTCTAGGAGCTCAGGCAGGGCTGTTGTTGCATAGCGAGGAGTCAGGTATACAACTAACACGCCCAACTGCCTCCCTAGGTCCCACTTCACGAAGAGGGACTTACACCCGGTCATCTGAGGGATCGTGGTCTCCTTCGGCTCAAGACCTTCCCTGACCATAATCGCCACCCCCCCCCACCCCTCCCTAGGGCGCTAGGCTGATGAAAGGCTCGGTAGCCTGGTGGGCACATTTCTACGAGGGGTAAGCCCCCCTTGTGACCCAACCAGGTTTCCGTTATACCCACCAGGTCCAGGTCCTCCTCTGACACAAGGTCATGAATGAGGGGGGCTTTTTGTACCACGGACCTGGCATTGCATAACATCAGCCTAGGCCCCCGGTTCTGTGGTCCTTGCCCACCTAGTCTGCGATGGGAGCACGGGGGGTTGGAGCGTGTGACATCTTTGATTATAAACTGGGAAAAGATTAAGAGATTGCATTATCTTAAAATACCAGTCTGGGTATCAACTACTGAAGCATTTTCATACGTTAAAATATATAAAAAGGAACAAACAATCAGATATTTGGAGTTATTGAACTCAAGGGGTGATCTTAAAACTATTCAGGAATTAAAGCAAGAAGGAAGGGATATTAATTGGTATACTTACATGCAAATACATTCTAGATATAAGGAAGACCAAAAGAAAGGAGGGATTTATGATAAAATGACAGAATTAGATAAAATCTTAACAGGTGTCGATGAAAAAATAATCAAAAAACTTTATGCCTACTTATTAGAGTTTAAGCTTCAGGAAGAGCAAGTGAAAGAAACTATATAACATGGGGGGGAAACTTTGGGCATGGGATTGATTTAGATAAGTGGCAAAAATCGTGGACACAAAATTATAAAATGACAATGTCAACTGCTTATAAAGAGAACTTATATAAGATGTTTTACAGGTGGCACTTATCACCATCGAGAATTGCAAGAATGAATAAAAACCAATCTGAAAAATGTTGGAAATGCCATCAGACGCCTGGCACTTACTATCATGTGGTGGACTTGTTCGGAGGCTAAAAGCTATTGGACTATGATTCACACATGGCTGGAGAAAATGACACAAGAACACATAGATTTTCAACCTGAACTTTTTTTGCTTGGAATGACATCAGAAACGTTTGATAAGAATTTGAAATACTTAATTGTTAATATCTTGACAGCAGCTAGAATTGTGTTTGCAAAAAATTGGAGAAATGAGAAACTTCCTTCACACGAAGAAATTATTTGTAAAATTATGAAATGCGCAGAGATGAATAGATTAACATTTGAAGTTATAAAGCAAGAGAGCGAACAATTTTATGAAATATGGAATAAGTTTTATCAATGATTGGAAGAAAGGGAAATTTAAAGGATATAATATACATATTATATTATCACAAAACTGGGATAAACTGTTTTCTTTAGAGGGAGAAAAAGTAACCTCTAGAGATAATCAAAAACAATGTCACAAAATGTGAAGATTTTCTTTTCTCCCTTTCTTTCCTTTTTTTAAAATACCTTGTTTATATATTGAATAATTATGGGGATAAGATTGATTTGATAAATGAAAATGTTGCTATGTGAAACAAAGGTGATATATATGTGATGAAAGAAATATGGATAAATATGCTTGAGATTGTAAGCACTGACGCACAGAACGTTTACCTGAACGACATGTTGTACCAAAGCACGAGATGAATGATATTTTTTTTATTTGTTTTTAATATTAAAAATAAAATTTTCTTAAAAAAAAAAGAAGAGGAGATGATGGATAGAAAATTGCCCTTTAAATATTAAAGTAGCCTGAGTGTAAGTTTTTTTTAATAACAAGGTTTTTATTTCTTTTTTCTTACAAATTCTAACATATTTATGAATAAAGTGTTGTCTGAGGTTTTTCCTTTTACATCCTCTCATATACATAATCCATTTCATAATTCTGTTTCCAATTTCAGCCCTATTATTTTCTTTCCATATTTTCCATCTTAAACTTATTTTCTTCTTACTACATAAACAATATCATTAATTGCCATTAATTGCTCCTTCAAAGTTAAACCAAATTATCATTTCATATTTCATCTGTTCATCTATTTTTCCCCATGAAATCATCTAGCTGTTTTTTATATTCGGCTCCTTTTTCTTCCATATTATTTTCTTGTTCTTCAATTAAATCCTTTTTACCTTCTTCTCTCCTATTTCCTGGACTGAGTGTTCCATCTAAATTTCTGACTTTTTCTTGCCATTTCAAGTTTCACACACATTTTTAGCATCTCAAATAATTCATTATACATTCATAATAGCAATTTAACTAATTTAACAATTTAAAAAAAAATTAAGTTGCATTACATTTAATCCTATCATATACATATTTTATTTTATTTATTTATTTTATTAAATTTATACCCCACCCTTCTCCTTGCAAATACCCAGGGCGGCGCACAGGCAATATTAAAAACCATACAAAATACAAAAATATATCATTAAAAAACTATTAAATTATTCCTGTGCTAAAACCCATTTTAAAACCCTAAGAATTTAAAATTTATCCACATTTAAAAGTCAGAAAATGGGAGTTGTGCTAGGCCGGCTTGTTGGAATAAATAAGTCTTGAGACATTGGCAGAAGAGGCGGAGGTCCGAGGTGGTGCGTAGTTCGGGGGGTTGGTTGTTCCAGAGGGCTGGGCCCGCCACAGAGAAGGCCCTTCCCCTAGGCGTCGCCAACCAGCATTGCCTCGTCGATGGTACCCGAAAAAGGCCCTCTCTGTGGGAACGGATCGGTCGAAGGGATGTATGGGGCAGGAGGCGGTCTGTGTAGCTAGGCCCCGAGCCATGGAGCGATTTAAAGATGGTCGTCAGCACCTTGAAGCACACCCGAAAGGCCACAGGTAGCCAGTGCAGCTCGCGCAGGAGAGGTGTTATGTGGGATTGCCTTGAGGCACCCATAATCACCCGCGCGGCCGCATTCTGGACTAACTGTAACCTTCGAGTGCACCTCAAGGGGAACCCCATGTAGAGAGCGTTACATTAGTCCAGCCGGGATGTCACGAGTGCTTGAGTGACTGTGCGAAGGGCCGCCCGGTCCAGTAAGGGGCGCAACTGGCGTATCAAGCGTACTTGATAAAATGCCCCCCTGGTCACGGCCATCACATGGTCCTCCATGGACAGCCGGGAATCCAGGAGGACACCCAAGTTGTGCGCCCTCTCCACGGGGGCCAGTTGTTCGCCCCAAATGGCCAATGTTGGACTTATCTGGCTGAACCAGGGTGCCGGGAACCACAGCCACTTGGTCTTGGATGGGTTGAGCTTGAGTTTGTTACTCCCCATCCAAACCTGTACGGCCTCCAGACACTGGGACAGCACCTCGACGGCATCGTTGGGGTGGTTTGGGGTGGATATGTACAACTGAGTATCATCAGCGTACAGGTGGTATTCCACCCCAAAACCACGGATGATCTCGCCCAGCGGCTTCATATAGGTGTTGAACAGGAGGGAAGAGAGGACCGACCCCTGAGGAACCCCACATAAGAGGGGCCTCGGGGCTGACCTCTGCCCTCCTGCCAACACCCATTGCGACCGACCAGAGAGGTAGGACGAGAACCACTGTATAACGGTGCCTCCCACCCCCAACCCCCCCAGTCGGTGCAATAAGATACCATGGTCGATGGTATCAAAAGCCGCTGAGAGGTCTAATAGGACTAGGATAGAGGAGCAACCTCTATCCCGAGCCCTCCAGAGATCATCTACCAATGCAACCAATGCCGTCTCGGTGCTGTGACCGGGCCGGAAGCCGGACTGGCACGGGTCTAGATAATCAACTTCCTCCAGGTGTTGAGGAAACTGTTGGGCCACCACACTCTCAACAACCTTCGCTAAAAAGTGAAGGTTGGAGACTGGACGATAGTTTTCTAATAATGCTGGGTCCAGGGAAGGCTTCTTGAGGAGGGGCCTCACCACTGCCTCTTTCAAGATGGCAGGCAAGGACCCCTCACTCAAAGATGCGTTCACAATGCCCTGGAGCCAGCCTCGTGTCACCTCCCAGGATGCCAATACAAGCCAGGAGGGACACGGGTCCAATAAACATGCGGTGACCCTAAGGCTCCTCAACAACCTGTCCATATCCTCGGTAGTAACAAAGTCAAACTCTTCCCAAGATTTTATCTCAAGACCAGCATCGGACAAACTGACTGGACCACTTTCAGTGGAGGGCAACTCATTCCGAATCTGAGTGATTTTATCCTGCAGATAAACTCCAAATTCCTCTGCTCGACCCCTGCAAAGGGGCTTCCCACGGCCTCTGGTGAAGGAGGGAGCAGGTCACCCCAAACAGGGCGGCAGGGCGGTTATCCGCGGACACGATAAGGATGGCACAATACTCGCGTTTCGCCACTCTCATCACCACTATGTAAGTCCTAATATGGTCTCTTACTAGTGTTCGGTCAGCTTCGG
The DNA here is from genome assembly GCA_039707465.1 of Rhabdophis nuchalis. Classification (NCBI taxonomy): domain Eukaryota; kingdom Metazoa; phylum Chordata; class Lepidosauria; order Squamata; family Natricidae; genus Rhabdophis; species Rhabdophis nuchalis. The sequence continues at coordinate 76,936,199 of CM077647.1, forward strand.
AGCGAGAGGATCTCCACCTACTCTCTAGGTGTCTCTTGCGGCATTTCATCTCCCGCAGCTCCTCGGTAAACAAGGGAGCCTTGATGATTCGACGCCGCATGAGAGGCCACAAGGGCGCGACTCGGTCCAAGGCCCCCGTGGCTGCACTATACCATGCAGCCACTAGGTCCTGTCGAGTCGCGGGGCAAGGACACAGGTATTGGCCCAAGCTTCTTCTGGAACCTATCAGGGTCCATCAGGTGCCTGGGGCGGAACCATCTCGATATCTCTGGTTCCACCTCCCCGCGGTGGGTTGTGACGGTTGGAAAGTCCATCCGAAGGAGAGAGTGATCTGTCCATGACAAGGGTACGATAGCTAACTCCCCTGTTCCAAGATCACTTCTCCACTGCCCAGAGACAAAAATGACATCCAGCGTGTGTCCCCCCTCGTGAGTGGGGCCCTGAACTACTTGGGTCAGGTTCATGGCCATCATGGAAGCCATGAACTCCAGAGCTGCCTCGGATGTTTCGCCTGCCGATGGCAGGTTGAAATCCCCCATGACTACCTGTCTGGGGGTCTCAACCGCCATCTCGGCGATCACCTCGAGCAGGGCTGCTGTTACATAGCGGGGAGCCAGGTGTACAATCAGCAAGCCCAACTAACTCCCTAGGCCCCACTTCACGTAGAGGGACTCACAGCCAGTCGTCTGTGGGACAGTGGTCCCTCTTGGATTGAGACCTTCCTTAACAATAACCGCCACCCCCCCCCACCCCTGCCTAGGGCCCGAGGCTGATGAAATGCATGGTAGCCTGGTGGGCACATTTCCACGAGGGGTAAACCCCCCTCAGGGCCCAACCAGGTCTCCGTAATTCCCACCAGGTCCGGGTCCCCCTCTGACACAAGGTCATTAATGAGGGGGGCTTTGTTCACCACGGACATGGCGTTGCAGAACATCAGCCTGGGGCCTCGGCTCTGTTGTCCCTGACTGCCTAGCCCACAAGTGGAGCACAGGGTGTTGGGGCAAGTGACCGCTCATAACCAGCGGCCCCGGTCCCCTGACCCGTGTTGGACATTCTGTCTCCCACCACTCCTGCCCCTCCCCACGACCGATTGAATGGGAAAGCCCTCTGTAGGGATGACCCCCACTCCCCCCTCCTTAATGGACCAATCCTTTATCCTACTTCTGCTGACTGGCCCTATATCCAAACCCCCCTCTGACTGGGTAAACCCTTCCCCCCTCCCTGGGACCCCCTAAAAGCCTTGATCTCAAAACCCCTCCCCCCTCCCTGGAACCCCCTAAAAGCCGAATTTAAAAAAACCCTAAAAAAACCCTCAATTTCCTTTTCCACCACCTCTCAAGATTAAGAAATCCGTCATCAAGGTGGGCCCTCGTTAGAGCGGAGGGCCAGACCTGTGAGAGGGGAGACTCTGGTAGGGCAAGGGGGTCAGCTGCAGAATAAATAGCTAGTTCATAAGTCCGGGGAGGAGAGCTGCCTTGAAGAGATGTCCACAGCCCATAGTCATAGTCAGGTAAGGTGGCACTGTTGGTAAGCCACTAGCCAGTCACTATGGTCTTTAAAGTGCTTGAGTGCATTGTATAGCCAGATGGACCAAGGCATGTCAGTTGGTTACAAAAAAGGGGGGGTGGATGTCACGATGGTATTAAAGGGAGAGGACTGGCGGTGAGGAGGAAAATCAGGACGAGCAGCAATGGGAAGGCAGCAACAACAGTACATAATAACACAGTTGATTAATGAGCAGAAGAATAGCATGCAGCGGAATCAAGGTGGATCATAAATTAAGATCAAATGGATAACCAGAGGAAACCTAGACATCATAAAATTGGAAAAAAACTGATTTCAAAGTCCATCTGTATTTAAAGTTGAAATTTTGAAGGTAGTCTGTAATTAGAAATAATCCATAGGCAGTTGATTGATGATAGTTCATGATAGTTCGTAAGCAAATCAATAGCATGATAGTGATAATTCATAAACAAACCAATGGCAGCAGCGGCAGCGTAGACCATGATAGACAGCCACTCCCTGGTTAGCTCGCCTAAGCCAACATGGTCAGGGGGTCAGGTCATTGCAATAAATTTCCTGCTGGCCGCCCAGCAGAGTATCGAAAAAAAGCGTGTCGAGGTAGCTCAAACAGCCCACGTTTAAAGAAACAGAACACAAACAGACCAGCTTGGTGAAAAATGAAGAAACCACTGGAATAAAATGGTGGCGGCATAAGATCTAACGCCTGGCCGCTCCCAGATCAAACAGCATGGTGGAAGGGAACGCGAGCCAAGGCCCATGCACCAAACTAAACGCCAGCCGTTATCAGGAAAATAAACACAATACCAGCAAAGTACCAGCAAAACAAAAAACGAAGAGGCTGCAAACAAAAGTCCAATCCAAAACAGTCCAAACAGTCCAACACCGCCATACCGGAGGTCTCGGGAACTCAGATGGAATCCACATAAAATAGCGAAAATAGCACCAGCAGCGGCAACGGCAAAGCCGGCTGCATAAGCCGCGATGTTAGGGCGCTTCCAGCGTAGAGAAGAACCCGTTGCTCACCGTCTCTCCCAACCGGCCCCCGGACGCTCTGCACATCATTGGCATCCTGAGATGTTTATGCAATTCTCCATATAATTTAGATGTCCCAACACTGGGGTTTACCGAGGCTGTGAAGACCAACACTCCCCCCCGAAGGAGCTAGCATTCACAGCGCCTCCATCTTGCTCAACCGAAACCATAAACCCTTTTACATCATAGTTCTATTTCCCAATTTTCCCTTCAAAATTAAACCAAATTATCCTTTCCTCTTTAATAGTCTATTTTACTATAAGCAACAAAGATCCTCGTTCAGTTTTTATATAGAAAATATTTAGCTTAATTAGTTATCCACAATTAATACTGTTGTTATAATTCCCTTATATCTTATTAACTACATATCATTAACAGTATTAATACAATTCCCTTTAATCCATTAATATATCCCTTCTTTTCATTCTTCCTCCTCTAACATTTTCTCTAGGACTCTCAAAGATTCTATTTCTTTTTAATTTTCTTCTTTCCTCCCATTCTCCTAACTTCTTTTTCTCTTATTTTTATTATTCTTCCAAGTCCTTTTCCCCACTTGTAATGTTATTGTTCTAATGATTTCCCCAGGATTTTTCCTCATCTTTTGCTACTATTCCCTTCTTTGCTGTTTAAAATTTTCTTTTTGGGGGGGGCATTCCCCCTGTTTGCTTGTTTTTGTGTCACTGTGAATCCCAGTGAAACAAGCACTCCTTAAAAGTTCTCACAGTTCCAAAATATATTTTCCTGTAGCCAAGATCAAATTTTCCAGCTGGACTTTCCCTTTTGTCTGTCACTAAGTATTGCAGTATTCTTTTCTCACCAGCAAGTGGCCTCTCTCTATAATACACTTCGACCTGCTGATTGTCAACTGTCAAAAACTACTTTTAATCTGCACAAAAGAAAAAGTGAAAAAAAGAATTTTATCCCTGGGTTCTTTCTTTTTGTTATTTTTAGTGTTTTCAAATCCAGCTATAAAAACATGAATTTTCTGAGGCTTTAGTGCTTTAACCTCCACTTTATCCTTCCTTCCTGAAATTTCCCAAATGCCAATTAGCCACTAATTCAGCTCTGGATCTTTTTAAGATCCAAATTCAAAGTTACTTTTTCCTTTGAGTTAGCCAATCACTCACCCGGTTCCAACACTCCATTCTGACACAGCTCCTGCTCAAAAATCTTAGTCTGGTTACCCCAGCTTTGAAGTGGTCATTTGTATATGACCCCTGCTATCAGTTTGAAGAGCTTCTCTCCGACCTACCAAGGAACTTGCCAGTTCCTCTTGGTTGTCCGAGACGCTTCTTCTTCCACACACCTTCAAGATGGGTTCTGGTCTGAAGACCATCTGACAGCAGTTTGTCTGGTTGGATTTTCGTGGTGCTCATCGGAGCCTTTTGTTTTCCAACTGGTTTCACTACAACACTTCTGGTTTTTCCAGCCTAAGTGTAAACTAAGGACGCAGAAATAAAATTAGATAGGGGATATATTAGAACATAAATTGTATACAGAATGAATAAAAATAATAGAAAAGCAGTTGGTCCTTCCTGAACTGTCATTTCTTGCAGGAGGGTCCAGGAATGGGTATTATCACATCCAATTGGCACAGAGACTGAATTAAAGTGGAAGCCACATTTCTCTGTTCTCTCTACCTGGCTCCAGTTTCAACAAGATTATAGCTTCTAAGAGGACCTGAAAACAAGAGGGGAAGGAATCACCCCTCCCAGGTTGCTACCCTAAACTAAGATTGACTGTGGACCTACTGCTTAGGGCGGGACCTGGATCCTTCTGCAAGACTCCAAGAATGACAGTTCAGGTAGGACCAACTGTTCTTCTCTGGAGTAGTTTGCAGGAGGGTCCAGGAATGGTACATACCAAAGTTGTAGTCCAATAGGGAGGGGCCTTATTGGTCCAGGGACCTCACAGTAGTCAGAACTTGCTGCAGCAACCTCCAGCCTTCTGAGGACACAAATGTGTCCAGTCAATTATGTTTTATGAAGGACGATGATGGGACCCATGTAGCTGCCCTATAGATGTCTTCTATCAGTGCTCAGGTAGCCCAAGCTGCCAAAGTGGCCGCACTTTTAGTGGAGTGCAGAGTAATGCCAGCCAGCACTGGGAGACACTTAGATTCATAGGCTTTTACTATTGCTGATCTGATCCACCTACCTATAGTAGAAGGGGTGACCCTTGCCCCTAAGGTCAATGGTTGGAAAGAGATAAACAATGCTTCCATTCTCCAGAAGGAGGATTTAAACTTTAAATAAATTATGCAAGTCATGTCTGATGTTCAAGTGGTGCCAAAGACGTTCTCTATCCCTGGAGGGATCCAGGCAAAAATCAGGCAGGACCACCTCCTGATCCCAGTGTAATGGTGAATTAACCTTTGGCAGGAATGAGGGGTCAAAGCGAAAGACCAGCTGATTGTTATGAAAGACACATAGATCCACTCTGGAGGACAAGGCTCCAAGTTCGGAGATATGTCTTGCTGAGGCAGCCACCAAGAAACCAACCTTCAGAGTGAGGAATTTCAAACTAACTGGCCTCAAGGTGCGAAGGGTTCTAGTGTAAGGGCCTGAAAGATGGTTGAAAGATCCCATGTGGGAAACCTATGGACCACCAGGAGCTGTAAGTTAGCGGCCCCTTTCAGAAACCTCCTGACAACGGGATGCTGAGCCAGCAATCAAAGACCATCCCCCTCAAGCACAGTGGATAGGGCTGCCATTGCCTGTGGACTGTGCTGTGGGAAAGGCCCTTGTTCAGCCATCCTGGAAGAACTCCTGAGGGACAGAAACAGGATCAGTGCAGGAAAACTGACACCAGATGACAAATGTGGACCATGTGGAATTGTATATCCACATGGTAGATAGCCTCCTAGAGGCTTCTATGCTCTTAATAACCCTGGCAGAAATGTTGGTGTCCCTTAGATGCCTCCACTCAATCGCCAGGTGGTCAACTGGAGTCACTGGAGCTCCAGATGAATCAAGACTCCCTGACACAGCGAAATCTCCTCCTTCGGAATCCGCCATGGGGGAGAGAAGGACAGATGAACTAGATCTGCAAACCATGCCCTTCTGGGCCATTGTGGAGCTATTATGATGACTTCTGAGACTACCTTCTGTAGGAACCTGAGAATGAGGGGAAGGGCAGGAATTGCATAGAGAAGACCCACTGGCCACTTTGTGCACAGATCATCGAACATGGGCACTTGAGCATTCAAGGGAGTCACAAACAGATCCATGGCTGTCTTTCCGAACCTCTGGCAAATCCGCTGGAAGATCTCGGGATGCAGTTGCCACTCGCTGTGGTCTACCGTGGCTCAGCTGAGCCAGTTGGTCTGTTGATTGTCGAGTGGCTGATGTGGATAGACTCTTGTCCTTACTCAGTATGAAGCATAGTCTTATTTCTGAGACTCTGTTGATGAGGAACTGAAGATTTTCATGCTTACTGGCAAGCAGAACTGTATAATCAACGTACCTTAAATTGTTGATCTGAACACCATTTACTTTGAGGCCAGCATCAATGTTTTCTAGTGCTTTGTTGAAAATTGACTCAGATATTAAACAACAGCAGCAACAGAATACAGCCTTCTGACCCCTCTTTGTAAAAGCTTATTTTTGTCCTAGTCTCATATTTGCTACCTGATGCCAATATAGATTCTTTATGATTCGGATGTCTTAGTTCCACTTGTTTCAGGATTTGTTAATAGTTTGCTGTGTCTTATTTTATCAAACGCTTTTTCAAAATCAATGAAGCACATGTGATTGACATCAACTGTGATTGACATCTCTCCAGAGCTGTACAAGGGCATCTTGTGTACTAAGATAGTTCTGAAACCAAATTGTGTGTTACTTAGATACAATGAGTCAGGGCATGACTCATTAAGCTTATTGTTCTGTATTTGGTACACTTGTAGATTGATACAAAAGTTGATTTTAGTCAATCATTTGGTATGTTTCATATATTCAATTGAAGAGCTGCAGTAAAAACTTCTTCCCACTGCCTTCCAACAATTTTAAAAATTCTACTGGGATATCTTTAGATCCTGTGGCTTTTCTTATTTATGCTATTTTTATTGCATGTTCAACCTCCTTCATAGTGATGTTTGGTCTAGTTGTTATACTTCCCATATCAATATTATCCCTAGTGTCCTCAAAAAGTTCTTCAATATATTCCTTCCCTCTTTTTAGTTTTTCATCCTCATCCAAGATTTCCCCTTGTCAACTAAGTTATTGGCTTTCTTTTTCTAGACACCTGCTGCTTCTTTCACTTTTTTATGTAAATTGAAGTTATCAGGACTACATTCTATCTCTTCTATTTTGCCCCAATCAGTAGTAAAAAATGCCACCATTTGCCCAAATTGGTAGCAAAAAAATGCTTTGAAAAGTTTTGAAACATTCCGACGATCATCTGTATGACAATCAGCTGTGCCGCTCAATCATTGGAACTTTTTTTAGCATTATTTTACTACTGATCAGTTGTGCAACAATCAAGCGCTTGTGACTTCTCGGCTGGATTACTGTAACGCTCTCTACATGGGGCTCCCCTTGAGGTGCACTCGAAGGCTACAGCTAGTCCAGAACGCAGCCACGCAGGTGATTATGGGTGCCCCAAGGCATGCCCACATAACACCTCTCCTGCGCGAACTGCACTGGCTGCCTGTGGCCTTTCGAGTACGCTTCAAGGTGTTGACGACCATCTTCAAATCGCTCCATGGCTCGGGGCCTAGCTATATACGAGACCGCCTTCTGCCCCATACATCCTTTCATCCGATCTGCTCCCACAGAGAGGGCCTTCTCAGGGTGCCGTCGGCCGGGCAATGCCGGTTGGTTACACCCAGGGGAAGGGCCTTCTCTGTGGCGGGCCCGGCCCTCTGGAACGACCTACCCCCCGACCTTTGTATCATCTCGGACCTCCGCCTCTTCCGTCAATGCTTGAAGACGTACTTATTCCAACAAGCCGGCCTAGCGTAGCCCCCCGTTTCTGACTATATTTATAAATTTTAAATTTTTAGGGTTTTAAAAGGGTTTTAGCACGGGTTTTAGGTTAATTTAATATGCTTTTAAGAGTTTGTATTGTTTTTGTAATGGTTTTTAATGATGCCTGTGCGCCGCCCTGGGTCCTAACAAGGAGAAGGGCGGGGTATAAATTTGATTTAAAAAAAAAAAACTGTGCCTGATTGTCTATGAGGTCCCTGCTTGTTGCAAGGGTCATTTTGTGTGAAGTCCAGCTGCTTTTACATTGTGTGTGAGTCAGTTGTGGGTCCTCATTTTATCAACCTTGGAAGGATGGAAGGCTGAGTCAACCTTGAGCCTGGTGAGATTCGAACTGTCAAATTGCAGTCAGCTGTCAGTCAGCCCGCAGGACTACATTCTAACCATTGTGCCATAAGGAAAAGAAAGAAGAAGCTTGAAAGCTATATACAAGAGACTAATACAAGTAGAAAATAAGCATAAAATTAGCAGCAACACCAGCAGGATGAAGAACAGTAAGATATGTAAATATTACTGATTTGACAAAATCTATATTTATAAAAGGAAAATGCCACTCATGCATCATCACAAAATCTCCAAAACTGTAAAGCCTACAAACTTCAAATTTGTCATGTATTTTCCTCTTGGCTCCTAGTTGCTCATTAAGAAATAATTTTTCTAAACCACCATTAGTATTTCCTATATTATTATTAGCATGCTCTGATGCTAAGGAATTCTACTCCCTCTCCCAACCTGAAAAGAAATCTGTTCCAAATCCAAAACACAAGCAGGAGTTTCAATTTCAGTTTTACTTTCACAGCAGGAAGAAGCTTTACAACAGAACAGTTGAGCTAAGCCACTGCCAGGCTCCCTCCTGTCTCCTTTTTGCTCACACGGCAAATACTGTTTTACTTTCCAAACAGCTCCCTAAGTTTTACTCCCCCTCCCCATCTCAAAAGTTTTACTCCCCCTCTCCATCTCAAAAGAAATCTGTTCCAAATGCAAAACACAAGCAGAAGAGAGGAGTTTCAGTTTTACTTTCACAGCAGCAAGCAGCTTTATTACAGAAAAGTTGAACTAAGCCACACCCAGGCTCCTTCCTGTCTCCTTGTTCACACAGCAAATACTGACCATTGTCTTACCTGAAGGGTCCTTCTAGGTGCACAGCGATGAGTGTCCATGCAAGGGTTAACTCAGCTCCGCTGCCCATTGGACTGAATTAAAATACTGAGTCCCGCCTTCCTTTCCCATGATCCTTCAGTTTCTTAATGAAGTTCTGTCCTCTTGAGACTGTGTTCGCCACGCGATTCATCCCCTGTGAATACATCAGACAAGCAACTAGAGAGATTAGGGGGGGAATGGACACTCATCGCTGTGCACCTAGAAGGACCCTTCAGGTAAGACAATGGTCATTCTCAGGTGCACAGCTCTGAGTGTCCATGCAAGGGACATGCCCAAGCAAAATGTCACTAGGGAGGGTGCCCGAATGGGCTCAGTGTGACTACTCGACTTGAGCAACTACGCTTTGCAAGACCCGACGGCCGAAGGCAGCGTCAGCGGAAGCGTATTTGTCCAATTTGTAATGGCGAACAAAGAGGGAAGGTGACGCCCATGTGGCTGCTCTGCATATCTCCTCGATGGGAGCCTGTGAGGCCCAGGCCGCTGTGGTGGCCGCACTTCTGGTTGAGTGGGCCGTGAGCCCCTGGGGCCTGGTCCGGCCCTGATGTTCGTATGCGAGGGCGATGCAGGCCTTGAGCCAGCGGGTGATGGTAGACGAGGAGACCCCACGACCCATGGTCGCCGGTTGGAACGAGAGGAACAGGGTCTCTGATCGCCGAAAGGCCGATGTGCGCTTGAGGTAGTGCTTGAGCGCTCGACGGACGTCTAGGGTGTGCCATCGACGCTCCCTGGGATGGGAGGGCTTGGGGCAGAAATTCGGGAGAACGATTTCCTGTGCTCTGTGGAACCAAGAATTGACTTTAGGCACAAACGATGGGTCGAGACGGAGTACTACTCTGTCGCTGAGGAAGCGGCAGAGGTCTTCTCTAGTCGAGAGCGCCGCTAGCTCTGACACCCGTCGTGCTGAGGTAATTGCGACTAGAAAGGCTGTCTTGAATGATAGTAGCCGGAGGGAACTCGAGTGTAGGGGCTCGAATGGTGGTTCAGAGAGACCTCTGAGGACCGTGGTCAGGTCCCACGTGGGGTAGCGGTGGATGACCTGTGGCCGGAGATTGGTTGCTCCCTTGAGGAAGGACCGCACACTGGGATGACGGCTGAGAGGCTGGAGGTAGCCGGCTGACAGGACCGTGGCCAGGGCTGCAACCTGGCGACGGAGGGTGGCCGGGGCGAGGCCCCTCTCAAAGCCCTCCTGAAGGAAATCCAAAATGTGCGGGAGAGACACAGAGAGCGGTGTTAATTGACGCCGGGAGCACCAATTTGAGAAGGCTTGCCAGGTCGCTCCGTAGATCCTGGTGGTGGAGGGTCGGCGGGCCGCCTGAATGGTGTGGATGACCGGGTCTGAGAAGTGGGCCCGAGTTAGCAGATCCCTCTCAAGTGCCAGATGGTTAGATTGAGCCATTGAGGCTCTGGGTGTAGGACAGCCCCCTGGCAGAGAGAGACCTCGTGTGGTGGGATCCTCCAAGGTGAATTGATGGAGAGGCTGGAAAGGTCCGCGAACCAGGTCCGACGTGGCCAATATGGGGCCACTAGGATGACTTCCGCTCCCTCCCTCAGGATCTTCCTGATGACCCGTGGTAGCAGGGGCACTGGAGGGAATGCGTACAGGAGGCCGGTCGGCCACGGAGAGGTGAGAGCGTCCATTCCCTCCGCCAGCGGCGACTGGTACCGAGTGAAGAAGCGTGGGAGCTGGGCGTTCCATGGGGAGGCAAATAGGTTGAGGAGAGGGAGTCCGAACCTGTGGCAGATCTGTTGGAACAGGTCTGGGTGGAGCTGCCACTCTGATGGATCCAGGGTGGCCCTGCTCAGCCAATCCGCCCGAACGTTGTCCACTCCGGAGATGTGCTCGGCCCGAATGGAGCCCAGGTGATGTTCGGCCCATCTGCCCAGAGCATCGGCTTCCCTCATCAGTGCTGTGGATCTGGTGCCGCCCTGGCGGTTGATGTGCGCCTTCGTCGCTATGTTGTCTGTCCGGACTAGGAGGTGTTGGCCCTGCACTTCCGACTGAAGGTGACGTAAAGCGAGACGAACTGCTCTCAACTCTAGCCAGTTGATGTTGTGCTTCAGGTCCTGAGGCGACCATCTGCCCTGCACCATGGATTCGGTGAGGTGTGCTCCCCACCCGAAGAGACTTGCGTCTGTGGTGAGGACTAGCCTGTCGGGTTCCTGGAAGAGGGAGCCCTTCTCCAGTGCTGGCGAGAGCCACCACTGCAGGGAGCGACGAGGTAGTCTGACCTTGGCTCTGGAGTTGCTGGTGTTGGTTCTCTGGGATGGGAGAAGGAACCACTGTAACTCTCTTGCGTGTAGTCTCGCCCAGGGAACGATGGCTAGACAAGATATCATCTTGCCTAGGAGCTGGGACAGGAGTATCACCGGGACGTTCGTGGAGGCTTGCACCCGTCGGATCATGGATCTGAGGCTGTCAATGCGGTCCGGGGACAGGGAGACAAGACCCGTGGACGTGTTGATCACCGCCCCCAGATGTAACACCTCCGTCGCAGGAGTCAGGTGGCTCTTGTCGGTGTTGATGGTGAAGCCGAGTTCTTGTAGGGTGGCTATGGTCGTGCGCAGGTCTCTTAGGGCCTGTTGTCGCGACGATGCTTGTAACAGGATGTCGTCCAGGTAAATTTGGAGTTGAATGGGGCGCCTACTGAGATCTGCTGCCACCGCGGCCAGTATCTTGGTGAACACCCTCGGGGCGGAGGAGAGCCCGAATGGGAGGGCTCGATACTGGTAGTGCTGTCCAGCAAAGTAGAACCGGAGAAATCTGCGGTGCTCCTGTCGAATGGGAACATGGAGGTAGGCTTCCTTCAGGTCGATAGATGTCATCATGTCCCCTGGCCGGAGGCAACCTAGGATGGACTGGAGAGACTGCATCTTGAACTTTTTGTAGGCGATGTGATAGTTGAGTGCCTTCAAATCTAAGATGGCTCTGACTCCTCCTGTGCTCTTGGGGACCAAGAAGAGGATCGAGTAATACCCCCCCTCCTGGCCATGGGGAACTACCTCTATGGCCCTGATGTCTAGAAGGTGGCGGATCTCTGCCTCCATGAGGTTTCTCTTGTTGGGACACTTGGGGATGGGACATCGGATAAAACGATGGGGAGGGGGCGAAACGAACTCTAGGGTGAGGCCGAGACGAACTGTTTGCCATATCCACGCATCTGTCGTGGTCGCCTCCCAGCGATCGGCAAACAGCTGGAGACAGCCCCCTATGGGGAGGGAGGGGTGATGGTCACTTATTGCGGTGGAAAGGCCTGTTGGCCTGACCCCCACGAAAGGGCCGCCTGGCGTAGGGCTGGTACCTGTTCCTGTCCTGGAAGGGTTGCCTACCCCGGGGGCGGGTGTTACCCTGGGGATAGCTACGCTGGAAAGACGTGGGGGGTTAGCGGGAGGCTGAGCCTCCGGTGCCCTGTAATTTTGCCTACGGAAGGATGAAGGTCTCCTATCAGTCCTATGAGAAACAAAGGGTAGGACTTTCTTCTTGTCCTTATTTTCCACTAGGACCGAATCTAGAGCTTCCCCAAACAGCTTTTGTCCCTTGAAGGGGGCAGATGCTAGCTTCCATTTGGAGCGCATGTCGGCATTCCAATGGCGCAACCATAAGAGGCGGCGCGAAGTAATATTGGATGCCATGGCCCGGGAAGCGAATTTTGCTGCGTTAAGTGAGGCATCCGCAGTGTATTCTGCTGCCAGCATGATCTTGTTAACATCATGACGGAGTCTGGCATCTCCCTGGGGGAGACATTTGAGGAGTTGGCGCAACCAGGCTATGGATGCCCTGCTAAAAAATGAGGCCGAGGTAGATGCCTTAATGGCCCAGGCCGCCGCCTGGTGTGTCTTGTGACATGCGCGCTCTGTCCGCTTGTCCTCTGCCTTAAGACCTTCTAGTAGGTCTGGTGGGAGTACTGAATTGGATGTTAGAGCAGCGACCGGAGGGTCGACCTCCGGAAGTTTAAGTAGCTCCTCCATGCTGGGATCTACAGAATAGAGCTTTTTGTCGTTGGTACCCGGGGCAGTCCACGAAGCGGGCTGAACCCATTGGCGCTGAACTACGTCCCTAAACAGTTGGGGAGCAGGGATCAGGTCCTGGGGGGTGACTGATTCCTCAAAGAGGCCCCCGCTGGGGTCCTCAGGGTCTGTAGGGGCCTGGGGATCTGAGGTCGCCTGAGAGGAAGAGGATGTGACCGACATGCGCGTGATGGTCTTCGCTTTATGAAGGATAGACTTAAAATAAGCAGGTTGGAACAAGCCCGAAAATGCGGGCTTGTCCGGGGTCACGCCCTCATCCTCAGAGAGCTCAGGCTCCGCCAGGTCATCTATCTCATTGATGGATTCGGCGCTAATCACCGAAGGGTGGGGTGAGGAGGCCCTGGCATAGCGTGGCCTACTTCTGGGCCCCTGTGGTTGCGCCTCTGCCTGGTCCTTGAGCCCCTGGGCAATGCCCTGGGAAATGGCTGCATTAATCACCTGTCTCATCTCAGCCGAGAGAGACGGGCCCTGGTCCTCTAAGGGGCGCCCCCCCACCCCTTCTGGCATAGGTGCCGGAGGTTCCTGTATTACAGGCTGGATGGGGTTGGCTATCCCCTCATCCCCCTCCATTTCACAATTGAATAGGTCAGTCCCACCCCCCATGGAGTGGGAAGGAGATTGGGAGATAAGGGAGGAATGATCCAGGGATAAATCTCTGAGATCCCTCTCATAGGTGGGGTTGGCCCTAGCCTGGGTCACACTCCTCCCCCCAGGAGGCTCGGGAGGAGCCTCCCTGTGGGCCTGTGCTATGTCAATGGTTTGCCTTTGGGCCCTATCAAACTGGCGGTCCAGGGCCTTATGGCGCCTGGCCTCTGCTCTATCCTGGCCTGCTTCATCCCTCCTGGAGTAGGGCCCCCTGCTGAGGTCCTTAATGGCCTCCCTAGCGACCCTGCCCGCCTTCCTAATGAGGGGCCTCTCCTCCCAGGTGGCATCCCCCTGTTCAGGCCCCTCAGCTATGATCTGGTGCTCCATGGCAAAGATTTAGTGCCTGGGGCAATGGAATGGGCGGATGGGGGGGGGGCGCGCGAGGGATACGACCTTTGATGTCTTGATGCTGCTGCTGCAGAGCGCGCTGGGAGCCGGATCGTGTCCTCTGGCCTCCTTGTGGCTAGCTGTGGCCGCGGTTGAGGCTGGGGGTCGCACTTGCTTGAAAAGCCGCTGCTTGCTGCTGCTGCTGCTGCTGCCGCTTGCTTTCCTCAGACGAAATGAGGAGAAGCGGCAAAACGCCATTTAAAATGGTGCCGGCTGCTTCCTGATTGGTCCCCCGGTGAGTCCAAGATGGCCGCGCCCAGTCCACTACACGTGGGACGCTGCACGGAGCTTTCCGGCTCTCTGGGACTGCAGGCGGCTGGGGAAGATCTCCCTGGTGCCGGGCAGACCGCCGAGGAATCGGACGGTCCCGTCAGGGAAGAGCGGGGGAAGGGCGATGTCGAGGGCTCCAAGGGCTCCGTTCACCCCCCCCTGCAGGAGAAAAAGAAGCGCGCCGCTCCGGTGAGCGATCTGGCTTCCCGGCAATGCGAAGGCTCCTGCTGGCTCTGCTTCTTGTTGTTGGAGAAAGGAAGGCTGCGAAGGAAAACTAGTATTTCTAACTTTTAAATCTATAATTTTGCTAAGCTAAAGGCTATGCGTCCGAAGGGCTTGGACTGAATTAAGAAACTGAAGGATCATGGGAAAGGAAGGCGGGACTCAGTATTTTAATTCAGTCCAATGGGCAGCGGAGCTGAGTTAACCCTTGCATGGACACTCAGAGCTGTGCACCTGAGAATATTTGAGTTTCCAAACACCCCTCAACTCTCTCAGGATGCTAGCCAGATGAATACCAATGGATGCTGGTAGGCAGAGGCAGATGTTCCTCCTCACTTCAGATGAATCTGTTCCTACTACTGTAACACCAATTAAAGGGAAAAGAGACAAAAAATGTAGAAAAAGATTTACAGATGCGATTAGGAAAACATAAGTAAAGGAAGCTGCATACAAGTATCATCAAACTCATCCCCAAGTCAATAGCAGGCTGTAAAAAAGTATACATCTAATAACCTACATTAATCAGTCACAAATGAGATCAATGCCTTGGATTAATAAATATTTGTCTGGTTTTAAATATGAATTTCAATGATTACTCCAGGTGGTTGATCTTGGACCCGGTTACCCTGTACCCACTGCCGTGTTCTAATGTGGTAGGATGAGAGTCCTGGGATGGGCTGCAGTAGCAGTAAAGTATATGTCCTTCCCCTTCAGGCTTACCCATAACCTTTACACAGCCTTCTCACCCACTAGCATCCAATGGCAAAGCACTTTCTTTGTGCTGTCCAGAAGTACAACGGATGCTTCCAAATGACATCTTTTGGAGCCTGAGAGGTGAAGGAGGGAAATTTTATGCCAACGTTCAAAGTACAGGGGCAGCTCTACTACAGGATAGATAGTATCATAGTGGGGTCTCAGCAGCAGCCTTCATTTCTCCAGATATATTTTGTTGATGATGATGACAATGAGAGGGACATCCGTTGTGGAATCTACTCAGGTGTTAATCCAGAACTGGTTAGCCAACTGCAAAAGTTGCTGCATGAACACAGAAGTATATTCTGGAACTTAAGGCTACTGTTGATTCTGTTCCCAGGGGCCAAAAGGACTTCCAAAAGGTAATTAACGCCAATAGGAAGCCTTCTGGAGAGAACCGAAGTTGTTTCAATGCTCCCATGACTACAGAAGTGGCTGTTCTCATTGTCGGCCAGGATTTTAAGAAGAGAGATATCGTTCTCCACAGCAAAGACAACAGGCTGTTATGAATTAGTGAGACGCACTGTAACTATGATGTTCTCCAGTACCCTCTAATGTTCTGCCGTAGAGAAATCAATATACCACAGTGTGAACCAAACACCACAATTCCTCTCAAGACTGTGTCTGTTGCCGCCTTTTACAGCTATAGGATAATGGAGCATGATGGTGAAGATGCTACCTACTGCTGTTCCAGTTCCATAGCAAAGCACAGGTATCCAACCAACTAGTGTTACATATATCCAAGTTTAATTTTATGGCCTGAGAAGCAATGCCAATGCAAATCTGATAGAGGGTAGCTGTGATCATTATTTGTGACCTTCCCTTCCAGCTTCACAAATTGAAAATTGACAGAAAAGCATTGTTCTATTAAGTCTCCCACTTGCCTTCTTAAACACCAAGCAAGGCCCTCCTTCGTAGGTCTCCCTACCATGCTCAAACATATATATCCCATACTCTCCCACACATATTCACACCTATGCACCAGTGTGCAAGACCCTTCTCCAACTCCCTCTCCCTCAACTTCCCTGTGCTGGATGTTCCAGGGGCTCTCCCACCCCAATAGTACCACTTTCCCTTCTCTTCATCTTTCTTTCTTTTCTTCTTTCTTTTTCTTTTCTTTCCCCTTCCCTCCCATTCTTTATTTCTCTTTCTCCTTCCCTCCCTTCTTTCTTTCTTTCTTTCTCCCTCCCTCCCCACTCCCTTTCTCTCTCTCTCTCTCTCTCTCTCTCTCTCTCTCTCTCTCTCTCTCTCTCTCTCTCTCTCTCTTTCTCCCTTGAAGGTCCCCCTACAGCCTCCTGGAAGCCAAAATGGGGCACAGGGAACCCCATTTTTGGCCTAACAGGCCTTCCTAAAGCCTCTTGGGAGCCAAAATGGGGCATGGGGGCACTGCTGTTCCCCTGTGCCCTGTTTTCAGCATAGCAAGTCTCCCTGAAGCCTCCTGGGAGTCAAAATGGGGCACGGGGATGTCAGTGCACCCCCCCTGAACTCCATTTTTGGCCTAGCAAGCCTCCCTGCACTTACCTGGGAGCCAAAAGAGTATGTGTGGGGACTCTTGGAAGGGGAGGGGCAGGGCCAAAGGTGGTATTGGCAGTTCTCCACTGATTTCTGCTACCAGTTCTTCTGAATTGGTAAGAACCGGCTGAATACCACCTCTAGTCTACCTGTATATCCACAGCCTTCTAGCATATATGGCATGCATGAGCCACTTGTAACTCAACTTTTTTTTTGCTCCTTCTAACCCCAGCAGTGAATGTCCCACTCAGGTCTCCAGGTCAACCAACAAAGTCAAGTTTTAATATGCTTCTGGAAGGCCAGAAGCAGTTATTACCTCTGATAGTAAAGTGTTCCACTAGAATGGAGCCACAATGGAAAAGGTTCTTCTCCTTGAACTTTTATGCTAGAATTCCTTAATAGGCCTCTTCCACTGGTGCGAGTGGGGCTGGATAGTCCCATTGGGAAGAGATGGCTCCTCAGATACCCTGGACCAATACCACATAGGGCTTTAAAAACAACAATGAATTGGGTCTGGAATCAAATTGGTTACCAAAGTAGATCATGCTGTAATAGTGTTATATAAGCAGCCCTAGGGACTCCCAGGACTTTGATGTGCCACTCTATTCTGCACTAGCTGCAGCTTCTAAATACTCTAAAGCAGGGGTGTCAAATTCACGACCCACAAGCTGGATACATCACATGGCTTCACTCCCGCCTGGTTTAGTGAAGGGGAAAGACCACCCAAAGTGCAAACCGGAAGTTCAGGAATGAACTTCTGGGTTGCCCACAGGGCTGTTTTTTGCCTTGCGGAGGCTTCAGAGAAGCCTCCTGAAGGTTCCAGAGGGTGGAAAATGGCCTTACAGGCAAACCAGAAGTCACTATTCCCAAACTTCCAGATTGCCTGTATGGTCGTTTCTCACCCTCCGGAGCCTTTAGGGAAGCTTCCTGAAGCCCAGAGGGCCTCCGAGGTGTGTGTGGGAGGCTAGAAAGCCTCTGAAGACTGGGGAGGGTGAAAAATGGGTCCATCATGGGCAAAAAGCAGTGTGTGTATGTGTGTGTGCGTGCGCGCACATAGCTTTATGGGTGTGGCCATGCCCGTACACAACCCCCCTGCGCTCCTCCCACTTTTGGCACATGATCCGAAAAAGGTTAGCCATCACTGGCCTATAGAGTATGTTGCAATAATTAAGTCATTATTGCAACATGCAATAATGACAAAGGCATGAATTACCATGCATAGGGCCTCAAGGTCCAGGTAATAGTGCAAATGGTAAAATAGTAAATTAAACTTTTTAAAATTCCAGCTTTTTATTTTTCTACCATTTTAGAAAAATGGCACTGGAGGTCAGTAACCAAAGTAGAGTGGTTATTCTCATCACACGTTGCAGTAGTCAATCAGAGTGGATAGTTTTAGTTACAAAGAATTGAAGCACAACATACAAAGTGGACAGTTCAGATTGAGCTAGCACAAATTGGAAAACATTTTTGACACAACTGCAGCATGGACAGAATTAGTTAATGGTTGGGAGGAGTTAAGGGCAATCTTATGTGTCCTTCTTTCATGAAATAGTATTCACATTGATGTAAACTAGAAATATTGATCTTCTTTGTAATATTTTAAAGGTTCTATATGCAAAAATAATGTAACAATAATCTGTAATATTATTTAATTTCACTATATCCATGGGTATGTAGCAGAAATTATTTGTACTCAGATGTTTCCATGAATTTACAAGGTCAAACATCTGGCCATTAATTTAGTCTGATTAGTCCATAAATGTAAATTAATAAGCTTACTGGCCAGGCCCAGTTACATTAATGGTTAAATTAAATCAGATAAAAGAAAGAAGAAAAAGCCAGAGCAGGATTATTGAACATTTTGCTTTCTATTATATAATACCTTCTTACAAATTAAATTGAATGCCATCATAAAGTCAAGTTTACTATGCCCTTAGATATACTTGAAGTTGCGTTCATGTAAACCTCCTTACACTTATATAAGTCCACGGATAAAAGCAACACTAAGCTACTAATAACCAATCACTGTAATTTTAGCTAAAATTATTGCACTGATTTCTAAAGCAATGTTGAAAACTACAACCTAAGCACAATTAACAGAATGTAAGTTGGCACATTTACATTTATTGTTATTTTCTTTAAAATCCATTATCTATGCTCCTTTCTTTAAAAACTATAACCTGTTCTAGTTCTATCACTTTCTGTGAACCTTAAGAATCTCTATTAACAACTCAATTCACTGCATAAATCTCAATGCATAAATCTCAATACATTTGAATAAGTAATAAGCATACAATTCTAATTATAGTTTCAATCTATTACAACCATTGGATGTATCTGTAAAGACAGTTTTGGGAAGAGAAAAATTCCATAAAGAAATGAAGAATTTGTGAAATTATATATTAAATGTATAGCATTATTTTCCTCAAGTCATCCTGTTATGGAATTATATCGGAGCTAGAAATATCATATTTGCAAGACCCACCTAAGACCTATAAAGGAAATACTGCTTGCAGTTCTGTAAGACATATTTCAGCAGAATTCAACTTGCAATTGCATCAAAATCATTCACCAAATACAGACACTTCCACCTTTCCCTGCAGTAGGCACTGCAATAAAGGAGACTGGTAGAGAGCAAAGAGGTGCACACTTATCCATGCTCACTCTCAGCATAATGCAAGAAAAATGCAGCAAAATGGAAGCTATCAGATAACTTCTCTGATTTCTTAGCTCCACCAACCCAGTTCCAGCCCATTCTCTCTTTTCTTCAGCAAAGTGGTTCAAAGCTGAAGATAAAAGCTGGTTCAACAATTCCTTAAAATCTCCCTCTGTGTCGCCAAGCCCACAACTCTAAGCAGTGGTGGACCATCTTGAGCTGCTTATCATTTTCAGGCAACTAAACTGATATGAAGGGAAGAAGAGGAGAACCCCTCTAACCTTTGGCGTTGTGTGCACCAGTCCAATACTTCCAATATCCGATAGCAAGAGCAGGAGGAGAAAGGTGACTGGTCAGATAAAAGAGTCAGTTGCGCCTTCCTTTATATTAGCATGGCAGCTGTCATAGAAGGGTGCAGTTTTGAGTTTTTCCTGGCTTTGATCAGAATCTTCTTTGGTAGCAAGCGCCTATAGACTACCACCACTGAATTAAAGGAAATTAAAGGAATTAAAGGAAACGTGATAGCTACAGGCGACCATATACCTCTGTCTTGAGACTGTCTCACCCTCTTCCACACTCCTTGCAGACTTAGCTCCTGCTATTCCTGACACCTGGCCGGGGCACCAGGCGTCCAATCAGAAAATTGGAGAGTCAGGAGAGTCAGGAATAAGTCGGAGAGAACGCGCACGCTCTTTCAGGCTTTGTCCAAGCAAGCGGCGAGGTTCTTGTTTTAACAGGGATGGAAGAAAGAACACGCACGCGCCAAGCATGCCTGCGTGCGCTAGAAATAACAAGCGTAACCCCCCCCCCCCGGCGCGCACATTGTAGCTGCTGCTTGACGATTGGTGAGGAAGAAGAGTTTCGTTTTGGAGCAAGGGAGATTCTACTGTTGACCGGAGCTGACAGGATTTGGAGAAGGGTTGATTGGTGTATACCGTATCCTTAAGCAGCGGAAGGAATGGGCGGAGCTTTAAGTTAAAAGAACCCTGCCTCGAATTGAAACCTCAGTTTAAATATGGATGCTCTGGTCTGGAGAATTCTTAAAACGGAGAAAAATGAGCCAAATGCCATGTTGGAAGGGAAATCTATCTGGTTCAGTTCTGAGCTGGAAGGAACATGGAGATTAATTGGAAAAATGGTTTATTGAACTGTAGTAAGGTACCAGAAAGATATAATCAAGGAGCATATTCTAGAAATTAAAAAACACATACCGGCAAGAGCCATAGTCAGGAGAAAACCATAAACGTAGCCAAAAGGGGTTACATTTAATCACAAAAGGAAACAAAGAAGCCAAAGGGGATTACATTCTATCACAAAAGGAAACATAGTATAAATGATTAAAAGTAACAAAAGCATGGGAAAACCCGAGTCAGGCAAAACCCACTAGGAATAACAAAGACATAGAATCTAATCTAAGACAAGATAAACAACATAACCATTTGCATAAAGCTGACACTCACGAGCACCCGCACACGAAACAGTATTCCTCCCGTTTGTGACAGGATTAACTCCAAGGACAAGACACCGGATGAAACAGAATCAGAAGAGAATCAAGATCAGAGCAATCATCCAGAATAAAAAAATCTTTGTAAATCAGACATTTACACAGAAGCTTCAAAGGGAAAATCTGTATAAAAAGGAAAACCAATGCATGTATGGTGTGCTGCAGACCCTGGAACCTCTGAGCTGTGTCTCGTCCTTCCCGTTTTTATTTTCTCAATAAAATTCATAATTTCCAGCCAGCTGTCTTCACGAAACTTTATTTTAGCGTCGGTGATGACTCCCAGCTGGAAACGGACTAGGACCTTTCTTCCAAAAGATAATTCTGAGTCAGCTGAACAAAATGGGGTTGGGAGTAGATGAGTTTTATACCTTCTTTGGGCTTTGTATTTGAGCTTCCTGTTCCTGTGCAAGAACATGTCCTTCAACTGCAATAACAAGAGCTATCAATCGATACAAACTAAATGTAATCTGTTAGAGTCTTGATTGCAGGAAAAACAATTTCAGCAATAGAATAATAAATGTGTGGAACACTCTACTTGATCCTGTTGTTAGTTCCTGTAACCCCCGTACCTTTTACCTTAAGCTGTGTACCACGGACTTTATGCATTTCTTAAGAGGTCCCTAAGGATGGGGGGGGGGTGCATAAGTGCACCAGCGTGCCTATTGTCCCTGTCCTACTGTCCCATTTATGTGTAATTTTTTTATGTGTTTATGTCTATGTTTTGCTTATTTTATCCATTTATTTGTGTCATTTTTTCCTGTGTTTTTCATACTTGTTTCCTTGTACTTATTGACAAAGAAAATAAATAAATAAATAAATATTCTATTAGCTATTGTCAGATTCCTTTGGAGTAATGTAGGGATCATAGCTGGCTCTATAGACAAAAGAGGAAACGCAAATCCTAGGTGTTTGTCTGAACTAATCTGATCAACCTTTGGTTTATTGTTTATTTGAGCTCCCAGGTTTGTGACTTTAAAGTTTGGACTGCTCTGAGCATGCAATGAGGGCTTGTGTTATGAAAGGGTGTTGGGCAATTCCTATTGTGGCTAATGTCTTTCATCCTGTATTTTTTGTGCTGCAATATTTTTAGATAAAGACATCAATTTTTGTGAAATAAGTTAAATTTATAAATTCATTGAAAAACTATTGATAATACATTAAATTTATAAAAAAAGGCTAAGATGAATATCAAGATACACTCATAACAATATATTTAATCAGGCAACCTTAGAAATTGTATGATGGCCATTGTTGCCTTGATGCTTATTATGTACCAGATGAAACTTGCATATAGTTTTCAAGGGCAATGTAGAATGCATTGTAGTAATCCAATCTGGGGGTAATAGGGCATGAGTGACTATAAGTAGGACTTGCTGATTCGGGAATGGGGTGAAACTGACTCACCAGATGAAGCTATGCCGAGGCTTTCCTATCTACAGTTGCCTTAAGCAGGAGTAATGAGTTTAGGAGGACTCCCAGATTGTGCATTAAGACTGACTGGGGAAATCTGCAATCCTATCCAGCACCAAAGTTATCAGGCTGGTGGGTCCTATTACAGAAAGGTTTTGGTTTTGTCAGTGTTCAACACAGGGATGTGCAGTCAGGTGAGGCAAGTGAGGCAAGTGAGGCACAGCCTCACCGCTCTCATCATGAAAAGAAAAGAAAAATGTAAAAGGGAAAATTTATCTATTGATCTGTACCATAAAGTTATTTTCCAGTTAATTTCACCAGTTTTACATTATTTGGTATTAAAATTGCAGAATTTTCACATTTACCTTTCAACTAGTCAGACAAGAGCTTGTGGTGAGGCTGCAGCGTGCTCAGCATCTCAGGCGAGAGCTGAGGTGAGGCTGAGCTAGCTGCTGCCTCACCGTGAATGACTCTGCTTAACTGTTTTACATGATCTGTAATGAGACCGTATTGCTGTCTCTCTGTATGTTGCTTTTAATAGTGTAGCTGATGAATATAATATAAAAATGGAGTGTTTTTTGTCAACAACTATGTGTGGAATGTGTTTCTTCTGTTGAGCGATCACAAAACACCTAAAAAGTCAGACTAGGTGAGGCACGCAGTTCTCCTGCCTCATAGTAGAGGGCACTTGTTCTTCCTGTGACTCAGTGGCACCAGAGTAAGTAATGATATCCACAGAGCACGACTCATGTGGTCAAGAGTTAAAAAGTCAAGTGCAGTCATTCATTTTTTCCCTACCTTTTCCACTTTTGAAAATGGAGGATTACATTTCTAAACTATTTTTTTTTCTAAACTGGACTTTCAGTCAAAGAAGGAGGCAATAATTAAAGGAAGACCAACATTGGAGTTAAATGGCCTGCTTCAGAGGAATGGACCGAATATCCACTCTTTCCAAATGAAGTGGTACATACGAAAAGACTGGCTGTGTGGATGTTCAGTAAGAAACTACCTTTTCTGCTTTTCCTGCCTTCTTTTCTCGATTTGCAACAGTGTCTGGACTCAAATGGGGTATTGTAAACATAACCCATTAACTGCTGCCAATCAAATATTGGATAAGATAATTTGTAGGATTTTAATGTTTGTAAAGCTGATTGTGATGATGTCAGTGCCTCACCAGCCATAAACCTCACTGCATGTCACTGGTTCAACAGAAGGCTATTGCTCCCCATCCAAATCCTCACAGGATAAGACATAATATCATTGAAATCACCAGGAGTAAAATTGATGATATCTCACCACATGACAGCAAATGAGCTCACTTAGAGTCTTTAAATGTTGAGAGGCGAAAACACTAAATCTCATGGTTCTCGTGACCATCTTTAAAGCGCTCCATGGCAAGGGACCTGGTTACCTGCAAGACTGCCTCCTGCTGCCAAATCCCACCGACCAGTTCGCTCCCACAGAGAGGGCCTCCTCAGGGTGCCGTCGGCCAAACAATGCCGGCTGGCGACCCCCAGGGGGAGAGCCTTCTCTGTGGCAGCTCCCACCCTCTGGAATGACCTACCCCCTGGGCTAAGGACGATCTCGGACCTACATCTCTTCCGTCGGGCCCTGAAGACGCATTTATTCTGCGCTGCCGGCCTGTCGTAGTTTTAAAGGGATTTTAAATAGCGATTTTAGTATGGGATTTTAAAGATGTAGGCCATTTATTTAATACCTTTTAACACATTGTTTTAGATTTTGTATCACTTATTTTATTATGGCTGTACACTGCCCTGAGTCCCGAAAGGGAGAAGGGTTGTATAGAAATTAAATAAACTTCAAACTTCATGGTATTGCTCATTGGGGGGGGGGGGGAGGATCACTGGTGGAACTTCTATTCTCCAATCAACAATGTCTGGAATAATCCCTGAAGGAAGGAAGCAAACCAGCACAACACTGTGCCACATACACACAATCATCTGAACTGATCAGAAGGATACCTATGTTTGATGGTATTGAAAGTCACCAAGAGATCAAGTAGGGCAAGGATGGATGCTTTACCATTCTCCATGATAGGGAGTGGGAGGTGCTACAATTGGGCTGTTATCAGTGCTGATTGGTTCATAGACTGAGAGAAAGTGTTGCAGCCATGCCTCTACTGCTTTTGCCCAGTTCCTCTCAGTCTATGGTCCAATTAGGCTGATAGTTTTTAAGCTAATGTAGGAATTGTGAAGGGTTAGATGTTTGACTAGAATTAATTGGGTTGATTTGGCCATATTTCTTAAATTCCAAGTTTATCAAATTGAATACAGCTGCGAGCGAGGGAGGTACCGTGTATCGCAGCCACCTTGTGGGGTGCCAGATCACAGGTCCAGCAATCTGATCTGGCAGGCAAGCCACATGTGGAGAGCTTTTAAGGTAAGGAAGGCGGCTGCTTTACAGATGGTCCGACTTAGGCTCTCACGGCTATAACCCATGGATCAGGAAACACCGTTTTTTAAACTTTAAAATGCTGACAACTTTTCTCTTTCCCATTGCAGTGAGCCAACCAGTCGCCACTTCACCAAAGCGCAGCTTGACAGCTGACACTAATTACTTTGCTGTCTGCCTGGTATGTAGGGCTCCCGGCTGTTTTTAAATTATAAGTATTGGGCTAGCTGTCGTTCAGCAACTTCAAACATGCATCACACACAAACATGTGGCACAACAGTTTCCCTGTCACCTGGAGGAAGTTGACTATCTAGACCCGCGCCAGTCCAGCTTTCGGCCCGGGCATAGCACCACGACGGCATTGGTCGCGTTGGTGGATGATCTCTGGAGGGCCAGAGATGGGGGTTGTTCCTCCATCCTGGTCCTATTAGACCTCTCGGCGGCTTTCGATACCATCGACCATGGTATCCTATTGCATCGGCTGGGGGGGGTGGGGGTGGGAGGCACCGTTTTACGGTGGTTCTCCTCCTACCTCTCTGGCCGATCGCAATTTGTGTTGGCAGGAGAGCAGAGGTCGACCTCGAGACCCCTCACATGTGGGGTGCCTCAGGGGTCGGTCCTCTCGCCTCTCCTGTTCAACACATATATGAAGCCGCTGGGCGAGATCATCCGTGGTTTTGGGGTAGAGTATCATCTCTACGCTGATGATACTCAGCTGTATATATCTACCCCAAACCACCCCAACAATGCTGTAGCGGTGATGTGCCAGTGCCTGGAAGCCGTGCGGATCTGGATGGGAAGTAACGGACTCAGGCTCAACCCGACCAAGACCGAGTGGCTGTGGTTTCCGGCTGCCCGATTCAACCAGATGATTCCATCTCTGGCCATAGGGGGCGAACATCTTGCCCATGTGGATGGGGCGCGCAACTTGGGTGTCCTCCTGGATACCCGGCTGTCCATGGAAGATCAAGTGACAGCCGTGGCCAGGAGGGCGTTTTACCAGGTTCGCCTGGTACGCCAGTTGCGCCCCCTATTGGATCGGGACGCCCTTCGCACAGTCACTCATGCTCTCGTGACATCCCGACTGGATTATTGCAACTCTCTCTACATGGGGCTCCCCTTGAGGTGCACCCGGAGACTTCAGTTGGTCCAGAACGCAGCCGCGCGAGCAATTATGGGCACCTCCAGGTTCGCCCACATTGCACCGCTCTTGCCGAGCTGCACTGGCTACCTGTCGTCTTCCGGGTGCGCTTCAAGGTGTTAGTTATCATCTTCAAAGCGCTCCATGGCTCGGGACCTAGTTACCTGCAGGATCGGATCCTGCCCCATACATCCTCACGGCCGATTCGCTCCCACAGAGAGGGACTTCTCCGGGTGCCGTCCACTAGACTTTGTCAGTGGGCGACGCCCAGGGGAAGGGCCCTCTCTGTGGCGGGCCCAACCCTCTGGAACGACCTTCCCCCCGATATTAGGACAACTACGGACCTCCGCTCCTTCCATCTGAAACTAAAGACACATCTTTTTTGCTTGGCCGGCCTAGGATAGGATAGTCTCTGTTAAGATTAAGGGATTTTATGAGGGATTTTAGCGCAGGGACATATGTTTAATCTATTTTTAACCTAGTTATTTAGTTATTTATTTATTTATATTTAAGGTTTTAATTCTGTATCTGTTTGGTTTTTAGTTGCTTTTAATACCCTGTGCCCCGCTTCGAGTCCCCTCGGGGAGAGAGAGCGGGATATAAATAAAATTATTATTATTATTATTATCAGCCATTAAACAAGTGGACTGCCACTGGAAGAGCCAGGCAGCCATTTTGGCTACGAAGCTTGTAAAAGGTTTTTTTTCTAAAACATCCTGTTGTGCAGAGCTATTTAACACCATTCTTTTTGGCTCCTCTGACAACAGAATTACTGAGAAGAGAGAGACAATAGAGCAGTTTAACTCTACAAGGGTTCCTATTGAGACTGAGCATGAAGAGTCTTATTTTGAAGATGGCGACCAGGGCCAAGGC
This sequence comes from Rhabdophis nuchalis, assembly GCA_039707465.1. Lineage (NCBI taxonomy): Eukaryota > Metazoa > Chordata > Lepidosauria > Squamata > Natricidae > Rhabdophis > Rhabdophis nuchalis. Next base: position 76,962,709 of record CM077647.1, read on the forward strand.
CTCAACTGACATGCAAGAGGCAAAGGAGGTTTCATCTAGAACCACCCGAGCCAAAACCTCCAAGGCCTCAGTGGCACAGCGATCTTCCGGGGCCATGTTATAAGATGAGCTATGCAGAAACAAGTGGAGAAACAAGTGGCCCAGGCTAAACAACTGTTACAGGCCCAAGCAGAATCATGAATTCAGCTTTCCTTCCAGGGCCTACAGTCCTACCTCCTCTCCAATGTTATCCCCTGTTAGGGGGAATAGGAGGTTCAGGATGGATATTTCCCCTTCTCCCTCAATGTCACCTAGGGTGATCAGGGATTTAATGGGTGATCCCCTTTGAGGGAACCTCTAGGGATTTTATGGTTCCCAGAACCATTTTGGCTCCTCAAGCACCAGAACCATCAACACTGTTAGATCCTTATGAGGATTTTGAGACATTGCAAAATCTCCCTCCCAGTATTCAAAAATTAATTGCCTCAGCGATCTCTCAGGGGATAGCTTCAGCCATGAAGCACCAGGGAGAGCAAGGTCAGGAGCCGAAGAAAACTCAAGTTCAACCTATGGTAGGCCCGACTGTTCAGAGTCAGACAGGGGGTGATTGTAGATCAGGGTCTCCATCCTTAGCCAGTTAGGTTTCAGTGGTAGGCAAGGACCTCCAACATGAATTAGAGTTGTCTGAAGATGAGGATTCAGGGAAGCCAGATTTCCCAGCTTTTGCTGGCCTCTTCCCTCCCTCACTCTTTAAGCCTATCCTAAGCAAGGCCAAGGCCACAACCAAACTGGGTGGAAGCACTTCTGCTACCATCTCAGATTCACTCAAGGACTTAACCCAGACTATGTTTGCCAAGACTGCCATGGATAAGGAGGAAGCTCCCACTCTATTTCTAGAAGTGGTAAAAAAATCAGTGGACTTGTCCAGGGATGTTCCCATACCCAGGGGGAAATGACAGATGCTTTTACAACTTAGATCAGAGTTTTTCCCAGGTGCTGCAGGTACCTTCAGTCAACACTCCAGTCACAACACTATCATCTTCTGCCACTGTGGTATCAGGAGACATAGCGGGCAAGCTGAAACCTGAGGATAAGACAGCAGAACTCATCTTATAGAAAGAGTTCCAGGCTTCAGCTTGGGCCATTAAATCAGCAGCAGCTGTGACCTTCTTTAATAGGACCATGCTTTTGTGGTTGCAGCAATTGCAGGAGCGCATTCCTCCTGAGGATGCTTGCATGATGAAAAATATCAGTAAAATCATTGCTGCAACCCAATTTTCTGCAGATGCCACAATTGACTCTGTCAAGTTTGCCTCTTGGGCTTTGTCTGTGTCTGTGGCTTCCAGATGACTTCTTTGGTTTAAGAACTGGCAAGCAGACAACAAAGTTAAAATTCTGCCTAGTGTCTGCACCATATACAGGAAGGTCCCTCTTTGGTGAGTCCTTGGAACCTATATTAATAGAGAACAAGGACAAAAAGAAGGTGCTTCCCACTATGACCAAAAGACAGGAGAACCAATCTACTCCTTACTGCAGACGACCCTCTTTCTGCCCCAATAAGCCTGACTTCCATCAGAACAGGTACTATGGTCCCAGGGCAGATCAATTCCAAAATATTTCCCTAACAGGAATAGAACCCAAGGCCAGTCCAAATGACCCTTTCGTTGGGGAGGCGGTTGCCTTCCCTGCAGAGGGAAATGAGTCTAATTCCAGTGTCCCCATAGGCAGCCACCTGTATCACTTTGCATCACAATGAGAACAAATAACGATGGATGGTTGGGTCCTCACAACTGTACAACAGGGCCTCAGATTGGAATTTCTCTCCTCCCCTCCGAATATCTTCAGATTCTTCCCTTCTCCTTGGAACCCCGTAAAGCATAATCTGGTAAGACTTGAAATTCAACACTTACTGAAATTCGAGCAATAGAGCCGGTTCTGTTGGCAGAGTGGGGGTTAGGATTTTATTCCAACCTTTTTATAGTGCATAACCAATTTCATTGTAATTTTTACAATGACAATAAAGTTTATTATTAATATTAATATTAATATTAATATTAATATTAATATTAATATTAATATTAATATTAATATTAATATTAATATTAATATTAATATTAATATTAATATTAATATTAATATTAATATTAATATTAATATTAATATTAATATTAATATTAATATTAATATTAATATTAATATTAATATTATTATTATTATTAATATTAATATTAATATTAATATTAATATTAATATTATTATTATTATTATTATTATTATTATTATTATTATTATTATTATTATTATTATTATTAATATTAATATTAATATTAATATTAATATTATTATTATTATTATTATTATTATTATTATTATTATTATTATTATTATTATTATTATTATTATTATTATTATTATTATTATAACTGTTTGGGAGAGTGGAGAGCGATCCTTGATCTGAAACATCTGAACCAGTAAATCATCTACAGATGTTTTAAAATGGCCTCCTTGGGGTCCATATTACAGGGGACCAGAAAGGCAAACTTTCTAGCCTCCATATACCTCACTGAAGTGTATCTGCACATCCCAGTATTGCCATCCCACCGCAGGTACCTCAGGTTTGCTCAGGAGGGTCTCACCAAGGTTCTGGCAGCATTGGCAGCTTACCTTTGTTCCATCCCGGTAAGACTCCAATGCTACCTACATGATGTGTTAGTACAGGCCCATTCTTATGATCAGGCAATTCATGACCTTCACCTCATCATTAGCACCCTTCAACAGGTGGGATTCTCAGGAAGGAGGAGCCTGTGTCATGACAATACAATGCTGGATCTCGCCTCTGCAAGATCATTATCAATTCTTTTGCCGCTGGACAGTCCAATTGGACCTAAACTGTCCTGTAGGGACAGTGAAGAGGAAGCTGAATCAGGAAGTTGATCTCAGGGACACCACAAAGTCCCTCATTGATCCAAAGGAAGTGCTTCTACTCTGCGGTAAACAGACAGCCCCCAGGCTGGCAAAGCTGCTGATGGCTCCGGAAAGAAGGAAATATGAAAGAAAGTGAATTCCAGCTGGTGAGATGTTTACTGCTTTAAAAGAGGCTGTTCTAAAAAGGATTGCCCATAAAAAAATTTAAACTAAGTTTAAACTTTTAAAAATAGAAATAAGTGGTGGAATTAAGCTTTGGAAGACCCTGGTCAGTGTGTTATCCCAATTTCTTTAATTGATATTTTAAATTGAACCTATGAAGAATTTTTAAAAGGAACGGACTAAGTTTTTTCTTCTATTTATTTTTTTCTATTTTTTCCCCTTGTTTATAACCTATGGATTAAACCTCTTCCTTTTCATTATTATGTGTGATTTTTAAATTTTTTCCTTTTCTCTACTATACTTAAGAATTTGATCTCTTTTTGAAACAACTAAGATACAAAAAGAAACAAGAAAAATTGTAATGATTGAAATAACAGGGAAAATGGTGCTGCTACTTGAAGCGCTAAAGCATGTGGATTACAGACAAAATACTTTCACTCTTACTCTTGTTTAGTCTGTCTTGGAATTTTAAAGAGCCACAGTTTGCCTAAAAGTGAAAAGGGAATTGTTTTTTCTTCCTTTGCAAAAGTTCTTTTGAAGCCTAATTTCAACCAGAGATTTTATTGTGAATTTAAGTTTGTTAAAAGCATTTCTTAAGCCAGAGTATCAGCTTTTTTTCTTCAACAACTGGATACAATGGCGTATACTGAACAACAGAAATAAATTGTTACCTTGCAAAAGATAATGGATGCAATACAGCAATTTTCTAATTCATTTGGAAAAAAATTAGAACATCTAATTGGAGAATATGAGGAAAAGGATGGAGTTACATATCAAATGGAAAAAACAGAGGTTGGTGTCTCAAGCACTAAAGAGAAAAATAATCACAAAGAAATTAAATCTGTTGATCCTTTTGATGAGTGGCTTATGTTTGGCAATGGGAAAAGTGGAACATGGAAAGATGAATCAGATGGATGGGAACTCCACATCAGATGGCAAGATACAGAAGAAGAAACAACAAAAGAATTTATGGTATTAAAGAAAGAAATTTTACCAGTAACACTATTGATAACAACCCTGACACTTAAAGTCAAAGCCAACTAAGGAAGAAGAAGAAGGGCTCCTAAATGGCAGGAAAGAACTTACAAATAATGAACTGCAAAGAGAAGACCATACAAATTGGGTTAAGGATATGTTCAGAAGAATTATGCCACAAATGGAACAAGACATGGTACTGTTTTATTACTGGAAAGATACAGGCTGATAGATAAAAGGTTAATTTAAAACCAGTTGAGATTAGGGAAATTTGATGATAATAGACATAGTTAGATAAGCAATTGAAAATGATAAAAATCTATATATATGCATAGTTATAATAAGTAGTAATTAGAAATTTATATTGAATGGCACTTATTAAAGGAAATGAGTAAGAGTTTGGTCATATACAAAGATTAATAAAAAAGAAATTATGATAATAAATATAGTTAAATAAAGGAGAGATAAGGATAACAAGACATATATAGATGTGGGTATAATATGGGAAAACTGGATATAAACTTTAAACAGGGATTTGAAAAGGAGGATTAGAAATTCTTTGGATGTTAAATATTATTGATGTTTGGTTAGAATAGGTTACAGGGAATAATGATTTTGGAGGATAGTAGAATTAATAAATATGTTGCCAATATGTGGCTATGTTTTAAGTTTTGGTATGTTTTAAATACAATTATAATTAAGCAAGAATGGAGGCATGAAAAGGATAATGTCTATAAATATATTTGATGTGATGTACTTGAAATAATGTGAAATAATATGAAACTTGGATAATATATAATATATTTCAATAATATGAAATATTGAAGAGATGTATGAAAATATTTTTTAACCAGTAGATACACTTTCTATAGCATGTAAGACAAAGGATTTTTGTGTTGTGTTTAAAAATAAAATAAATAAAATTTTAATTTAAAAAAAACAGGTGGGATTCTCTGTCAATTTTTCTAAAAGCCACCTCACTCCCACCATGAAAATATTGCACTTAGAAGCAATAATTGACTCAGGGGCAGGGTTGGTCTTTCAGTCACGACTGTCGGTCAAATCTGCAAAAATTAGTCCGTACGGTGCGTTCCAGGTGGGTAATACCCATAGTAGGCCCTTCTTGTCTATTAGGTACAATGATATCGTGGATTGAGATAGTTCCCTGGGCTCGCCTTCACACCAGGACATTACACTGGGCCTTAATCCCATATCAGACAAATGATGAGCAACTCACCTTTGGCCATTCCAGTGTCTTCACAGGTCAGCCTGTTGCTCTGGTGGTGGCTCTCTGCAGCACTCAACCAGGAATCAGAGTTCAGAGAACCAACGAGAGTAACCATCACTACAGATGCCAGTCTTTATGGCTGTGGAGCATTGATGGGCTCAAAACTGGAGCAGGGTAGTTGGACTGCCACAGACCTGTGCCACAGTATAAACTATCTCAAGCTGAAAGTGGCTTGACTGGCATTGCACCACTTTCAACCGGACTTGCAATGCAAGCAGGTGTTACTTCTCACTGACAACATCGCCACAAAGGCACACATGAACAGGCAAGGTGGGACTCACTCAAAGGCTTTGTGGACAGAGGCATACAGACTCATCTTGTGGGCGGAGACGCACGCAGCCTCGATCATAGTGGACCATATCTCCAGGACTGCCAATCACCAGGCAGATTGGCTCAGTCAGGCTACTGTAGACCATGGGGAGTGGCAGCTCCATTCAGATCTCTTTCACCACATTTGCTGCTGCTGATGGACCATTTTGCAACCCCGGTGAATGCACAGCTCCCTTGGTTTGTGAGCAGATACCAGATGCAAGGGGCCAAGGACATGGATGCTCTGAGATGCAGATGGATGAGACGCCTCTTGTATGCCTTCCCCCACTTCCACTTCCTCCAGGGACCATCAGGAAGATAGTGTTAGAGGAGGCGGAAGGAATACTGATAGTGCCAGACTGGCCCAGGAGCCCATGGTTTGCGGACTTAATACAGCTGTCCATGTCCCTACCTTGAAGAATCCCCAGGAAGGAGATCAGTCTGTGCCAGGGGGTCTTGATACATCCAGAGCCCCAGTAGCTACAACTGACCACCTGGCGCTTGAACAGGGCCTCCTGAAGAAAGCAAATGTTTCCGCTAGAATTATTTCAACATTGGAGGCATCCAATGACCATTGACCACAAGGATCTACAATACCACATGGTCGGCATCCATATCTCCATCTGACACCTCGATAACACAGGTCCTGGAATTTTTGCAGGACGGATTGAACAGGGGCCTTGCCCACAATACTCTGTGCTGCCAAATTGCAGCACCCTCTATTGTCCTACCCGGGAAAGATCAAGTTCCCTTATCGCACCTACCGCTTATCTAGCAGTTTCTAAAAGGTGCAGCAAATCTGGCCCCTCCAATCATACACCGATTCCCTATGTGGGATTTACCATTGGTCCTTCAGGCCCTGACAGGACCTCCATTTGAGCCCATTCACACAGCTCTTGACTCTGAAAGTCACATTCTTAATAGCCATTACATCGGTAAGAAACATTTCGGAGTTTGGAACTCTGTCATCTCAAGATGACTTGTGCATTTTCCATCAGGACAGGGTAACCCTAAGGTTAGATCCTTCCTTTCTACCAAAAATAAACACTCCCTTTCACAGGGCACAGGAGGTAGTATTACCCAACTTCTGTCCACCTCCATCCCACTCAAGGGAGCATCTCTGACACATGTTGAACATCTGTAGGGCGCTCAGGATTTACCTCAGACAAACGGCTTCATTCCCCAAATCAGAAGCATTGCTGGTGTCATTACAACCAGCCACTCTGGGAGCTAGGGTCACTCTAACAGCCATAGACTGATGAACCATATCTTTGGCCTACAAGACAAAGAATAAGACTCCACCTCAGGATATTACTGCACATTCAACTCAAAGTGCAGCTCCCACGGCAGCATGGACGATTAGAGTACCATTTGAAGATATCTGTGGGACGGCCTCTTAGGCATCCCCTACTTCTTTTATTCTCACTATAGGCTAGATGCTTATGCATCAGCTGAAGTGTCCTTTGGACATAGAGTATTGCAGCAGGTAGTGGCTCCTACAGTTGCTATGAATTCATAACTTTCTTCCCAACCCTATGGATGGTAGCTTGGGTATTTCCCAATTGTAGCACCTCCCACTCCCTATCATGGAGAACGAACATTGGTACTTATCTGAACGTTGATTCTAATGATGGGAGAAGGAGGTGCTACATCCCACCCTAGTTAGTCGTAGCAGACTGTCCGGGGAGAGGGTACCCTTATTTTGAATTTCTATTACAGATCATTGAATTCCATGTGACCTCGAGGAACTGGGCAAAAGGAGTAGAGGCACGGCTGCAATATTTTCTCAATCTATGGACCAATCAGCACTGATAACAGCCCAATTGTAGCATCTCCCGCCCCCATCATTAGAATCAATGTTCAGGTAAGTACCAACATTTGTTCCATCCATACCAGAGGTGATCCAAAATGTGACTAGTGCTGTTTCTGTCCCATACCCAGGCTGAACCCTGACTGAAAAGGTCTTGATAATCCACATCCTGCAAGGCTCTTTAAAGCACATCCAATTTCCCCACCATTATTCCTATTCCCACTGCTTTTTTGTCTCTGGTAATTGCATTATCTCTAAGTAAGGAAATATTTCTGAAATGATTTATTATTTATTTAACATAAAGCAATTCAGCCAGTTCAGCACTTATGCACCTATCCTTAGTTCATCACAGGGAGTGAACAAGCTTTACACTAGCTGGCTAGTGGCACTTCTGCACTGGTCCTGCCTCATTCCACCTGAAGTTGCAATGCCTCACGTCCACCTATATCTAGCACCAGCTTCCCACTCTGCACACACAAATGCAGCTAGGGGTCATTTCATCTCTGATTACTGTTACTGTTACTGTTACTCTTACAGGTTACTGTTACTGTTACAGGTTACTGTTTCTCTACTTTACCTTTACAGGTTACTTTCTCTACTTTAATATCAAATATTGATTCCAACAATTCCCAGAAACTCCTTAGACTCTAGGATGCTAGATACTGTGCAGATTCTTAAGACATTTTACCTGTTCTTGAAAACTGATACAAATGAGTCTAATTTGCCATTCACCATTCATCTTGTATAATCCATTCAATTTATTTTATTTAAGTAAAAAATAAAAAGCACTACCAATCTAATAATGGAAATATATTAATGAACAATTGCATTTAACAACAAATTAAAAAACATAATTTATTTTTTATTTTATTTTATTAAATTTATACCCCGCCCTTCTCCTTATTAGGACCCAGGGTGGCGCACAGGGATGTTAAAATACATACAAAATATATAAAATATATGAAATTTAAAATACTTATTCTAATAAATAAACCCTGCGCTAAAAACCGAATTAAAATCCCAAGTTTAAAAACTATCTAATAGTCAGTATGGAGGTTACGCTAGGCCGGCTAGATGAAATAGGTGTGTCTTCAGACACTTGCGGAAGAGGCGGAGGTCAGAGATGGTGCGGAGTTCAGGGGGTAAGTCGTTCCAGAGGGCTGGGCCCGCCACAGAGAAGGCTCTCCCCCTGGGTGTCACCAGTCGGCATTGTCCAGCCGACGGCACCCTGAGGAGGCCCTCTCTGTGGGAGCGTATCGGTCTGAGGGATGTATGGGGCAGGAGGCGGTCTCGCATATAACTAGGCCCCGAGCCATGGAGCGCTTTAAAGATGGTCGTTAAAACCTTGAAGCGCACCCGAAAGACCACAGGAAGCCAGTGCAGCTCGCGCAGGATAGGTGTTATGTGGGAGTGCCTAGGCGCTCCCGTAATCACCCGCGTGGCTGCATTCTGGACTAGCTGCAGCTTTCGGGTGCACCTCAAGGGAAGCCCCATGTAGAGAGCATTACAGTAGTCGAGTCGAGAGGTGACGAGTGCTTGAGTGACTGTGCATAAGGCACCCCGGTCCAGTAAGGGGCGCAATTGGTGCATCAGGCGAACCTGATGAAACGCCCCCCTGGCCACGGCTGCCACATGATCTTCCATAGACAGCCGGGAATCCAGGAGGACACCCAAATTGCGCGCCCTCTCCACGGGGGCCGGTGTTTCGCCCCCAATGGCCAGAGTTGGAATAATCTGGCTGAACCGGGGCGCCGGAAGCCACAGCCACTCAGTCTTGGATGGGTTGAGCTTGAGTTTGTTACCACCAATCCAGATCCATACGGCTTCCAAGCACCGGGACATAACCTCGACGGCATCGTTGGGGTGGTCTGGGGTGGATATGTACAACTGAGTATCATCAGCGTACAGATGATATCCCACCCCAAAACCACAGATGATCTCACCCAGCGGCTTCATATATGTGTTGAATAGGAGGGGCGAGAGGACCGACCCCTGAGGAGTAAATAAGAGTTTAAAGAAATATGTTTACCTTGACAATGGTTTCAAAATTTGGGGAAATATCATATATATTAATATTTGTATTGGGTTATTGTTAGTGAAATCCTGTTTGGTATAGTGGCAAAAACATCAGCTAGAAACCAAGAAACCAAATTCTAGTCCTACATTAGTTGCAAAGCCAGTGGGTGACCTTGGGCCAGTCATGCTCTCTTAGTCCTATGAATTAGGCAACAGCAAACCACTTCTAAAAATTTTGCCAAGAAAATTTGTCCAGGCAGCTACTAGGAGTCAACATTGACTTGAAGGCACAAAAATTAAATGTTATGATATAAGGGTAATTTTGCTATTGTTTTGGTCAGCAGAAAAATATTAAAGAAACAGACTTTCTGAAGTGACATCATCATGCTGGGGTTGAGGAACAGCAGCTCCCGTAACCTGAAACCCAAATTTCTTCATTTGGGCTCACTTTTGAGCACTGTGGAACAAAGGTATTGGCAGATTCAGGGGGAAACTCTGAAGACACTGGGGTGAGAAGGCAACCCCCCCCCCAGTGGGTAGGAGAAATCCACTAAACTGACAAAGATCTATTCTGTCATTTGGACAGGACTGGAGCGATGGCAGCTGCATAAGAGGGAAGCAAATAAAGAAAGCAGTTTTTACAGTCTGGATTGGTACCAAAAAGCAGTGAGAGCAGAGGCAGGGAGCGGAAAGTGTGAATAATAGAAGAGAAGTGAACATAGAGGGAAACCCGATAGGAGAATGAAGAGAAAGCAGAAAAAGCCAGCGTTTACAACAGGATCGGGATATATTGGCTGTTAAGAAGACCTGACAGGCACACAAAGGATCATATAAGAGTTGGGCTGGTTGGGTTTTTTTGTTTTTTGTTTTGTTCCAAAGAATAGCTGAACTTTGAACTCAAGGTTTTTGGGGGTGTTTTATAAATATATAGTTCAGGCATGTCCAAAGTCCGGCCCGGGGGCCATTTGCGGCCCGGGGGTCGGTTTAATACGGCCCCCAACAGCCCTCCCTGCTCTGTGTAAATGTGGCCCTCCCTTCCTCCCTCTGTCTCTGGGGCTGTGTGGCTGGGAGGGAGGTGGACGCGCGGCCCCAGAACGTGCACTTGGTGCCTGCCGAGGGAGCCGCGATGGAGACGCGACCGGCTTCCCTGCCTGACGTCCCTGCCAAGTGACCTGCCGGGCGACAGCCTCGGTGGTGCTTAAGATGACGGTAGCCTTGGATGCTCGCACAAGGTCGCCCGGCAGGTCGCCTGGCAGGGGCGTCAGGCAGGGAAGCCGGTCGTGTCTCCATCGCGGCTCCCTCTGGCAGGCACCAAGCGCACGTTCTGGCGCCGCGCGTCCACCTCCCTCTCAGCCATGCAGCCCCAGAACGTGCAGCTCCCGCCGCACAAGGTCGCCCGGCAGGGGTGTCAGGCAGGAAAGCCAGACGTGCGGCCTCAGAACGTAAGCCGTGGTGCCTGCCGGAGGGAGCTGCGATGGAGACGCGACCGGCTTCCCTGCCTGACGCCCCTGCCGGGCGACAGCCTCGGTGGTGCTTAAGATGACGGTAGCCTTGGGTGCTCACCCCACCTGCTCCCTCGCCCGCTGCTTCCCGGGGTGGGGGAGGGGAGGAGAGGAGAGAGAGGGAGTGACTGACAGACACAGAGAGAGACAGAAGGGGAGGGAGGGAAAGACAGAGAGACAGAGACAGAGAGAAAAAGAGGGAGGGAGAGAGACAGAGAGAGACACAGATAGAGAATGACACAGGGAGGGATTGAATCGGAGAGGGAGAGACAGACATACAGAGAGAGGGAGGGAGGGAGAGAATCAGAGAGAGTGACACACACAGAGACAGGGAGACAGGGAGAGGGAGGGAGAGACAGATAGATAGAGACTGATTAAGTGAGTGAGAGACAGACAGACAGACAGACACACACAGAGTGACAGAGAGAAAGAGAGAAAGAGAAAGAGAGAAAGAAAGAAAGAAAGAAAGAGAAAGAAAGAGAGAGAGAAAGAAAGAGACAGACAGAGAGACAGAAAGAAAGAGAAAAAGAGAGAGAGAAAGGAAGAGAGAGAGAAAAAGGGAAAGAAAGAAAGAGCGAAAGAGAGAGAGAGAGAAAGAAACAGAGAGAGAAAGAGAGAGAGAGAGAGAAAGAGAGAGATATGGAGAGAGAGAGAGAGAGGAAGAAAGAGAGAGAAAGAGAGAGAGAGTAAGAGAGAAAGGGAGAAAGGGAGACAGAAAGAAAGAGAGAAAGAGAGAAAGAAAGAAAGAGAGAGAAATGGAGAGAGAGAGGAAGAAAGAGAGAGAGAGAGAAAGAAAGACAGAAAGAAAGAGAAAAAGAGAGAGAGAAAGGAAGAGAAAGAGAGAAAAAGGGAAAGAAAGAAAGAGCGAAAGAGAGAGAGAGAAAGAAAGAGAGACAGAGATAAAGAGAGAGAGAGAGAAAGAGAGAAATGGAGAGAGAGAGAGAGGAAGAAAGAGAGAGAAAGAGAGAGAGAGTGAGAGAGAAAAAGGGAGACAGAAAGAAAGAGAAAGAGAGAGAGAGAGAAATGGAGAGAGAGAGAGAGGAAGAAAGAGAGAGAGAGAGAGAGAAAGAAAGAGAGACAGAAAGTAAGAGAAAAAGAGAGAGAGAGAAAGAAAGAGAGAAAGAGCGAGAGAAATGGAGAGAGAGAGGAAGGAGAGAAAGAGAGAAAGAGGTAGGTAAGTTTTTTTAAAATTTATTTTCAATACATTGTGAAAACTCAACTGTCAGTTGATCTTAATGTTATGAAATGAAAAGTATGTCATTTGCAATTAACTTGGCATAAAATAATTTTTTTGCATTTAATTGTAATGGTTCAAAGAATGTTCGGAAAAATGTTCGGCCCTCCACCATGTTCACTTCATCCAATCTGGCCCTCTTTGAAAAAAGTTTGGACACCACTGATATAGTACTTCTTTTCCTTGGAAGTTGGAACTGGACAGGGGACAGTAGAAAAAGTGTTGTTTTGGAACTGTTGGAGAAATCTCTTATCTCTTCTTTTGTTCTGTCTTTGCCCCCAGGCCATGCTGTGATTACTGACTGTGATTGACAGAATGGACAGTGATACTGAGAAGGGGGCAACATCTAGTGGATTATAAATTTGAGCTGTAAAGGCTGATGCAAGAACAATTGACAGTGACATAAGGTGAAAAAAAAAGCAGACAAACACAGCAGAGAAAAATGTAATTGAACATTAATATTAACTGATAAGGGAAATCCAGCCACTATTGATATTATAAAATTAATATAAAAGATCTGAATACAACAAGATCAGCATATATATATAGAGGGATGACGTTAAGTCTCCTCCCCTTAAAGGGACTTCTGAACAGGAGCTGTGATAATATTCTCTCATTTAAGAGTCCTGTAAATTGGCTGATGTATCAGGGATACCGGATAGCTCAAGGCATAGAGAGGCCTGCCTCAAATGCTGGAAAGCACCGGTTCAAATCCCAGTAGAAGGAGTATGGCCAGCTGAAGAAGGCTAATAAGCCTGAAATGGATCCATCCTGGTCTCTTTATTTTCAGCCCTTAAAAATCTAACAATATATATATATATATATATATATATATATATATATATATATATATATATATATATATATATATATATATATATATATATATATATATATATATATATATATATATATATATATATATATATATATATGTTAGATTTTTAAGGGCTGAAAATAAAGAGAATATATATATGAGAATATTATCAAAGCTCCTGTTCAGGGGTCCCTTTAAGGGAAGGAGACTTAACGTCATCCCTCTCTGCCCTTCGACTCAACCTAGAGATCATTCAGACAGAGACCCAATTAGATTACTGCTGTGTGAAATTTTTTAGATATGTGTTAGATTTTTAAGGGCTGAAAATAATAGGGATGACGTTAAGTCTCCTTCCCTTAAAGGGACCCCTGAACAGGAGCTGTGATAATATTCTCTCATTTAAGAGTCCTGTAAATTGGCTGATGTATCAGGGATACCGGATAGCTCAAGGCATAGAAAGGCTATCCTTATATGCTGGAAAGCACCGGTTCAAATCCCAGTAGAAGGAGTATGGCCAGCTGAAGAAGGCTAATAAGCCTGAAATGGATCCATCCTGGTCTCTTTATTTTCAGCCCTTAAAAATCTAACGTATGTATGTATGTATGTATGTATGTATGTATGTATGTATGTATGTATGTATGTTAGATTTTTAAGGGCTGATTTAATAATTAAGAGACCAGGATAGATCTATTTCAGGCTTTTTAGCCTTCTTCAGCTGGCCATACTTCATCTATTGGGATTTGAACCGGCACTTTCCAGCATTTCAGGCAAGTCTTCCTATGCCTTGAGCTAACCGGCTTTCCCTGATGACATCAGCCTTTTACAGGACTCTTATTGATGAGAGAATATTTTTACAGCTCCTGTTTTTTAGGCCTGTTTTAAGGGAGCAGACAAACTGTCATCCTTCTCTGCCCTTCGACTCAATCTAGAGATCATCCAGACAGAGACCCGTTAAGATTGCTGCTGTTTTTTAGGTATGTTTTAGATTTTTAAGGGCTGATTTAATAATTAAGAGACCAGGATAGATCTATTTCAGGCTTTTTAGCCTTCTTCAGCTGGCCATACTTCATTTACTGGGATTTGAACCGGCACTTTCCAGCATTTCAGGCAAGCCTTCCTATATATATATATGTAGGTCTTTGGTTGTTCGGGTTTTCTCCCGCATAGAATTGGAAGTATCTTCACGACGTCTCGATGAAGTCTCATTCATCATCTTCAGGCTGGTGCTTCCAGCTTGGTGCTTCCAGGAGCAATGTGAGATCTCAGTTCCTCTTTTTAACTGCCAGTGGGGGTGTGACCTGATTGGGTGGGAGCTTGGCTGCATTCTGATTGGGTGGAGGTGTGTTCTGATTGGTAGGGGGTTTGGCTGTGCTCTGATTGGATGGGAGTTTGGCTGTGCTCTGATTGGATGGGAGCGTGTTCTGTTTGGGTGGGGGCCTGGTTGTGCTTGTGTTAGTCTGAGTTGCAGAGGGATTTGACCTGGTGAGCTGCATTACTGTTGTTTGGCTTCGTGTTTGTGGTCGTGCCACATCTCTGTGGTGGGCATCAGTTTGCTTCATGTATGGATTGGAGGGGTTTAAAGTGGTTAATAATGCAGCTGTGGTCTGGCTTCTGGTTTGTGGTCAGGCTTCTGGTTTGTGGTCATCATCGGTGTGGATTTGGGCTTGCTTTTTGCGTGGATGTGTGATAGTGACATCCTGTGTGGTTTTCGTGAGTGTGGGTCTGGTATCATTCTTTCTGTTAGGGACTCGTTTGTCAGTGAGGGCGGGTTTCCAAATGGCTGGTAGGCGGGAGGTATCATCTCGTTTATTCATGCTGTGTGGCCATTTTTCTATCTCAATAGCTTCTCTGATTATTCTGTTGTTAAAGTGTTCAATTTTGGCAATAGTTCTGGTCTTTTTAAAGTCTATATCATGTCCTGTGGCTTTGAGGTGTTGGACCAGGGAAGAAGTTGGTTCCTCCTTTCTGACTGAGTTTTTGTGTTCTTCAATGCGTGCCTTTATTCTTCTGTTGGTTTGTCCGATGTATGTGGTGGGGCAGGTGGGGCATGGGATTTCATATACTCCTTGATTTTCTAACTCTATTTTGTCTTTGGGGTTTCTTAGGATGGTGGCTATTTTTCGGTTTGTGTAGAATGCTGTCTTGATGTTGTGTTTGTGGAGGATCTTGCTCATTCTGTCTGTGGTGCCTTTTATGTATGGGAGGAGGGCTTTGCCGTTTTCTTGTTCACTGTCTTGGATTTTAGTGGGGTTTTCTTTTTGGATTAGGTTAGTGATCTTGTTTCTTTGGAATCCGTTGGATGTTAGTACGTTGGTGAGAGCGTGTAGTTCGGTTTTGAGGTGTTGTTCGTCAGCTAAGCGTTTTGTTCTAGAGATGAGTGTCTTGGCTACAGAGTTATATATATATGAGACAATGTTTTACAACTCCTGTTGAGGCCCCTTTAAGGGAGGAGACAAACTGTCATCCTTCTCTGCCTATTCGGCTCATCCCAGAGACCATCTTTGGCAGAGAGCCATGAGATTACTGTTGAATTTTTTAGATATGTGTTAGGATTTTAAGGGCTGATTAATAAATAAGAGACCATAAGGTTCAAACCCCAGTAGAAGGAGTATGGCCAGCTGAAGAAGGCTAATAAGCCCAAAATAGATCCATCCTGGTCTCTTATTTATTAATCAGCCCTTAAAATCCTAACGCACACACACACACACACACACACACACACACACACACACACACACACACATATATGCATGCTTATGTGAGTAAAGCATGGTTGGAGCTGCTGTCTTTCTATAAATCTTGGTGGGGGGTGTGTGGAGTGCTGGCTTTGTTGTTGTAAGTGGCTTGATTGGCTGTGTAGTTGGATCATGATTGGTAGATGGAGTTGATGTTTGTAGATTGGTCAGCTGTTTCGTATCATCCTGTGTGGCTGAGGTGCTGACTTTGTGTCCATTGTTCTTTTGTGTTGTAGCTGGATGTTGGGTGGGGTTTATTTGTTGACTAGGTCTGGTTTTCAGATGTCTGGTAGGCGGGAGGTATCATCACGTTTATTCAGGGCAGATTTTGCATGGTATTTCATAGACTCCTTGGTTTTCTAGCTGGATCTTTTCTTAGGGGATTCTTAAGATATTGGCTATTTTTTGATCAATGCTGAAGGCTGTCTTGATATTGTGCTTGTGGAGAATTTTGCTGATTTTATCTGTGGTGCCTTTGATGTAAGGGAGGATGGCCATGCCGTTATCCTGTTCTGTGTCTCAGTTCTTGGGGGGTGGGGTTTCTCCTTTTGGATTAGGTTGGTAATTGTTTTTCTTTGGAATCTGTTGGAGATTAATACATTTGCGAGAGTGTGTAATTCAGTTTTCAGGTGGTCTTTGTCAGCTAGGCATTTGGTTCTGGAGATGAGGGTCTTGGCTACAGAGTTGATCTGTGCAGGGTGGTAATGGGATTGTGTGTTTAAGTAGCAGTTGGTGTGTGCATGGTATGTCCTAGGGAGCCATTGGGTTTTTTGTAGATTAGGACATCCAGAAAAAGAAGTTGGTTGTTTGCTTCTATTTCCATAGTGAGTTGCATTTTGGGGTGTAGACTGTTGAGATATGTGAGTAAGTTGTCCAGTTTTTCTTTCCCGTGTGGCCAAATTACAAAAGTGTCATCTACATATTTAAGCCAGATATGTGTTCAGATTTATCTAAGGCATTATTTTCAAACTCTCACTTAGATATGTAGATGACACATTTGTAATTTGGCCACATGGGAAAGAAAAGCTGGACAACTTCTTCACACATCTCAACAGCCTATATATATATAATATGGAATTTGAAATGTGATATTAAGAATGGCTCATTATTGTTAAATATTGATATATATAACCACTGATATTTGTGATAAAGTAGAACTTGTATGCAACTGTGGGCAAGGATAAATAGAAGGATAAAGATGGCAACAAGTACTACTTTAACAAAGACAGGGGGAAAAACAACATAGAACCCTGCATCAGCAGCATCCTCACCCTCAAACCAAAGATCTATCAAGAGTGCATTGAGGCTGGATCGACAGCAGGAACAGCGAGACCGGCACTAACAATGCAAAATATGCAATTGATGATCCAGATGATACAATAGACTGTGGCAGAGGGGCCAGGGACCCCAATTCCTGGACCCTGGGTCAACCCTGACCCCTTGGGAGATTTGCCCGCTTGCCCTTTGGACAGCTTGGGTAAGATGTGTGGGTGTACTTCTCTGTTCTTAAAAGTTCTCAAAGTATTGCAAATATTGCTGGAGCCTTGCTTCAAGAGATGGAAAGAGGAAGTGACTGGGGGAGAAGGGGAGGTGTAAACCCTATATTGGAACTATAGCTGGCATTAAACAAATGACTATGCATTTATAGGACACATATTAATTTTTGCTATTAACTTCTGTTTCTGTACTATTCCAAAGTTAACTTCTGCTTTTATCCATATGTGTTTCTGTATTAAGGATGAAGGTATAAAACTAACTCCTTGGGCGTTGCCCAGGCAGTTCAGTCTTTAGTGCGAGAGCACTCTGAACTCTTGACATGTCAATAAATCCTGTTTCTCTACTACCTTCGTGGTCTCTCGTTCCTTTGTTAGAACCAGTCTGTGGTGGGCCTGGTTTTTGCCGCAACATTCTGGTTCCCTGACCGGGAACCGAGGGGTCGTTGGAACCCTCTGGGGTGCTCACCCCGGTGCTGGGACGCTCCCAGCTGGAGGGAATTTCCCAGGTGCCAACGGACCATTTTGTTCCAAGGGACTTCCCCCTGGCTGAGGAGACTCTCGAGCACCAGCGGCTGACAACCCCAAGAACCACTTGAGAAGGACCAGAGACCAGGATGTCTCCAGCCGGCCGGCCAAGGCGTGGAGGAAAAGCCCTGCAGGCGAGTATTGGGGGACCCCTTTCCGGCTGGCATGCCAATGCCTGGCTGACGAGCCAGAAGCCCCGGACAGTAACACCCGACTGGCGAGTCGGAGGCGAGGCCCGATTCCCCTCGCTACTAGCCGATACCAACCCAGACTCCAAGAGAGCCGGAGACGGATGCTAATCCCATCACGTTATCCCATCATGTTTTGAGGGAAGGGGTATTGGCAGGGGAGGACTGTCCATAAGTGAGACTTGTTACTGTTGCTGCTACGTTTCCCTACAGTGACCGTTGAGTTTGCCGGCACCCTAGGCCAGTGGCGCGCGCGTGTGTGTGTGTGTTTGGTGTCCGCAGTTCCCTATGGAGACCGTGAGTTCCGGCTCCCTGGGTCGGGCGTGAGTGGTTGAGAAGCTCCCTTGTGTCATCCCGAGAGGAACGGACCCCTTACCTTCCTCTCATCCCTTTTCCTATCACGTCTGTCTGGTGCCCTGGGAGGACCATGGGAGGTGGTAGTTCTCAACCCGACACACCCCTACAGTGCATGTTGACTCACTTTAAGGCGGCTTATCAGTCGCAGTACTATGGCATTGAGTGGAGCAGACGGAAGCTCCGGGCATTTTGCCAGGCCGAATGGCCCTTTTGGCTGTACGCTGTGCTCCCTCCAAATCCTTAGGGGTCTCCCCCTTCGAGTTACTCTTTGGCCATGTGCCCAACCTTGTGGCTCCTCAGACCCCGGCTATTGTCCAGTTGGGGGATTCGGTCCGGCTTAAGCAATTGCAAGCCCTCAATGCCATAGTCCACTCGTTGCAGAAATACGTGCTTTCTGCCCATCCCCATTTGATTGACACCCCCGCTCACTCCTTTACCCTGGGACAGGAGGATTGGGTTAAGAATTGTGTGGGAGGTTAAGTTACCCCTGGCACCCCAGGCGGTGACAGTGTCTTAGAAATAGAACATGGGTGGTGAAGGAAGCATTCCTCGAATGCCTCTTCAATACATGTTACTCTGTACATCTGGATCTTTAAAAATATGCTAGCGTTTGCTAGGAGGTTCCAAAGGATATGTATAGAGAACTTTGAAACTTTAAAAATAGGCCAGCGTTCGCTGGGAGGTTCAAAAAATTAATTACAACAGAGAAGACACTGAAAACCCCAGGAAAAAGAGTTTTAAGGTATGTAGTCCTGGAGGGACAGAATACTACACTCATAGAAAAACCCTGAGATATAGTCAGTTACCAGGATGAGTAACAAGAAAGAGAGAGAAAAGAAAAGTCTCACCAAGAACGTTTAGTTTCTGTGTTGTTTTAGCTTGTCTTTGTTGATGTGTTTGAGTGTTAAAAAGAAAAAAAAAGGGTTCCTTAAGAGACAGATCAAGTGGACCACAAACCCGATCCAAGGGAGTAGTTGAGACAAAAACTCAAATTGCCCCTAAGAGAAATTTTATTGCCAAGAGCTGAGGGGGAGCAGCGTAAACTGTGAGAATGGTCAGTATGGTCTTCGTTGGTCGTTGTGCAGATGACATTAGGGGAAAAAAATTACAGATGACGAGAAGGGGGCCCCAAGAAAGGCATCTCTGAACTTGTGGCATGAGCATACAAAATGTATATTAATTGGTCTCAAAACCTCAAAGAAGGAACTTCAAAATGCAAAAGGAAACACATTTTTCCTTGCTGAAACTTTTAGACAGAAAGGTGGGAGGCCAGGGGACCTGCCGGAAGAATTGTACGAGGAGGTTTTTTTTACGGGGATCGGTAGTTAGAATCCCATGCCTGGTTAGAGGACCAGCAGAAGGGAAGATGGTTAGTGTCTTCACAGACAGAAAATGAATCCAAAAAAGGGGGGTAAAAGAGAACCCTGTTTGGACACGGAAAAAAAAACAGGTATCTGAACATTTGAAGTGCGCATTGTTTCAACTTCTCTAACTTGAGAAATCTTTCTTCACCCGAGAAAAGGGAAGTGACAACCACAGCTTAGAAAAAAGGGGGTTGGACTGGAAGACCTCTAAGGTCCCTTCCAACTCTGGTGTTGTATTATATTATCTTAACAAGGAGGAAACCTTCATAAGTAGACCTCTGAAAATCTATACATGTATGTGGCATGGAGTGCAGATGCTGAAAAATAGATTATAGCATTGGTTGGCACATTAAATTAGCTATGAGAGGAATGCCCCTTTAAAGATTTAGTATTCATTTTAAGGGCACACAATGAAAGTATAAACATTTGGACTGATTCTAAATATGCAATCCTCACATTACATGTCCATGCTGAAAGAGGGCTCTTGATAGCCTTCTTTTCAGGAAGAGCAATTAGTGTGTTTGCTCAGGGAAATTAAAGATTCCATATGTGGGAATCAGCATAATTTCTCCTAGCTGGATGGTCGGATCCAGCAGGAAAGGGAACATGTCAGTGACCCGAGATGATCAGAGCCACCTTGGCATGACAGCTTATGCAGCATTGGAAATGTGAAGGGGACTGAGCCCCGGATGTTCTAAAGCAGGGGGACCTCCAGGCACTAAGATTTGAAGTGACTAGAATCCTACTCAAGGTCCAAGTGTGTCTTGAAACTCACCTTGAATGGGTGAATGCATTGTCACTGGCACTTTGGTCTGTGCAATGCACTCTGAAGGAGGGAATGTGGTTATCTCCTTTTGAAAGTGGAAAGCGGACAATTTGAAACCTAGGTGGAAGGGCCCACTTGCAATATTGGAAGGCAGACCAGGTTGAGGTCCAACATCTAGTGCTTGAAGAAGTGCCCCCTATAACTGTCCTACCGGCAATGGGCAGGCTACATACGGGGCAGAAGAGGCCCTACTGAAATCACCCCTGGAAGCTGATTTCTCAACGTACAGCTGAAGATTTGGAGGAGGAAGATAACGTTCTATTTATTAGATATTGGATGTATTAGAAAGTTCGAGCACTTATCAGGGAAAGGCAAGCCAAGTGTTCATAGTCATAACTGCATTATCTCTTGCTTTAGTGACTGTGCTTGCCATTATTGTGCTTTGCTGTATTGGATATTCATTCTTTTGGGATTGCCTCTTCTTTGGAAAGACAGGTGCTGTGTCTTTGAGAAACCAGGGAGTGGGCTCTCTGTAGTACTGTGTTGGTCTTAGGACTCTGGACGTTGTATGTTACAAACAAGAAGTGGTTTTGTGGAATGCCTAAGACTGATATTGCCCTTACCCAAATCATACATAACCCTCGCCTTCTCCCTAATGTGGTAGGTTAAGAGAGTTGTGTTTGGCGATGTTTTGTTAAAGGACAATTATTGGCTTTGGCTGTTATTGGCAAAGGGCCTGTTAAATGACAAGGTCCTGAATATTAGTTCCCAATGTTGTGTGGATGCCCGAACGACCCCCTTGCCCTTGAAGGAGGTTCTGAGGATGTCGAGACCAGGGCGGCATCAGGTCGCAGAGTGTGGACGCTTTGGGACAGGTCCGTTCCTGCAAAAGGTGCATCATCTATGCATAGGGAGGGAACCGTAGGCCAAGCCCAAGACCAAAGGTCGAGCATTTGACCATCCCAGTAACAATTGATAAAAAATATGTACTTGACCTCGCTGGTCAAAGGCTGGACAAATCTCTGAATATTTTGTCGGAAGCCATGGGTAAACTGAGGACTGCGGTCCATCAGAATAGACTAGCACTGGACTATATTGTGGTCAAGGAAGGTGGGGTTTGTGGTAAATTTTATCTTTTTAATTGTTTTCTCCAGATGGATGAGACAGGAAAAGTCATTAAACAACTAACCATTGATGCACGGCAGCTTTGTTGGCCAGGAGGGATCTCGCCTCTGCCTTTGGCTCCTGGTTCCCCAACTTGCCAGGCCTCCAGGCCATGGTCACTCTCATTGGGCTTATTGCTGCAGGCTGTGTCATTCTCCCTTGTATCCTCCCTATTTTTGTATGAACCATTTCAACCACTGTTTCCTTACTGGTAGAGAAGAATGCTAAGGCTAGGGCAATGGCTATATGGGAATATATAGTCTGGGCTACAGAAAATCCAAAGTCTAACATTTGTGAAACTCCACTGTAATCTTTTGATTATGGTGGACTTCCAAAGGGGGGAATGTGGCAGAGGGGCCAGGGACCCCAATTCCTGGACCCTGGGTCAACCCTGACCCCTTGGGAGATTTGCCCGCTTGCCCTTTGGACAGCTTGGGTAAGATGTGTGGGTGTACTTCTCTGTTCTTAAAAGTTCTCAAAGTATTGCAAATATTGCTGGAGCCTTGCTTCAAGAGATGGAAAGAGGAAGTGACTGGGGGAGAAGGGGAGGTGTAAACCCTATATTGGAACTATAGCTGGCATTAAACAAATGACTATGCATTTATAGGACACGTATTAATTTTTGCTATTAACTTCTGTTTCTGTACTATTCCAAAGTTAACTTCTGCTTTTATCCATATGTGTTTCTGTATTAAGGACGAAGGTATAAAACTAACTCCTTGGGCGTTGCCCAGGCAGTTCAGTCTTTAGTGCGAGAGCACTCTGAACTCTTGACATGTCAATAAATCCTGTTTCTCTACTACCTTCGTGGTCTCTCGTTCCTTTGTTAGAACCAGTCTGTGGTGGGCCTGGTTTTTGCCGCAACATAGTGAGTTGCATTTTGGGGTGTAGACTGTTGAGATATGTGAGTAAGTTGTCCAGTTTTTCTTTCCCGTGTGGCCAAATTACAAAAGTGTCATCTACATATTTAAGCCAGATATGTGTTCAGATTTATCTAAGGCATTATTTTCAAACTCTCACTTAGATATGTAGATGACACATTTGTAATTTGGCCACATGGGAAAGAAAAGCTGGACAACTTCTTCACACATCTCAACAGCCTATATATATATAATATGGAATTTGAAATGTGATATTAAGAATGGCTCATTATTGTTAAATATTGATATATATAACCACTGATATTTGTGATAAAGTACAACTTGTATGCAACTGTGGGCAAGGATAAATAGAAGGATAAAGATGGCAACAAGTACTACTTTAACAAAGACAGGGGGAAAAACAACATAGAACCCTGCATCAGCAGCATCCTCACCCTCAAACCAAAGATCTATCAAGAGTGCATTGAGGCTGGATCGACAGCAGGAACAGCGAGACCGGCACAAACAATGCAAAATATGCAATTGATGATCCAGATGATACAATAGACAATGACTAAAACCCAAAAGCGACAGCTACAAATCACAAAGAGATGAGAAGAAACCATGAAGAAATTAAAAATGAAATGGGAGAATTGAAAGGAGATATCAAAAACATGGGTGACAAAATTGAAAACATACAGAATGCCATAACAATCAACAAACAGAAAATCGACTTCCTTCCGGTCTGCCGGCGGCGACGGTCGAGTCCTAGGACTCGTCCGCCGTTTTAATAATAATAATAATAATTTTATTTGTATACCGCATCCTCTCCCCAAGGGGACTCAGAGCGGTGCACAGGGAAAGATTAAAATACTATAAAAATACATAAATAGAATAAATAAGATAAGTAAAAAACAAATTAAACTAAGATTATCCCTGCGCTAAAATCCCCAATTATAATTAGCTAAAATCCCCTAACACCCTATTAGGCAAAGACTAACCTAGGCCGGCCAAGCAGAAAAAGTGTGTTTTAAGTTTTTGACGGAAGGAGCGGAGGTCCGTAGTTGTTCTGATTTCAGGGGGAAGGTCGTTCCAGAGGGCTGAGCCCGCCACAGAGTTTATTTAGTTTAGTTTAGTTTATTTACATTTATATCCCGCCCTTCTCCGCAAAGGACCCAGGGCGGCGCACAGGAAATTAAAAAAAACATACAGAGTACAAAAATAAATACACAATTTAAAATATAAATTAAACTGTCTTATCCTATGCTAAAAACCCAATTTTAAAATACCCAATAAAACTATCTAAAAGTCCCCATGGGAGGTTAGGCTAGGCCGGCTTGTTGGAATAGGTATGTCTTTAGACATTGGCGGAAGAGGCGGAGGTCGGTGATGGTGCGTAATTCGGGGGGTAGGTCGTTTCAAAGGGCTGGCCCCGCCACAGAGAAGGCTCTTCCCCTGGGTGTCGCCAGTCGGCATTGCCCGGCCGACGGCACCCTGAGAAGGCCCTCTCTGTGGGAGCGTATCGGTCTAAGGGATGTATGGGGCAAGAGGCGGTCTCGCAGATAACTAGGCCCCGAGCCATGGAGCGCTTTAAAGATGGTCGTCAGAGAAGGTCCTTCCCCTGGGCGTCGCCCGCTGACATAGTCTAGTGGACGGCACCCAGAGAAGTTCCTCTCTGTGGGAGCGAATCGGCCGTGAGGATGTATGGGACAGGATCCGATCCCGCAGATAACTAGGTCCCGCGCCATGGAGCACTTTAAAGATGACAATTAGCACCTTGAAGCGCACCCGAAAGACGACAGGCAGCCAGTGCAGCTCGTGTAAGAGCGGTGTTATATGGGTGAACCTAGAGGTTCCCATTATTGCTCGCGCGGCTGCATTCTGGACCAGATGAAGTCTTCGGGTGCACCTCAGGGGGAGCCCCATGTAGAGAGAGTTACAATAGTCCAGTCGGGATGTCACGAGGGCATGAGTGACTGTGCAAAGGGCATCCCGATCCAATAGGGGGCGCAACTGGCGTACCAGGCGAACCTGGTAAAACGCCCTCCTTGCCACGGCTGTCACTTGATCTTCCATGGACAGCCGGGTATCCAGGAGGACACCCAAGTTGCGCGCCCCATCCACAGGGGTAAGGTGTTCGTCCCCTATGGCCAGTGATGGAGTCAACTGGTTGAATCGGGCGGCCGGGAACCACAGCCACTCGGTCTTGGACGGGTTGAGTCTGAGCCTGTTACTTCCCATCCAGGCCCGCACGGCTTCCAGGCACTGGCACATCACCGCTACGGCATCGTTGGGGTGGTTTGGGGTAGATATATACAACTGCGTGGTGTCAGCGTAGAAGTGGTACTCTACCCCAAAACCACGGATGATCTCACCCAGCGGCTTCATATATGTGTTGAACAGGAGAGGCGAGAGGACCGACCCCTGAGGCACCCCACATGTGAGGGGTCTCGAGGTCGACCTCTGCACTCCTGCCAACACAAATTGCGATCGACCAAAGAGGTAGGAGGAGAACCACCATAAAACGGTGCCTCCCACCCCCAACCCCCCCAGCCGATGCAATAGGATACCATGGTCGATGGTATCGAAAGCCACTGAGAGGTCTAATAGGACCAGGATGGAGGAACAACCCCCATCTCTGGCCCTCCAGAGATCATCTACCAACACGACCAATGCCGTCTCGGTGCTGTGCCCGGGCCGGAAGCCGGACTGGCGCGGGTCCAGATAATCAACTTCCTCCAGGTGACGGGGAAACTGTTGTGCCACCACACTCTCTACAACCTTCGCCAAAAAGGGAAGGTTGGAGACCGGACGGTAGTTAACCAATAATGCTGGGTCCAGAGAGGGCTTCTTCAGGAAGGGCCTCACCATGGCCTCTTTAAGGGAGGCAGGCAAGAAACCCTCACTCAGAGAAGCGTTGACAACCTCCTGGAGCCAGCCTCGTGTCGCCTCCCAGGATGCCAGTACAAGCCAGGAGGGACACGGGTCCAATAAACATGTGGTGGCTCGCAGTCGCCCACGTAATCTGTCCATATCCTCGGATGTAACAGAGTCAAACTCTTCCCAACAAACTGTCTCAAGACCCGCCTCGTGGGATCCCACTGGGCTATCAATGGAGACTAGCTCGTTCTGAATCTGAGCGATTTTCTCCTGCAGATAAGTCCCAAATTCCTCTGCTCTACCCTGTAATGGGGTTTCCCGCACCCGCTGTTGAAGGAGGGAGCGGGTCACCCTAAACAGGGCGGCAGGGCGGTTATCTGTGGATGCTATGAGAGTGGCACAATGATGACGTTTGGCCACCCTCAGCGCCACAAGGTAAGTCCGTAAATGGGCTCTCACCTGTGTTCGGTCAGATTCAGATCGAGTAGATCTCCATCTTCTCTCTAGGCATCTCTTGTGGCGTTTCATCACCCTTAGCTCCTCAGTAAACCAAGGAGCCAGGGTGGCTCCCCGCCGCAAGAGAGGCCGCAAGGGCGTGACCCGATCCAAGGCTCCCGTGGCCGCAGTATTCCATGCGGCCACGAGGTCCTCCATCAGGGTGCGGGTCAGGGGTACAGGTAGTGGCCCAAGCGCCGCCTGGAACCCATCAGGGTCCATCAGGCGCCTGGGGCGGAACCAAATAGGTGACTCAGGTTCCGCCTCCCCACGGTGGGGAGTAGCGATTGGAAAGTCGAGCCGGAGAAGTGAGTGGTCTGACCATGACAAGGGCGTGATGACTATGTCCCCTATACCCAGATCACTCTTCCATTGGCCAGAGACGAAGATCAGATCCGGTGTATGTCCACCCTCGTGGGTGGGGCCTTGAATTAATTGGGTCAGGTCCATGGCCGTCATGGAAGCCATGAACTCCCGAGCTACCTCGGATGATTCGCCCGCCGATGGCAGGTTAAAGTCCCCCATGACTAAAAATCTGGGGGTCTCAACTGCCACCGTAGCGATCACCTCAAGGAGCTCGGGCAGGGCTGCTGTTACATAGCGGAGAGCCAGGTATACAACCAGCAAGCCCCACTGCCTCCCTAGGCCCCACTTCATGCAGAGGGACTCACAACCGGTGGTCTGTGGCACAATGGTCTCTCTTGGGTCCAGACCTTCCCTAACAATAACCGCTACCCCACCACCCCTGCCTAGGGCCCGGGGCTGATGAAAAGCACGGTAACCTGGTGGGCACATTTCAACGAGGGGGAGTCCTCCCTCGTGGCCCAACCAGGTCTCCGCAATTCCTACCAGGTCCGGCTCCCCCTCTGACATGAGGTGATGGATGAGGGGGGCTTTGTTGACCACGGACCTGGCATTGCAAAACATCAGCCGCAGACCCTGGCTCTGTACTCCCTGACCACCTAGCCTGCGGGGGTTGTGGCACTTGACCGTTTGCAACCAATGGTTCCATGCCCCCAACCGGGAGGATAGAACTTGTCTCCCCTCGGACCTGCCTCTCCCCACGACCTTCTGGATGGAAATGCCCTCCATCGGGACGACTCGTATTTCCCCCCTTCTAACGGATCCTTCCGCTTCCCTCCGCCGTCTGCTGGCCTGGCCCTCTCTTTTCTCGCCCGTCTCTACCTGTCTATACTCTCCCCCTCCCTGGTACCCCCTAAAACAGACAATAATTTACAGACTAAAAACCCCCTGAGACCATGCTTCGCCCACCTCTCCAGATTAATAAATCCCTCATCAAGGCGGGCCCTCGTTAAGGCGGAGGGCCAAACCTGCGAGAGCGGGGACTCTCGCAGTAACAGTAGGTCAGTTCTGGAGTACATTATGATATAAATAAATAATTAAAAACTAATTATAAATAAATATACAATGTAAGAGTAGAATTCATAAATGGGTCATGGGTTAAAATTGGTTTTTAAAAAGCATCGTTGGCCTCGATTTAGAATATAAATTTCATAAATAGATGACAAATAGATGATGAAATTAAAGTGCATTAATGAGGGGTAGTTTGGAATATCGGTTCGGGGTATCAGCTCAGTTGTTTCAGTCCACAAGGTCTTTAAAAGGACTTTAAAAGGTCTTTAAACGGACATAGTTCTATAAGATCTTATGAAGACCATAGGGGGAAGGATTTCAAAGTTCTTATGAGTTGCATCTTAAGACTTAGATCTTTAAAAGTCCGCTGAGGATTGTAAATTTGGCGCCATCTGCGCTGGACAGGAGTCTATTCTCCCCGATGGAAAAGTTCACTCACGGCTAGGAGAGGTTGGTTAGGCCCAAGCCGGCCATCCACCTCCCGGCCCAGCCCGGCCCAGCAGGCCGGAGACACCAACATCCTACTCTCCGGCCTCGGGCCTGTTTTAAAAGGCCTCTCCCATTGACCAGTCGCCAAGGCCGTGGGGTATCGACCCTTCCTCTCCCGGCCAAGAGGTTTGCCAGCGTCTTCTGGCCGCCACCAGCCCGCCCAACAGCCGACAGCCTGGTCAGCGTCCCCGCCACCAAAAAAGGGACGCCGGGGACGCCAGCCTCTGGTCCAGAGCTCTCACCCCCGTCTCCACTGCCGTTTGTAAAGCTGGCATCAGCTGCGGTGCTCTCACCGCCGTCCGCAACCCTAGGCCATCCTGTGGTCTCCTCAGCCTGCATGGCATCCAGTGACCACCTCGGCGCTCTCACCGCCGCCACCTCCTACATCGCCGCCTTCGCCGCTGACCTCTCGGCGCTCCCACCGCCGTCAGCCTGGCTTCCAGCGACCACTTCGGCGCTCTCACCGCCTCTCACTGGCCTATTGGCGCTCTCACCACCGCCACCTCCTGCACCGTCGCCCCCCCTCGGATTTAACAGCAGCGGCGTTCTGAAATGGCTCCTCAAATTTGAAGAAGCGGATATTTCTCATCCGAACTTTGCTAAAGAAGTGAAAGTCTTTGCGGTTTGTTTCTAGATACATAGTATCGAAGTCTTGCTACAATGAAACAATTTCCTTTGCTGCTTCCTCCCGCTGGCTTCCAGATTGGGCGGGGGAAGATGGTGTCCCTTTGTTCTTAAGTGACTTATTCTTCATGGAAAATTTCCGACATTCCCTTGTGACCTGGACTGCCTCTCTCTATTAATGGATGATTTGTGATAATTGATTGATTCCTTCCCTGGAGTGCCTTCTTTCTCTTTACAATTGAGTGAAAAATTTGTCTTTCTCTCTGGATTCTACAACTTTGAACTGGACTTTGTTTTTGGACTTGCTTCACTGGCCGCACCCAAAAACCGCCATTTTATTGTCACTGATCTAAACCACTCACCATGGCTTCAAAAAAGCAGCCAGAAAAACCAGACATGGATGCAAGATTAACGGTTATGGAAGAAGTACTACAATCTTTGGTATTGGAGATTAAAGAGCTTAGAAAAGACCACTGCAGTTCCAAATTAGAACTTTTGGAGACACAGAAGAAATTAATGCAGAACACACAGAAGACTGAAGAGATAGAAGTGGGGCTGGCTGGGGCAAGGGGAGAGCTTAAAAATGTTAATACTGAAATTGGAGATTTAATTGGTCATATGTCTAGGATGGATTTTGAAAGGATGTCATATTTTTTAAGATTTCAGAATATTCCTGAAGAATCTGGTGAATGCCTTCCTGATCTTATGAGCACAATTTTAGCAGACTATTTACACAAACCTAAGGAAGAGATCAGGGGGGACATTGACCTGGTTTATAGAATAAATTCAGCATATGCCAGGATAAATGAAGTACCCAGAGAGATACATATTAAATTTGTTAGAAGATCGACTAGGGAGGGAATATTGAGGGCGCAGAGGGAGGGTCCGTTAATTTACCAACAAAAAGAAGTCGCTATCTTGAAGCAGATCCCGAAAAAGATTAGAGAGGTGAGGAGGAAATACTCCTTCTTATCTAAAAAATTGTTTAAACAGGGGATTTGGTTCAAGTGGGTGATGCCAGAAGGGATGTTGGTGTTCTGGGAAGGAGGGAGAGTAAGGATTAAAACAGTTGCTGAGGTGGAAGCCTTTCTTAAAAAATATTCCTCAATCCTGGAGGATGAAAATGGAAGAGCAGAGGGGGCTGCGGCCTCGCCCACTGGGGGCCAGGGAGGAGAAGAAGAAGATACAATTGCTAAGAGACTTAGATCTAAAAAATGACTTTTTTAATATAGTATAACTTTTGTTTGGATGTTTGTATATGATTGCTAGCACAGAATTTACAATGATGTATGCACTTCTCTTCACTTTGTAGTACTATTGAAACGATGTATTATCTATGTTTTGTCAAGAAGCCCCGGAGGGGGCCTACGACCTCGACATGAAAGTTCTCAAAATATTTCTTTTTCACACCTTACCTTACCCTACTTGGAAAAATTGTAAAACTCAATAAAACTTTTTCAATACAAAAACAAACAAACAAACAAACAAACAGAAAATCCAGAACATTGAAACAAAAATAGAAGATACAAATCAGAGGATCAGTTAATAAAGAATTAGAAGAATCAATAATCTTCCTTGAAATGGAAAGAGCTTCATATTATCTAAGATTCCAAAACATAGTTGAAGAAAAAGAGGAAGATCTGAAAGGAAAAATGACCAAGATTTTCACTGAAATTTTACAGAGAAATTAATAAGAGATGAGAGGAGACATTGATGAGGTTTACAGTGTACATACCAATTACGCCAGAAGACATAGACTACTGAAAGAAGTGCATGTAAGATTTGCCAAAAGAACAACTAGAGACAAAGTGTACAAAAAAACCAGAGAAGGGACAATAACATACAAGGGAAAAGAGATTATTACTCTTAAACAGATACCACGGAGAGTCAGGAAACAATGTAGATGGTACCAATTTTAACTAACCAATTAAATAAAACAGAATAATGCACAGATGGTTGGTACCAGAAGGGATATTGGTCTCTTGGCAAGAAAAAAAGATATGAAATAGAAAACATAGAAAAAGTGCAAGAATTCTACGAAAAATACTTCATGAAAGGAAGTTAAGATGACCTAGAAAGGAAGTAAAGAGGACCTAGAAAGTAGAAGTCAAGAAGAAGAAGCAGTAGAAGATAAAGGAAGAAACAGGGAAGAAGAACCGAAGCAAGAAAGAGAGAGGGCGGAAAGGGAAGACGTACAAGGGAAAAGTTAGATACAAACCAGAAGTAATAAAAAACACCCCATCTAAAGATAGACCAGGAAACAACAATTATCTCAGTAAACTTGAATGGATTGAACACACACAAAAAAGAGCACAGATGTTTAGTAAACTTAGGAAAGTGAAGACAGACATAACCTCTATACAGGAAGTGCACATTAAAAGGGAAAATATTAATTTACTGGAAAACACAAAATTAGGAAAACTATATACAGCACTGGCAGATTTTTTAAAAAAGAGGCATAGCAACCTATATAAAGGAAAAAAATTAACTCCAAAGCAGTCTACTCTGATGAAGAAGGCAGGATTCTAATGATTGAATTAGAGACAACAGAAAAACCGATCTTATTAATAATGATATATGCACCAAATCAGAAACAAGAGGAATTCTAAAGGAAATTACACAACAAAGTTAATGAATTAGAATATAAAAATATTTAGTTAATTGGGGATTATATTTGGAAATTTGGAGGAGACCCAAAGGAACTGGGAGTTTTCCTGGTTCAAGTCTGGAATTTTATGCGACAGTTCGAAGAAGACCTCCCAAATGAAGAGAGCAAGGTAAGGGTCATTACCCTGGCATTAGAAGGAAAAGCAGCAGCTTGGATCGTGACTTTGCATAAAAATGACTCCCCTTTACTGAGAAACTTTGATAGATTTATGGCTGCCCTGAGAAAATGCTTTGATCATCCGCTCATTGAGTGGAAAGCCAGGATTAAAATGAAAATGCTTACGCAGGGGAAAAATCCAGTGGCTGAATATATTCAAGAGTTCAGTGAGCTGTCAGTTCACATGACGGGGTGGTCAGAAGAAGCCCTAATGGACAGTTTTAAGGATGGCTTAAACCAGGATATATATCAGAATTGTGTGAGCAGCCCCCCCTCCCGTAGCCTAAAACGCTGATACGATTTGGTAGCGGATGTTGAAATCGATCTTGCCAGAGATAAATGCCTTGAAAAGAGCGAGAAAGAAAAAAACCCCACCACCACCCCTGAGAGGAATTTCAAAAGGAGGGAAAAGCTGGTCTGCAAGCAAGCCCCGGTCCACTACATGTTTCCATTGTGGGAAGGAGGGACACCG
This sequence comes from Rhabdophis nuchalis, assembly GCA_039707465.1. Lineage (NCBI taxonomy): Eukaryota > Metazoa > Chordata > Lepidosauria > Squamata > Natricidae > Rhabdophis > Rhabdophis nuchalis. Next base: position 76,994,339 of record CM077647.1, read on the forward strand.
GGCAGTAAATTGCTGAGTCAAACTAGGCCCAAGACCTCCGGCTACTGTGGAGAGGAAGAAGTCAGATAAACATCCTGCGAAGTGGAGAGACACTGCTATGAAAGGAATGGAGCCAGCAAAACATTTCCCTCCAGTCCTGGAAGAAGAGGGGCCCTCCTCCCCATTGGATGAAAATGAAATTGACTCCAATGACAACGATCTTCTGGTGAGTTCCTGAACAGGCCCCATGACCATTCCAGTAGAACTTAAAGTGCCCTCTACTGGTTGCTGGCCCTTTTAGACTTGGGATGCACGTGCTGCATAATTAGCCTGGAAGTGGTGGAACAAATGGGCCTAAGGCTAAAAACTTTAAAAGTGCCCATTGCCTTTTGCCAACTGGATGGGTCAATAGCTGGAGGGGGCACTCATTTTGTGTCTGAACCAATAGATATGCAGATTGGCAGATACCAAGAAACATTAAGTTTCATAGTTCCACCTGGAATGGATCATCCCCTCATATTGGGTTAGCCTTGGCTAAGGAAATGGAATCCCCGCATAAATTGGACAAAGGGGTGGTTGTGTATTCGCTCCATGAAGCCCCCAGAGGAGGCAGGGAAAATTATCCACTCAACAAATGCTATAACCTATGTGAGGGTGGCGGCGCATGAAAAAATTGAATGGGAGGAGAAGATCCCTAAGGAGTACTGGGATTTAAAAGATGTTTTTAGTGATAGATCTTCTGATAATTTGCCCCTGACTGAAATACCGACTGCACCATTGACATCCTCCCTGGAGTAAAGCTTCCAAAACCCCAAATTTACTCAATGACCCCATGGGAGATGGAGGAGTTGCAGAAGTTTATTGACAAAAATCTGGAAAGAGGTTTCATTGAGCCTGATGTTAGTTTGTGAACCATCTCTATGACTACTGTCAAACTGCCATACAGAAGGGCATTCCAAACATTCTTGTGGTCAAAAAGGAATCTCAAACTGGCCTGTGAATGTGCATGTCTAAACTACCATCTCTCATTGGCTGTGATTTATGATGAAGCTTGAGGGGAGGACAGTAATGCGGGCAAAGTTCAGAAGCAGATATAGAAAGCAAAAAAGATATCTGCAACAAAAAGAATGCCAGGACTTAAATCCTAATAACTGATTGGATTTCTTATGAATCTTATCTCGAGGCTTGTAAATTTGTTAGGTTTTCTCCTGGGAACTTGACACCTGCTAGGCCATGAGTGGCCGCCCCTGTGCTGTTTAGAGAGAAAAAAGATGGTTCTTTCCATTTGGTTGTGAACTGCAAAAACCTTAATGCTATTTGCGTGGATAATGTCTACTCACTCCCATTAATGAAGGACACGTTAGCCCAATTAGACAGAGGGAAATTTTTCATGAAATTGGACCTTAGGGAAGTTTATTACAGAGTCAGAATCTAAGAGGGAGATGAGTGGAAAACTGCTTTCAACTGTCCCTTGGGATGTTTTCAGTTCAAAGTACTACCTTTTGGCCTGCAAGGTTTTCAGGCAGTTTTCAGTGGTTTTCACGCAGTTAATAAATTAAGTTTCACATGAATACCTGTACAAGGGTGTCATAGTCTACCTCAAAGACATCCTTATTTACATGGAAACACATGATGAACATGTGAAAATAGTGCGGTCAGTACTCAAGAAACCCTGGTCCGCTGAACTTTATAATAATAATTAATAATAATTTTTAATTTGTTGACCGCTCCCTCTCCCCATAGGGACTCGGAGCGGTGCACAGGGAAAAACTAAAACAATAAATATACAGACATATTAAAACAAATTAAACAATACCTGTGCTAAAAATACCCCATTACATACTAAAATTCCCAATTAACAACTAAAACCCCATAGAGAGAGACTACCCTAGGCTGGCCAAGCAGAAAAGATATGTTTTTAATTTTAGACGGAAGGAGCGGAGGTCCGTGGTCGTTCTAATGTCGGGGGGAAGGTCGTTCCAGAGGGCTGGGCCCGCCACAGAGAGAGCCCTTCCCCTGGGCGTCGCCCGCTGACAAAGTCTAGTGGACGGCACCCGGAGAAGTCCCTCTCTGTGGGAGCGAATCGGCCGTGAGGATGTGTGAGGCAGGATCCGATCCCGCAAATAGCTAGGTCCCGAGCCATGGAGCGCTTTAAAGATGATGACTAACACCTTGAAGCGCACCCGGAAGACAACAGGCAGCCAGTGCAGCTCGCGCAGGAGCGGTGTTATATGGGTAAACCTAGAGGTTCCCAGAATTGCCCGCGCGGCTGCGTTCTGGACCATCTGAAGTCTCCGGGTGCACCTCAAGGGGAGCCCCATGTAGAGAGAGTTGCAATAGTCCAGTCCAGTCGGTTTATGCCAAACTGTCTAAATGTGAGTTTCATCAAAAGAAGATAGATTACCTTGGTTACCACATCTCCCATGATGGCATTGAGATGGATCCAGCGAAAGTCCAGGCTGTCACTGAGTGGGCACCTCCTCGCACCTGCAAGCAATTGCAAAGTTTTTTGGGATTTGCACATTTTTATCATCAATTTATTCCCTCGTTTGCCAGCATTGCTCTGCCCATTACAAACCTCCTTAAGTCTAAAGGGGATGCCAAACCCAGGTCGGGTAAGCCTCTGAATTGGACTATGGAATGTCAGGCCAAAATGGACAAATTAACGAAAGAAATCCAGGGAAAAGAAGAATCAGAATATTAGCAGATATGAGGAAAATGGTATAGGTGGATGGAAGAAAGAAACAAGGATCAATGAAAGAATATATATATATATGTTAGATTTTTTTAAGGGCTGAAAATATTTTTTTTTTCAGCCCTTAAAAAATCTAACACATATCTAAAAAAAATGTCACACAGCAGTAATCTATTTGGTTCTCTGTCTGGATGATCTCTAGGTTGAGTCGAAGGGCAGAGAGGGATGACGTTAAGTCTCCTCCCCTTAAAGGGACCTCTGAACAGGAGCTGTGATAATATTCTCTCATATATATATATATATATATATATATATATATATGTATGTATGTATGTATGTATGTATGTATGTATGTATGTATGTATGTATGTATGTTAGATTTTTTAAAGGGCTGATTTAAGGGTCTCTGTCTGGATGATCTCTAGGTTGAGTCGAAGGGCAGAGAAGGATGACAGTTTGTCTCCTCCCTTAAACGGGCCTCAAAACAGGAGCTGTGAAAATATTCTCACATACATACATACATACATACATACATACATACATACATACATACATACATACATACACACACATACCCGAATAAACCAATACATATATATATATGTAGGTTTTGGTTTATTCGGGTCTTTTCCCGTGTAAAATTAAGAGTGTTTTTGCAACGTTTCGATGGGATCACACCCATCATCATCAGGCTGGTGCCTTTGTTTTCTTGTGAGTACACTGTGATCGAAGTGGCAGTTTTTCTATAAGTAGAGGTGGGGGGGTTGGAATGTTGGCTCTGCTGCTTTAAACGGATTGGTTGGCTGATTTGTCACATCCTGATTGGTAGATGGAGTTGATGCTAGTTGAGAATGATTGATGATGGTGTCAGTATTTGTGGCTGGGACTTGTTTAATGGCCAGAGCTAGTTTCCAGAAGTTATAGATTATATATATAATTGTTCCACAACACCCTGTTAGGGCCCCAATTAAGGGAGGAGACATACTGTTTCCTTTTCTGCCTTTTGGCTCATCACCAGAGACCATCTAGACAGAAAGCCATGCGTTCCGTTGTGTAATTTTTTTATATGTGTGTTACATTTTTGATCAGCTCAAAAACATAACACACACATACACATATATATGCACCCAAGAGAGTTTAAAGTTATTAGAGGTAATCACCCAATATATCAGATAGATGAGTAAAATAAGAGGGAGAATACGGAAGTAATTGGTTACCAGTGTGTCAGATTGTGAGGTATCTCCTCCATTTGTAGCCTGAGCCTCATAATGTTGATGTAGGAAATGCCAGGACACAGATAAGCTCTTTAAAGTAGGAAAGGTTTATTTTGTGTACACAGTTCAGCTGAAGCTGCAAAGCTTGTAAAAATGTCTGAACCCCGTCAGACTGACAGAGACCCTCTTTAATACCCTCAGTTACGTATACATTCCAGTTATCCTACATTTGTCCAAATATGGAGTTGGGGGGAATTGAAAACATACCATTCGAGACAGTTTGCCTAGGTCAACAAGATATATGCATTTGGAGGCTATTTGTGGTTAATTCCGAGATTGATTAAGGAAGTTACAACAGAATGTCGTGGGAGCAGAACAGAGCAACAGGATGCATCTGTCTGGGTCACCAAGACCTGTTTGCAAATACAGCAGTATAATATTGAGCATAGCTTGCAATCTTATTTCTTGACCAAAGATTACTTGACCATAGTTTGAGGCCTAGGCCAGCCTTAGACCTATGCATCTTCTGCTGCTTCCTCAATGTAAACTATAAAATAATGAACCTGTAAGTCTTGCCTCTCCAATTTTCCTAAGAAAACAGGACTCTTGAAATTGCAGTTGTTCCAAAAGGAGCTTTTAATGAAAGGTTTGTGATAACAATAAAATCTAGGCAAGAACTGAAGCTTCTCACTTAAAACCAGCTATTTAAAGAAATTCTAACCAAATCCCTCCCACACTACATCATTGTAGGGTAACAGGAACTTCATATAGAGATTACCACAGTAATGCAGGAAACAGAAACAGAAACTTCATATACCAATCACACCATTCCTACCCACTTCCTCCCACCAAAATGCCAGTGTCCCTGAGGAAATACCTGCGACCTGACAGAACCCTTGACCTTAAAATATTATTTACTCATGAAAAAAACAAAAGAAAAAAGAAAAAAAGAAAAAATGCAAAGGAAGTTACTAAATGAATGTTCGTTCCAAAAACCATAGAACTATGTACATCTCTACTAAGAAATAAGTTTGAAGGATCATACTTAGAGGGGTTTGAAACTTTAATTTCAAAATTGAAATTGGTTCTCACTAACAAAATACTAGCTCACTAGTATTCTGAATAAAAATGGTTTGATAGAGATTGCGTGCAACTAAAAAGGATATATAACAAGGAGTACAGAAAAAAATAAAAATGCCCTTTCTGAGAATTACATTCACTACTTAAAGCAGTTGAAAGCACAATATAAGACCCTTCTAAAAGAACAGAAAAGTGCGGCTATGAAGGAGTCTTGTATAGACTAATTGCATCAGTCAGGACAAAAAATACATCCTTTTTTTAATATATACCCCATACTCCCAACTAATCAGGTACTGAAGTACATGTCAGATTTGTAAAGAAATTGATTCGAGGTGAAATGCTACATAGGATAAGAGACAAATATAGAATATAGAGGGAAGCAACTAGTAGTCCTTAAACAGGTTCTGAGAAGAGTCAGGGAGTTGCGAAGACCTTATCAATTAACATCAACTTTTAGATGGCTGACACCGGAAGATACAATGGTTTCATGGAGAGAAAAGAGGTATAGAGTGGATACTTTGGATAAAGTGGAGGAATTTTACAATCAACATTTTGGCAACAAGGAGGAAATAGAAGAGAGGGAAGTAATAGAAGAAAGAGATCTAAGAATACCAACAGAGGAAGAAAGGGAATTGCAACCAAAAAAGTGTGGACAAGGAAAAGGAGAAAGGCAGGAGAGTAATGTGAAAGACTTAAGGAACCAAGAGAGATTAGAATAACAAGGAGTATAAGACCTAGATATAGATCAAAAAATGCAATAAGAGTTTAGGATTCTATCGCTGTATATTAATGGACTGAATTCCACCATGAAATGGGGGGAAAACCTTAACAAACTACAAAAATTGAATTTAGATATAATAGCACTACAAGACGTACCACATAAACAAATATTTGAACACCCCAAATTTGGGGAAACATTCGTATCATTATCACAACAAAAGAAAAGAGGGGTAATGTTATATACTAAGGAGAAAATCCCAGCTAAGCAAATTTATAAATACGAGGAGGGAAGGATTCTGGTTGTGGAAATAATATTAAACCAAAAATAGGTTTTATTAGTAAAAATGTATGCTCCAAATGGGGGACAAGAACAATTTTACAAGAAATTACACAATATCATCCATGGTATAGAGTGATAATTTATGCATATTAGGAGATTTCCATGTAATAATAGATTAAAAAATAGACTACAGAAGTAACAAAGCAAAAAAAGGAACTAGAAGAACTTTACCAAGATGGCAGATGAGCTAAATATAAAGGATATTTGGTGAGAGAGAAATCAGGAAAGGAATCAATATACATACTATTCTTTTTTTTTGAAAATTTATATTTTTAACATTAAAAACAAGTAAAAAACATCATTCATCTCATGCTTTGTACAACATGTCGTTCGGGCAAACGTTCTGTGCATCAGTGCTTAAAATCATAAACATATTTATCAATTTTCCTTTCATTACATATATATCACCTTTGTTTCACATAACAACATTTTCATTTATCAAGTCAATCTTTTCCCCACGATTATTCAATATATAAGCAAGGTATTAAAAAAGGGAAGAAAAAGAAAAAAAATCCTCCTTAGCTACCTGCGGGATCGGATCCTGCCCCATACATCCTCACGGCCGATTTGCTCCCACAGAGAGGGACTTCTCCGGGTGCCGTCCACTAGACTTTGTCAGCGGGCGGCGCCCAGGGGAAGGGCCTTCTCTGTGGCGGGCCCAGCCCTCTGGAATGACCTTCCCCCCTACCACGGACCTCCGCTCCTTCCGTCTGAAATTAAAAACACATCTTTTTCGCTTGGCTGGCCTAGGATAGTCTCTTCTGATTGTTTAGGGATTTTTAGTAAATATTTGGGAATTTTAGCGCAGGGTTTTCTGTTTAATATGCCTTTTAGTTAGTATTTATGTACGTTTATTGTTTTAAATTTTGTATTCCTTTTTTAACTGTTTTTAATTCCCTGTGACCCGCCTCGAGTCCCTTCGGGGAGAGAGAGCGGGTTATAAATAAAATTCGATTCGATTCGATTCGATTATGACATTGTTTCCCATTGTCTCTAGAAGTCACTTTGCCATTATAAAACAAAATATTTTCTCCCTCTAAAGACAAAAATTTATCCAAGTTTTATAATAATATAATATGTATATTATATCCCTTAAGTTTTCCTTTTTTCCAATCATTGATAAAACTTATTCCATATTTCATAAAATTGTTCGCTCTCCTGCTCTATAACTTCAAATGTTAATCTGCTCATCTCTGCACATTCCATAATTTTACCAATAACTTCTTCTTGTGAAGGCAATTTCTCATTTCTCCAGTTTTTTGCAAATACAATTCTAGCTGCCGTCAAAACATTCACAATTAAGTATTTCAAGTTCTTATCAAACATTTCTGACGTAATTCCAAGCAAGAAAAGTTCAGGTTTAAAATCTATGTGATTTTGTGTCATTTTCTCCAGCCATATGTGAATCATAGTCCAATAACTTTTAGCCTCCGAGCAAGTCCACCACATATGATAGTAAGTGCCAGGCGTCTGATGACATTTCCAACATTTTTTGGATTTATTCTTACTCATTCTTGCAATGCTCGATAGTGATAAGTGCCACCTGTAAAACATCTTATACAAGTTTTCTTTATAAGCAGTTGACATTGTCATTTTATAATTTTGTGTCCACAATTTTTGCCACTTATCTAAATCTATCCCATGCCCAAAGTTTTCCCCCCACGTTATCATAGTTTCTTTCACTTGCTCTTCCTGAAGTTTAAACTCTAATAAGTAGGCATAGAGTTTTTAAATTATTTTTTCATCAACACCTGTTAAACTTTTATCTAATTCCGTCATTTTGTCATAACCCCTCCTTTTTTTTGATCTTCCCTATATCTAGAATGTATTTGCATGTATGTATACCAATTAATATCCATTCCTTGTTTTAATTCCTGAATAGATTTAAGATCACCCCTTGAGTTCAATAACTCGGAATATCTGATTGTTCGTTCCTTTTTGTATATTACTGCATATGAAAATGCTTCAGTAGTTGTTACCCAGACTGGTATTTTAAGATAATACAATCTCTTAATCTTTTCCCAGTTTAGAATCAAAGATTCTCTTATGTAATGCTTTCTAAAGAAACCATGTTCCATGGCGTTTCTATACCATAGAGCTGCGTGTCATCCCGATAACAAATCATGTCCTTCTAGTTCTAAAAACCTAGTGTTTCTTAATGTTATCCAATCTTTAATCCACATCAAATTTGCAGCTTGATAATATAGTTCCCAATTAGGTAATCCCATACCTCCCCTTATTTTGGCATCTTGTACAATTTTTAGTTTTATTCTTGCTTTTTTCCCTTGCCATATAAACTTTAAAACCATTTTCTTCAACTCTTCAAAAAAGTCCTTACCCAATCTGATTGGGATTGTCTGGAATAAATATAATACTTTAGGTAAAACATTCATTTTTATTGTGGCTATTCTCCCTATCAGTGATAATTGTAAATTCTGCCATCTCGTAAGATCTGCTGCTATTTGTTGTATGAGTTTAGAATAGTTCTCTTTTTTAAGTGTGCTACATCTAGATGTCAAATAAATTCCTAAATATTTAATCCTATTTGTGATTTGAATTTTCAAGGTTTCTGTTAGTTCTTCTTTCTGTCTTGTTGACATATTCATTGTCAGTATTTGTGTTTTATCTTTATTTATTTTTAAGCCTGTTATTTTTCCATAATCCTCAATTTTTTCTATCAATTTGGACACGGTTTCAAGTGGTTCTTCAAGAATAAAAACTAGGTCATCTGCGAATGCTTGTAGTTTATATTGTTCTTTCCTAATTGTCATTCCCTTTATTCCTTTGTCTTTCTATTTAACACTTCTAGCGTTAATACAAAAAATTAAGGTGATAGTGGGCAGCCTTGTCTTGTACCTCTTTTTATCTTAATGTTGTCTGAAAATTCTCCATTTATTATTATCTTAGCTGTTTGATTGTGATATATAGTACTTATAACATGTATAAAATTTTGGCCAAATTTCATTGGTTCTAGTTGTTCCAACATAAATTTCCAGTTAACATTATCAAAAGCTTTTTGTGCATCGAGAAACATCAGGACCATTTGTTTTTCAGGATTTGCTTCATAATATTCCAACGTGTTCAAAATTATTCTTATAATTTAATTTGTCTCTTTGGTAAGAATCCATTTTGGTCTGGGTGTATAAAACTGTTTAAATATTTTTAAGCCTTTCTGCTAAGATTGATGCAAATAACTTGTAATCTGAGTTTAACAATGAAATTGGTCGATAATTCTTTACCTGAAGGAGATCAGTTCCTTCCTTTGGTATCAGTGAAATGTAGGCTTCTGACCAAGAATTTGGCATTTTACTACCAGACATAACTTCATTCATCACTTCTAGTAAGGGAAGCGATAGTATTTCCTCCAAAGTTTTGTAAAACTCTGCTGGGAGGCCATCCAGTCCCGGGGCCTTCCCATTATTTTGTCTTTTAATATCTTCAGTTAATTCCATCATTGTTATCTTTGCATCTAATATGTTTCTGATATCAACCGATATAACAGGGAGGTTAGCCTCTTGTAAGTAGTTTTTAACATCCTGTTCTAGTATGTTTTCTTTTTCATATAATTTTGTATAGTATTCCTGAGTAATTTTCTTTTTTCCCATATTTGAATAGTGTATTTGTCCCTGTTCATCTTTTAATTGTTGAACCTTCCTTGCTTTTCTTTCTTTCTTTAATTTATATGCCAACCACCTTCCTGGTTTATTTGCATTTTCAAAATAATTCTGTTTCGCGGATCTTATCTTTTGACCCAATTCCTCTTTTTCCAAGATATCCACATCTGGTACCAATATACATACTATTCTAATAGACACCAATCCTGGTCTAGAATTGAAATGATTTAGATGTCGATGAAATTAAACTCTGAACTGAGTGAAGTTGAAATAGAAACAAACATTTGGGCAGACCATAAGCCAATGAGAGTCAGTTGGAAAAGACAAAAGAAAACCACAAGATGGACTTTTAATAGTTCGATACTAAAGGAGGAAGAATTCAGACAAATGATGGAAAAACAAATTGGCTTTTTCCTCAAAGAAAACAAAAAAGAAGCTACATCCTTGCAAACTTTATGGGCCACCACGAAAGCATACATGAGAGGAATTTTTTTTTTTGTTTCACGAATTTTATTGGTTTTTAAAGTTTTTACAGGGAAAAGGGTGCAAGGTGAAAATAACATTTTGGCATCTTCCCTGCCGTTGGTGATGTCCCTCCCAAAAACTTCATACATATACAATTTTAAAAATAAAGGATAAGCATATAAAAAGATTACATCTTACAGTCCTTATAATCAATCATTTTTTTTCTTTGCCATTTTCTCGTATATCAACAATTACAATAAGCTTTCAAATAAAATCATTTTTGAGACCTGAGTCTTTTTGCAATTGACTCTTCTTTCCTGTCTCCAGGCAGGGCTGTTGCTCCCTCTGTTCCCCCATCTTCACCTCCTAACTGGGAGAAATATTTTTTAATAAATGCTTCCGCCTCCGTTAATGTTTTAATTTTTACCCTGTCCCCTTCCCAAAATATCAGCATTCCTTCTGGCAACAACCACTTGAACCAAATTCCTTTTTTTATATAGTTTCTTAGACAGGAAGGAATACTTCCTTCTTATTTCTTTAATTTTTTTCGGAATTTGTTTCAAGATGGTTATTTCTTTATCCTGATATTTTAAGGCTCCATCCCGTTGGGCCCTCAATATCTCATCCCTTGTGGATCTCCTGAGAAATTTAACATGAATTTATCTTGGTACATTATTTATCCTAGCATAAGCTGAGTTAATTCTATAAACCAGGTCCATATCCCACCAGAGCTGATCTTTATCTTTTTTAATATATTCTGCTAATATTGTACTCATAATATCTTTAAGGTTTTCATTATCTGATTCGGGAAAGTTCTGGAACCTGAGGAAGAAAGACATTCTTTCAAATTCAATTTTAGTTATGTGAGCTCCTAATTCTAGACCTTCCCTCTGGATCTCTTTAACCTCTCCCCCCAGCATCTCAGCTGCCCCCTCCTCCAGCTTCGCAATTTTCTGTTTATTTTCCGTTGTATCCCTTTTCGTTTCCCTAAGTTCGAGTGTTAAATCTGTCAGTTTTTTCATTATCTCGTGAAACATTTCTGCAACTGATTGATCCTGTGATTCCTCTCCAGCAGGCTGTTTTGGCAAGAGTTGTGTAATCTTTGGTTGTGTAGTCGGGCTGGAGGCAGCCAAAGATGGTGCAGAGAGTGACTTTCCTGCTGGTGGCTTTATAGAAACCATTATGTCAATTAGTAAAAAGATGGTGCTGGTAAAACAGGCAGCCGGGACAAGCCCGAGGTGTCGGAGAGTCCGAACGAAAGAACAGTCTTAAGAGTTTACTTTTGAAAATGAAGAGAGAAAAAAAGAATTCTTACAGTCCAAATCCAGGAGTCCACGTATTGGGAGAGATCTGGGGGCCTCTGGGTGGAATGTTGAAAGTAGAAAGTTTCAAGTCCTTCGTTGCTAATTGTGGAGGGAAGAAACTTCACGCAGGGAAGTTACAAGTGGAGAACAAAGAGAAGCCACCTTCCGACAGGAAGAAAAGTGGACGTTCCATTCCATTTACTTTCTTTTCTTAAAAGAACTCCATAAACAATTGTTGCAAATGTGATACAATATAATTCTTTTCCATAGCTAATTCAAATAGCGAGTTAGTCCTTTCCTCTCTTCATTCTAGTGAAGAGGAATTGTTTGCTTTCCGCTTAGTCTGTGGGGGGGTTAAGAACTCCCCCCTCCAATCTTCATTTAAAACAGATTGATCTGGAACTTACAATGTCTTATCGCTATCCTTCTTCAATAGTCCAAGAGATTTGGGAGCATCCTTCACCTCCAGCCTTTCAGATGCTCTTCTCATTCTGCTTTCTGTTTCCGAGACCCATCCAGCGAAGAGGCAGGATCACCCCCCCTTTTTGCTCACCAGCTCCTAGGGTGAGGCTGGGGGTATTTCAGCCAGCCGCCGCCAGGCTGGGGGCTCCCAACAAGTCGCCCCTATGGCAAAAGACCCCCCCGAGGTCTTTTTTGCTCCCAAAGGAGCCCACCGGTACAACAAGTGGCAGACAGCGCACCAGGCATGTCTGTTGCCTTCGGAAACCGGAAACGTTCTCCTCATGAGGGGAGTTGTTATAGCATACACGGCAAAAAAAACAAAAAGAAGAAACAAAGACAGAAATACTTAGAAGAGGAATATAGAAGACTTGAGGGAGAGCTACAAAAGGAACCTCAAAAAAGGAACATAAAATAACAAATGGACTTAACTAAACATAAACTGAACATCCTTGAAAAGGAGTACTTGGCACAACACATAAAGAGAACTAACCAAAATTTCTTTGAGAATGCAAATAAACAGGAAGGTAGTTAGCTTATAAATTAAAAAAACAAAAAGAGAAAAGGTGGATTAGTAAACTACAAAATGAAGATGGGAATATATTCCATCAAAATGAGGGCCGAAAGTACACAATCTAGGAGTTCTATAAGAATCTATACAGTGACAATGATAGTTTCACAGAAGAAAAAGCATTACAATGTTTTGAGAAAGCTGCCTTCTAAGTCCCAGTAATAAAAAGTATGCTACATGAGGAAATAAAGATGCCAGAACTAATAGAGACAATAAAAAAGAAAAGAAAAGAAAACACCAGGTTTTGATGGGTTACCAACAGAAATTTACAAAGAACTTCAACATACACTAGGACAGGGGTCTGCAAAGTTGGCTCTTTTAAGACTTGTGGATTTCAACTCCCATGCGGGCTGGGGAATTCTGAGAGTTGAAGTCCACCAGTCTTAAAAAAGAGCCAACTTTGTAGACCCCTGCACTAGGACAAATACTATTGGAGGTATACCATGCAGTTCTAAGAGAAGTGAAGACACCAGCATCATGGGTGGAACTAATTTTATGTTGATTCTGAAAGAGGACGCTGATCTAACCTTAATTAAAACTATAGACCTATCTCTTTGCTGAATACAGATTATAAAATATTTACATCAATAGTAGCTGAATGATTGAAAATGAGTTTATACATGTGGACAAAAATGGTCTTCTTCCCGAAAAGCAAATAAAGAATAACATGAGAACAATTTTAGATCTAATAATAATAAAAATCTTCATTGTCATTGTAATAATATTGTAATAGAATACTAGAATATTATGAAAAACATAGTGAGAAGCAAGTGATATTATTATTTCTAGATATTAAAAAGGCATTTGATAACATCAAATGGAAATTTGTGTTACAACAAAATATATGGAATTTGATGACAAATGTGTAAACATGTTCATGGAGATATATTCCAAGCAAGGAGGCTAGAGTAATTGTGAATGACAAAGTGACACAAAATTTCAAAATTCAGAAAGATACAAGACAAGGATGTCCATTATCACAGTTATTGTTTATATTAACATTGGAAGTACTTACAAAGATTATTTGGAAAGATTCACAAATCAAAGGATGGAAATTAAAAGATAAATTTATAAACTGCAAACCTTCACAGATGATTTATTATTTATTGTACCATCTGAGGCTGCAACGGCTGGGCCTCTTCACTTTAGAACGATGGCGCCTGAGAGGTGAACTGATTGAAGTCTATAAAATCATGCACAGTGTGGACAAAGTAGAAAAGGAAAAACTGTTTTCCCTATCGCACAACACTAGAACTAGGGGGCTCTCCATGAAACTTTTGATAGCTAGACCTCAAACAAATAAGAGGAAGTACTTTTTCACCCACAGGATCACTGGTCTATGGAACTCCCTGCCAGAAGAAGTGGTGACAGCTGTCATCCTCAACACCTTTAAGAAAGGATTAGACGAGTTCATGGAGAACAAGGGTATCAATGGCTATCATTATGGATACCTAAGGGCACCCTCCTGGTTGGAGAGGTAGGCAGGATATTTCTCAATGCCATTTGCAGGGAATCATAAGCAGGTGAAGACATCTGCTTGGGAATACCCTGAAGCAAATGGTGAGCCACTGTGTGAGACAGAATGCTGGACTGGATGGGCTGTGACCTGTTCCAGCAAGGCTATTCTTATGTTCTTATGTTCTTATTGTAGAAGAACCATTATAATCTGGCCTGAGGCTTATGGAGGTAATAGAGGAATAAAGAGAAGTAGCTGGATTAAAAGCAAATAAGGAAAAAAATAAAATGATAGCTAAGAACATGACAAACAAACAGAAAGAGGGTGAAAATTAGAGGCCACTAAAGAAAATTTGAAATATTTTGGCTCACTAGAGGCCAAAGTTGTGAGGCATGGAGCCAGCAATGGTCTGTGGCAATCCCTGCAGCCTGCAACAGCTGCCAATCAGCTGTGCTGAATCAGGCTGCAATAAGTGCTGAAGCTTACCTTGGCTGGTCAGAGTTTGCAGCAACAATCACATTCAGAAAGCAGAGTAATTGATTCAGCAGGATTCAGAATAATAATAATAATAATAATAATAATAATAATAATAATAATAATAATAATAATAATAATAATAATAATAATAATAATAATAATAATATACAATACATTACCAAAAGCAGGTTTTCCAAAGTAGCAATAAATACAAACAAAACACAAGCAGTTTCACTTTCATTTCTTGGCTAAGCCAGGCTCCATCCTGTCTCCTTCTTGCTCACACAGCAAACTTCAGAGTGCAAATAGCCCTCATTGGCTGACTTAATTGCTATGCCTATTCATTGGCTGATCTTGTTACCATGTGTTTTTCTCCCCAAAAACCAAGGTGCATCTTATACTCCTGAGTGTCTTATACTCTGAAAAATATGGTATTATTGGGGGCAGATGAGAAATTGATTAAGGTAATCTACAAATATTTTCTAGATTATAAAATGGAAGAATCAGTCAACTATGATCGTTGACAGAGACTATGGTGATATGGGTTAAAAAATTTGGGTATAACATTGAATTGAAAAAATGGCAAAAAATGCGAGAAAGAAATAGAAAATTATCACTGGCCACATCATACAAGGAGAATTTATATAAAATGTTTTATAGGTGGCATCTTCTGCCAAGCAACACTGGCCAAAATTTTCAGCAATGTATCCTTGAATTGCTAGAAATGTAATCAAGTACCAGGCATGTACTACTGCATGTAGTGGACATGTAGAAAAGCAAAAGAATTTTGGCGATGCATCCAGATGTGGTTAGAAGAAGTGATTAGACAAAGGTTAGAATTTAAATCAGAATTATTTTTACTAGGAATCATAACAGAATGCCCCGTTTTGGACCTAGTAGGCCGCCCTGAAGCCTCCTGGGACCAAAAATGGGCTGTGGAGGGAGCTGCACCATCTGTGCTCTCTCCCATCCCCTGCATATGTGCATGTGCATGCTCATGTGCCTGACCCCCATCCCCCACACATTCGTGCAAATCTCCTGCATGCATGGCAGAGACCCAAAAATTAGCTGGCTGGCGCGAGGTGTGTGCGCATGCAAGATGGAGATGTACTGGGTGACAGGTTGCATGTCCGCAGAGAGGGCTCCGCATGCCATCTGTGGCACATATGCCATAGGTTCAACATCACAGCTCTAACACCTTAATTTTGACAAATACCTTTTCTAACATTCAGCCCTTTTAAACATTTGTTGGATATGGTGAAAATTCTACCATTTAGTAGGAATTTCCATGCAAACTACTAAGTTTTGTGATGCCATGAACAGAAATATATTTATTTTTTTAGCTAAGATATTATGTATATTTTAAACGTTATGTTTTGCTTCTTTGTAAAAAGCCTGCTAAATGTTCAATGATGAACTGCTATGTATATTTACAGGACAAATCATCACTAAATTCACTCATTTTACCCAATATAATTCTAGCATCAAAAATTGTGTAAAAAAGAGAACAAGATGGTTTTGCTTCATTAAAAAAAATCTTTCAAGGTGACTCCTGTAAATAAACTAAAGAGATATCACAATAAAACATGTAACTTTTCATGTTGCATCTAGAAGTATCTGTGTTCTACACCACCAAAAGGAAAGATCTCAAGTGCACCGACAGACATACGAGATATTCAGGAGCTTTGTTTTATGCTTGATAAACATAATGTTAGTAGCATACCATTGAGAACAAGCCAAAAAATAAACATAAACTTCAATAATAATAAATTCATGTCAAAGAAGCATCTGAGATCTAAATGAAGATTTAGAAGCAGCCAATTTGATAAATATTTAATGAAGTATTCTGTTACTCTGGTTCTACCAGAAATATAAATCTTACAGAACCACAAACCACAAGTCTTCATCTAAACTGTCAAAAGAGATAATGCTCCAGCTTAGCATTCATGTAAAAGAATGAGCAAGGCACATTAAACAGCTGCAAGTAGGATAAAATCTGATGTAAGATCTTGCCTCTCCAATCTTCCCAAGAAAGCAGGACTCTTGAAACTGCAGTGGTTTCTAAAAAGAGCTTTTATTGAAAGTTTGTAATAACAAGAGATCTAGGCAAGAACTGAAATTTCTCACTTAAAATGAGCTATTTAAAGCAATGCTAACAAAAAAAAACCCACACTGCAGGGAAACAGAAACAGAGACTTCATATAGAGATTAACACACTAATGCAAGAAACAGAAACTTTATATAGAGATTAGCACAGTAATACAGGAAACAGAAATTGGAAACAGAAACATCATATACAGACCACTCCATTCCTTCCTTCCTTCCTCCCACCAATATGGCAGCATCCCTGTAGAAATATCTGGGACCTGACAGGCCGTGCCCTAGAAAAGCAGGAAGTCCAACTGAAAAAAAGAGCAAAGGGGAGACAAAGGAAATATAAAATCAATGAGGTTTGTCAGGGTACAATTGATGCAAAATACATACTAATTTAGGGGCATGCATATGTGTTTTGTGAACCCATTCATTGTGTGAGAAGGAGAGGTATTTCCAAGCCACCAGGTACTGAGTGGTCCCATGGAATTTCCTAGAGTTAAGAATCTCTTGAATCTCAAAATATTGTTCACCCTCTACCATAATAGGGGGTGGAACAGGGGTAGTAGCCAGACGAAGATCAGAGGTGACTTCTGGCTTTGATAAACTACAGTGGAAAATGGGATGGTGTTGCCATAATGACTTAGGGAGTTGTAATTCCACTGTGGCAGGGTTAATGATGCAAGCTATGGGGAAAGGCTCAATATATTTAGGATCCATTTTTTAGACTGCTGCAAATTTTAGAAACTTGGAGGAAAGGTAAACTTTGTCTCTTTGTCTTGGTTTTTTCGTTTGCGCATGCATGAAAATGGAGGTCCGATTTTGAATGCGGAATGGGGCCCGGGGGTCGTTTTGCCCCAGGAGGATGTTGCCAGCCCTCATTGATCATCTCCAAGGGCTGGCCCAGCAAGCTTGCATGCCAGCCGTCACACTAGGCCATTTTGGATGCGGAGGGTGAGCCGAGGGTGTGACGGCAGGGCGAGGAACACCGGAGTGAGGAGTGAGGCCCGAATCGGCCCGTTTCGGCCTAGCGCAGCCTGGCGAGGCAGGCAAGTAGAGGAGGTACGCCTGCAAAGTCGGGGACGCCGGGGGCAATGGAGTCCAGGCCGGGAGGATATCGAAGCTTGCGGATCATGCGGCCTTCATCCGACCCGACCCGAGTGTTCCCCACCTGATCCGGGGCTGGAGCGGTGGAAGCGGCTGAGGAAGAACAGCTGGAGGATGTCGGAAGAGTAAGGAGCAATGGAGAAGCTGGGAAGGAGAGAGGATGTGAGAGGAGAGTGGAAGAGAGGAAACGTGAAGTAAGAGGATGGGAGGAAGGCGAAAGAAGGAGAAATAGAAGGAGAAAGAAGGAGAAAGAAGGAAAGGAAATAGAAGGAAGGAGTGAATGGGTAGAAGGAAGGAGTGAATGGATGGAGGAGGAGGCCAAGCAGCCGGGTCGTGGAGTGGTGGAACTTTGGCCGAGGAGGACCCAGGAAGACCTCTGGAGTGTGTGCATAGGACTGGAGGATGTAAGCTGAGCTAGCACATGGCGAGCATTTATTATCAGGCCGTGCGGTGGACCAACTGGCCACACGGCACTAAATGCAGACTGAGGCCTATGTGACTGAAGAGGACAGATGGGTGGAGCCCTTTTAAGGGGCTAAATTACGATCTTCCCCATCTTCGGATTATTAGACTGACTGACTTTATTCCTCCTGCCTTTATGGACTTGTCATCTTCTATTACAACTATTTGCACTTTACATCGCCACTTTACTTAGACTCTGATTTGACTTTGACTTGCGATTATACTCTCCTTGGACTATACGGCCTTTGTGCTTTCCCAGTAATGTATTCAAAGCATGATCTCCTTTGCCTGCAAGAGTCTCCCCTCTCGCAGGCCTGGCCCCCTAGTCTAACACGGGCCCACCTCGAGGACGGAGTGATTGCTCCTGAGAGGTGGGCGAAGCACAAACATAGGGGGTTTTTATTTAAATTTTTAATTCGGTTTTTAGGGGGGTCTAGGGAGGAGGGGGGATCAGTCAGGTGGGGGGGCGACAAACTATAGGGCTGGCCAGCGGAAGTAGGGAAGTAGGGAGGGGGGGGGTCATTCCCACAGAGGTATTTTCCATCAGATCGGTCCTGGGGAGGGGCAGAAGCGGTGGGAGACGGGATGGGCAGAGGCGGTGGGAGACGGGACGGGCATTATCTGTTGGAGGACCATGGCCGCTGGCTATGGGCAGTCACATGCTCCAACCCCCCAAGCTCCCATCGCAAACTAGGAGTTCAAGGACCACAGAGCCGGGGCCCTAGGCTGATGTTATGCAACGCCAGGTCGGTGGTACAAAAAGCCCCCCTCATTTATGACCTTGTGTCAGAGGGGGACCCGGACCTGGTGGGTATAACGGAAACCTGGTTGGGCCACGAGGGAGGATTACCCCTCGTAGAAATGTGCCCACCAGGAGGGGGGTGGCGATTATGATTAGGGAAGGTCTTGAGCCGAAGGAGACCACGATCCCTCAGACGACAGGGTGTGAGTCCCTCTTCATGAAATTGGGCCTAGGAAGGCAGTTGGGCGTGTTAGTTGTATACCTGGCTCCCCGCTATGTAACAACAGCCCTGCCCGAGCTCCTGGAGGTGATAGCCGAGGCGGCTGTTGAGACCCCCAGACTGTTGGTCATGGGGGATTTTAACCTGCCGTCAGTAGGTGAAACCTCCGGAGTAGCTCGGGAGTTCATGGCCTCCATGACGGCCATGGACCTGACCCAGGTAGTTTTAGACTCCACTCACGAGGGAGGACACACCCTGGATTTAATCTTCATCTCGTGACAGTGGAGAAGTGATCTGGGAATAGGGGACCTAGTCATCTTACCCTTGTCATGGACAGATCATGCTCTCCTTCGGCTGGACTTTCCAATCACTACACCCCACTGCGGGGAGGCGGAACCTGAGATTCCCAGATGGTTCTGCCCCAGGCTCCTGATGGACCCTGATAGGTTCCAGAGGGAGCTTGGGCCAATACCTGTGGCCTTGCCCCACGACTCGACTGAAGAACTAGTGGCCGCATGGTTGAGTGCGGCCACGGGGGCCTTGGACCGAGTCGCGCCCTTGCGGCCTCTCATGCGGCGTCGAATCACCCAGGCTCCTTGGTTTACCGAGGAGCTGAGGGAGATGAAACGCCGCAAGAGATGCCTAGAGAGCAGATGGAGATTTTCTCGCTCCGAAGCCGACCGAACACTAGTGAGAGCCCATATTAGGACTTAGTGGCAATAAGGGTGGCCAAACGTGAATATTGTGCCACCCTTATTGCATCTGCAGATAACCGCCCTGCCGCCCTGTTTGGGGTGACCTGCTCCCTCCTTCACCAGAGGCCGCGGGAAGCCCCTCTACAGGGACGAGCAGAGGAATTTGGAATATATCTGCAGGACAAAATCACTCGGATTCGAAACGAGTTGCCCTCCATTGAGAGTGGTCTGGTCGGATTGTCCGAGGCTGTTGTTGAGACACCATCTTGGGAGGAGTTTGACTTTGTTACTACTGAGGATATGGACAGGTTGTCAAGGAGACGTAAGGCCACCACATGTTTATTGGACCCGTGTCCCTCCTGGCTTGTACTGGCATCCTGGGAGGTGACACGAGGCTGGCTCCAGGATATTGTGAACGCTTCTCTGAGTGAGGGGTTCTTGCCTGCCATCTTGAAAGAGGCAGTGGTGAGGCCCCTCCTCAAGAAGACTTCCCTGGACCCAGCATTGTTGGAAAATTACCGTCTGGTCTCCAACTTTCACTTTTTAGCGAAGGTTGTAGAGAGTGTGGTGGCCCAACAGTTTCCGCGACACCTGGAGGAAATTGATTATCTAGACCCGCACCAGTCCGGCTTCCGACCCGGTCACAGCAACGAGACGGCATTGGTCGCGTTGGTGGATGATCTCTGGAGGGCGCGGGATAGGGGATGTTCCTCTATCCTAGTCCTATTAGACCTCTCAGCGGCTTTTGATACCATTGACCATGGTATCCTTTTGCACCGACTGGGGGGCTTTGGGCTTGGAGGCACCGTATTATGGTGGTTCTCGTCCTACCTCTCTGGTCAGTCGCAATGTGTGTTGGCAGGGGGCAGAGGTCCGCCTTGAGACCCCTCTTATGCGGGGTTCCTCAGGGGTCGGTCATCTCGCCCCTCCTGTTCAACACATATATGAAGCCGCTGGGTGAGATCATCCGTGGTTTTGGGGTGGGATATCATCTGTACGCTGATGATACTCAGCTGTACATATCCACCCCAGACCACCCCAACGATGCCGCCGAGGTGTTGTCCCGGTGTTTGGAGGCCGTACGGATCTGGATGGGTAGTAACAAACTCAGACTCAACCCGTCCAAGATTGAGTGGCTGTGGTTTCCGGCACCGCAGTTCAGCCAGGTAACTCCAACTCTGGCCATTGGGGGCGAAACACTGGCCCCCATGGAGAGCGCGGGCCATTTGGGTGTCCTCCTGGATTCCCGGCTGTCCATAGAGGACCATGTGGCGGCCGTGGCCAGGGGGGCGTTCTATCAGGTACGCCTGATGCGCCAATTGCGCCCCTTACTGGACCGGGCTGCCCTTCGCACAGTCACTCAGGCACTCGTGACATTCCGACTTGACTACTGTAACTCTCTCTACATGGGGCTTCACTTGAGGTGCACTCGAAAGCTACAGCTAGTCCAGAATGCAGCCGCGCGGGTGATTATGGGAGCCTCTAGATTCTCCCACATAACACCTCTTCTGCGTGAGCTGCACTGGCTGCCTGTAGCCTTTCGAGTGCGCTTCAAGGTTTTGACGACCATCTTCAAAGCGCTCCATGGCTTGGGGCCTAGTTATATGTGAGACCGTCTTCTGCCCCATAGACCCCCATCCGATCCGCTCCCACAGAGATGGCCTTCTCAGGGTGCCGTCGGCCGGTCAATGCCGGTTGGCGACACCCAAGGGAAGGGCCTTCTCTGTGGCGGGCCCTGCCCTCTGGAACGACTTACCCCCCAAACTACGTACCATCTCAGACCTCCGCCTTTTCCGCCAGCGTCTTAAGATGCACCTTTTCCAACAAGCCGGCCTAGCATAACCTCCCGTTTTGACCCTTTTTAGATAGTTTTAATTTGGGGGATTTTATACAATTTTAGCACAGGATATATTTAATATTTAATAGTTTTTTTAAATTTTGTACCTTTGTTATATTTGTTATGTTATTTAAATTTCCTGTGCGCCACCCTGGGTCCTTTTTGGAGAAGGTGCGGGGTATAAATCTGAAAAAGTAAAGTAAAGTCCCTCACTTTATAAGGTTTATGTTGAGTTCGTTTCTTGTCTGCTTGTGCTTTACAGGCAGCCTTGGCTTCATTCAAGGCTTCGTGGACTACTGGCCAAATGGTTTGCAAATGTCTGATCCACTGTTTCAAAGAGGATATATCTGGTCTATGTGAGGGTAACTCAGGCATAGCATTAAGTTCTTGCTCTGTGGCCACTTTGAAAGGGGTATAACCTGTGCTAGCATGAACTGCATTGTTATAGGCTACTTCTGCAAACGGCAGTAGTTCGGTCCAGTTGTCCTGCTGGTAATTAATAAAACAGTGTAACTACTGTTCCAGAGTTTGTTTGTTTCGTGGCCCCGTTTGTCTGCAAATGATGACAAGAATTAAGTCCCTGCTCAGTCCCAACAAGATTCAAGAAAGCTTTCCAGAACTTGGACGTAAATTGGACCCCTCTTTCTGAAATAATACATGATGGGTGGGATGACTTAGCATAATATAAAGGCAGGCAGCAAGGAGCTTAAATCAGAGGCTACACTTCATTCAGTGGCAGCCATCTTACAACTACCTTCTGTCCCAGATGACATCATTAAAAAAGCTAATTGTCAGGTCTGCCTCTGACATTAACCAAGAAAGAAACCACTCAATTCCATTTGGAAGAATTAAGAGTACTTTTACTGGTTATGCAAAGAAAGCAGCTAAGTAAAGCCAGGTTTGAAGCCAAAATGCACAAAATCATACATATCAATAATATCCAACTCCCTCCCTCCCCCCAACATTCCCCTTGCATGTGGATTGCATCTCCAGGAACACCATCAGGTTGGTATGCAGGACTGTGGGCCTTGACCATCTCAAGGCACCAGCCATTGGTATGTGCAGTAGATGGTGAGAACATACTCCCTTCTCCAATTTCCCTCCTGCACCATTTAATAGCATTCCCAAACACAACAGCCCCCCTCCCCATTACAATGGCAGCCAAAGCAAGCAGCAAAGGCAGAGGATGACATCAGGCCCCCCTTCAGAAAGAGGAATCATCCCTGCAGAGAGAGAAAAGAAAACAACAACAACACAAAAGACACAACAATGAAGACAGTCCAATTAATATCAAGGCTTATCAGGGTACTTGGTGTAGAACTTCTTTAAAAGTCTAGGAGCTCTAACCTGAGATTTGTCAACCCATTCAGTATGGGAAGAGGGAAATTCCTCCAAGAATCCAGGTATTGGATTCTATTTCTGTGTCTCCTGGAATCCAAAATCTCTTTAACCTCAAAATGCTGTTCACCATCAATCAAAAGGGGAGCAGGAGGTGCCTGCTGAAGTGGACGAAATGAATGCTTTTTCTCCACTCAGAGAGAGACAAATTTTTGGCTACCTCCTGAGGCAATTCAGGAATTGGTACAAAATCCTGACCATAGATAACTTTGAAAGGGGTCATTCCAGTACTGCTGTGCACAGAATTATTGTAAGCCACTTCAGCATGAGGCAACAGTTCAGCCCAATTATTCTGCTGGTAATTTATGAAACACTGAAGGTACTGTTCCAAAATGGAATTAGTCCTTTCACAAGCCCCATTAGTTTGAGGGTGGTGGATGGAGCTTAATCCCTGGGTGGAGCCAATCAACTTCAGAAACTCCTTCTTAAAGATCTTAAAGATTTTTTTTTTATATTGAAAAAGTTTTACTGGTTTTACAATTTTTCAATAGGGTAGGGTAAGGGATACAAAGAAATTTTGAGAGCATTCACGTCAAAGTCGTATGCCCTACCGGGACATCAAAATAGATCATTAACAAAAAACATTTTCCGTACACTACAAAGTGAAAGCAAGTACATATTTCTAAGTTCTCAGTTCTATGCTGTCAGTCATTTGCAAAAATCCAGATACACATGTTATACAATATTACTCAAAAATCAAGGCAAAGTTATTTTTTGGATCTAAGTCTCTTGGCAATTGTGTCTTCTATCTCTCCTTCCAGGCCCCCAGCGGGTGGGGCCGTGGCCCCCCTGCCCCCCCTGGATCTTCCCCCAGGAAAGAGGAATGTTTTTTAAAAAAGGCTTCCGCCTCAGCAACTGTTTTAATCCTCACTCTTCCTCCTTCCATCCCTTCGGGCATCGCCCACTTGAACCAGATCCCGTGATCAAACAATTTTTTGGATAAGAAGGAGTACCTCCTTCTCATCTCCCTAATCTTTTTTGGGATCTGCTTCAAGATGACAACCTCCTTTTGTTGGTAAATTAACGGTCCCCCTCTTTGCGCCTTCAAAATTTCCTCTCTGGTTGACCTTCTAACAAATTTAACATGTATCTCTCTGGGTACTTCATTTATCCTGGCATATGCAGAATTTATTCTGTAAACTAGGTCAATGTCCCCTCTGATCTCATCCTTAGGTTTATGTAAATAATCTGCTAAAATTGTGCTCATGAGTTCAGGGAGACATTCACCAGGTTCCTCAGAAATGTTCTGAAATCTTAAAAAATATGTCATCTTTTCAAAATCAATCCTAGACACATGCCCAGTTAATTCTACAACCTCACTAGTAACCTTTTTAAACTCTCCCTTTGCCCCCGCCAGCCCCCCTTCCAACTCTTCAGTCTTCTGTGTGCTCTCCTGCACTTGCTTCTGTGTTTCCAGAAGTTCCTTCTTAAAGTTACTATTTTCTTCTCTCTGGGCCTTGATTTCTTGCACTAAAGTTTGTATCACAGATTCCAGAGAAGCCATCCTTTGTTCTAAACCTGCCAGTTCCAATTTTTGTGCCATGGTTAGCTGTTAAAGTCAGTGCCACTAAAATGGCGTTTTTTGGGTGGGGCCGTTGAGGCAAATCAGGAGATGAAAGTTCAAATCAGGGTTGTAAAAAGTTCAGGAACCAGAAGAGAAACACTTTTCCAAATCAATAAGTATAATAGCGAAGGCACTCCAGAAAAGGAATAACTTAATCCCAAAAAAAATTTCTTCATTAATAGCAAGAGGAAGTCCAAATCACAAAAAGATGCTGGTAATTTTCCATAAGTAAGATAGTCATTCAGGAACAAAGGGGAGCCATCTTCCACCGTCCAAGCTCAGAGCCAGAAGGGGAGAGTGGTAAAAGAAAAATTGTTTCAAGCCAGCCAGACCTAGATACATTGTTAAAAGACAAGCCGCAGATCACTTTCCCTTGTTTCAAAACAGTCCGGGTTAAGGATATCCGCTTCCTCGCCACGTGGAGCCATTTCCAAGCGCCGCTTTAAGTCCAAGGGGGGATTCAACAAGCAAACACCCCCCTCCAAGTTCTTTCAGCCCAGGCTGACAGCAAAAAAATGTTTAAAATCACTCACTCTCCACCTCGCACCCAAAGCCCCGGGGAGGCTTCTGATTCGAACGGCCAGCTCTCTCCATGTTCACGAAGCGATGCCATCCACCGTTGGTGAAGGGGAAACCCCCCGCAGCATGTCCTCCTCCAGCTAAGCCGAAGACAAGGGTCGCTTCCCCGCTGCCGCGGGGGGAGAGCAACCCAGGCAAGCCGGCTTTATGGGAGACCCCCAAGAAGGGGCGTCTCGCCCCCGTGGGGGGGCAGGAAAAGAAACAAAGCGGCGAGCGAGCCCTAGGCTCGCCCGTCGCCACTGGAAGCCGGAACCGGAAGTCCGGACCGGAGTTTCTTGAGTACTGACTGCACTAATTTCACGTGTTCATCACGTGTTTCCGTGTAAATAAGGATGTCATCGAGGTAGACCATCATGCCCTTGTACAGGTGTTCATGTATTGTAAAACTTCATTTATTAACTGCGTGAAAACTACTGGCGCCCCTTGCAGGCCAAAAGGTAGTACTTTGAATTGAAAACATCCTAAGGAACAGTTGAAAGTCATTTTCCACTCATCCCCCTCCTTGATTCTGACTCTGTAATAAGCTTCTCTAAAGTCCAATTTTGTGAAAAATTTCCCTCTGCCTAATTGGGCTAACATGTCCTTCATTAGAGGGAGGAAGTAGGCATTCTCCATGCAAATTGTATTAAGGTTTTTGCAGTTCACAACCAAATGGAAAGAGTCATCTTTTTTCTCCCTAAACATCACAGGGGCGGCCACCCATGGTCTAGCAGGATCAATGAAACCTCTTTTCAGATTTTTGAAAATGAATTTGCACAATTCCTCCATCTCCCATGGGGTCTTGAGTAAATTTGGGGTTTTGGAAGTTTTACTCCAGGGAGAATGTGAATGGTGCAGTCAGTATTTTTTGAGGGGGGGGGAATTTATCAGAACATCTCTCACTAAAAACATCTTTTAAATCCCAATACTCCTTAGAGATCTTCTCCTCCCCTTCAATTTCTTCATGTGCCACCGCCCTCACATCAGTTATAGCATTTGTTGAATGGGTAATTTTCCCTTTCCCCTCTGGGGGCTTCATGGAGCAAAGTGGGTTATGTTGGGGTTTCATTTCCGTAGCCAAGGCAAGCCCAATATGAGGGGACGATCCATTCCAGGTGCACCAATTACTTAAGGTTTCTTGGTGGCTGCCCATCCACATGTCAATTGGTTCAGTCACAAAATGAGTGCCCCCCCCCAGCTATAGACCCATCCAATTGGCAAAAGGCAATGGGCACTTTTAAAGTTTTTAGCATTAGGCCCATTTGTTCCATCACTTCCGGGCTAATTATGCAGCGTGTGCATCCCAAGTCTTAAAGGGCCAGCAATTTAGCCTGAGCACCAGTAGAGGGCACTTTAAGTTCTACCGGAATGGTCATAGGGCCCATTTGGGAACTCACCAGACAATCGTCATTGTTGGAGTCAGTTTCACTTTCATCCGATGGGGAGAAGGGCCCCTCCTCTTCCAGGACTGGAGGGAAATCTTTCGCCAGCTCCATTCTTTTCATAGTGTCTTTTCACTTCCCAAGATGTTTATCTGGCTTCTTCCTGTCCCCAGTAGCCAGAGGTCTAGGGCCTAGTTTGACTCAGCAATTTGCTGCCTGGTGTTCCTCCTTCCCACAACGGAAACATGCAGTGGACTGGGGCTTGCTTGCAGACCAGCTTTTCCCTCCTTTTGAAATCCCTCTGGGTGGGGGGATTTTTCTTTCTCGCTGTCTGCAAGGCATTTATCTCTGGCAAGATCGATTTCAACATCCGCTGCCAAATCGTACCAGCATTTTAGGTTATGGGAGGGGGGGGCTGCTCACACAATTCTGATATATATCCTGGTTTAACCCATCCTTAAAACTGTCCATTAGGGCTTCCTCTGACCACCCCCTCATGTGAACTGATAGCTCATTGAACACTTGAATATATTCAGCCACTGGATTTTTCCCCTGCGTAAGGGATTTTATTTTAATTCTGGGTCTTCGCTTGATGAGCGGGTCATCAAAGCATTTTCTCAGGGCAACCATAAATTTTTCAAAGTTTCTCAGTAAAGCGGAGTCATTGTTATGCAAAGACACCATCCAAGCTGCCGCTTTTCCTTCTAATGCCAGGGTAATGACTCTTACGTTACTTTCTTCATTTGGGAGGTCTTCTTCAAACTGTCACATAAAATTCCAGATGTGAACCAGGAAAAATCCCAGTTCCTTTGGGTCTCCCCCATATTTCACACAAAGGAGGGGGACTTTTGCCATCCAGCATCTGCGGAGTGCTTCTCCTTCCCTTGGAATGGCTCTAGCCACTGCTCCTGCTGCTGCTGGTGCTGCTGCTGGTGGGGCCCTCTCACCTTGATCAGCTCCCCAAGGCCTCCCCTGGGTGGGTCTCATCCTCAGCAGGCCTCTCCTCTGATTCAGGGAAATCAGCTTCTCTTTCAGATCTGCTCTCACATAATTGCCTTTTCTCCCAAGCCTTATGGAAAAGTCTCATGGCATGGGTCATCATGAGATCTTCTTCTTTGGCTTCCTGCCAAGCTGCTGCCGGTCGCCGACGTCTGTTTGTTGTAATCCTGGGAAGAATTTCCTCAGGATCGTACTTCTGCCCAACCCCCATCGACCATCTGGGGTAGGCAGATCTTTCTTCCAAATTCAATTCCGCCATCCATTCCATTTCTGCAGTCTATGACAATCCAGCAGCTCCCATGTCCTCTTCCTGATCGCTGCAGGGGTTAGACATCTCTTTGAAGTTTTTATATATTGCACTCCCCTCTGAAAGTATTAGCTTAGGAATGAGTGCAAAAGGTGACTTTGCTTATTGCCAGGTCTGCCTCTGACATTAACCAAGAAAGCAACCACTCGATTCCATTTTGAAGAATTAAGAGTACTTTTACTGGTTATGCAAAGAAAGCAGCTAAATAAAGCCAGGTCTGAAGTCAAAACACCCAAAATTATACATATCAATAATATCCAACTCCCTCCCCTCCCCAACATTCCCCATGCATGTGGGTTGAATCTCCAGGAGCATCATCAGGTTGGTATGCAGGACAGTTGGCCTTGACCATCTCAAGGCACTAGCCATCAGCATGCACAGTAGATGGTAAGAACATACTCCCTTCTCCAAACTCCCTCCTGCACCATTTAATCCCATTCCCAAATACCACAGCCCCCCCTCCCCATTTCAATGGCAGCCGAAGAAAAGCCCAAGCAAAGTCAGAGGCTGACACTAAATGTTTCCTAACCTTCTTAAATAGCTAGGAATAACAATTGAACTTAAACTTCTTAAAGAGCTAGGCATAACAATTGAACTATATATGTAGCAAAAATATACACATCATTACTTTATTTATTTTTATTTATTTATTTAAATTTATATCCGCCCTTCTCCACAGAGGACCCAGGGCGGCGTACAGGAAATTTAAAAACACACAAATACAAAGATAAATATATAATTTAAAATAAATATTAAACATTTTCATCCTGTACTAAAACCAAATTTAAAATACCCAATTAAAAAACTTCCTAAAAGTCCCCACGGGAGGTTAGGCTAGGCCGGCTTGTTGGAACAAATATGTCTTTAGACATTGGCGGAAGAGGCGGAGGTCGGTGATGGTACGTAATTCAGGGGGTAGGTCATTCCAAAGGGCTGGGCCCGCCACAGAGAAGGCTCTTCCCCTGGGTGTCGCCAGTCGGCATTGTCCGGCCGACGGCACCCTGAGGAGGCCCTCTCTGTGGGAGCGTATCGGTCTAAGGGATGTATGTGGCAGGAGGCGGTCTCGCATGTAACTAGGCTCCGAGCCATGGAGCACTTTAAAGATGGTCGTCAAAACCTTGAAGCGCACCCGAAAGGCCACAGGAAGCCAATGCAGCTCGCGCAGGATCGGTGTTATGTGGGAGCATCTAGTGGCCCCCATAATCACCCGCGCGGCTGCGTTTTGGACTAGCTGTAGCTTTCGGGTGCACCTCAAGGGAAGCCCCATGTAGAGAGCATTACAGTAGTCGAGTCGGGACGTCACAAGAGCTTGAGTGACTGTGTGAATGGCAGCCCGGTCCAGTAAGGGGCGCAATTGGCGCATCAGGCATACCTGATGAAACGCCCCCCCGCCACATGGTCCTCCAAGGACAGCCGGGAATCCAGGAGGACACCCAAATTGCGCGCCCTCTCCACGGGGGCCAGTGTTTCGCCCCACCAGAGTTGGAGTAGTCTGGCTGAACCGGGTGCCGGAAACCACAGCCACTCAGTCTTGGCAGGGTTGAGCTTGAGTTTGTTACCACCCATCCAGATCCATACGGCTTCCAAACACCGGGACAGCACTTTGGTGGCATCGTTGGGGTGGTTTGGGGTGGATATGTACAGCTAAGTGTCATCAGCGTACAGGTGGTACTCCACCCCAAAACCACGGATGATCTCACCCAGCGGCTTCATATATGGGTTGAAAAGGAGGGGCGAGAGGACCGACCCCTGAGGAACCCCACATAAGAGAGGCCTCGAAGGTTGGAGACCGGACGATAGTTCTCTAATAAAGCTGGGTCCAGGGACGGCTTCTTGAGGAGGGGCCTCACTACCGCCTCTTTCAAGACGGCAGGTAAGGACCCCTCACTCAAAGATGCGTTGACAATGCCCTGGAGCCAGCCTCGTGCCGTCTCCCAGGATGCCAGTACAAGCCAGGAGGGACACGGGTCCAATAAACATGTGGTCGCCCTAAGTTTCCTTGACAACCTGTCCATATCCTCGGTGGTAACAAAGTCAAACTCCTCCCAAGAAGGAACCTCAAGACTAGTCTCGGACAGTCCTACCGGGCCACTGTCGATGGAGGGTAGCTCATTCCGAATCCGAGTGATTTTCTCCTGCAGATAAATCCCAAATTCCTCTGCTCGCCCTTGCAGAGGGGCTTCCCGCGGCCTCTGATGAAGGAGGGAGTGGGTCACCCCAAACAGGGCGGCAGGGCGGTTATCTGCGGATGCAATAAGGGTGGCACAATATTCACGTTTGGCCACCCTTATCACCACTAAGTAAGCCCTAATATGGGTTCTCACTAGTGTTCGGTCGGCTTCGGAGCGAGAGGATCTCCATCTGCTCTCTAGGCGTCTCTTGTGGTGCTTCATCTCCCGAAGCTCCTCAGTAAACCAGGGAGCCTGGGTGATTCGTCGTTGCAAGAGAGGCCGCAAGGGCGCGACTCGGTCCAAGGCCCCCGCGGCTGCACTTAACCATGCGGCCACTAGGTCCTCAGTCGAGTCGCGAGGCAGGGTCACAGGCATTGGCCCAAGCTCCCTCTGGAACCTTTCCGGGTCCATTAGGAGCCTGGGGCGGAACCATCTAGGAGTATCCGGTTCCGCCTCCCCGCGGTGAGGTGTAGCGATTGGAAAGTCCAGCTGAAGGAGAGCGTGATCTGTCCATGACAAGGGAGTGATGGCTAGGTCCCCTATTCCCAGATCACAGCTCCACTGTCCCGAGACAAAGATCAGATCCAGCGTGTTTCCCCCCTCGTGAGTGGGGCCTAAAACTACCTGGGTCAGGTCCATGGCCGTCATGGAGGCCATGAACTCCCGAGCTGCTCCAGAGGCTTCGCCCGCCGACGGCAAATTGAAGTCCCCCATGACTACCAGTCTGGGGGTCTCAACTGCCGCCTCGGCTATCACCTCTAGGAGCTCGGGCAGGGCTGTTGTTGCATAGCGAGGAGCCAGGTATACAACTAACACGCCCAACTGCCTCCCTAGGCCCCATCTCACACAGAGAGATTCACACCCGGTTGTCTGAGGGACTGTGGTCTCCTTCGGCTCAAGACCTTCTTTTACCATAATCGCCACTCCCCCACCCCTCCCTAGGGCCCTAGGCTGGTGGAAAGCGCGGTAACCTGGTGGGCACATTTCCACGAGGGGTAGACCCCCTTCGTGGCCCAACCAGGTTTCCGTTATACCCACCAGATCCGGGTCCCCCTCTGACACAAGGTCATGGATGAGGGGGGCTTTCTGAACCACGGACCTGGCGTTGCATAACATTAGCCTAGGGCCCCGGGTCTGTGATTCCTGCCCACCTAGTCTGCGATGGGAGAGCGGAGAGTTGGAGCACGTGACCGTCTGAATCCAGCGGCCACGGTCTTCCAACCGATGATGCCCATTCCGTCTCCCTCCACCCCTGCCCCTTCCCAAGACCGAGTCGATGGAAAAAGCCACCATAGGAACGACCCCCCCTCCCCTTCCTCCGTTACCCTACTTCCGCCTGCTGGCCCCATTTGCTGTCCCCTCCCAGAACTATTTTTCCCCTCCTCCCTGGAACCCCCTAAAAGCCGAATTAAAAACCTCCCCAAAAACCCCCTCAACTTGCGCTTCGCCCACCTCTCAGGAATAATCAATCCATCCTCGAGGTGGGCCCGTGTTAGACAGGAGGGCCAGGCCTGCGAGAGGGGAGACTCCCTCAGGCCAAGGAGGTCGCGCCTGGAGTACATGGTGAAAGCCCCTGAGGTAGTCCAAATCCAGGAAGGCACACACAAGTCCGAAAATAAAGTGAATTGGTGCAGCAATGGTTTCCGGGATGGGGGGTAAAGTCAGACAAAGTCTTATGGATGGGGAGATCGAGTCCAGTCCCATTACAGGCCCCATCCATCTGTCTTTTTCCGGCCAAATGGGCATAGTTCGCATTTAGTGCCGCATGACTAGTTCATCCATCATGCGACCTGATAAAGATGCATCTTCCTTCTCAAGTATAAAACATCTAATATGATATAAAGTCTTTTCATATTTTTGGTTTAATAGCTCGACCATAGTGAGGGAAAGTTACCACTGTTTGATCATCAGTAAAATTGCTGTCAAGTTGTGAGTCAGTCCCAGCATTGTAACATGCTGATATGCTTACATTATGCTTGGTATTCTCAGTAGACTGTATATCTGTGTTCAGGAGTTCTGGGCCATCATGCATTTGTGCTTCATTTTCCTTGTTTGTTTCTTCCAATGCAGTATCAGCAGCGGTGTCTGGACGAAGATAACACTTGTTTCTTCTCAGTTGCTGTCCACACTTGGTTTCAACTACATATGATTTTGGTGGATTGCCTTCTCTGACAATTCGAGCAGGTTCCCATGTTCTCCCAGTGACTCTGTGTCTTACAGCTTGCCCCACACATGGTGGACAAAGAGGCTTTGTAGATTTATTAAAATACAGTTTTTGCTTTCTCATGTTTATATTCCTCTGGAGGGGGTCTGAGACGAGCTGCTCCAAAGGAAGAATCTGCCTCTTTGGGTTTTCCTTGCACTATGGCTGTCTAGCCTTGTTGCCTGCCCCTAGTTCCATCAGAGGGGCTAAATTGATTTGACTGGGTGAAAAAATCTGGAAGCCCAGATGTGGGGGCCAGCCGTGGAAGCCGGTCATCGTCACTGCTCCAGAGGCATGGCTTCCATCGTGGCTTGTGTGGCTTGTGCGTGGCTTGTGCGGCTGCCGCTGTTGCCACTGTTGCCCCACTACCGCTGCTGTTTTTTTCATTGCCGTTTTCATCATTTTCATCATCGTTCTCTGCTGTCCTCGCTGTCTCGTTGTTCATCATCCTTCCATTGTCTCCCATCGTTTCTTCGCTTCACTGCGGCCTCTGCTTTCGTCTCACTCGTCTTCTGTGTCCTGTTGCTTCTTCTTCATCTGCTAGTCCTGCCACCTCCTCGCCGCCCTAGCCGCTGCTGTTGTTGCTGCGCGTCGCTGTACTTTTCCCCTTGTCACTTGTTGGTTCCTGTCGTTGTTCTCGTCACCGTCTTCATTGCCGCCTTCATTGCCATCTTGTCTTCGTCGCCCTGCTGCTTTATCCTCTGTTCTCCATTCCCTGCCGCGTCCTGCCGTTTTGCCCTCCTGCCTCCACTTCCTCACCACCTCGCCTCGTCTCTGTGCTTTTGCTATCATCTAGCTTCTCATCTTCGCTGCTGCCTGAGATGCCCCCCCCCGAGATGTCGGCTTATACCACCGCCGCCGAATCCACCACCAGCACCACTGTTCCATCTGTCAGCACTGTCTCATTCTTATGGAGACAGGCTTTGCAGCCCTGGTATGAACAGCCTAATTTGTCATCCTGGCTTGTTGCCTCAGCTTGCTGCTTTTTCCGCAGTGACTTGGTAATGACTGGTGGGGGAGGGCGTCTCATGGTCTGTCCTGGCTTCAATTACCCCCATTATGGGTGGCCCTATTTATTATCTATTATTCAATTTTTATGTTGCCATCATTTTACCATCCTACCATTGAAGATAGAGAAGCTTGACTGGCGGCCCTCTCATGCACTTTTTAGCTTTTGTTACCTATGGATCCCAGGGTTAAAATCTTTGACATCAAGGCAGTGCTTTCCCTCCAGTGATAAATTGTTCTTAGGCTATTTATGTACTCTGCAACAGACCTCCTTGCCCTGCGAGAATCCCCTCTCTCGCAGGTCTGGCCCTCAATTTTAACAAGGGCCCACCTTGATGACGGATTCTTGAATCTAGAGAGGTGGCAGAAACGGAAGCTGAGTGGTTTCTTAGAGAAATTTTTAATTCGATTTTAAGGGGTCCCAGGGAGGGGGGAGGATTAACCGAAACTAGGTAAGTGGGTGAGGGAAATGACCCACTGGGTAACACTTCCAGGCCGGCCCAGGGTCCTGATGGGGAGGGCGCAGGGTCCAATATTGAGGGGGGAGAAAGGGTCTGTTTAACAGAGGGCTGCACCATCGAGACGGTATGTGGGAGAGGTAGGTATGGCGGGAGCCGGGGGCCACATCATGTTACGGGATGACGCACCCGCTATTTGAGAGCGGTTGCCCGCTCCGGCCCTCATGGCTCCTCCTGCAACCCAGGTGGTCTGGAATCTCAGGGCCGGGGCCCTAGGCTGATGCTATGTAATGCCAGGTCCATGGTCAACAAAGCCCCTCTCATCCATGATTTGGTGTTAGAGGGGGAGCCACACCTGGTGGGTATCACGGAGACCTGGTTGGGCCACGAGGGGGGGAGTGCCCCTCGTGGAGATGTGCCCACCAGGCTACCGGGCATTCCATCAGCCATGGGCCCAGGGTAGGGGTGGGGGGGGTGGCAGTTGTCATAAAGGAAGGTCTAGATCCAAGGGAGACCGCTGTGCCACAGACAGCTGGCTGTGAGTCCATATGTGTGAAGTGGGGCCGCGGGAGGCAGTTGGGCTTGCTGATTGTGTACCTGGCTCCCCGCTATGTATCAGCAGCCCTACCTGAGCTCCCCAATGTGATAGCTGAGGTGGCGGTTGGTACCCCCAGGCTGTTAGTCATGGGGGATTACAACCTGCCATCGGTAGGCGAAGCATCCGAGATGGCTCGGGAGTTCATGGCCTCCATGACGGCCATGGACCTGACCCAGCTAGTTCATGACCCCACTCACACTGGGGGACACATGCTGGACCTAGTTTTTGTCTCTGGCCAGTGGATGAGTGATCTTGGGTTAGGGGAATTAGTCATCGAACCCCTGTCATGGTCAGATCACTCTCTCCTTCGGCTCGACTTTCCAACCCCACCGCAGGGAGGCGGAACCAGAAATAATGAGAGGGTTCCACCCCAAGCGCCTGATGGACCCAGAGAGTTCCAGATGGAGCTTGGGCCAATACCTGAGACCCTGACCCGCGACTCGACTGAGGACCTAGTGGCTGCCTGGAATAGTGTGGCCACAGGGGCCCTGGATCGGGTCGTGCCCTTGCGGCCTCTCACCTGGCGCCACTCTACCTTTGGCTCCTTGGTTTTCTGAAGGCTGAGGGCGATGAAGTGCCAAAAGAGATGCCTAGAGAGCGTTTGGAGGTCCACTCGCTCTGAATCGGACCGAACATGGGTAAGGTTGCATTTGCGGACCTACCTTGTGGCGTTAAGAGCGGCGAAACAGGATTATCTCGCCGCTCTTATCGCATCTGCAGATAACCGCCCTGCCACCTTGTTTAGGGTGACACGCTCCCTCCTCCACCAGAGGTCGCGGGAAGCTCCTTTGCAGGGTCGAGCAGAGGAATTTGGATGTTATCTGCATGATAAAATCATTCAGAACCGAGACGAACTGGCCTCCAACTGGCCTAGTCCGGGCAGGCTGACGGAGGCAGGTCTTCAGACCGTTGTTTGGGAAGAGTTCGATCCTGTGACTCCTGTGACTCCTGACGACATGGACAGGATACTGGGGCAGCTGAATGCCACCACATGTTTATTGGACCCGTGTCCCTCCTGGCTAGTACTGGCCTTAACACTTCTTTGAGTGAGGGGTTCTTACCGACCATCCTGAAAGAGGCGGTGGTGAGACCCCTCCTCAAGAAGCCCTCCCTAGACCCAGCTGTGTTAGCCAACTACCGTCCAGTCTCCAACCTTCGCTTTCTTGCGAAGGTTGTTGAGAGTGTGGTGGCACGACAGTTCCCCCAGCACCTGGAGGAAACTGTCTATCTAGACTCGCGCCAGTCCGGTTTCTGGTCTGGGTACAGCACAGAGATGGCATTGGCCGCGTTGGTGGATGATCTCTGGAGGGCCTGGGATAGAGGTTGCTCCTCGATCCTGGTCCTATTAGATCTCTCAGTGGCTTTTGATACCATCGACCATGGTATCCTATTGCACCGGCTGGAGGGGTTGGGGTTGGGAGGCACCGTTCTGCGGTGGTTCTCTCACCCCTCCTGTTCAACATCTATATGAAGCCACTGGGCGAGATCATCCGTGGTTTCGGGGTAGAGTTCCATCAGTACGCTGATGACACCCAGCTGTACATCTCTACCACTGACCACCCCAATGATGCCGTTGAAGTGATGTCCCAGTGCCTGGAGGCCATGCGAGCCTGGATGGGGAGGAACAGGCTTCGACTCAACCTGTCCAAGACCGAGTGGCTGTGGTTTCCGACATCACGATATAGCCAGCTGGGTCCATTGCTGGCAATCGGGGGTGAGTCATTAGCCCCCGTGGAGAGGGCCTGCAACTTAGGCGTCCTCCTGGACTCTCGGCTGTCTTTGGATGACCATTTGACAGCCGTGGCCAGGGGGGCTTTTCATCAGGTTTACCTGATATGCCAGTTGCGCCCCTTTCTAGATCATGGCGCTCTATGCACGGTCACTCAAGCCCTTGTCATCTCCTGCCTGGACTACTGTAACGCTCTCTACATGGGGCTTCCCTTGAGGTGCATCTGGAGGCTCCAGCTAGTTCAGAATGCAGCTGCTCGAAGGATTATGGGAGTCTCAAGACACTCCCATGTAACACCTCTCCTACACGAGCTGCACTGGCTACCTGTGGCTTTCCGGGTGCACTTCAAGGTTTGAGTAACCATCTTTAAAGCGCTCCATGGCACGGGACCTAGGTACTTGCAGGACCGCCTCCTACAGGGTGGGCCTCCTCAGGGTACCATCGGCTGGACAATGCCGGCTGGTGACCCCCAGGGGGTGGGCCTTCTCTGTGGCAGCCCCTGCCCTCTGGAACGACCTGCCCCCCGACCTTCGTACAACTACAGACATACGCCTTTTCCGTCGGGCATTAAAAACACACTTATTTTAAGTGGCCGGCCTGGCATAGTTTTAAATTGATTTTGGCATAGTTTTGTAAATTGATTTTAGTGATAGTTTTTAATTAGAATTTTAGCACGGGTTCGCTTAATTTAATTTACTTTTAACATTTTATTATATTTATTGTATTGTGTTTTTACTGTTCCCTGTGCACCGCCCTGAATCCCAAAATTGGGAGATAGGGCGGTATATAAATATGAACAAATAAAATAAATAGGCTATTGGCCTGTGGGTGATAAGGGCTTATGGGTTTGTGCTTGATTCCCCATTCATGCAGGAAGCACTGGAATTCAGCACATGAGAATTGTGGCCAATTATCAGACACAAGTTCTTCACACACTCCATGTCTTGAAAGTATTGTCTTAAAATCCCATATGACTTTTGACACTTTTAGACTTCCCAGCTGCACTAGTTCAAAGTATTTGCTGTCGTAGTCTATTATCATCAGGTAGTGCATGTCTTCAAAATGAAAAATATCTGTAGCCAGTCTCTGCCATGCTCATGAAGGAACATTCCATGGTGTAAGAGGTTCTTTCACATTGTTTTTTTGAAATGTCTTGCAGGTGTCACACTTTTTTACAAGTGTTTCAATATCAGAGTCCATATGAGACAAGTAGACCACCTCCCATGCTCTGCGCTTACACAGAGTAATGCCCAAATGTCCCTGGTGAATTTGTTGCATTACTTCTGCCTGTTGTGACTTAGGAATAAAAATACAGTCATCCATTAGAATGATATCCTCATGAATGAATAGTGCATCTTTCACAGGCCAGAATTCCTGCAGCTCAGGACACAGCTTCTTACATTTTTCTGGCCAGCCATTGCACATGGCACGAGTTAGTTTCTCTAGTACTTTGTCCTGTTTGGTGTCTTGTCTTATTTTCTTCAGCCGTACATCTGATATTGGCATGTTCACTAGTACTGTATGTACCTGCTCTTCTAACTCAGGTTCATCCCTGGCTTCATGTCCTTTTGGAAACACCCTTGACAGGCAATCTGCCATTGGAATTTTGTTCCCAGGCTTATACTTCACTGTGAGATCATACTGCTGTAACTTAATAATCATTCGCTGCAAGCTTGGAGACGGAGAAGCTATTGGTTTTTGTAGTATATACTCCAACCTTATGGTCGGTTTCTACAACTACTGGGTGACCATATATGTACTGGTGAAATTTCTCACATCCGTTCATAATGGCCAGCATCTCTTTATCAATTTGAGCATAATTGGCTTGTGTTGTGGTCAGTGCATGCGAAGCATATGCCACAGGATGTCCTTGTTGAGTCCATACAGCACCTAACCCAAACTGGGATGCATCCACTTGAAGCACAGTGTCAGCATTTGCATTGAAGTATTTCAGTATTGACCCTGGATGCTTAATGATCAATTTCTTCACTTTGTCAAAAGTCCTTTCCATGTTTCATCCCAACACCAAATAGCATCCTTCTGAAGCAATTCATGTAATGGTGCTGTCTGTTGAGCAAAGCCCTGAGAGAATTTTGGTAGATAGTTGAAAATGCCCAATGATGTCGCCAGTTCCTTTCTGGAGGCTGGGGCCTTCATGTTAAGAACTGCTGTAATCTTCTTTGGATCAGGCTTCATGCCCTCTTTGGTTAGTAGGTATCCAAAATATGTCACTTCTACCCCCATTTGCATTTTATTTGGATTGAGTTTAAGATTTTTCTCACATCGATTGAACAAAGCAGTAAAGTTTCTGTCATGCTCTACTTGATCCTTCCCATAGACCAACAAATCATTAACTATTACTTCGACAATCTGTAGACTAACAATCAGCTCATGTAGTTTCTTTTGAAATATTTCCTGTGCCAATGCTATGCCGAGGGGTACCCTTGTGAAGCTCCATCAATGCACAGGGGAGTTGAAAGTAGTGATATAATTGCTGGCTTCATCAAGACGCAATTGCCAGTAACCAGACTGAGCATCCAATACACTGAATACTGTTGCTCCTACTAGCTTGTGTGCTATGTCCTCTATGGTGGGGAGTTTGTAGTGTTCTTTCATTATTACTTTGTTCAAGTCACGTGGGTCAATGCATAT
Source organism: Rhabdophis nuchalis (assembly GCA_039707465.1). Classification (NCBI taxonomy): domain Eukaryota; kingdom Metazoa; phylum Chordata; class Lepidosauria; order Squamata; family Natricidae; genus Rhabdophis; species Rhabdophis nuchalis. Next base: position 77,032,894 of record CM077647.1, read on the forward strand.
GCAAATTGCACCTGTGTTCTTCTCCACCAACCATAAAGCTGACCCATTCTGATGGTTCAGTGACCTTCTTTACTACTCCCAACTTCTCCATCTTAGTGAGTTCCTGTCTAACTTTATCCACAAGAATTAGAGGTATTTTACATACCCTGGCAAAGTATCCTCTTTTCTTGCATTTGTTATATATTTGCCCCCTTGCAGGACAGACACTGTTTTTGTGGTGATTGTTTCCACAATATCCCCAAATTGCTTCTCTGTTGCTTGTTTCGGTGCCATAGGTTCCTTTGGTTCCTTTGGGTATCCTCGGGTTGCAGTATGCTTCAAACTTTGCGAACAGTGCCTCTGTTTTCTTTTTGTCCACTTATTTTATTTATTTATTTATTTTATTCAAATTTATACCCCGAACCTTCTCCAAAAAGGACCCAGGGCGGCGCACAGGAAATTTAAAACAATACAAATATAACAAAATACAAATTTTAAAAAGCTATTAAACCAACCCCTGAGGAACCCCACATAAGAGGGGCCTCAAGGCCGACCTCTGCCCCCCTGCCAACACACATTGCGACTGACCAGAGAGGTAGGACGAGAACCACCATAATACGGTGCCTCTCAGCCCCAACCCCCCCCCCCCAAGTCGGTGCAATAGGATATCATGATCGATGGTATCAAAAGCCGCTGAGAGGTCTAATAGGACTAGGATAGAGGGACTCACACCTGGTCGTCTGAGGGATCGTGGTCTCCTTCGGCTCAAGATCTTCCCTAACCATAATCGCCACCCGCCCACCCCTACCTAGGGCCCTAGGCTGATGAAAGGCTCGGTAGCCCGGTGGGCACATTTCTACGAGGGGTAATCCTCCCTCGTGGCCCAACCAGGTTTCCATTATACCCACCAGGTCCTGGTCCCCCTCTGACACAAGGTCATTAATGAGGGGGGCTTTTTGAACCAAGGTGATCTCCCCACTTGCTTGCCAGGCTCTGCACACATCACATCCTTTCTGTCCCACACATATTAGAAAGTGTGCTGCTTTCTGCTGCTCAGTCCATTTGTCTGCATCAGGTCATGCAAACACAAGCTCTATCAGCTCCCTCCACTTTGACCAGTTTTTAGTTATGTTCCCTGACTCCAAATCCATGGAAGGAATGTTCTTGTTCCTGTTGCTGCCTGTGTTGCTGTTTGCTGCCATAACTCTTCTCACCCCACTCCTGGTCCCATGTGATGACTTAGCATAATATAAAGGCAGACAGCAAGGAGCTTGAATCAGAGCTATTTTTCATTCAGTGGCAGCCATCTTACAACTACCTTCTGCCCCAGATGACATCATTAAAAAAGCTAACTGTTTCTTAACCTTCTTAAAGAGCTAGGCATAACAATTGAACTTAATTTATAGCATAAAACATACACATCATTACAATGGGGGCCCATGCAAGAGGTAAATATGGACCAAAAACAGTTTAGCCAAGGCTTTAGCCGTAGGGTTCTTTTGGCATGGGATGAAATGAACCTGCTTTGAAAAAAGATCTGTGACAACTCTGTGTTTCCAGAACTCTCAGGCAATTCAACAATGAAATCCATGGAGATCTTTCTCCATGGTGCTGAAGGATCAGCCACTAGGGTGGGTGTGGTCTCCTGACTCTGTTTAGCAGCAGCGCAAATGGGACAGCTTGCTATATAACTTTCTATGTCCTTTTTTTATAAGGGCCACCAGAATTGCCATTTCAGTAAACATAATGTTTTTATAAAACTGAAATGACCAGCTAATTTGGAGTCATGACAAGCTTGCATAGGTCTCAGCTGGTTCCTAGCTGGGACCTACAGTTTATTTCCCACCCAAGCTAATCCCTCTTTTATTATGCAAGTATGTTTTTTGGCACTAAACCACTCATTCATTTCTAAGGCTTTTTTGAAATCTGTGGTGGTGGTATTGTCTAAGGTGGAGGGATCGTTCTTCCCCTGTGATATAACTGACCAGTTTCACCTTGAGAAGATCTAACAAGCAGTCTTCTCTCCAGCCTTTCAAAAAAAGGCTGCTGATGGTCCCTCCTTCCCCTCTGTCTCTCTCTCTCTCTGTGTCTGTCAGACTCTGATTCCCTCCCTCCCTCCGTCTCTCTCTCGCTCTGTGCCTATCTCTGGCTGTCTGTCACTGTCTCTGTCCACAAAATACTGCGTGGAGGAGTGTGGGCTCTGTGGTGATGGCGAGGCCATCCATGGGGGTGGAGGTCCCTTTCACGTTCCTTGTCTCCCCGGATGCCGTCCGGAACCATCAGCAGCCATGCAGAGACAGCCTCTGCTTGCTTCGGCTGTCATATTGTAACGGGGGGGGGAAGTACACCTGATGTCGTGAATGGCTTTGCATTGGACAATATGCTGGGGTCAAGAGTGGAAGGGAGGCATCCGGTTCCGCCTTCCAGCGGCGACGGGCGAGTCTATGACTCGGTCGCCGCTTTGTCCTTTTTTCTGCCCCCCATCGGGGGCGAGGCATTCCCTTTTTTGGGGGCCTCTCGTAGGGCTGGCTTGCCTGGGTTTGTTTTTCCTTGCGGCGGCGGGAAAGCGGCCCTTGTCTTCGGCCTAGATGAGAGAAGGCATGCCGCGGGGGGGTCTCTCTTTGCCAATGGAGGATGGCAACGAACAGCGAATTTAAAAAGAGCTGAGTGTCGGGTCGGAAGGCTCCCCGGGGCTTTGGCTGTGAGGTGAAGAGTGAGTGATTTGTAACAGTATTTGTGCTGGCAGCCTGGACTGAAAGAACGTAGAGGGGGGTGTTTGTTTGTTAAACCCCCCCTCGGATTTAAAGCGGTGTTTAGAAATGGCTCCCAGTTGCGAGGGAGCGGATATTTCGCATCCGGACTGCTTAAACTAGTGAAAGTGATATGCGGCTTGTTTTTTTTACAATGTATCTAAGTCTGGCTGGCTTGATACAATTTTTCTTTTGTTATTTTCTCCGGCTGGCTCTCAGACTGGGCGGTGGAGGATGGTTCCCTTTGTTCCTGAATGATTATTTTTATTTTTGAAAAATTACCAACATCTCTTGTGACTGGACTCTCTCTCTATACTAATGAAGACGTTTTTGGATTAATTGATTCCTTCTCTGGAGTGCCTTCTCTGCTATAATTATTGATTGTGAATAGTGTTTCTCTGCTGGGTCCTGAACTTTTTACATTCATTTGAACTGTTTTTCTCCTGACCTGCTTCAACGGCCCCACCCAAAAAACGCCATCTTAGTGGCACTGACTTTAACAGCTTACCATGGCATCTAAATCAGAACTGGCAGGATTGGAACAAAGAATGCCATCTTTGGAATCAGTGTTACAAGCTCTGGTGCATGAAATTAAAGCTTTGCGAGAAGATAATAATAGTTTTAAGAAGGATCTTCTGGAAACATGGAAGCAAGTGCTGGAGAACACACAGAAGATGGAGGAGGTGGAAGGGGGGCTGGCTGGGGCAAAGGGAGAACTTAAAAATGTCAACACTGAAATTGCAGATTTGTCTGGTCATATGTCTAGGATGGATTTTGAAAGGATGTCATATTTTTTAAGATTTCAGAATATTTCTGAAGAATCTGGTGAATGTCTTCCTGATCTCATGAGTACAATTTTAGCAGACTATTTACATAAACCTAAAGATGAGATCAGGGGGGACATTGACCTAGTCTACAGAATAAATTCGACATATGCCAGGATAAATGAAGTACCCAGAGAGATACATATTAAATTTGTTAGAAGGTCAACCAGAGAGGGAATTTTGAAGGCGCAGAGAGGGGTGTGTGTGTTAATTTACCAAGAAAAGGAAGTCGTCATCTTGAAGCAGATCCCAAAAAAGATTAGAGAGATGAGAAGGAAGTATTCCTTCTTATCTAAAAAATTGTTTGACCACAGGACCTGGTTTAAGTGGGCGATGCCGGAAGGGATGCTGGTGTTCTGGGATGAAAGAAGAGTAAGGATTAAAACAGTTGCTGAGGTGGAAGCCTTTCTTAAAAAACATTCCTCTATCCTGGGGGAAGATCCAGGGGGGAACGGAGGGGGCCACGGCCCCGCCCGCTGGGGGCCAGGGAGGAGAAAAAGAAGATACAATTGCCAAGAGACTTAGATCGAAAAAATAACTTTGCTTTTTTTTTAATTATTGATTTTATAACCTTTATATCTGGATGTTTGTACACGACTGCTAGCATAGAATTGAGAATTTAGGAAACATGTACTTATTTTCACCTTGTAGTATTTTTGGAAAAACGTTTTTTTTGATATTTTATTACGAAGCCCTGGAAGGGCCAATGATTCCGACGCGAAAGTTCTTAAAATGTTTCTGTATTCCCTACCCCTTTGGAAAATTGTAAAAACCAATAAAACTTTTTCAATATAAAAAGAGTGGAAGGGAGGGGTTATGCTTTGATACGTGTGTTGCATGCCTAAATGTTTCATTCCTTGCTTGACTTTCGCTGCAGTCTTATTATATTCAGTAAAAGTAACCTTAAACTTTCCAAATGAGTTTGAGCGTGGTCTTTCCTGATTTATGATGGAAGCAGATCTGACAAAAAGCAAGGAATGAAACGTTCGCTCGTCTCTGAGTTAATAGCTTCAACAGCGAGCGAGATAAAACCAAAAATTTCAAACAATGTCGGACGCAGAGAACAAAGAACTACTGGGTGCCACTGCGGCTGATACAGTCTCCCCCCTCATTACAGACATCCAGGACTGTAAACCCAAAGAAAAAAGCAAGATAAGGTCAGTTACTGAACTCTTAATGGATGTTAATTTAGACCGTGAAGAAAAATCTGATGATAAATCAGTTTGTCACCGATGGTCCGAGGGAGTGGGGAGAAAAGAAATTTTTGAAGAAACCCCTTGGGGAGTAAATACTAGATGCAGACCGGCCCACTCCCCTCCTGTTTCCTGGGAAATGCCAGAAGAGGAATTTCTTCTAAGACAACAAGCACAGAAATTAATTGCAGAAGCTGATGAGATGAAACACATCAGAGAACGCATTAGAGAAATCAAGGAAAAAGGGGCCCTTGACCCTCGGGATTGGTTGTCTATGGAAGATCACGTGGCAGCCGTGGCCAGGGGGCGTTCCATCAGGTACGCTTGATGCGCCAATTGCGCCCCTTACTGGATCGGGGTGCCCTACGCACAGTCACTCAAGCACTCGTCACCTCTCGACTCGACTACTGTAATGCTCTCTACATGGGGCTTCCCTTGAGGTGCACCCGAAAGCTGCAGCTAGTCCAGAACGCAGCCGCGCGGGTGATTATGGGAGCGCCTAGACACTCCCACATAACACCTATCCTGCGCGAGCTGCACTGGCTCCCTGTGGTCTTTCGGGTGCGCTTCAAGGTCTTGACGACCATCTTTAAAGCGCTCCATGGCTCGGGGCCTAGTTATATGCGAGACCGCCTCCTGCCCCATACATCCCTCAGACCGATACGCTCCCACAGAGAGGGCCTCCTCAGGGTGCCGTCGGCTGGACAATGCCGACTGGCGACACCCAGGGGAAGAGCCTTCTCTGTGGCTGGGCCAGCCCTCTGGAACGACCTACCCCCTGAACTCCGCACGATCTCTGACCTCCGCCTCTTCCGCAAGTGTCTGAAGACACATTTATTCCATCTAGCCGGCCTAGCGTATTGACCATTAGACAGTTTTAAATTTGGGATTTTAATTCGGTTTTTAGCACAGGTTTTACTAGAATAAGTTTTTTAAATTTTATATGTTTTGTATGTATTTTAACATTCCTGTGCGCCGCCCTGGGTCCGTTTGGAGAAGGGCGGGATATAAATTTAATAAAATAAATAAAATAAATAAGGAGGGAGGAAGTAAAACCCCAATTGGGAGGAACCCCTACCCAGAAAGAGGAGCACACACAGCTCCCAGCGACAGCAAGAGCGGTTTCTCCCCCCCCCACGCCGTAGAAGGGAAGCAAGCCTCCCCCCACCCGCAGAATGACTACCATCCCCCCCTGGGAGTGAAATTTTGGGGTGATCCTAAGGAATTGGGGTGTTTCCTACTACATGTCAGCAATTTTGTGAGGCAAGCCGCGTTTGAATTGCCAGATGATGATAGCAAAATTAGGATTGTTTGTCTGGCACTAGAGGGCAGAGCTTCTTATTGGATGGTGGCTTTGCACAATGATAACTCCCCTCTGATGAGAAATTTCGACAGATTTATGTTCGCCCTGAGAAGGCGTTTTGAGGACCCCCTCATGGAATGAAAAGCCCGCCTAGAAATGAAATCATTACGTCAGGGAAATCAACCAGTTCAAGAATTTTCCCAGAGATTTCGTGAATTATCTGTTTACATGAGGGGTTGGAGTGAAGAGGCGCTTATTGACAGTTTCACTGAAGGCCTGCACCCTGATCTCTATCAGAGCTGTATCAACAGGCGAAATCCTCATACGCTCGAGGGTTGGTACGATTTATCTGCTGAAGTAGAAATTGATTTAATTAGAAAAGCCAATGTTCATTCGGTGCAAAGAGAAACTAGAGCATCGCCATTTGCCACACCACATCGTGATAGCCCAAGAGAAGGGAGGGGAGGACCCTCCAACAAACAACGCAGTACAACTTGCTTCAAATGTGGGAAGGAGGGGCATTGGGCTAATGCTTGCAGAATGGTATTGAAGACCCGCCCTAGGCCATCTTCTGAGATGAGTAAAGGCACCAAGAGGACTGACCCACGTACCAGGCCAGCAATGTCGGGGATGGAGCCACTGGACCTTACTACCAAATACTATGAACCAGGCCAGGATCTGAATGACTGGGAGAAGGAGGCCGCCTCCGACGAGGAATCGGACAAGCATTGGGTGAGTTCCCGGTCAGGCCCCATGACTATTCCCCTAAAATTAAAAACGCCCTCTAGTGGACATTTCTCAGATTTACTAGCCCTTTTGGATTCGGGATGTTCACGATGCCTTATAAGGCAAGAACTAGTACAAAAACTAGGAATTCGCCTTAAGACTTTAAAGGTACCGATCGCATTCTGTCAAATGGATGGATCGGTAGCAGGGGGTGGTCCAGCTCAATTTGTTATGGAATCACTTGAGTTGGTGATTGGCGATCACCATAGGGAAACCATTCACTTCATTGTTGCTCCTACTGCAGACAACCCAATTATTTTGGGATTAACATGGTTGCAAAAATGGAACCCTATCATAGATTGGAAAGAGGGTTGGATACGTATCCCCTTAAATACACCACCCCTCCCCCTAGATGCGGCTCCGACTGCAGAGACCCCTAACCCTAATGGAAACATATCTACTGACCAAGTGGCAACAATTTTGGAACAAATATCAGGGGAAGAAAAGATTCCTTCAGAATATTTGGATTTGAAAGATGTTTTTAGTGAGAAATCTTCTGACAAACTTCCACCCCACCGCTCCACAGACTGCACCATTGATTTCCTCCCTGGGGTGCAACTACCTAAACCACGAATTTATTCCATGACACCAGGAGAAATGGTGGAATTGCACAAGTTCATTGACAAAAATCTGGCGAGAGGTTTTATTGAAACTGCTAGACCTCAAGTCGCGGCTCCTGTTATGTTCAGAGAGAAGAAAGACGGCCAACTCCGCCTTGTGGTGGAGTACAGGAATTTGAACACCATCTGCACTGAAAATGTCTACTCCTTCCCCCTCAGGAAAGATATGCTTGCCAATCTAGCGAGGGGAAATTTTTTTACAAAACTGGATCTCAGAGAAGCTTACTATAGGATTAGGATTAAAGAAGGTGATGAATGGAAAACAGCTTTTAATTGCCCGTTAGGTTGTTTTCAATTTAAAGTTCTACCATTTAATAATAATAATAATAATAATAATAATAATAATAATAATAATAATAATAATAATAATAATAATAATAATAATAATAATAATATTAGGGTTCGCTCGCCGCTTTGATCCTTTTCCTGCCCCCCCACGGGGGCGAGAAGCCCCTTGTTTGGGGCTTCTCCCATAAAGCCGGCTCGACAGGGAAGCCCCCCCCCCACGGCAGTGGGGAGAGCGACCCTGCTCCTCGGCTTAGGCGGAAGAGGACATGCTGCGGGGGTTTTTCCCTTCGCCAAAGGTTGGCGGCACCATTTAATTCCATGAAGAGAGAAGATCGGAAGAGTCGGGAGGCTTTTCGGGACCTCAGCTGCGAGCGGAGAGTGAGCGTTTAAAACTTTTTTTTTGTGTACTGTCAGCCGGGCTGAAAGGGACTGGAGGGGGGTGTTTGTTCCCAAAAAAGCGGCACTCGGAAATGCCTCGTTGTGAGGAATCGGAAACCTTTGATCCGGATGGTCTTTAACTAGGGAAAGTACTTTGCGGCTTGTTTGCAATTATGTCTCGAGGTCTGGCTGAAACAGTTTCTTTTTTGCTTTTTAACCGCTTTCTCCCTCGGGCTCTGAGTTTGGGCAGAAAATGGCTTCTCTTTGTCCCCGACTGACGATGACCTATGGAAAATTACCAGTGTCTCTTTGTGATTTGGACTTCCTCTCATTATTGATGAAGAATTTTCTTTTTTTGGATTTGTGTTTTCCTTTCTGGATTGCCTTCGTTATTATACCTATGGAGTTGGAAAAGCGTTTCTCTGTTGGTTTCTGAATTTTGCAGCTGTACAACTTTGAGAACTTTGGACTCCTGATCTGCCTCACCAGCCCCACCCTAAAAACGCCATTTTACTGGTACGGATTTTAACAGCTAAACATGGCACAAGAAGCAACGCTGGCACGCCTTGAACAAAGAATGACTGCTCTTGAATCTGTTATACAAAATTTGGTATTAGAAATTAAGGCCCAGAGGGCAGAAAATGTCAACTTTAAAAAGGAACTATTGGACACTCGAAAACAAGTGCTTGAGAATACACAGAAGAATGAAGAATTGAAAGGGGGGCTGGAGGGGGCTAAGGGAGAGATTAAAAATGTTTCTAATGAGGTTGTGGAAATAAATGCGCATGTGACTAGGATAGATTTGGAAAGGATGACATATTTTTTGAGATTCCAGAATGTTTCTGAGGTGGATGGTGAATGTCTCCCTGATCTTATGAGTACAATTATTGCAGACTATTTACATAAACCTAAACATGAGATCAGAGGGGACATTGACCTAGTCTACAGAATAAATTCTGCATATGCTAGGATGAATGAAGTACCCAGAGAGATACATGTAAAATTTGTTAGAAGGTCAACCAGAGAGGAAATCTTGAAGGCGCAAAGAGGGAGTCCTATGATTTACCAACAAAAGGAGATTACCATCTTGAAGCAGATTCCAAGAAAGATTAGAGAAGCTAGAAGGAAATTTTCCTTCTTGTCTAAAACATTGTTTGATCATGGGATCTGGTTCAAGTGGGTGATACCCGAAGGGATGCTGGTGTTCTGGGAAGGAGGTAGAGTAAAGATTAAAACAGTTGCTGAGGCGGAAGCCTTTCTTAAAAAACATTCCTCTGTCCTGGGAGAAGATCCAGGGGGGGCAGGGGGAGCCATGGCCCTGCCCGCTGGGGGCCCGGGGGAGAAGGGGGAAGATACAATTGCCAAGAGACTTAGATCTAAAAAATAACTTTGCCCTAGGTTTTTTTTTGAGTATTATTGTATGATATTTGTATCTGGATTTTTGTAACTGACTGACAGTATATAACTGGAAAATTTAGGAATATGTACTTGCTCTCAGCTTGTAGTGTTATGTGAAATGTTTTTTTTTTCTTTCTTTTTAATAATGTAACTTGAGGTACCGGAGGAGCCGACGACTTTGACGTGACTACTCTCAAAATTTCTATGTAACCCTTACCCTACCCCACAAAAAATGTAAACTCAATAAAACTTTTTCAATATAAATAATAATAATAATATTAATTTTATATCCCGCTCTCTCTCCCCAAAGGGACTCGAGGCGGGGCACAGGCAATTAAAAATACAGTTAAAAACCACAGACAGAATACAAAATTAAAAATGAATTAAATTAGTCCTGCGCTAAAAACCCATAAACTAAAACTACCCCTAAAACCCCTAACCTTAAAAGAGACTACCCAAGGCCGGCCAGGCGAAAAAGATGTGTTTTTAATTTTAAACGGAAGGAGCGGAGGTCCGTAGTTGTCCTAATATCGGGGGGAAGGTCGTTCCAGAGGGCTGGGCCCGCCACAGAGAAGGCCCTTCCCCTGGGCGTCGCCCGCTGACAAAGCCTAGTGGATGGCACCCGGAGAAGTCCCTCTCTGTGGGAGCGAATTGGCCGTGAGGATGTATGGGGCAAGATCCGATCCCGCAGATAGCTAGGTCCCGAGCCATGGAGCGCTTTGAAGATGATGACTAACACCTTGAAGCGCACCCAAAAGACGACAGGTAGCCAGTGCAGCTCGCGCAAGAGCGGTGTTACGTGGGTAAACCTAGAGGTTCCCATTATTGCTCGCGCGGCTGCGTTCTGGACCAACTGAAACCTCCGGGTGCACCTCAAGGGGAGCCCCATGTAGAGAGAGTTGCAATAGTCCAGTCGGGATGTCACGAGAGCATGAGTGACTGTGCAAAAGGCGTCCCGATCCAATAGGGGGCGCAACTGGCGTACCAGGCAAACCTGGTAAAACGCCCTCCTGGCCACGGCTGTCACTTGATCTTCCATGGACAGCCGGGTATCCAGGAGGACACCCAAGTTGCGCACCCCATCCACAGGGGCAAGATGTTCGCCCCCTATGGCCAGCGATGGCATCAACTGGTTGAATCGGGCAGCCGGAAACCACAGCCACTCGGTCTTGGTTGGGTTGAGCCCGAGTCCGTTACTTCCCATCCAGATCCGCACGGCTTCCAGGCACTGGCACATCACCGCTACGGCATCGTTGGGGTGGTTTGGGGTAGATATATACAGCTGAGTATCATCAGCGTAGAGATGATACTCTACCCCAAAGCCACGGATGATCTCGCCCAGCGGCTTCATATATGTGTTGAACAGGAGAGGCGAGAGGACCGACCCCTGAGGCACCCCACATGTGAGGGGTCTCGAGGTCGACCTCTGCTCTCCCGTCAACACAAATTGCGATCGGCCAGAGAGGTAGGAGGAGAACCACCGTAAAACGGTGCCTCCCACCCCCAAACCCCCCAGCCGATGCAATAAGATACCATGGTCGATGGTATCGAAAGCCGCCGAGAGGTCTAATAGAACCCCCATCTCTGGCCCTCCAGAGATCATCCACCAACGCGACCAATGCCGTCTCGGTGCTACAAGTATTTGGTCTACAAGGTGCACCAGCGGTTTTCATGCAACTGATAAACAAGGTCTTACATCAGCACCTGTACAAAGGCGTTATCGTATATCTTGATGATATCCTTATTTACACGGAAACACGTGAAGAACATGTAACGCTTGTCCGTTCTGTTTTGCGCAAACTGAGGGCAGCGGAGCTATATGCTAAACTCTCAAAGTGTGAATTTCATCAAAGCAAGATCGATTATCTCGGATACCGCATTTCGTCAGGAGGTATTGAGATGGATCCTGCTAAAGTAAAGGCAGTAACTGAGTGGGCCCCGCCTCGCACTCGTAAACAATTGCAAAGTTTCTTGGGGTTTGCAAACTTTTACCGCCAATTTATCCCCTCTTTTGCCAGTATTGCTCTACCAATTACGAACTTACTTAAAACAAAGGGTGATGATAAACCACGACCTAGTAAACCCCTGAACTGGTCTATGGAATGCCAAGCACACTTCAAAAAACTTAAACGCTTGGAGATCGTTTCCAGCTTCGGACGCGGATGGACGTGGATTCCACACGTCCGCCGCTGTGTTGCCTCAGCTGCACCTTTGGGTGCAGGGGGGGCATAATCCCCCCTCTGCACGGGCGGCTTGCGGTGAGGGCCCCCATCTTGATGACGGTCAGGGGGGCTGCTCCCACTTCGCCCTAGGGGCTGGGGAACTTTTGCGGGGGGAGCTTCCCTTTCGCCAAAGGAGCTGGAACATGGAGGATAAGAAATGCTGATAAGAATGCTGATAAGAAACGAATTGCCCCTCCAGATTATAAAGTTGGTGAGCGTGTTTACCTTTCTACCAGATTCTTGGAGAGCCCTCAGAAATGTAGGAAATTGGGCCCGAAATATGTTGGGCCTTTCCCCATTGTTAAGATTATCAGCTCCGCATCAGTCAAACTGGATTTACCAAAAGGTTATCGTCGCCTTTACCCGATTTTCCATGTCCATCTATTGAAGCCTGAACACACATCTTATCTTCGGCAACCACAATCTGAACTCCCGCCACCGTTACTGGTTGCTGGTGAACCCCATTATGAAGTGAAAGACATTTTGGATTCTAGAGTGTGGAGGAATAAAGTTCAATACCTGGTGTCGTGGAGGGATTTCCCTCCCTCCCATACCGAGTGGGTGGATAAATGCCACGTTCGAGCCCCGAAAGTGCTGAAGAAATTTTATGCGAAATATCCTGACAAGCCTTAACCACTGTTATTCTTTTCTGTGTGTATTTTCTGTTTGTCTCTGTCCCTCTCGGTGTTTTTGTGTGTTTGTGTTTTATTCCAGGACTGATGTCACTTTTCTGGAGGAGGGCCGGATGTCAGCCTCTGCTTGCTTCGGCTGTCATATTGTAACGGGGGGGGGGATTTGTGTTGCTAGGTTTCAAGTGTCCAGGAGAGAGGGATGTGGCCACGGACTGTTATCACCTCGGCTAACAGTTTGCATTCCATTCTGATGATGACCCTGGGCAGGAGCTACACCTGATGTCATGAATGGCTTTGCATTGGACAATATGCTGGGGTCAAGAGTGGAAGGGAGGGGTTATGCTTTGATACATGTGTGTTGCATGCCTAAATGTTTCATTCCTTGCTTGACTTTCGCTGCAGTCTTATTATATTCAGTAAAAGTAACCTTAAACTTTCCAAATGAGTTTGAGCGTGGTCTTTCCTGATTTATGATGGAAGCAGATCTGACACTTGCCGCTTTTCCACCCCATGGAAAAGATAGGCACATGCATGCCCTGCCCAATTACAGTCTCGGAGACTTCGTAACGGTGGGAACTTGGGCTGTAATTCCACGGGACATGCACGCACCTATCTTTTCCATGGCGAGAAAAACGGCAAGTCTCTGCGTGGCTGCTGATGGTTCCAGACGGCATCCGGGGAGATGAGGAATGTGAAGGGGAAACCCCCCCCACACAGATGACCTCACCGTCACCACAGAGCCCGCGCTCCTCCACACAGTATTTTGTAGACAGAGACAGACAGACAGAGAGAAGCACAGAGCGAGAGAGAGAGGCGGAGGGAGGGAGGGAGGGAATCAGAGTTTGACAGACACAGAGAGAGAGAGACAGAGGGGGAGGAGGGAGGGAGAGACAGAGAGAGATGGGGAGGGAGGGAGGGAATTGTAGACTGACAGACACACAGAGACAGGGAGAGAGAGGGAGGGAGAGACAGACAGACAGACAGAGAGAGAGTGATTGAGTGAGTGAGTGAGTGAGTGCGAGACAGACAAGCACACAGACAGAGAGGAAGGGAGGGGAGAGACAGAGATAGGGAGGAGGGAGACAGAGAAAGGGAGACACACACACACAGAGAGAGAGACAGACAGACACACAGAGAGAATGACAGAGAGAGACAGGAAGGGAGGGGAGAGAGACACAGAGATAAGAGGGAGGGAAGAGAGAGAGATACAGAGAGGCAGACAGAATGACAGAAAGAGACAGAGAGGGAGGGAGGGAGGGAGAGAGAGATAAAGAGCCACAGAGAGAGACAGACAGACAGACCGACAGACTCAGAGAGACAGAGAGAAACAGAAAGAGACAGAAAGAGAAAGAAGGGAAGAAAGAAAAGAAAGAAAAAGAAAGTGGGAGAGAGATGAAAGAAAGAGAACTTATGACCACAATTGAGCCCAAAATTTTGGTTTGCTAAGCAAGACCGTTGTTAAGTGAGTTTCACCACATTTTCAAAGTTGGCCATGCCCACCCGGTCACATGACCGCTGAGCCACTCCTACAAAGTTTTGGCTCTCAAAATAAATTTCAATCATTGTATTGATATTTGGTTCTTTTGACTAATGAGTTTGCCGACTACTGCCCTAGAGGGCCGAGTGAGCTGACTCCCCCCCGCGTGTGCATGCACCGCTTGTTCCCCCTCCCCCCTGCTCCTCCTCTACACCAGCCGGTCCGCAGAGTTTTCTTTAAAATGAAACCAGTCCCTGGTGCAAAAAAGGTTGGGGACCCCTGATCTAGAGCATTCATGGCAGATGGCTTTAAATAGTGAATAAAGGAGAATATCCTGTTTTCTTTAACTTGAACCTTTGCTCTACTGCCAAATAGCTCTCACTATTTGGATGTTTTCCTAATATCTGATCAAAATCTGCTTCCCAACAATTTCCACCAATTCGCTCCAGCGTAACAGAGAACAATTCTGATCTAATTTTTGAAAGATAGCTTTCAAGTGTTTCAAGACTGTTTACCCATAATCATATTCTATGCTGTGTTTTCAACAATATCTCATCCTGTTTCCTTTTATTTTCCCCATCCAATTGCAGATTGATAGGACTTTTCTTAAAATATGATGTCTTGAACTGGATTCTGTATTTAAGCTGCAGCTGATTTACACAAAGAAGAAGCAGAAAAATTAAGTCACCATCTGTGAGGAATTGTTTGAAAAGAATCTGTTAGGAATAATGTGCATTGTCATTCAACATTATTCTATGTATTACTATGTATTAGACTGAAAAAAAAGGATGATCTATAACAGAAATGTCAAACTTAAGGCCTGTGTGCCACATCCAGCCTGCAGGGTGCTTAGATTTGATCTGCGGGACATCCTGGAAACAGCAAAGGACTGGCCCGTAGTGTCTTGGCCCTGGTCCACCAGGCGCTGATCTACAACCTGGTGGAGGCTGGTAGTGTGCTGGAGGAGGCCATGGCAGGTTCCCCCCCCCCTCCGAGCTCTGTTTTCACTTGCAGTGTGCTAGCAAAACAAGCTTCTAGGAAGAGTGGTATTTGATCACAAGGCAAGGAGGCATCGAGAAATGTTTCCCCTTAGACCGTGATGCCCTTTTGCCATCCTCTTGTCCCCTCCTCCTGACCTCTCCTGGTGGTCTCCCATCCTATCACTGATGATGCTTTGGTTACAAGGATTTGGTTACGCATGGAGAGGGAGTAGGCCTACCTCTGAACCACACACTTTGCCCTCCTGCACACACTATGAGCAACCTGAGAGTGAGCACAGCAGCAGCAGCTTCAAGGAGGTAAGCACAGCTGGGCACCCCCTCCAGGAAGTAGGGCTGGGATGGGCTGTGTGTCCTGGTGTCCTGGGAAGTTGAGGGCTAGGCTGGGTGCTTGCCCTCTGCTGCCTAGGGCTCTGCTCAGCCTGCACCACCATCCAGGGGTCTTTGGCATGGCCTAAATGGGACAGCGAGGCTCCTCTGGAGGACAAGGGTTCGGCCCTTTCCTTGGTCTCGCCTTCCTCCACTGGAGACAATGGATCCCCCAGCCTTGCCTGGGCATCACAGGTGCCCCCAACATGAGTGACATTGAGCTGGCCATGCCTACGCTGGCCATGCACACCTAGCCCCCCTAAGGTCAAACACAACCCTGATGCAGCCCTCAATAAAATTGAGTTTGATGCTCCTGATCTAAAACAACTTTACAAATGTTACAAAGGGTCTCAGATTTTACTTTAAAGATTAAATGGAAGAAGTTATGTCATCCTTCTCCTTCTGGAAGAAATAAAATTATTGACAGTAATACAGTAATCAAATAATAGATTTAATACAATATATGAGTCCCTTTGTGGTGAGATGGGTGCGGGTTACAAATATGAATAATAAATAAATAAAATGTAGGCAACTTGTCTTGTAATGTCAAGGTTACATTTCTCTCTGAATTTACTGTATCTTCAGTGCAGTTAACAAGTATCCTTCTAACATTTCTGAACATATACAAAAAGTACAAACAAACAAACACACACACACACACACACAGCTTCATAACTGCTATCAGTAATTAAGTACATGCTAAAGGTAGTTAATTGTTTTCAATGTTGCCATTTGTCATGGTGGCCCAAGTAAGGAATTTGGCATTTCTTTCTTTATCTTCCTTGCTATGGAAATGTGTATTTTTATTTTCACCTAGTAATCTTTGTGAACTGTCACCATTTTTATTTACAAAATTCATTGTATTCTTTCAAATTCTTTGCTTCTGAAAAAAGGGGGTGAACCTCACCCTTTCCCCCCCCCTTTAAACTTTTTTTAAAAACCAATTTTTAAAAACTTAAACAATACAGTCAAAAGACAAAAAGAGGTAGTTGCAAGCATTTTGTATTGACTCATCAGTACCTACATTACAATAATACAGTTGAAAATCAACCTCAAATATAAGATCTAGTAAGAGCATTAATTAAGCCTATAACTTTTTTTAAAATCAAAACTTTCTAATACATATTTTTCTTTGACTTCTTAACATACAAGCTTTAAACTTCAGTATTAGATTTAGATCCCTTCCTCCAAACTGCCCTTATAGAATTTTTTTTCTTGTTTAAACATCCTTTTTGACACACAGTTTTTCTGAATGATGGCAGTGAGGCAGGGGTGGGTTGCTGCCAGTTTTACTACTGCTGTGAGCGTGTGCGCTGTTCAATGTAAATTGTTCTTTGCTCATGCACAAAACAATGCACAGTCACAAAAACCAAAATGGTTCCCTCACCAGTGGTGGTGAGGGAACTTGGGCATGGCAGGCCAAGGCCAATGCCAGTTCTGTGCACAGGCCTGAATGCCACTAGCAGTTCTATCAAACCAGGAGCAACCTATCTCTGCAATGAGGTGATAATGGATGGAGAGCTAGGATCTGAATGATCTTCAGATGGTGCCCTCCCTGACTTCTTTTTTGTTAAGTCGGGTGAATGGAAGGACAGACTAGGTCTTTGTGACAACAGCTCTTTATTAACAGCAAGACAACTCTGTACAAATCAGCAAAGCTATTGTCTGGCAGCAGCCCTTTTATAGCGAACTGTCAGACTGTTAACCAATCAAATTGAATCTCTGTTCCCACGGCTTTTGATACCATCGACCATGGTATCCTATTGCATCGACTGGAGGGGTTGGGGGTGAGGGGCACCATTTTGCGGTGGTTCTCCTCCTACCTCTCTGGTCGGTCGCAATTTGTATTGGCAGGGGGAGCAATGTAGGAGCAATGCTATGATGCAAGGGCATGGTTGTGAAAGTGACCAATAATTTTCAGTTCTCTTGTGTCCAGGGGTACCCAGAAGAAGCAATTGGTGCTATCAAAGCAGGAATGGAATAGGCAAAATTATGCTAATCCACCCATAGTGCATTGTACAAAAAAACCCAAAGGAACTGGCAAAGAGATAAAATGCTGGCTTTCTTGTAATTAATCCTAGATGCTGTCTACCTTGGGGTTTTAATTATGTCTAACAAATGTAGGTAATCCTATCCAGCATTCTTTAGTTAGTCTGATATGGCTTGCAAGCTTTCTTTGTGAATTGACAGGTTGAATTCAAAGTTTCAGCTTTCTGCAATGGCTGAAGTTATTCAGACTTCCAATTGCAATGTTGTATCCTTTTAGGCTGAGTCTCTGGCTATAATTTGACATTTTAGGGAGGGGACAAATGGAGGTGGCGTTCTTTTTATTTTTAGTGGCTTGTGTGTTCTTTTCCTTAGCTTCCCTCTTCCTTAGGGGTTCTTTATTAATGTTAGGGGCTTTTCCTTTGGGGAAGCTTTTTCTTACACTGTCAAGTACAATTCTTCCATTCTTTACTTTATTTTACTTTATTTCATATTTCTATACCGCCCTCTCTCCCTGACGGGACTCAGGGTGATGCACAGGATAAAAACAAAAAACAATAAATACAATCAGAAGTGGTTAAAAAGAATTAAATCAATTTCAAACCGCATGCTAAAATACATAGATAAAAACCCCAACTAAAATCAGCAACAGAAACTATGCCAGGCTGGCCAAATGGAAAAAGTATGCTTTTAATGCCCGACGAAAGAGGTGAAGGTCCATGATTGTACGAAGGTCAGGGGGCAGGTCATTCCAGAGGGCGGGGCATGCCACAGAGAAGGCGCTTGCCCTGGGAGCTGCCAGCTGGCATTGTCCGGCAGACGGCACCCTGAGGAGACCCTCCCTGTGGGAGTGGACAGGTCGAAGGGAGGTATGGGGTAGGAGGCAGTCCCGCAGGTAACCAGGTCCCAAGCCATGGAGCGCTTTAAAGATGGTCACTAGTACCTTGAAGCGCACCCGGAAAGCCACAGGCAACCAGTGCAGCTCACGCAGGAGAGGTGTTACATGGAAGTATCTTGAGACTCCCATAATCCCCCATGCAGCCGCATTCTGTATTAACTGGAGCCTCCAGGTGCATCTCAAGGGCAGCCCCATGTAGAGAGCGTTACAGTAGTCCAGGCGGGAAATGATGAGGGCTTGAGTGACTGTGCGTAGGGCGTCACGATCCAGAAAGGGGCGCAACTGGCATATCAGGTGGACCTGATATAAAGCCCCCCTGGCTACGGCTGTCAAATGGTCATCCAAAGACAGCCAAGAGTCCAGGAGGATGCCCAAGTTGCAGGCCCTCTCTGCGGGAGCTAGTGACTCACCTCCGATAGCCAGAGATAGGACCAGCTGGCTATGTTGCGACGCCGGAAACTACAGCCACTCAGTCTTGGATGGGTTGAGTTGGAGCCTGTTCCTCCCCATCCTGATGCGCACGGCCTCCAAGCACCAGGACATCACTTCTGCGGCATCATTGGGGTGGTTAGGGGTAGAGATGTACAGCTGGGTGTCATCAGCGTACTGATGGAACTCTACCCCAAAACCACGGATGATCTCGCCCAGCGGCTTCATATAAATGTTGAACAGGAGGGGTGAGAGGACCGACCCCTGAGGCACCCCACACATAAGGGGCCTCCACGCCGACCTCTGCCCTCCTGCCAACACGAATTGCGACCGGTCAGAGAGGTAGGAGGAGAACCACCATAATACGGTGCCTCCCAACCCCAACCTCCCCAGCCAGTGCAATAGGATACCATGGTCGATGGTATCGAAAGCCACTGAGAGATCTAATAGGACCAGGATAGAGGAGCAACCTCTATTCTGAGCCCTCCAGAGATCATCAACCAATGCAACCAATGACGTCTCCATGCTGTACCCAGGCCGGAAGCCGGACTGGCGCGAATCTCGATAGACGGTTTCCTCCAGGTGCTGGGGGAACTGTCATGCCACCACACTCTCAACAACCTTCACAAGAAAGTGAAGGTTGGAGACCAGATGATAGTTGGCTAATACAGCTGGGTCCATGGAGGGCTTCTTGAGGAGGGGTCTCACCACCGCCTCTTTCAAGATGGTTGGTAAGAACCCCTCACTCAAAGAAGTGTTAACAATTTCCTGGAGCCAGCCTCGTGTAATCTCCCGGGAGGCCAGTACAAGCCAGGAGGGACACAGGTCCAATAAACATGTGGTGGCATTCAGCTGTCCCAGCATCCTGTCCATGTCGTCAGGAGTCACAAGATCAAACTCAGCCCAGACAATGGTCTCAAGACCTGCCTCTGCCACCCCGTCTGGACTAACCCTGTCGGAGGCCAACTCGCCCCGGATCTGAACGATTTTATCATGCAGATAACATCCAAATTCCTCTGCACGGCCCTGTAAAGGAGCTTCCCGTGGTCTCTGGTGAAGGAGGGAGCGGGTTACCCTAAACAGGGTGGCAGGGTGGTTATCTGCAGATGCGATAAGAGCGACGAGATAATCCCATTTCGCCACTCTTATCACCACAAGGTAGGTTCTCAAATGCGACCTTGCCTGTGTCCGGTCAGATTCGACACGAGTGGACCTCCAAATGCTCTCTAGGTGTCTCTTTTGGCATTTCATCTCTCTCAGCTCCTCAGAAAACCAGAGGGCCAAGGTAGATCGATGCCTAGTGAGAGGCTGCAAGGGCACGACTCGATCCAGGGCCCCCATGGCCACACTATTCCAGGCAGCCACTAGGTCCTCAGTCGAGTCGCGGGTCAGGGACTCAGGTATCGGCCCAAGCTCCGTCTGGAACCTCTTTGGGTCCATCAGGTGCCTCGGGCGGAACCATCTCAGCACTTCTGGTTCCGCCTCCCCTGCTGTGGGGTGCAGCAATGGGAAAGTCAAGCCGGAGGAGAGAGTGATCTGACCATGACAGGGGCTCGATGACTAACTCCCCTAATCCAAGATTACACATCCACTGGCCGGAGGCAAAAACTAGATCCAGTGTGTGTCCCCCCATGTCCGTGGGGTCATGAATTAATTGGGTCAGGTCCATGGCCATCATGGAGACCATGAACTCTCGAGCCACCTCAGATGCTTCGCCTACCGATGGCAGGTTGAAATCCCCCATGACTAACAGTCTGGGGCTATCAACCGCCACCTCAGTGATCACATCGAGGAGCTCGGGTAGGGCTGCTGATATGTAGCGGGGAGCCAGGTACACAATCAGCAAGCCCAGCTGGCTCCCATGTCTCCACTTCACAAAGGGGGACTCACAACCGGCTGTCTGCGGCACAGTGGTCTCCCTTGGCTCTAGACTCTCCTTTACAATAACCGCCACCCCTCCACCCCGACCCTGGGCCTGTGGCTGATGGAATGCCCAGTAATCCGGCGGGCACATTTCAACAAGGGGTACTCCCCCCTCATGGCCCAGCCAAGTCTCCGTGATACCCACCAGGTCCGGCTCCCTCTCTGACACCAAATCTTGGATGAGAGGGGCTTTGTTGACCATGGACCTGGCGTTACATAACATCAGCCTAGGGCCCAGGCCCTGAGATCTCGGACCTCCTGGGTTGCAGGGGGAGCCATGGAGACCGGAGTGCTCAACCGCTTGCAAATAGCGGGTGCACCCTCCCACCACGTGATGTGGTCTCCAGCTCCCACCATACCTCCCCCTCCCCCAGACCATCCTGATAGTATAGCCCTCTGTTGAATAGACCCTGGCCCCCTCCCCATATTGGATCCTATAGCCTCCCTGTCGGGAGCATGGGCCAATTCCCCTACCTACTCCCCTAAACCCAGTTGACCCTCCCCCCTCCCTGGGGCCCCTTAAAAGTTGAATTTAAAAAATCACTTTAAAAACCCCTTAATTTCCGTTTCCGCCACCTCTCGAGATTAACAAATCCATCATTAAGGTGGGCCCTCATTAATGTAGAGGGCCAAACCTGTGAGAGCGGGGACTCTCGCAGGGCATGGAGGTCTGCTGCAGAGTACATAGTCTGTAGAGGTAGATAGTCACGGAGAGAGTGCCGCCATGGTAAAGAGTGACAAAGCCCATGGATGAGATGTCAATAAGTCGCGATTGGCTCCCACCAGGCCTATTAAACACCAAACTGGCAAGCCCTAGAGCCAAATCGCTAAGGTCTTCGATGGTACATGTCCGCCATGCCAGGCCCCTAGATATTCACAAAGCCGAGGCACTAAGATCTATAATAGTGCAAGTCTGCATCACCCAATGTAGGCTCCAGGCAGGGCTGCATAAAGCCCTCTTCTGCCAGGGCAACAGCCACTGCTGATGATAAAAAAGGCGGCGTCGATGAAAAGGGTGGCGTTCGCTGATAGCGGAGACAGCTATGGCAGCAGCGGGCAAACCAGCGCCATACAGGGCGCGACACAGCAGGCCACAGCAGGGCGGATGGCAAGGGCAGCCTACCGAGGGGTGGCAGGCAAGATGAAAAACAGAGAGGAGAAGCAACGGGGCAAGGAAATCAGTAAACAAAACAGCATGGAGACGAAATGAGGAACGAGCAGGAGAAACACTGAGAAACGCTGAGCAACAAAAAAGGAAGGGCAGGCAAATGAAATGCTGGGCGGCAAAATGAGGACAAAACAGGCAGCACTAGGCAGTGGGACGAAAGGCAAAATCAGGCAGATATCAGACAACGAATGAGGAGGAAGCGGGCAGACACCAGGTGATGAAGCACAGGTCAGGCAGGATGACAGGCAACGACAACAACAGACAGAGCAGGGCATGGCGAACGACAAACGACAAAACAGAGGGCGTGGGCGACTGGGCAAGGAGCAAAGCAGGCAGGCAGGCAGGCAGGCAGGCAGGCAGACGGACGCAGGCAAAGGCAAAGGCAAAAGGCAGCAAAACAACGAACAGAGCAAGACAAGGCGAATGCCGAACAGCAAGACAGAAGACGTGAGCGACAGAGCAGAGAAAGAAGAACGAAGCAGGCAAGCTGAATAAACGAAGATGAAAGGCTGGAGCGGAAGCGGTGGCAGCGGGGATGACGACCATGCAGCCAGGATATCGGGCTGCCCCCTAGCTAGACAAAACACACCACCGCCGGCTCTCCCAGCCCGCTCTACATGCCCCCGATGTTAGTGGGGATCGACTGCCAGAACCAGTGACCATTCGTCGGCAGCATTCCTCAGGGCATCCCAAGGCAGGCTCTCTCTCTGTGCTAGCTCCACCCTTATGCTTTGCAATTGTCTTTTTAGTGACAGAAAATGTTGGCATTTTAAAATGAATGGATTAAGGTAGCAAGAAACTGAAGACTGGATCCAAGAACAGGGGTTATTGGAGGCTGGTGTTTGAGTTGCTGTGGATGGCTTCAAGATTACAATTAATTTACTAACTCACTCTTTGGATTATAAATTCGACTATAACTCAGTCACAACAATGTCAGAACCAAATACCAAGATGAAGAAAATAACATCATATGCGTCTGCAACAGCTACACTGCCTGGTTCAGTGACACAGAAAGTAACAGGCACAGCAACGCAACAAGATAAAGCTACCTTGGAGTTAAAAAGTATGTTGCACACAGATCTGAATGAGCTTAAGGAGCAATTAAACAAAGTAGAAGAGAAAGTGGGCAAGGTGGAAGATGAACTGAAGGAAGTCAAGGAAATGATGGGGAAAAATGAACAGAGACTGCAGAAGGTGGAAGAAAGACCAGAAACAACACAGAAAAAAGTGGAGGAGATTTATTTTTTATTTTATTAAATTTATACCCCGCCCTTCTCCAAACAGACCCAGGGCGGCGCACAGGAATTTTAAAATACATACAAAATCAATAAAAAATTTAAAAAACTTATTTAATAACCGTCCTGTGCTAAAACCAAATTAAAATCCCCCCCAAATTTAAAACTGTCTAAAATAGTCATTTGCAGAAGTTACGCTAGGCCGGCTAGATGAAAAAAATGTGTCTTTAGACACTGGCGGAAAAGGCGGAGGTCGGAGATGGTGCGAAGTTCAGGGGGAAGATTGTTCCAAAGGGCAGGGCCCGCCACAGAGAAGGCCCTTTCCCTGGGTGTCACCAGTCGGCATTGTCCGGCCGACGGCACCCTGAGAAGGCCCTCTCTGTAGGAGCGTATTGGTCTAAGGGATGTATGGGGCAGGAGACGGTCTCGCATATAACTAGGTCCCGAGCCATGGAGCGCTTTAAAGATGGTCGTCAAAACCTTGAAGAGCACCCGAAAGACCACAGGAAGCCAGTGCAGCTCGCGCAGGATTGGTGTTATATGGGAGTGTCTAGGCGCTCCCGTAATCACCCGCGCGGCTGCATTCTGGACTAACTGTAGCTTTCGAGTGCACCTCAAGGGAAGCCCCATGTAGAGAGCATTACAGTAGTCGAGTCGGGATGTCACGAGTGCTTGAGTGACTGTGCGAAGGGCAGCCCGGTCCAGTAAGGGGCGTAATTGGCGCATCAGGCATACCTGATGAAACGCCCCCCTGGCCACGGCCGCCACATGGTCCTCCATGGACAGCAGGGAATCCAGGAGGACACCCAAAAGATGAATCATAGATTGCTAATAATTGATAGAAACCATATTTTGGGAAATGGAAAGATTTGAATTCTACCTAAGATTTCAGAACATTTAGCAGAGAAGATTGTAGAAATACTTTCAGGGGTAACAGAAATGAGTAAGGAAGATATTTTAAGTGGAATGGATGAAACATTTAGAGTACATACAAGACATGCAGTGAGAAACAACCTACCCAAAGAGGTATGTGTAAGATTTATTTAAAAAACTAAAAAATGAAACATTGCAACCAACAAGAAGTACCACAATCAAATACAAGTCTAGAGAGATAGTGGTATTGAAGCAAATCCCAAGGAAGGTCAGGGAAATAAGAAAAGAATACCACTTCCTGACTTAGATACAATTTTTGAAGATAGGGAGGGAAGAATACTGATGGTGGAGATAAGGATGAATTTGAGAAAGATATTATTAGTGGCAATATATGCTCCAGATGAAAAACAACAAGAATTTTTTGGGAAACTACACAAAAAGATAATACAATATGAATATGAAGATATATGTATACCAGGAGATTTAACGCAATTGTAAACAATGGAATAAACCATAAATCCACAAAGATGAACAAAAAGCCAAGGAAAACCCTACCCAAAACATTTTTCACGATGGCAAAAGAATTAAATCTGCAAGATGTTCAAACACACACTTATTTTATTCAAGCCTAGATATGATGTGGATGTCAACAGAGTTGATACTCAACACACTCAAGATATAGACATAAGCACATGGGCTGATCATAACCCAATAACAATGACTTGGAAGGGATAGAGGAAAAAGGGGAGATGGACTTTAAACGCAAGAATATTAAATGAAAAATGTTTCCAGCAATATATGAAAAAAGAACTGATGTATTTCTTCCAGGAAAACAGAAAGGAAGACACATCATTATAGAATGTATGGGCCACTTGTAAAGCATATATCAGAGGCCTCACAATGACGTATCTAGGGAAAAAGAACAGACAGAATAGACAAACTCAAAAGAAGTTGGAATTAAAATATAAAAGTCTGGAGACGGAGCTGCAGAAAAACCCACAAAATAAAAAAAGTAAAAAATATGTTGAAACTGCAAAAACATAAACTGAACTTGAAGGAAAATGAGGATCTGGCAAACAAAATAAAATTAGCAAAGCAAAACATTTTTGAAAATGCAAAAAAAAACAGGATATTGGCTGGCTTACAAGTTGAGAAAGAAATGAGAACAAAAGCTGATAAGCAAATTGGTGGATGAAGAAGGGAATCTACAACATTCCATTGGAGAAAAGAAAAAAATAATTGAGAACTATTATAACAAGCTGTATCAACATGAGAGGGTACCAGAAGGGAAAATAAGACAATTCTTAGAGAAAACTAAAATAACTAAAATTCCAGAAAAATTTAAGAAGGCATTAGAAGAAAGAATTACAATGATGGAGGTAATAGAAGGCATCAAAAGGCAAAAAAAAAAGGGGGAAAACACCATGACTAGATGGATTACCGGCAGAACTGTATCAAACATTACAAGAATTATTAAGCAATGTAATGTTGGAATTATTTAAAGACTTACTAAGAGAGGCAAAGATTCCAGAAACATGGACGGAGGCATATATAATGCTTATACCAAAATAATCTACAACAAGTTAAAAACTAGACCTATCTCACTACTAAATGTAGATTATAAAATCTTTGCTGATGCAAATGATAGAAAGAATGAAGAGACTTTTAAATGAACTTATACATATAGACCAAAATGGATTTCTCCCTAAGAGACAGATCAGAGACAATATGAGAATTGTATTGAACATGCTAGAGTACTACGAAGTCCACCCAGAGAAGCAAATGGCACTGTTATTTCTGGAGGCACAGAAAGCCTTTGATAATGTAAACTGGCAATTTATGATAATGCAACTTCAAATGATGGGATTTGGTGCGGGGTTCATGGGTATGATCAAGATGATATATTAGCCAATCAGCAAAAGTAATGGTAAATGGTGAGATGACAGGAAAGATAGAGATCATGAAGGGAACTAGACAAGGATGTCCACTATCCCCATTATTATTTATAGTGACACTAGAGATTTTGAATAGAATAGAATAAATCTTTATTACGGTCAAAGACCAGCAATACACGTTACATTTAACCATATGTTAAAAAGTACTAATCTTAAGATATAATTTTTAAAATGTCAGCATTATAAGTGGAAAGTAGCATACATGTTCTCACTTTGTTCAGGTCATTTGCTGGTTTACCTAGGTGCAAAAGCGTTAAGTATGTATGTAAATACCATGGTCCAGGAATTGTTAGAGATATGTCCAAATGATTGGTACAAGATCACAACTATACTTCTATAACCAATTTTTTTCTTATGGACATTGTGGAAGCACAGAATTTTGCCACTGCATGCGTAGTAGCCGGGTTCATGTCCTGGAGGAGGAAGTCTAGATAAAAATTGTCTGCCCTCCCTGGTAATCTCTCTAATAAGGGGAGAATATATGCAGACCTGCAAGCTCTGTATAGCTCACAGTGTAGTAGAACGTGTGAGATATCTTCCACTTCTCCTTTACCACATATACAAACCCGTTCTGCTATAGGTGTTCTCTTATACCTGTCCTGGAGAAGTGCTGAAGGTAGAATATTAAATCTGGCTCTGAAGAAAGCTATTCTTTGTTTTGGGAAGATGAGGTCATTTAAATATCTTGCCGATTCCCACACACCCTGTTTGATTCTGTTCCTATTGTGGAAAGGCAATCTATTTAGTTCTTCTTGGAACTCCATGTCCTTCATTCTATTAATTACTACTTGCTTCGCTTGCTCAAAGTCCAAGTACATTAAAAGTACTGGTGAGAGCCCATAAGTGCCCAGCTTGTGCTCAATTGCCTGATTCCAGGGGGAGGGGAATTTGTCAATCAACACTAGTGGGGAGAGCCCCTCTGGAAAGAATTGCATTTTAAGCCAATGGATGATCATCATCTTCCAGGCTCTTACCTGAATTTGAGGCATACCTGCCTCAATTCTTAACTGGGCATTTGGAGTTCCATTGGGTGCAGCTAAGATGGCTTACAGGAATTTGGTTTGTATGGTTTCTATCAAGTCTTTCTTTATGAGGATTCCTGTTTGTGCCCCATATAGAATTTGTGCCAATGTTTTGACCTCAAAACGTTTTAGGGCAGCGGATACTAACTGGCCGCGCGTGTGTAAAAGAAATGTTTAATTGCATTTGAGGACCTAATGGCTGCTTGAAAAATGTTATTCAGGTGTGCCTTCCACGTCCCTTGTGCATGGAAAACCACCCCAAGGTACCTAAATGTTCTAACCTGTTCCAGACTATGTCCTTCTATTTTCCAGGGGTATTGGCTAGGTCTTTTAGCAAAAACTAGAATTTTTGATTTCTCAAAGTTCAGGACCAGCTTGTTTTGCCTGCAATAGTTGAGTGTTGCTCTGATTGCTCTCTTCAGTCCTACGGGGGGTTGTGAGAGAATAGCGGCATCATCAGCATATAAGAGAATTGGAACTTTGCGTTGTGCTAGGCTAGGGGGATGGAAATCAGGGTTCTGTAGGAGATCAACCATAGGATTAATATAGAAGTTAAAGAGGGAGGGGGACAGGATGCATCCCTGCCGTACCCCTTTTTGCACCCTTACTGGGCCAGTTAAACTCCCTTGGGGGTTGCATCTCAATCTCAAAGTGGAATTGGCATACAATTTTTGTATCAGGAAAAGGAGGCATTTGTCGATAGTGGTGCATTTTAATTTATCCCAGAGGGTAATCCTGGATATTGAATCAAAGGTCTGCTTAAAATCAAGGAAGGCCACAAAAAGAGAGGAATTTTTTTTATATGTGTATTTTTGTACTAAGTGGTGGAGTACCAAGAAGTGATCCACCGTTGATCTTCCTTCTCTAAATCCGGCCTGTTCATCTTTGATTATCCCCCCTGAAATTAGCCAGTCCTGAAGTTTACTGTTTAGGTGTTTGGCATACAATTTACTAATAACACTGAGAAGACTAATGGGTCTATAATTGCCTGGGTCATTTCTATTACCTTTTTTATATATTGGTATGATAATTGCTACTCCCCAGTCTCTTGGCATATGGCCTGTTTTATCTATAAATGTAAACAATGAAGCTAAAAGTGGGGCCCACCAACTGGCATTCTTTTTGATTATTTCTGGCAGGACATTATCAGCCCCCGGTGCCTTATTGGCCTTTAAGGCTCCGATCAACCGGGATATTTCTTCTGGTGTGACAGGGGCCAGCAAGGAGTTTGGTCCAAACTAGTTTGGCTCTCCTTGGTTACATCGTCGGGATCTGTGAAAAGCTTCCTAAAATATTCTTCCCAGGCATGAATGGAACCTGATTTGTTGGGGGTAGGGGTGGTTTCCCCAATCCCCTGGTGATGTACCAAAAAAAGGGTGTATTTTTTGTCCTGACTGCCATAATTAGTCTGTGCCAAGACTCCTTCAGAGCCACACTTTTCTTTTCTTTTAGAAGGTTCTTGTATTGTGCTTTCAGCTGCTTTAAGTAGTGAATGTGATCCTCAGAAGGGGCCTTTTTACTTTTCTTGTACTCCATATTATATGTCCTTTTTAATTGCACTCAGTCTCTATCGAACCATTTTTTAGTCTTTGAAACCATCCTTTTGGGGTGAGTTGGTGTTCTGTTCCTGAGAACTGAGTTCAAATTTAAAATTAAGGTTTCAAAAGTCTCTAAGTAAGGTCCTCCACACTTGTTCCTTAGTAGAGAAGTGTGTAGCTCTATGGTTTCAGGGACTATCATCCATTTGGTCACTTCCTTGGCATTTTTCTCATTCCATGTAATTTTAACCTGATTATTTTGATTCTCTAAACTGGGAAGGTAGACTGTGCCTGCCCTTAGAGATTTCTGGTGCAATGTGAGGATAAGGAGTAATGAATTATGATCACTTTCCAATCGTGAGTCTATCTCCATCTTCGGTAAGAAATTCAGGAGTTCATATGATATTATCCAGTAATCTACTGTGGATTTTCTTCCTGCTCCCCGATAAGTGTATTCTGCTGGATAGTCACCCCATGGGGACCCATTAAGGATACAAAGATCTAAACGTACAGTCATTTGTCTTACATACAAACCTGCCCAATTAACTTTAGGGTCTTTAAATTGTCTGGTATGAGAAGATTCTCCTGTTACATTTTCCTCATAGTGGATCTTAAATTGCTTAAATAATGCTTGACCATTTGGTCCCATTCTAGCATTTAAGTCCCCCCCCCCCTATGATTATTACAGCTTTAGGGTGTTTGACTGAACAGTCAAAAATAAAGTCTTCTATGCTGTCCCAAATCTTGTTAATCACATTATTCTTATTAAGTGGAGGAATGTAGATATTAAAAAGCAAAATCTCCACCTGTTTAAATAAGAGTAATGTAGTTACAACCCATTACTGGAAAGATGGCAGCGGTATACATTTAAATTGCAAGGCTGTATTAACTAATGTTGCAATACCCCCTTTAGCTCTCCCCTCCCCCCCACCTTGCTTGGATCAGCCGGGATTGAGTTAACCCAATAACCATCTAATTGAATCTCTGTGGAGGCCGAGGTTTCCTGCAGGAAGAGAATGTCAAATTGTGATATATAATCAAAAAATAATTGGTCTTTTGATGGGACAGACCAACCCGCTATATTCCAGGTTATGAGGGAAAGTGGGTCATCTTTTGCAGCTCATCAGGATACTTGCTTTATACAGAGGGAAGTTGTCTGGTTGTTACCATGTGTAGAGGTGTCACCGCACACTGGGTTGGCCTTCTTTAAAAGTAGGGAGGTACCATTTAAGTCATATGTAGACTCTTGAGGGACTTGTTCAGAGTAAGAGGTATTAGCACCAGCTAACAGAGCTTGCCATTCCGATGCTTCTTCTCTGGGTTTAGGACAAGGCGTTATTAGGTCGCTTTTCATTCTTTGAGATGGAGGCTCCGACGTGGGTCGACTCTCAGTCTCTTGGTTTGGTGCTGAAGGTGCCATGGGATATTCATACAGGGATGAGTGCATCTCCATCTCTACAGAGCTCCCCAATAACCCCTTTGGGTCTTGATTTCTATTTTCCATGATCTTGTATTCATGCAATCTCTTGTCCTCTGGAGGGGAAGTTAGAGGCTCAATTGTTGGGGAAATCAGATCTATGAGTGGCTCTGCTGTGTCCATTGTGACCAATAAGGATTTCTTTAAATTTTCTAATTTGTATAATATATTGTC
This sequence comes from Rhabdophis nuchalis, assembly GCA_039707465.1. Taxonomy (NCBI): domain Eukaryota; kingdom Metazoa; phylum Chordata; class Lepidosauria; order Squamata; family Natricidae; genus Rhabdophis; species Rhabdophis nuchalis. Next base: position 77,062,789 of record CM077647.1, read on the forward strand.
TTGTTCATTGTTTGGGAGCGCACCAAAAGCATTAATGAGACCAGTTTCTGTGCTGTTAAGTATCTCTTCTCTGGACAAGGCTGTTTGTCTCCCACTGCCTTTCTCTCCCTTTCCCAAGGTTGAAGATAAGGAGGAGGCAGCCACCTTGGGAGCTCGCATGTTAGCAATTAACGGAGTAACCCTTTCCTCACCAAAGACTCTGACGGGAAAGATTTGAAAGGAGGCTAGATATGCCTTCATCTTGAAAAGCATCTGTGGTATGGTGGGCTGTTTGAAAGACAGGAGAATCCACTTCCAATTTGGTACTTCAGGTAACCACTCCAGAGCACGGAGGTCGATCGTATCCCTGTGACAGTGAAGAAGCTGGCTTAGGGAATGTAATATTGCACTTCTGGAATTCCAGCGTCCATAATTAAGTTTGTTCATCTGAATTCTAAAAGCAACCTGTTGGGTTTGTAGTGAGCAGTGTGATCTTTGTGATTGGGGGACAGATGCTTTCCTGACTTCTTTATTGATACCTATCTCTCTTGTTGCCTTGTCTGGGGAGGGGCTGTTTCTCTGCCACCTTTTATCTGACTCTTTTACCGTTTCTCTGGCACTTTGCTCTTTTTCCTCTCCTTTATCCTGCATATGGGAGTTATCCAGGTCTTCTGCAAGAACTTTAGTGGAGGTATCTGAGGCCCGATATTGAATTTGAAGAAAAACAGCGAAGTCTTTTTTCAATGTCTTTACATCGTGTTGGATGGCAATTAATTGTTCGAAAATTGAGACCACCGTTTGTGCTGTGAGGAGGCATTGTTTTGCCATAAACTCAGTCGAATTTTCCCAGGGTAGAGTCTCTGTATTCTGAATTATATGTTTATTGGTCACCTTTTTAGCTTTTAGCTCAGCCTCCAATTAGGAAGTTATTGGGCTAATTCTTTGTGAGAAGTGCTGGCTTTCAGTTTGTTCCCCTCTCGCCAGATCAGAAAAGTCTAGTAAATGCTGTTTTTCCACATCTTTTTGCAGGTCTTGTTCTAATCTCTCCAGATTGTTGGGAATGGGGGGGAGGTTTATTTTATTTACAGATGTCTTGCTGGCAAGGAGCTCCTCGATTCTTGGTTGTTTTGCTGTTTTCACAGGAGGAAAAGGTCCCGGGCTGGTGCCATGGCGTTTCTTTCTTTTCCCCATGCCTTTTTAGTTCTTGGCAGCAAACAAAAGTTTTTGGTTGTGTTATATTCTACGCTATTATCTCCACAGAAAAATGTTAATGAAATAAAAAAGGACCCAATTGGAGTGCTAAAAATAGATAAAATAAAATAAAACTGGGAGGCACTCCTGCAAACACATTCCAGCTGCACCGGCTACAGCTCCGTCCCCTTGAATAGAGAAATTCAACAAAATAGGTAAAAGGGATGAGGGTCAAGAAAGAAGAATATAAATTACAGATATTCGCAGATGTTTTGGTGTTTATTATGGAAGATCCAATACAAACGGGTCCAAAACTAGTTGAAATAATAGAAGAATATGGAGAAGTAGCAGGCTTGAAGATTAATAAAGATAAAACAAAGATTCTGATGAAAAATATAACAGAAAAACAGAAAAGAGAGTTGATGGGAAAACTGGATATACAGGTAGTGAAAAAAGTGAAATATTTGGGTATTCAATTGACATCAAAGTGTGTAACACTAAAGGAGGATAACTATTATAAGGTGAGAAAACTAATAGAAATAGAAATAAAAAGATGGAAAAACCTGCAATTATCACTGATGGGAAGAATAGCAGTAGTAAAGATAAATATATTACCAAGATTGCTATTTCTATTTCAAACAATACCAATAAAACTAGAGAAAAATACTTCAAAAGCATGAATAAAATAGAGGGGAAATATATATGGCGGGGGGGGGGAACAAGAATTAATATAAAAATGTTGCAAGATGGAAGAGTTCAAGGTGGATTCAGATTACCAAATTGGGAATTGTATTATAAAGCAGTGGGATTATCTTGGTTGAAAGAATGGATCTTACTGAGTAATACAAGATTATTGACACTGGAAGGCCATGATTTGCAATTAGGTTGGTATGCTTTTTTTGTGATATGGTAAAAGTGAGGCACATGGTTACTTTCAAAGACTATGTAAGGAATAGATTGTTAACAATATGGGAAAGAGTGAAAGAGACACACTATTTAGAAATACCAATGTGGCTTTCTTTTTTTTTTTTTTTGAATAGATATTTTTATTTTATTTTCGGTTTTCAAAGTAAATAACAACATATATACTGTTACTTAGCCAACATCATATTATATTATTAAATGTTTACATCATTCCATTTTACCATCATTTCATTTTACCATCAACACCCAGAAAGCTCCCAGAGGGCTCTTCTGCTCTCCATACACCATATTTGTGCCTTACCCATCATTTTCTTTCCCCTCTCTCCTCCTCCTCCCTACCTCCTTTCTTCCCTCTGACACCCTTCCCTTCTCTACTTCCCCTTCCTCTCTCCTTCTCCTCTCTCCCCTTTCCACTCCTCCTTTCTCTTCTCCTCTTCCCCCTCTTTGCCCTCTCTCCTTTCTCTCTCTTCTTCCCTTACCTTTCTACTCCACACTCTTCGTCTCATTTACTTGGTGTATTTCGGCCTCGGAGCCAGTTCTATTTTGTGTTGATGGTATTTATAATTTCAGATTTAAGGTTTATCGCTCAATTTTCATATCGATTATTACAATTCTTATGTCTCAGTCCCAAATCTTGCTAGTTGTTTTAATACCCTTTTAAGTAAAGCCTAATTGTATAATAATGTTCTATTTATAAAACCAAACAAAAAAGAACCAAAAACAGTATAAGTAGATTTAAATAAATTTAAATATAAGAAGGCTTAATCGGGTATCCATAAATTCTGTGCCTTCCAGGAGTGGTTATTATTCATGGATTATCTCATTTTATTAATTTTAAATCTAACAATTTATCCTGTGATTCAATATCAGTATCCACAAGTCTTATCAAGTATTCTAGCCTCAATCTATTTTTTCTTTAATAATATCTTTAAATCCTATTTACTATTAATATCCCTTATTTAATCCCCTCATATCTCTATAGATTCCACATAATTATCTAAAATTTTGTGTAGCTGTTAATTGATTGATCATTTACCAAGAGTGATAGTATTCTATAACCATCTTAATCGCATACTTCCCCATCTATAGATAAGCAAATATATATCATTCACTAACACGTAATCTTTCTTTAACCATCTAAATAGCATAGTTCCCCATCGATAGATAAACAAATGTATATCATTAACAAAACCTTTACCAAGAGTATTCTGTAACCATTTTAGTAGCATAACTCCCCATCTATAGATAAGTAGATATATATCATTCATTGATACATCATTTTTCTATAACCATCTAAATAGCCCAATTCCCCATCTATAGATAAACTAATATATATCATTATCAAAAACCTAATCTTATTATAAGCATCTATAGTTATTACTAACAATCAATTATTTAATAATCCTTGATGGTAATTTAAACCCAGCCTAATTATTACTCATCAAGGGATAAAAGTTCCTCTTTTCAGCCGTTGTCTCTCCAAGGATGAATTAAATTTGCCTCTTTTAAAGTCCACATTCTCCATCGGCTTTTTTTCCTCTTCTCAAGTTTTTTATAAATTTCCATTGGCACATTGTGATCCTGTATAGCTGTACAATCATAGTGCTGACCAAGAAGAAGGCGGAGCCTCCCGAGCCGACACAACCGGGCTCCCTAAACTGCAGGGACCCGGCTGGAATTCGCCTCCCCCGTGATTCCACAAGGAATCTAAGCCACCCCGGAGAGGTGGTGATTAGGAGATAAATCTTCGCTGGGTGCAGGGACCACGCAAGATCCCTGCCCGACACGAAGCAAAATCTCTGAAGGGAGACGAATCGCATCCCCCCCCTTTCTGGAGGGTGGACCATAGGCGAAGGAGAATCTTTGAAACAAGAAAGGGAAAAATCTGCTGGAATACTTCGGGAAGGTACTTTATTTGGTCTCTGAAACACTCTGCTAAGAAACCTTTTTTTTTACCAAAGCTTTGAAGTTAAAGATAAGCGGCGAACCTAAATTGAAGTGTGAGATTCCTCAGCTTCACAGAATGTTTTGAAATGGCCGACTGAACTGATAATAGTTACTTACGTTTGCGCTGAAAAGGATTGGATTATGACTGACTTTTCTAATTCTTTTTTTCTGTCTTTTTGATTTATTTCACTCAAAACTTTGAAACTTGGAGCACTTCCACAATCCTATAATTATTTGGACACTCTATTGCGCATCTTTAAACTTAAATAAGGACCATATCTTATCTTTTTTTTGTCTCTGTTTTCCTTCCAACAAAAAGGACTGAAACACTTTGAAACTATTTAAACTATTTCATACATCGTATCGCTCTTGGAAAAACAGTGGGCGGACATACATGAATAGATTTACTGGAAATATTGTCTAGAAACAAACTAACAGAGATAAACTAAGTGTTAACAAGGTAATTGGAGCTACTTTTTCCTAGTTTGCAGATTCGCCAAAATGTCTACGCACATAGATATATACACTCCAGAAAACCAGGAGCTTTTGGCTGAAATCTTGAGGGAATTGAGAGAATTTCGTGCAATACTCGACATTACACCAAGTGAAGAAATTGAACAGATTAGAGAAATTAAAGAAGAAAAGGAAAACGAGGCTGTTTGTGGACTGGATTTAACTGAAGACAAGGGAGAAGATCCAGGAGAGGAGATAAGACCAAGATCCCATCAGAAATTTGAATTTCAACCTGTCTGGCAAAAGGAAGGAAAAGGAGAACAAAAGATAGAGGAAATCACATCAGAGATACACTTGATATTTGAAAATAAATCAAATTTGAGGACCAATGTGGCTTTCAATGATGGAACCACTGACACATCCAAATATTAATAGTATGGAAAATATCATTAGATACAAAGATATCTTAACAGAAAGGGGGGAACTAAACCAAAAACAAGAATTAGAAAAACAAGGGATTAATATAGGATGGTTTGCACAATTGCAAATACAATCAAGATATGAAAAAGATAAAAGGGAATACGGTTTTAACTTAGAAAGTTCGGAGTTGGATAAGATACTTATGGGAATGGAAGAAAAAATAATTAAGAAACTATATAGCTACCTACTAAGAACTAGGTTAGAAGAAGAAGTGGTTAAAGAGACAATAGTAATCTGGACAAGGAATTTTGATTTCACGATTGAGTTAGAAAAGTGGCAACAGCTATGGGAAAGGAACTATAAATTAACCATGTCAACAGCTTACAAAGAAAACTTATACAAAATATTTTATAGATGGCACATGTCCCCGGAAAAATTAGCAAAGACGTTTAAAAATAAATCAGCAAAATGTTGGAAGTGTCAACAAGCAATAGGTTCCTATTATCATATGTGGTGGACATGTGCAGAAGCAAGGAAACACTGGACTAAGATAAGAGTATGGTTAAAGAAAATGTTACAACAAGAAATAGAATTTAGACCAGAGATATGTTTGCTAAGTATTATCCCAGAGAAATTTAAGAAAGAGGATACCTATTTGGTTATACAGTACATGCAACAAGCAGCAACAATCGTATTTTCCCAAAATTGGAAATTAAATAAACTACCAACAGATGAAGAGATGGTAAAAAAGATAGATTGTACAGAGACGAACAGGTTGACAATGAAAATAAAGGATAAAGAAGAATCGGAGTACTTCAAGACATGGGGAATATTTTATGATTAGCTAGAAAAAGAAAACTAGAAAAGAAAGTCGGAAGAAGATACAGGTGATACACTGTTATGGAAAAAGGGGGGAAGAAGGGGAAAACAGAAAAGATTAAATACATAAGTATAATAGAGAGATACAAAGAGGGTGGGGAAATATAATTAGGATAGATTAGCGAAGGTATGGGAACAAGAAAAGATACCAATTATATTTGGGTTTGCTGAAATACCATCCCAAAGAAATATAAACTGAGATCCAAAAGAGACACCTATAATAATAGAAAAGAGAGAGAGAGGAGGAGGAGGAGAGAATGAAAGGAAGATGGGGAAAAGAAGAAAGAGGTAAGGAGAGGAGGATGGTAGGGAGAGGAAGAGAAGGAGAGAGGTAGGTAGGGGAAGAGGAAGAGGAAGAGTAGGAGTAGGAGAAAGGGAAGGGAAGAAGGAAGGGAAAGGAGAGTAGGAAGGAGGAATGTAGAGAAGGGAGGGAGGGAGAAAAGAAAAGGAAAATAAGGTGGTGTTACAACAGGAGGAAGGGATGGTAAACAAAGCAACCCAAATTGTATACCTATATTATAACCTATGAAATGGAATAACAAATGTATAAGAATGATAAATGTAAAGAAGAAAAATAATTATGTGAATGTATACTTAAAATGGTATATAAGAGAATAAAATTAAAATAAAAATGTTCTGGGGAAAAAAAGTTTCCGTTTTTCCTTCACAAGCACAAATTCCAGAAGTGATATCCAAATAAAAACACATTTTCCTCTTTGAATAAAATAATCAATTTAACTTCTGGAAAAATGCAAACTGAACACATGTCCAGGGAGAGATCTCTGAAGAATTTTTTTCCTGGAGTGTAGTTCTTCTGCCTTCTAACTGAAGGAACTGGCATCCCATCAGTTTTTATGACCCACCCAGCTAGGTTGTGTCGAAGAACTTCCCCTCTGAACCCTCCAAAACAGCTGTAAGCCAGCAAACATCTTCTGGAGTTGAACAGCAATCTGCATGCCAACAACTGGCAGGGGAGGGGCTGCAATCTGTTTGGGGTTGAAGAAGCCACACTTTTAAAATTAACCTTTCATATGGACAGTAAATTATGCTTTTTAATCCTTTTCAAGTCAAGTTAAAAAGAGGCTCTTTCTAGCTACAATCTGACATTCCTTTTGGAAGACTTGCTCCAATTTAGGGATTTCTTTGTGTCTCAAAGAACAAGGAAGAAGGCAAGCAAAATAAGGAAGAAAGATAAGGATTGAAAGCTGTGATTTTAATTTACTATTGCAATAACTGATAGCTTGGTATTTTCAGCTGTGGGTGGCTAAAATATTCTGATTCTCATTAAAAGAGGAAGTCAAGATGGTAGAGCAAAGTATTAGAGATATATTTGAAAAGCCTAAATAAAATATGCCGATTTGTTGACCAGCTGTTCTCTGATGATAAAAAACCCTCTCAAATTACTTCTGAGATACAGACATGTAGAGAATATTACCAAACTGCCAAGGCAACTTCAGAAATAGCTGAAGATGCAGAGAGGTTTATTGCAGTTTTGGAAGAATCTGATATTAACTTTCAGTTCTATGGTTCACTAATATAAACCTCTCAACACAACTGAATGAAGAGCATCAAGAAAAAAGACAAATTTGGAACTTTTTCTTTAAAGACATTCACAAGGTTGAGGATCTTGTGATAAAAAGAAAGGCCTATAAGTCTTGGACAAAACATCCATAAAAGAAAAAGATTTTACTCCAATGGATATAAGCGGAAGGAGTGACTTAAATGAATTAACTGGAATTAGGATGGATTTTCCTTCTTGCTATGCGCAACTGAAAGAAAGGTTTAACTCAAAATTTGTAACTTTTTTTTTACATATTTATAATGCTTAACTAATTTTTGAAGCAGGCAAAAGATATTGAAAATGTAATTGTGAGTACCTGTATTAAGAGAAAGTTAAAGAAAATGATGTACAGGCAGTCCTTTGTTGTGGTCACATCATATGTCTAGTGCATAACTGTGTAGTTGGCCAAATGTGCTGCTGCAGAGACATGATTTAGCATTGTGGTATATTTTTATATAATTTATATAAAATTATATATAATTATATAATATAATTTTATATAATTTTATTATATCAAAATATAAAATTTAGGTGAAAATAAAGATAATGGGGGAAGTAGAAAAGAGAGAAAGTGTGGGCTAAAGGAGGGAAAAAGCATTAGAATATGGAATAAATAGTAGACGGCACAAATTAATAAACAAAATGACATAAAACAGTAAAATTTTATGTTTGTGAAGCTAAATGGGAAGGGATGTAATTCAGCTGTGAGTTTCAAAAAAAATTAGTACCAGTTCTGTGGGCATGGCTTATTTTGTGGGAGTGACTTGGTGGCTTAGAGTTCCACTATTGATTAGCTTAGACTGAACAAGGATAGCCAGTAGTACGTGACTGGGTGGAGTGGGTGGTGAGGTGAGCAACTAGTTTGGGTGTGTGGCAGGCCTGGGTCACTGCTGGTTCAAGCAACTCAGGCTGCCAAACTGGTTGAGCTGAACGGGTCTGAACCAGTAGGGACCCATCACTCATGTAATTATTTAACATAGCTTTATTATGTTCTTATAGAGCATAAAAATAAAAGCTAACCAACAAAAATAGAAAGAGGGAAAGATAAAGAATAAAAAGAAGAGAGAGAAAAGGACTGGTGAAAGCAAAAAATTGAAAATGATCTCCAACTTCTTTTTAGAAAAAGTATAATTAAATCCAACCCTTTCTTTAGAACTCTACTATAGCATCCATTTTTCAAATGATCAATCGTTTTTACCAGTTATCAAATCCACGTATCATAATTTGTTTTTGTTTTTCTATTTCTTGCAAAAAGCCAACAAAAACCTTTTATTTAGCATTAAATTTTTATTTAGCATTAAATTTTTTCAGTGTCCATGTGGTGAGGACCACACAATATGAACTTCGTAATATTTGCTATATGGTTTTGTAGTACTGTTACACTGGCCAACTAATATGGGTTTTCTTGTATTTTAAATTTGCCCTTTTCAAAATGTATTAAGATTAAGATTTATTGCATTTATATACCGCCCTATCTCCCTTTCGGGACTCAGGGCAGTGTACAGCCAACAATAAAAATGAGTAATATAAAAGTTAAGATCAAATGTTAAGATATAATTAAATAAATTGGCCTGCCAAATTAAAAACCTCTACTAAAATCAATTTAAAAACTATGACAGGCTGGCAGCATGAAATAAATGGGTCTTCAGGGTCTGACGGAAAAGGCGTAGGTCGGTGATCGTCCGTAGGTCAGGGGGTAGGTCATTCCAGAGAGCAGGGGCTGCCACAGAGAAGGCTCTCCCCCTGGGGGTCGCCAGCCAACATTGTTTAGCTGATGGCACCCTGAGGAGGCCCTCTCTGTGGGAGCAAACTGGTCAGTGGGAGGTATTTGGTAGCAGGAGGCGGTCTTGAAGATAACCAGGTCCCTTGCCATGGAGCACTTTAAAGGTGGTTACTAGTACCTTGAAGCACACCCGGAAAGCCACAGGCAGCCAGTGTAGCTCGCGCAGGAGAGGTGTCACGTGGGAGCATCTGGAGGCTCCCAGAATCCCCCACGCGGCCACATTCTGAACTAACTGGAGCTTCTGGGTGCACTTCAAGGAAAGCCCCATGTAGAGAGCATTGCAATAGTCCAGGCAGGAGATGACGAGGGCTTGAGTGACCATGCGTAAAGCGTCACGATCCAGAAAGGGGCGCAACTGGCGTATCAGGCATACCTGATAAAAAGCCCCCCTGGCCACGGCTGTCATATGGTCTTCTAGAGACAGCCGAGAGTCCAGGAGGACGCCCAAGTTGCGAGCCCTCTCTGTGGGGGCCAATGACTCGCCCCCAATAGCCAGAGCTGGCACCAACTGGCTATATCGTGATGCCGGAAGCCGCAGCCACTCGGTCTTGGACGGGTTGAGTCGGAGCCTGTTTCTCCCCATCCAGACTCACACGGCCTCCAGACACCTGGACATCACTTCCACGGCATCTTTGGGGTGGTCCGGGGTAGAGATGTACAGCTCATTAGTATAACTAATGATTTGCTGTAAACTTTTTTTTCAATCAAAGTTTTATTTTTTTATATTCTTTATACATATCAATGGGTGAATGGTGTCGTAACTGGGAGAAGCCTCCCTTTTAGAAACCAGGAATGGCAAGACAGTATTCAACACATTGTAGGTAACAGTTTCTTTTTCAGCTGTTCTAAAGCCTCCATGAACAAAAGCAAGTATTCCGGCTCAGTGATGGGAACTGTTGAGAATGTATCTTACCTACATCTATTCAAAGGACATGGATTATATGTACATTAGGAGAAATTGTTTTGGATTCCTTTGGGGCCCACAGTGAAGCTAGGCTTTGTTCTTTGCAAACATTATGTAATTTAAAAGGTTTAGCAATAAAACTTAACTTTATGCTTGAAACAAAAATGCTTTTTCATTTGACAGCAGATTAAAAAATTGATAAATGAAATTATGATAGCACAGCTGCAAAAATGTTCATCATCAGGCATTTGACATATATATTTTGAAAAACTGCAGACTGGGTGAAATTCCATGACTTATACAATTTTAAAAACTAGCTAAAAACTAGCACAATGGCTGCTTGTTTTCAATTCTGTTCACCTAATTTGAAATCCACAGAATGATTAAATAGATTAATATTCAATTAAAAGCAGTCAGAAGAGCAACTATTCTGGGAGATGTTTGCCTACTCATTTTATTATGTACATTTTTTAAACACTGAAAAAACAAACAAGTTAAAAAAAAGCTTTTTACAATACAATACAATAGCAGAGTTGGAAGGGACCTTGTAGGTCTTCTAGTCCAATCCCCTGCGTGGGCAGGAACCTTATACCATTTCAGACAAATGGCTATCTAACATCTTTTTAAAGACTTCCAGGGTTGGGGCATTCACAACTTCTGGAGGCAAGCTGTTCCAGAGGTTAATTGTTCTAACTGTCAGGAAATTTCTCCTTAGTTCTAAGTTGCTTCTCTCCTTGATTAGTTTCCACCATTGCTTCTTGTCCTGCCCCCAGGTGCTTTGGAGAATAGTTTGACTCCCTCTTCTTTGTGGCACCCTCTGAGATATCGGAACACTGCTATCATGTCTCCCGTGGTCCTTCTCTTCATCAAACTAGACATACCCAGCTCCTGCAACCATTCTTCATATGTTTTAGTCTCCAGTCCCCTAATCATCTTGGTTGCTCTTCTCTGCACTCTTTCCAGAGTCTCCACGTCTTTTCTACATCGTGGCGACCAAAACTGTATGCAGTATTCCAAGTGTGGCCTTACCAAGGCACTATACAGTGGCATTAACACTTCACGTGATCTAGATTCTATCCCTCTGTTTATGCAGCCTAGAACTGTGTTGGCTTTTTTGGCAGCTGCTGCACACTGCTGGCTCATATTTAAATGGTTGTCCACTAGGATTCCAAGATCCCTCTCACAGTTGCTACTATTGAGCAAGGCACCACCTATACTGTACCTGTGCATTTTGTTTTTCTTGCCTAAAGGTAGAACCTTACTTTTTTCACAATTGAATTTCATTTTATTAGATAGTGCCCAATGTTCAAGTTTGTCAAGATCCTTCTGTATCTTAAGCCTATCTTCTGGAGTGTTGCTATTCCTGCCAGCTTGGTGTCGTCTGCAAATTTGATGAGTCATTTATCCCCTCATCCAAATCATTGATGAAGATGTTTTTATATTATTGCCTTTTGGGGATTAATTATTAAGTTGGTAAATAAAGGAGAAAGTTAGATTCCAAACTAATCTGATTTCCTAATCTTTTTGTTTCCTCACATGGTGAACTAGAAATCTAAATAAGCATAACAGTTGGATCCATCAGGCATGAATAAATTTATATGTCTGTAATTAGTATCCCAATTATGGCCATATTTCCTCTAAAGTAGATCTCCTTAATTCCAAATGTTTTTACTTATGGAGCATGGATGTAGGGGTTTATTTCAAAGCATATCATTCTATTGTTAATTTCACATTTCCACTGTCAGGGTTCCAAGTAACATCCCTAATGAAAGAAGACTCTGAGACTTGAGCTTCCTCAAAGTTCCATTTTATTAGAAACATCATATTGGCACATCTGGGAAAAACTGAAAGTTTCCAGGTTTTCTGCACCCAAAAGAAAGTTCAAGTCCCTGCCCAGCACCCACATGCCCATCACATGATCCAATCAGTCACCATCCAAAACTGGAGATATCTTCCGGTTACATCACATGGTTTTAGTTCACAGAATGGTCCTAAATATGAACCAGTTGCCAAGTATTTGAATTTTGATCGTTGAGTTGCTGCAAAGGCTGTACAGTGGGACCTCAGGTCACGACCACAATTCATTTCACAACCTTGGTTGCAACCTGATTTGGTTGTGACCTGAATCTAATTTTCCCATTGGATATGGTCAATCGGTCCCAGATCCCTACAAACTATATATAAATTAAAAAATATATTTTTAAGCACAAAATAGTTAATTATGCCATAGAACGCACAGTGTAATAGTAAAATATAAAATCCTTTCATAACACTCATAGCTTCTCCTGCCTTCCTCTTGATCGTCTTAGGGCCCGGCTTTCCCACAACCTGGGCAGGAGGGCAGGAGGGTTTGGGCTGGGCTGGCTGACTTCTGCAGCATTCCTCCTGCCTTCCTCTCTGCAAGAAAACACCAGCAAGAAGAAGTGGCTGCTGCTATCTGCAGCTCCTGGAGGACTGAGAGGAGGGGAGGTAGGGGGAGATTGTGGCTTCCAAGCTGCCAGAATTCCCAACTGCAAAGCTTGCTAGGCTTTGTTCCCAACCCTCACCACACACCAGAGGTGGGTTTCAAAACATTTTACTACCTATTCTGTGGTCGTGGCCTATTTTGTGGGTGTGGCTTGGTGGTCATGTGACTGGGTGGGCATGGCCAACTTGATGTCACTCACCAGGAAATGTCATGGATTGAGTAAAATGTGATGCAGTTAACAACGCTCTTGCTTAGCAACCAAAATTTTGGGCTCAATTGCAGTCGTAAGTCAAGGACTATCTTTGTCTTCCTCTGCATGGCAGTCTTGTCCTAGTAAACACCTTCTCCTTTCTGCCAATTTTCCTCTCTGTTAGAGGCATCAAAATAATTCAGACAATGTAAGTTTTCCTGCTGGAGTAGAGGATTGGACTAGATGACCTCTGAGTAGCCTTCTAACTCTAAATTGCTGTGCTATTTTTCTTTCTTTCTCTTTCTCTTTCTCTTTCTCTTTCTCTTTCTCTTTCTCTTTCTCTTTCTTTCTTTCTTTCTTTCTTTCTTTCTTTCTTTCTTTCTTTCTTTCTCTCTTCCCTCTGTGGGAAGCTACTCCCCTCCAATAACTGCCAAATGTCACTTTGTAAACCTCCTTCCAAGCAGCTTTTCAATTTAAAGCAGGACTCCAAGGTTTGCAGCTTTAAGACTTGTGGACTTCAACTCCCAGAATTCCATAGCCAGGTGTGCTCAGTTCTGATTTCAAGCGATGGCATTTGTTTTTCTCCTTTGCTGACTCTCCCAGCTGAAAAGTGAGCTTTCTTCTTTTTTCTTTTTCTTTTTCTTTCTTTCTCCCTTCCCTTCCTTTCCCTCCCTCCCTCTTCCCACTTTTTTCTCTCTCTCTCTCACACTTACTTTTTAAAGCTTTTTTCCCCTTGCCTGAACCAGCAGGGGGGGAAACTTTTTTTAAAGCTTCTGATGAAGCTTCTGATGGGAAAATAGGTTCGGGGGCATAGCCAAGTCACCATTACTACTGGTCCTATCCAATATGCCAGATTTTCACTACCTCATCTGGTGTACCAGACCATACAGGGAGGAACCCACCTCTGCCACACATGCAAAACAACAGTAATAAAAAAGCTGAGATGAGGCTTCTGCAGTGTCATGTAGATCTCCCAGGGAGGTAGGAGAGGGAGGCTGCCTGGTTGGGGAGAAAGTTAATCTTACAAAACAAGCTGGAAGCCAGTGAGAATGAGATTGAAGGATAATTTTAACATGTGGAATAGCAGACAAGTTTGATCAGGACTTTCTCTTTAGCACAGAAAGGAAAATCAGCTGCAGCCGCATTTGATTGCCACCCAAGTATTTGTTCAAGGCCAGTCAAAAATAATTCCAAATTTTTTGTTCAGAACCTGATTTGGTCATGGTCTGAGCCATTCAGGATCCAAGGTCCAATTGTAACTATAAAAAATGGCTGTCCCTCAGTCTAGATATTTAATCATGATATTAGGGATAGTTAATTATTGAGATATATAACTACTGATATCTGTGGTAAGGTAGAAGGTACAATATCAAGCAAGCAAGCAAGCAATAATTCGACTTATTAACTGCCCCCTCTCCCCGAAGGGACTCAGGGTGGTGCACAGGAAATATAAAAACACAATATATCACAAATAAATACATAAATACTTAAAACTATATTAAATTAACACCGTGCTAAAATCTCCCCATCAGGAAGAACATACAGGGAAAGAGAGAGGAATTCTAGATTTATTTATTTATTATTTATTAATTTAATTTGTATACTGCCCTCTCTCCCGTTGGGACTCAGGGCAGTGCACAGGGATAATAAAAGATAAAATACATATAAATACAATCAATAGATAAATTTGAAATTAAATTAGATAAATTTAACCCGTGCTAAAATATTAAGAAACCCTATTAAAACGATGGTAAAAACAAACTATGCCAGACCGCATGAAAGAGGTAGGTCATTAATGCTCGACGGAAGAGGCGAAGGTCCGTGATAGTACAAAGGTCGGGGGGCAGGTCGTTCCAGAGGGCTGGACCCGCCACAGAGAAGGCCCTTCCCCTGGGAGTCACCAGCTGGCATTGTCCAGCGGACGGCACCCTGAGGAGGCCCTCCCTGTGGGAGCGGACAGGTCAGATGGAGGTATGTGGCAGGAGGCGGTTCTGCAAATAACCAGGACCCATGCCATGGAGCGCTTTTAAGATGGTCACCAAAACCTTGAAGCGCACCCAAAAGGCCACAGGCAGCCAGTGCAGCTCGCGCAGGAGAGGTGTTATGTGGGAGTGTCTTGGTGCTCCCAAGATCCCCTGCGCGGCCGCATTCTGCACTAACTGGAGCCTTCGGGTGCACCTCAAGGGAAGCCCCATGTAGAGAGCATTGCAGTAGTCTAGGCGGGAAATGACAAGAGCTTGTGTGACTGTGCGCAGGGCATCACGATCCAGAAAGGGGCGCAACTGGCGTATCAGGTAAACCTGATAAAAGGCCCCTCTGGCTACGGCTGTCACATGGTCATCCAAGGACAGCCGAGAGTCCAGGAGGACGCCCAAGTTGCGAGCCCTTTCTGCGGGGACTATTGACTCGCCCCCGATAGCCAGAGATGGAACCAACTAGCTATGTCGTGGCACAGGAAACTACAGCCATTCGGTCTTGGATGGGTTGAGTCGGAGCCCGTTTCTCCCCACTCAGACACGCACGGCCTCCAGACACCGGGACATCATTTCAACGGCATCATTGGAGTGGTTAGGGGTAGAGATGTACAAATGGGTGTCGTCCGCATACAGATGGAACTCTACCCCAAAACCACGGATGATCTCACCCAGTGGCTACATGTAGATGTTAAATAGGAGAAGCGAGAGGACCGACCCCTGTGGCATCTCACAAGTGAGGGGCCTTGAAGTCGACCTCTGCCCCCCTGCCAACACAAATTGCGACTGGTCGGAGAGGTAGGAGGAGAACCACCAAAGTACGGTTCCCCCCAGCCCCAACCCCTCCAGCCGGTGCAATAGGATACCATGGTCGATGGTATCGAAAGCCACTGAGAGATCTAACAGGACCAGGATAGAGGAGCAACCCCTATCCCGAGCCCTCCAGAGATCATCTACCAACGTGACCAATGCTGTCTCCGTGCTGTGCCCGGGTTGGAAACCGGACTGGCGCGAGTCTAGATAATCAATTTCCTCCAGGTGCTGGGGGAATTGTCGTGCCACCACACTTTCAACAACCTTTGCCAAAAAGGGAAGGTTGGAGACTGGACGATAGTTGGATAGCAAAGCTGGGTCCAGGGAGGGCTTCTTGAGGAGGGGTCTCACCACCGGCTCTTTCAAGACGGCCGGCAAGAACCCCTCGCTCAAAGAAGCATTTTCAACCCCCTGGAGCCAGTCTCGCGTAACCTCCGGGATGCCAGTACAAGCCAGGAGGGACAAGGGTCCAATAAACATATGGTGGCCTTCAATTGTCCCAGTATCCTGTCCATGCCATCGGGGGTCACGGGGTCAAACTCAGGCCAAACAGTGGTCTCAAGGCCTATCTCTGTCACCCCACCCAAACTAGTCCAATTGGAGGCTAGCTCGCTCCGGATCTGAATGATTTTATCCTGCAGATAAGATCCAAATTCCTCTGCACGACCCTGCAAGGGCCTCCTGCGGCCTCTGGTGAAGGAGGGCATGGGTCACTCTAAACAGGGCGGCAGGGAGGTTATCTGCGGATGCAATGAGGGCGGTGAGATAGTCTCGCTTCGCCACCTTCATCGCCACTATGTAGGTCTGCAAATGCGACCTTACCCGTGTTCGGTCAGATTCGGCATGGGTGGACCTCCAGATGCTCTCTATGCATCTCTTCTGGCGTTTCATTTCCCTCAGCTCCTTGGAAAACCAAGGAGCCAAGGTAGATCGACGCCGGGTGAGAGGCCACAAAGGCACGACCCGGTCCAGGGCCCCCATGGCCGCACTATTCCAGGTGGCCACTAGGTCTTCAGTCGGGTCGTGGGTCAGGGATTCAGGTATTGGCCCAAGCTCTGTCTGGAACCTTTCGGGATCCATCAGGCGCCTGGTGCAGAACCATATTGGCACTTCTGGCTCCACCTACCCATGGTGGGGTGCAGTAGTTGGAAAGTCAAGCCGGAGGAGAGACTGATCTGACCATGACAGGGGTTTTGATTTTGACATGATTATCATCTTCAAAGCGCTCCATGGCACAGGACCTAGTTATTTGCGGGATCGTATCCTGCCCCATACATCCCTTCGGCCGATTCGCTCACACAGAGAGGGACTTCTCTGGGTGCTGTCCACCAGGCTGTGCCAGCGGGCGATGCCCAGGGGAAGGGCCTTCTCTGTGGCGGGCCCGACCCTCTGGAATGACCTTCCCCCTGACATTAGAACGACCACGGATCTCCGCTCCTTCCGCCAGAAACTCAAAACCCACTTGTTTCATCTGGCCGGTCTGGCCTAATTCCAGCTTTCCCACCTCAGTCTGCATTTTTAAATTTTCTGATTTGGTTTTAGGGTTAAGTTTTTAATTTTTATAAATTTGTACAGGGGTCTATTTAATTCGATTTTAGTTTTATGTATTATTCATTGTAATGGTTTTAATTCTTACCTGTACACCGCCCCTAGTCCCTCCGGGGAGAGGGGGCGGTCTAGAAGTCCAATAAATTCAATTCAATTCAATTCAATTTGATGACTAATTCCCCTAATCCTAGATCACTCGTCCACTGCCCGGAGGCAAAAACTAGGTCCAGTGTGTGTCCCCCAATGTCAATGGGGCCATGAATTACTTGGGTCAGGTCCATGGCCATCATGGAGGCCATGAACTCCCGGGCCACCTCAGATGTCTCGCCTACCAATGGCAGGTTGTAATCCCCCATGACTAAAAGCCTGGGGGTATCAATCGCCATCTCAGCAATCACATCGAGGAGCTCAGGCAGGGCTGCTGAGACATAGCGAGGAGCCAGGTACACAATCAGCAAAACCAGCTGCCTCCCATGACCCCATTTCACATAGAGGGACTCACAACCGGCTGTCTGCGGCACAGAGGTTTCCCTCGGCTCAAGACCTTCCTTAATGATAACTGCCACTCCCCCACCCCTGCCCTGGGCCCGTGGCTGATGGAATGCCCGATAACCTGGTGGACACATTTTTACGAGGGGTACTCCTCCCTCATGGCCCAAGCAGGTTTCGGTAATACCCACCAGGTCCGGGTTCCCCTCCAACACTAAGTCGTAGATGAGGGGGGCTTTGTTGGCCACGGACCTGGCGTTGCATAGCATCTGAAATCCCTGACCTCCTGGATTGCAGGAAGATCCCTGGGGATGAGAGTGCGCAACCGCTTGTAAGCAGTGGGAGCACCCTCCCAATGATCCCCGGTTCCCGCCATACCTACCCCTCCCCCAGACCATCCTGATTGGAAGGCCCCCTGTTGACTCGACCCTAGCCCCCCTCCCAATATTGGACCTAACAGTCTCTCCATCGAGATCGTGAATCGGCCTGGAGAAGTTAATTTGTGGGGCAATTCCTTTACCCACATCTATTTTCCCATGTAACCCACCCCCTCCCTGGGACCCCTTAAGAATCGAATTAAAAAATCCCCCCAAAAGCTCCTTAAGTTCCGTTTTCACCACCTCTCAGGATTTAAAATTCCGTCATCAAGGTGGGCCCTCGTTAACGTTGAGGGCCAAACCTGCGAGAGAGGGGAATCTTGCAGAGCGAGGAGGCCCGTTACTGAGTACATACCTTGTCCGGGGGGGGGCATTGCCATGATGGAATTAACCTTGGGGTCCGTAGGTGTGGCTTAGCCATGGTCCCTAGATGGAAATCAGCAATTTGTCTAAAGATGGTATCCAGTTATTTATCAGCTGAAAAGATACAAGGGAAGACTGTCAGTCAATGGGGAGTAATGGTGAATGATGGAGAATGATGGAGAATGATGAATGTCACCATGCAAAAGCACCAGGCCAGCACAGCAAACCAAGATGTTGAAATTAGGCTGTTGAAATTAGGCTGTTCATCTTAAGGCTGTAGAACCTGCCTCCATGATAGAGAAATGGAGTCAGGAAAGCAAAGGCAAGGAGGCAAAAGCACAGGGAATAAAACAAAAAGGCACAATAGGCAAACAACAAACACTGAGGGTGGCAGTAAAGCAATGGAGGCAATCATGATGATGGCAATGTAGATAACAATGAGGACAACTAGCGACAAAAACACCATGGGGGGCATCACAGCAACAGCAACCCGGGTGGTCAGAAGGCCAGCAGAGCAGCAGCCGAGATGAGCAGGCAACAAAACAGCCGGCGACAAAGGGGAACACAGCAACACACAGCACAGCAACAGAGAGCGAAGCAGACGAACCAGCAAACAGACGAACCAGCAAACGAAGCAAACTAGCAAACGAAGAGCTGCAACGATGGGTAAAAATACTGGAAAGAAAATTCAAAACAGGGAATAGCAGGATCATATAGGTATATTATCACCAGGGTGAAATCATGAACTTGTATGCAACTGTGCGAAAGTATAAACAGAGGGATAGAGATGGAAACTATTACTACTTTAATGAAGACAGCCCTGCATCAACATCATCCTCACCCTCAAATCAAAGATCCATTGAGAGTGTATTGGGCCTGGAGAAAGGCAGATTGGCAGCAGGAACATCAGAACCAGCACAAACAATACAAACAAAGTATGCAAGTAATGCTCCAGAAGCAATGACAAAAATCCAGGAAGTGATAGCACAAATCACAAAGAGAGGAGGAGATACCATGAGGAAATTAAAAATGAAATCCGAAAATTGAAAGGAGATATCAAAAACATGGATGACAAAACTGAAAACATACAGAATGCCAAAACAGTCAACAAATAGAAAATTCAGAATATTAAAACAAAAATAGAACATACAGATCAGAGGATGGAAAAATGGATTTGAAATATACGCAAGTTAATAAAGAGTTAGAAGAATCAATAATATTCCTTGAAATGGAAAGAGGTTCATATTATCTAAGATTTCAAAACATAATTGAAGAAAAGGAGGAAGACCTGAAAGGAAAAATGACTGAGATTTTTGCTGAAATCTTAAAGAGAAGGGAGCAAGAGATGAGAGGAGACATTGAGGAGGTGTACCGTGTGTAAAGTTTCCTAACGATGCCTGATAAGTGACCCAATATTGTAATACAAAAAGCAGTGATTTATTAACAGCTTCATTAGGCATTCTTCATTAGGCATTTCTTATTCACAGCCATCTTTTTTGCTCTCTCTATCTGCTTCTAAACTTTGCCCATGTTCCTTTCCTTCTTTCAGTCTGTGTCATAAATCATGTTACCCAATACTTACATCCATCTCAACCAAGCCACTGTAATCTGAGATCTGGCTCCGCTGACAGTATGCATGGAATGTCAACACAGAGAGTTGACATCCGGCTCCCCTCACTTTTCAAATGCAATCTGTGCAAGCAAAAACAATTTGAGTACCAGTATAGGACTCAAGGCTACATCCTCCCCTCAGGCTTGTTTGGATTTTTTTTATGGAATCTCTCTATAAGGCAATCAGCCTGGATATTTCTACTTTGTGCCCAAGATGCCTTTGACAAGGGGTAGTCCTTCCACTTAATTAACTACTGGAGTTTCCTCCTGTGCCACCTCGAATCAAGAATGTGTTGCACCTCATAATGGGTTTAGCCCCCTATGACCACAGGGCCTGGGGACTCCCAGGGCAGTGGTCTCAGAGTGGATCTGACCACAGGTTTCTCTACATGGGGCTTCCCTAGAGATGCACTCGGAGGCTCCAGCTAGTCCAGAATGCAGCCGCGCGGGGGATCCTGGGAGTCTCGAAATACTCCCACATAACACCTCTCCTGCGCGAGCTGCACTGGCTACCTGTGGCCTTCAGAGTGCGCTTCAAGGTGTTAGTAACCACCTTTAAAGCGCTCCATGGCATGGGACCTGGATATCTGCAGGACTGCCTCCTACCACATACCTCCGTTTGACCTGTCCACATTCCTCCCTTCAACCTGTCCGCTCCCACAGGGAGGGCCTCCTCAGGGTACTGTCTGCCGGACAATGCCAGCTGGCGACCCCCAGGGGGAGAGCCTTCCCTGTGGCAGCCCCCGCCCTCTGGAATGACCTGCCCCCCGCCCTTTGTACTATCACGGATCTGCGCCTCTTCCATTGGGCACTAAAAACACACCGTCTCGATGGAGATTTGTGCGGTTTACAAATCAAATAAATAAATAAATAAACAAACAAACAAACAAACAAACAAACAAACAAACAAACAAACAAACAAACAAACAAACACCTATTTCATGCAGCCGGCCTGGTATAGTTTTAAATGTGGTTTTAAATTGGGTTTGTAATGAAATTGTTTTAGCATGGGCTCCAAATTTAATTTATTTTTAACCCATTTCTAATATTTATTGTATTTATTGCTATGTTTTTATTATTTCCTGTGCACTGCCCTGAGTCCCTCTAGGAGGATAGGGCGGTATATAAATATAATAAAACTGAAAACTGAAACTGAAGAGCCTACTATGGAATACTGGGTCTATCTTCCTTAGCAGACGGGGCAGTTTCAATTGCACTGAGATTGGGTTGATGATCTTTACTATGGGGAATGGTCCCACAAACTTTGGTCCCAGTTTCTTTCTAGGGAGTCTTAACCTCAAATATTTTGTGGAGAGGTAAACCTTCTCTCCCACCATGAATGGTCATTTTGGAGGTCGGTGTTTATCTGCCTGTTTCTTATAGGTTTGTGCTCTCACTGTGAAAGTCTCTTTTTCCCATGCAGCCCATCATCTCTCTGTGTCTGTGAGCTTGGGGGAGGTGTAGGCACAGGGTTGTAAGTGTCCTTGGTTGTTTGCTTGGAGTAGCACCACTCCCACTGCCATATTGCTGGCATCTGCTTGGATCACGAAGGGTTGTTCAGAGTCAGGATGCTTCAGCACTGGTTCCTTTGTAAACATTTCTTTTAGTTTCTCAAATACCTTTTGGCAGGTTAGGTTCCACTGTAGAGGTTGTCTCAGGCAAGGTTTTGTTTCTGGGCTCCCTGTCTTCAGGAGGTCTGTAGGGGTTTGGCAATCTTTGCAAAGGAGGGGATGAATTGCATATAGAAGTTCACAAACCCTAAGAAACTTTGTAGCTGTCTGCAGGTGCAAGGGGGTTGCCAGCCTAGGATGGCTTGCACTTTGCCTGAGTCCATCTCTATTCCCTCATTTGACACTTGGTAGCCCAGATAGTCTGGTCACTCATGGTGGAATTCACATTTTGATAGCTTTATGTACAGGTTGGCTGCCAGAAGTTTTTCCAGTACTTGGCGGACCACGGGGCTTGTGGTCATCCATGGTCTCAGTGTAGATGAGGATGTCACTCAGGTAGACGAGGACCCTCTTGTAGAGGTGCTCATGCAGCACCTTGTTTATTAACGGCATGAACACTGTTGGGGCTCCCTGTAGTCCGAAAGGCATCACTTTGAATTGGAAGTTCCTTAGGGGGCAGTTGAATACTATTTTCCACTCATCTCCTTCCCTGATCCATATTTGGTAGTATGCCCTCCTGAGGACTAATTTGGTGAAGACTTTTCCCTTGGCCAAGTGAGATAGCATATCTTTCACGAGGGGGAGGGGGTTTAGGTTGTGTATGCACATGATATTTATCCCTAGAAAGTCCACACACAGTCCCATCTTTTTTGTCTTTGAAGAGGACTGGTGCTGCAACCCATGGCTTGGTTGACTTGATGATCCCTCATGCTAGGTTTTTGTCTATGTATTTGCACATTTCTTGCATTTCCTGGGGTGTCATGGCATACAACTTGGGTTTGGGTAGTTTTGCCCTGGGGATGATTTTGATGGTACAATCTGCCTCGGGGGGGGGGGCAGAATGTTGCATTCTGTTTCACTGAATACTTCTGCAAGGTCCTGATATTCCCCTGGGATCTGTTCAGTTTCTGGGGTTTTGTCGGATATGGCTCCCAGACGTTCTGCCTGAATTATGGATGGAAGCAGAAATATTGCTTATCCCTAAAGAAGAAGCTAATTTACAAGAGATTCAAAATTATAAACCAATTTCACTATTGAATTCCAATTATAAATTATTTGAAGCAATTATGGCAGAAAGAATTAAACATGTGCTAAATGGATAAATACACTCAGATCAAAATGGATTTTTACCTCACAGACACATTAAAAATAATGAGTCATCCTAGATATATTAGAATATTATAAGGCGCATATGGAAAAACAATTGGTACTGGTTTTTCTTGATGCACAAAAAGCATTTGACAATGTAATCTTGAAGTTTATAACAATTCAATTAGATATGTTGAAATTCAGAGAAAATTTTATAAAAATGATAGAAAAATTATATAATACCCCGACAGCCAAAGTTCCAATGAACGGCGATCTAACAAATAAGATTGAAATAAAAAAAGAGAGTTAGACAGGGATGCCCCTTCTCTCCCTTGTTGTTTATATTAACTTTGGAAATATTGTTAAATGAAATTAGGAAGGACCAGGAAATAAAAGGTTTAAGACTCAAAAATGAAGAATATAAGACCCAAGCTTATGCTGATGATTTAGTATTTATTTTAGAGGACCCATTAGAATCTGGCCCGAAATTAATTCAAAAACTAGAAGAATATGGGGAGGTGGCAGGATTAAAAATTAATAAAAGCAAAACAAAAATGATAAGTAAAAATATGACAAAAAAGCAAGAAGAGGAATTGGAATTAGTGACTAAAATACAAACAATTAAGAAATGAAATACTTGGGGTTTTGGGTGTCGGCAAAGTTTTCTACAATTAAAGATGATAATTATAATAAATAAATAAATTTATTTATTTTTATTTATTTTTCACATTTATAACCCACACCCATCTCACCATAAAGGGACTTGGGGAACAGAGATTTAAAATCAATTATACATAAATACAAAATATTATTAAAATAATAACTAAATTAAATCAATACCCTGCTTAACTTAAAATAAGTTTAAATTTAAAACCCAAATTACAATTTTGATTTGTTATAAAATAATGGGTGTGGAGTAGATCATGCTAGGCCGGCCAGATGAAAATAATACGTTTTTAGGTGCCGGCGAAACAAGCGGAGGTCTGTGATGGAATGGAGGTCGGGAGGTAGGCCATTCCAGAGGGTAGGGCCCACCACAGAGAAGGCCCTTCCCCTGGGAGCCGCCAACCGGCATTGTCCGGTCGACGGCACCCGGAGAAGACCCTCTCCCTGGGAGCGAGTCAGTCGAAGGGATGTATGGGGCAGAAGACGGTCTTCTAATGACACAAATGTCAGATTTAGACAGTTGGAAAAATATTCAGGTATCATTAATGGGATGTATAGCCATAGTTAAAATGAATATGCTACTAAAAGAATTTTATTTTTGTTACAAGCCACACCTATAAATTCTGGTGAAACTTTCTTCCAGGAATTAAACAAACTAACATCTAGATTTATCTGGCAAGGACAAAAAGCGAGGATTAAACTAAAGTCAATGCAAGAAAGCAAAGAGAGAGGAGACTTAGCATTACCAGACTGGGAGTTATACTCACAAGAGGTAACACTAACATGGTTGAAGGACTGAATGGAATTAAAAAATAAAAAAAATTGACCTTACAAGGTCATGATCTGCAAGCAGGTTGGCACACGTTCCTAAGGGATGATAAAAATAAACTCACAAATACTTTCAAAAACATCTAATTATTGCAACACTGGCTCAAAAATTTTAAAAATCACTACGCGAAAATCCCGAATTGGCTATCCCCAACTGAAAGGACGATGCACCCAAACTTCACAGATATGAATAAAGTGATAAGATACAGAGACTTAATTAATGAACAAGGAAATTTTAAAACAATCGAAGAATTGGCAGAACAAAACATGAAAGTCAATTGGCTAACCTTCTTCCAAATCAAAGCTAAACACAACAATGATACCAAATTATATGACATTCAAATGAAACCACACGAATTAGACAAAATAATTCAGAAAGAAAGATGATAGGGAGAATATATAAATTTCTACTGGAAGAAGAAATTGTGAATGAACAAATGGTAAGATGAGCACAGAACTTTGGCTACAATACTAAATTAGATAAATGGGAAAAATTTAGGGGGACAAATTTAAAAATGACATTCTCAGTCGTTCTGGACTTTGCTGAAATGGGCAAATTAACAACAGAATTCAGGGAAAAGAAGAGACAGAATATTCGATCGGAAGTTCTCCAGCTGGACAGACGAGGGGGTGTGAGCTCTGAAGTCTCACATGAACTCTATCTGATAAACAAATTCTGAGATCCTTTTGGATCAGAACCCCCCCTGTGGGGGGTGTAAGGTAGAGGCAGTGTCTCATCAGACCCAGAGGGAGTGCAACAGGTCCCTCATAGGTCGGAGATTTGCTCTCTGAATCGGAGTGGGGGCAGCAGCATGGCAACATGGCACAAAAAGCTGACTTCAGGCTAAAGAGACGAGATGAAAGCCTGGTAAGAAGATCTAATTAACCCACAGTCATAAATCAGATTTTGGAAAAGGTAAAGAACCTTTAGAGTATAAATAATATTAATAGATCCGGATTTTGGCAAAAAGAAAGAAAGAAAAACGGAGGGTTGAATCACTAGCCCAAAAAGAGTCATTTGCTTTAAACAATTTGGATAGAAAAGGAGAAAGCAGAGAAGCGGCAAACCCACTCAAATACAAACTGTCAGCCTCCGCTTTGCTGCTTGCTTTGGCTGCCATTGAAACAGGGAGGGAGGGGGCTTTGGTAATTGAGAATGGGACTGTATGGTGCAGGAGGGTGATTTGGAGAAGGGAGTATGTTCTCACCATCTACTTTACTTTACTTACTTTACTTTACTTTTATTAAATTTGTATACCGCCCTTCTCCCTTGCTGGACTCAGGGCGGTGAATAGGCATAATAAAACAGTAAAACATCCGATACAAAAATACATTAAAATACATTAAAACTAATTAAATTTAAGGGCCCGTTCTAAAATCCAGATAATCATATAAAAACAGTTAATAAAATCAACTAAAATCAATTAAAAAATTACAATCGATTAAAAGAAAACTACACCAGGTCGGCCGCACGAAATAGGTGCGTTTTCAGGGCCTGACAGAAGAGGCGCAGGTCGGTGATCGTACGAAGGTCGGGGGGCAGATCATTCCAGAGGGCAGGGGCTGCCACAGAGAAGGCTATCCCCCTGGGCGCCACAGAGAAGGCTATCCCCCTGGGGGTCACCAGCCGACATTGTTTGGCCGACGGTACCCTGAGGAGGCCCACTCTGTGGGAGCAGACTGGTCGGTGGGAGGTATTCGGTAGCAGGATGCGGTCCTGCAAGTAACCAGGCCCCATGCCATGGAGCGCTTTAAAGGTGGTTACCAACACCTTGAAGCGCACCCAGAAAGCCTCAGGCAGCCAGTGCAGCTCACGCAGGAGAGGTGTCACGTGGGAGCATCTTGAGGCTCCCAGAATCCCCCACGCGGCCGCATTCTGCACCAACTGGAGCCTCCGGGTGCACCTCAAGGGGAGCCCCATGTTGCAATAGTCCAGGCGGGAAGTGACGAGGGCTTGAGTGACCGTGCGTAGAGCGTCATGATCCAGAAAGGGGTGCAATTGGCGAATCAAGCGAACCTGATAAAAAGCCCCCCTGGCCACGGCTGTCAAATGATCGTCTAATGACAGCCAGGAGTTCAGGAGGACACCCAAATTGCGTGCCCTCTCTGTGGGGGGCTAATAATTTGCCCCCAATGGCCAGCAATGGTACCAGGTGGATATATCATGACACTGGAAGTCACAGCCACTCGGTCTTGGACGGGTTGAGTCTAAGCCTGTTTCTCCCCATCCAGACTCGCAAGGCCTCCAGGCACCGGGACATCACTTCACATACTGCTGGCTGGAGCCGTGTGGTGGTCAAGGTCAACAGTCTTGCATACCATCCTGATGATGCTCCTGGAGATGCAACCCATATGACATCAAAGGAGTTTGCGCATTGGACAATGGGGGGGTTGGGGAAAGGGGGTTGGACACCTATTGATATGTATGATTTTGCACACTTAGGTCTCAGACCTTGCTTTACCTTGCTGCTATCTTTTTATAACCAGTAAAAGTACTCTTAATTCTTACAAATGGAGTTGAGTGGGTTCTTTCTTGGTTATCATTAGAGGCAGACCTGACACAAATTCTAAATTTGGTTTTGGATTTGAAAAGATTGTGTTTTCAAAGGAGACTAGGAGATTGAAATGAAAACTAAAACATATTGAGGAGATTTGCTTCCTTCAAGTTCCTTCTAACTAATATATCTTAAGCAACTCCAATTAATGAGTGGTGGAATGTAACAAGGGGTGGAAGCACTATTTTCTCATTGATAATCTAATCTTGCCTGTGCAGCGAAACCCTGAGCAGGAAGATTTAATTAACCAATTGCCATACGTCAGAATTTGGAAAAGCAGGAGGTGAAGAGAAACATACCGGAATTTTGCTGTATGAGAGCTTGTTCCAATTATTTTTATTTTGAGTAACTATAACCAACGAGAGGTGGAAGGTAACAAGGGAAAAAATAATAATAAAATCAAGAACCGGAAAAAAACAAAGGTTTTTTTTCTGCAAAAGATCAAGATGGCTCCCGCTTCTCTTCCTCTTCACATTAGCTGAATTAGCTTAATTTAAGGTGGACCAGAACTTTGAAATAAGAACTGTATAACTAACTATAATTTTGTAACTTGACATTAAGGTAACAAGTGGTGGGGGGGTAAAATTAAGAGCCCCGTTCTTTTTGTTGCCAAAGAAAGAACAAAGGATCAAGATGGCTCTCGCCTCTCTTCCTCTCCACATCAGTTAAACTAGCTAAATTTAAGGTGGACCAGAACTGTTAGCAACTCTGGGTTCAGAACCAGTGTTACAACTCTGGTCCTTTAACCAGTGTTAGCAAATAAATGTGGAATAGTGTAATTTACCAGACAGTAAAGAGATACATTGCTGTAGCCACAAACAAACTCTAAAACAGTGATAGTAAGAAAATAAATAGTCTTTACTTTGTAGCAACTAAAATGCTTCTTCTGAACAGAGATTCTTACTTCTCAAACAATAACAGTCCTTCACCCAACACAGAGTTATCTTACGGTGATGCAAAACAAATCCTCCTTCTTCTTCAGTCACAGCTCCTCAGCACAGGGAATCGAAAAGGAATCGAAAAGGGAACGGACTGTGATTCTGAACTTCCTTTATGGTAGAGCTGAGACTCACAGTCAATCAGAATTCAAACACAGTTCTCAAAGCTACATAACTCCTTAAGAACATAGGCTCATATATATTGTCAACCCAATATAAGGCTGAATATCCTAACATACTCCCCCTTGGGTTGATCAATATATATTCACATCCTTAAACCATAATCATAACAACACTCCTTGTGCTATATTGCTCCTTGAGCCTTCTTAAAATGGTCAGCTACATTCATCTCTGACATACAGTAAACAAGCTGTACCATTTCATCCTTTATACACTCCCTCATATTTACATACCTAATATCAGTGTGTTTTGATCTTGTCTTTACAGCTATATTTGTATCCATTAGTATAGCCGCTTGACTGTCCTCACATACAGTAATTGGACACCTTACTTTAATACCTAAACCTCCCAATAATTGATTTACACTTCACAAACCCAGATTTTCTAAAACCTTATTTACTCTTCCTTAACAACTATCAGTTATGTTGTTTATCTTCTTCATTACCCAGTAACCTCTGCATGTATATCATATGCTCTCACAGTGCATGCAGATACGATGTCTCCATTTCCAGGTGATTGATTACATACTTGTGTCTAGCTGCCCACATATTATCCTGCCCTGAGAGTATTTGCCTTGTTGCATACCCTTCTTTATAACCAGTTACAGACTGATTAAATTCCTGTTCCATCTATCTTGCTTTGTATGTTACCTCTCCTGATACTCCTGTCTTTATCTTATATATCCACTTTGATCCTATTATGTTCTTCCCCTGTGGTATAGCAACTGGCTCGTACGTAAACTCCCAGATTCTTTAATGATTTCAACTCCTTATCCATCGCAGCTCTCCACACCTTTTGGTCATCCTTTGGATATGTAGTTAATTCAGTATATGTTGCAGGAACCTTATTTGTCTGATATACCATAGTCGCCTGATAACGATCAGGTGGCCTGGTTTCTCTCTTTGACCTCCTTGGCAGTTCAGGACTTGTGGCTGGACTCTCCACCTTTATTTGTTCCTGCTCTCTTTCCTCCTCTTGAGTAGTCTCTACTGCTTTTTCCCTCTCTACATGAGTATTTTCAGTTTGAGATTCAAAATTTTTTCTCTTCCACTCTCAAGTTTATCCCAGTTTAAATCTTCCAGGAACTTTGCGTTAGCACTGTGGACCACCTTCGTTGTGCCTTTCTGCCAAAACCTGTATGACTTATGGTTTGCATTGTAACCCACAAATATTAACTGTTGAGCTCTACTTTGCCCCTTTTGTTTTAACTGTGATGGTATATGCACCCATGCTGGTGACCCAAACGTGTGAATATAACTCAGATCAGGTTTTCTACCATGCCATAATGTGTATGGAATTTTACCTGTAGTAGAATTCACACCGTTGTTTAAAAGACTGTTTGCACATAACATTGCCTCCCCCCACAAAGCTATTGGTAAACCTGCATCAGTCAGCATGGTTCTTACCATGACTTGCAGAGTTTGACCTCGAGATGAAAAAAGTGCGTTTTCAAGCTTTGGCGGAAGGAGCGGAGGTCAGTGATCGTTCTGAGTTTGGGGGGTAGGTCGTTCCAGAGGGTTGGGCCCGCCACAGAGAAGGCCCTTCTCCTGGGCGTCGACCGCTGGCACTGCCTAGTGGACAGCACCTGGAGAAGTCCCTCTCTGTGGGAGCGAATTGGCCGAAGGGGTGTGTGGGGTAGGATACGATCCCGCAGATAACTAGGTCCCGTGCCATTGAGCGCTTTGAAGATGGTAATCAACACCTTGAAATGCAACCGAAAGGCCACAGGTAGCCAATGCAGCTCGCGCAGGAGCGGTGTTACATGGGAATGCCTTGGGTCTTCCAAAATTCCCCGCGCGGCCGCATTCTGAACTAGCTGTAGTCTTTGGGCGCACCTCAAGGAGAGCGCCATGTAGAGAGCATTACAGTAGTCTAGACGGGATGTCACGAGCGCATGAGTGACTGTGCAAAGGGCGTCCCGGTCCAATAGGGGACGCAACTGGCGTACCAGGCGAACCTGGTAAAAAGCCCCCCTGGCCACGGCCGTCAGATGATCTTCCATGGACAGCCGGGAATCCAGGAGGACACCTAAGTTGCGTGCCCTATCCATGGGGGCTAGATGTTCACCCCCAATGGCCAGTGATGGTATTAACTGGTTGTATCAGGACGCCGGAAACCACAGCCACTCGGTCTTGGACGGGTTGAATCGGAGTTTGTTACTTCCCATCCAGACTCGCACGGCCTCCACACATCGGGACATCACTTCAATGGCATCGTTGGGGTGGTTTGGGGTAGATATGTACAGCTGTGTATCATCAGCGTACAGGTGGTATTCTACCCCAAAACCATGGATGATCTCACCCAGCGGCTTCATATATGTGTTGAACAGGAGTGGTGAGAGGACCGACCCCTGGGGCACCCCACATGTGAGGGGCCTCGACGTCGACCTCTGCCCTCCTGCCAACACAAGCGGTAAAACGGTGCCCCTCACCCCCCAACCCCTCCAGTCGATGCAATAGGATACCATGGTCAATGGTATCAAAAGCCACTGAGAGGTCTAATAGGACCAGAATGGAGGAACAACCCCCATCCCTGGCCCTCCAGAGATCATCCACCAATGCGACCAATGCCATCTCAGTGCTGTGCCCGGGTCGGAAGCCGGACTGGTGTGAGTCCAGATAATCAATTTCCTCCAGGTGACGGGGAAACTGTTGTGCCACCACACTCTCTACAACCTTTGCCAAGAAGTGAAGGTTGGAGACCGGACGATAATTTACTAACAATGCTGGGTCCAGGGAAGGCTTCTTGAGGAGGGGTCTCACCACCGCCTCTTTCAATGCGGCTAGTAAGAACCCCTCACTCAACGAAGCATTCACTATTTCCTGGAGCCAGCCTCGTGTAACCTCCCAGGATGCCAGTACAAGCCAGGAGGGACACGGGTCCAATAAACGTGGTGGCCCTCAGTCGCCTCCACAACCTGTCCATATCCTCGGAAGTAACAGAGTCAAACTCATCCCACAAAACTGTCTCAAGACCTGCCTCTGATGATCCCTCCAGATCACTCTCAATGGAGACCATCTCGCTCCGAATCTGAGCGATTTTATCCTGCAGATACTCTCCAAATTCCTCTGCTCTGCCCTGCAGAGGGGCTTCCCGCGGCCTCTGTTGAAGGAGGGAGCGGGTCACCCCAAACAGGGAGGCAGGGCAGTTTTCTGCGGATAATAATAATAATAATTTTATTTTTCTATACCGCGTCCTCTCCCCAGGGGGACTCGGAGCGGTGCACAGGGAAAAATTAAAACAACATAAAATATATACATAAATAAATACAGTAAAAACAGATTAAATCTAATTGTCCCTGCACTAAAATCCCCATTTTTAAAATTAACATTCCCTAACCCCTGAGGTAGAGACTAACCTAGGCCGGCCAAGCAGAAAAAGTGTGTTTTTAATTTCTGACGGAAGGAGTGGAGGTCCATAGTTGTTCTAATGCGATAAGGGTGGCACAATAATGACATTTGGCCACTCTTATCACCACTAGGTTTGTCCTCAAATGGGATCTTACCTGTGTTCGGTCAGATTCAGACCGTGTGGCTCTCCATCTCCTCTCTAGGCGTCTCCTGCGGCGTTTCATCACCCTCAGCTCCTCAGAGAACCAAGGAGCCTGGGTGGCTCGACGCCGCGTGAGAGGCCGCAAGAGCGCGACCCTGTCCAAGGCCCCG
Organism: Rhabdophis nuchalis; assembly: GCA_039707465.1. Taxonomy (NCBI): domain Eukaryota; kingdom Metazoa; phylum Chordata; class Lepidosauria; order Squamata; family Natricidae; genus Rhabdophis; species Rhabdophis nuchalis. The sequence continues at coordinate 77,094,249 of CM077647.1, forward strand.
TGGCCACATTACTCCATGCAGCCACTAGGTCCTCAGTCAGGGTGCGGGTCAGGGTCACAGGTAATGGCCCAAGCTCCCTCTGGAACCTCTCAGGGTCCATCAGGCACCTGGGGCGGAACCATCTAGGAATTTCAGGTTCCGCCTCCCCGCGGTGGGGTGTAGTGGTCGGAAAGTCGAGCCGGAGAAGTGAGTGATCCGATCATGACAGGGGTACAATGGCTAAATCCCCTACTCCAAGATCACTCGTCCACTGGGCAGAGACAAAAATTAGATCCAGTGTTTGTCCTCCCTCATGTGTGGGGCCCTGAATTATCTGGGTCAGGTCCATGGCTGTCATGGAGGCCATGAACTCCTGAGCTTCCTCGGATGTCTCACCTACCAATGGCAGGTTGAAATACTCCATGACTAGAAGTCTAGGGGTCTCAACTGCCATCTCAGCGATCACCTCGAGGAGCTCGGGCAGGGCTGCTGATACGTAGCGGGGAGCCAGATACACAATCACCAAGTCCAGCTGCCTCCCTAGGCCCCCACTCCCTAGGCCCCACCCCACTTGTTACACACATTACAATTCAGATATTTGTCACATGGTTTCAACTTCAACCCATTAACCAATTTTGATGTCTGTTTAAGCTTCTGAAAAGTAATGTGCCCTAAACGTCTGTGTAGAAGGTGAACACACTCATCATGTGGCCTTATGTTTGAGCATACAGCATTTGCTACATGATTATCAGTTAGCACATATAAACCATCCTTCAATTTTCCAGTAAACTTGGTTCCACCCTTCTCTAACAAACACTCATTCTCCTTGAATGTTACTGTATATCCTAGCTTAACTAAAACTCTGACAGGAAATTAAACTTCAGCTTAGGAACATACAACATATGCAATTCCTCCTGTACATATTTACATTTAGCCATTCCTTCCCCAACAGCTTTTAACTTCCATCCATTGGCTAAAGAAACCTTGTTACTTGATGAAGACATTTTTCTACAATTCCCTCTATCTCTAGTGATACATAGTGAAGCTCCACTATCAATAACCCACAAATCGTGGTTCACTGATGCCTTACTAGTGGTAGTTACATTACATTTGTGTTTTCTCTCTTTAACCATGTTTTGTAGTTTACTTCTTTTACAACACTTAGCTATATAGCCCTTTTTCCCACAATTAAAACATTTTACAGTATACACATGGTTATTTACATTTACATTTACATCAACAGTTTCTGGCTCAGCTCTAAGTTGTTGCTTTTCCACTCGCCGTCTTGACTCTTCTAACAGACGCGAAGAAACATTGGCTAATGTAAGTTCTTGTTGAGACAGCACTTCAAATGATGTTACTACAGTGTCGTAGCTTTCATCCAATGATGAGAGTAGTATGTACACCTGATGCTGTTCTGTAAAATTAAGTCCCGTTTCTTGCAACTTTTGAAACATGTCCTTCATGCAGTTAATATGACCTAACATGTCTCCTTCCTTGTTGAGCTTTGTCCTTATTTATTTTTATTTTTATTTTAATTAAATTTATATCCCGCCCTTCTCCAAAGAGGACCCAGGGCGGCGCACAGGAATTTAAAAACACATACAAAATTTCAAAATACAAAATTTTAAAAAAATATTAAATACCCATCCTGCGCTAAAATCCAATTATAATCCCCAAAATTAAAACTTTCTAAAATAGTCACAGTGGAGGTTACGCTAGGCGGGCTTGGTGAAAGAAATGTGTCTTTAGACACTGGCGGAAGAGGCGGAGGTCCGAGATGGTGCGAAGTTCAGGGGGTAGGTCGTTCCAAAGGGCAGGGCCCGCCACAGAGAAGGCCCTTCCCCTAGGTGTCACCAGTCGGCATAGCCCAGCCGACAGCACCCTGAGAAGGCCCTCTCTGTGGGAGTGGATCGGTCGAAGGGATGTATGGGGCAGGAGACGGTCTCGCATATAACTAGGTCCCGAGCCATGGAGCGCTTTGAAGATGGTTGTCAAAATCTTGAAGCGCACCCGGAAGACCACAGGAAGCCAGTGCAGCTCGCGCAGGATCGGTGTTATATGGAAGTGTCTAGGAGCTCACGTAATCACCTGCGCGGCTGCATTCTGGACTAGCTGTAGCTTTTGAGTGCACCTCAAGGGAAGCCCCATGTAGAGAGCATTACAGTAGTCGAGTCGGGATGTCACGAGTACTTGAGTGACTGTGCGAAGGGCAGCTCGGTCCAGTAAGGGGCGCAATTGGTGCATCAGGCATACCTGATAAAACGCGCCCCTGGCCACGGCCGCCACATGGTCCTCCATGGACCCCTGGGAATCCAGGAGGACACCCAAATTGCGCGCCCTCTCCACAGGGGCCAGTGTTTTGCACCCAATGGCCAGAGTTGGAGTAATCTGGCTGAACCGGGGTGCCAGAAACCACAGCCACTCAGTCTTGGATGGGTTGAGCTTGAGTTTGTTACTACCCATCCAGATCCGTACGGCCTCCAAACACTGGGACAACACCTTGGCGGCATCGTTGGGGTGGTCTGGGATGGATATGTACAGCTGGGTATCGTCAGCGTACAGATGATATCCCACCCCAAAACCACGGATGATCTCGCCCAGCGGCTTCATATATGTGTTGAACAGGAGGGGTGAGAGGACCGACCCCTGAGGAACCCCGCATAAGAGGGGTCTCGAGGCCGACCTCTGCCCCCTGCCAACACATATTGCGACCGACCAGAGAGGTAGGACGAGAACCACCATAAAACGGTGCCTCCCAGTCCCAACCTCCCCAGTCAGTGCAATAGGATACCATGGTCGATGGTATCAAAAGCCGCTGAGAGGTCTAATAGGACTAGGATAGAGGAACATCCTCTATCCCGTGCCCTCCAGAGATCATCAACCAACGCGACCAATGCCGTCTCGGTGCTGTGACTGGGTCGGAAGCCAGACTGGCGCTGGTCTAGATAATCAATTTCCTCCAGGTGTCGCGGAAACTGTTGGGCCACCACACTCTCTACAACCTTCGCTAAAAAGTGAAGGTTGGAGACCGGACAGTAATTTTCCAATAATGCTGGGTCCAGGGAAGGCTTCTTGAGGAGGGGCCTCACCACCGCCTCTTTCAAGATGGTAGGCAAGGACCCCTCACTCAAAGAAGCGTTCACAATATCCTGGAGCAAGCCTCGTGTCATCTCCCAGGATGCCAGTACAAGCCAGGAGGGACACGGGTCCAATAAACATGTGGTAGCCTTAAGTCTCTTTGACAACCTGTCCATATCTTCGGTAGTAATAAAGTCAAACTCCTCCCAGGATGGTATCTCAGGAACAGCCTCGGACAGTCCGACCGGACCACTCTTGATGGAGGGTAACTCATTCCGAATCCGAGTGATTTTATCCTGCAGATAATTCCCAAATTCCTCTGCTCGTCCCTGCAGAGGGGCTTCCCGCGGCCTCTGGTGAAGGAGGGAGTGGGTCACCCCAAACTGGGCGGCAGGGCGGTTATCTGCGGATGCAATAAGGGTGGCACAATACTTACGTTTGGCCACCCTTATTGCCACTAAGTAAGTCCTAATATAGGTTCTCACTAGTGTTCGGTCGGCTTCGGATCGAGAAGATCTCCATCTGCTCTCTAGCTCGGGACCTAGTTATCTGCGGGATCGGATCCTGCCCCATACATTCCTGCAGCCAATTTGCTCCCACAGAGAGGGGCTTCTCCGGGTGCCGTCCATTAGGCTATGCCAGCGGGCGACGCCCAGGAGAAGGGCCTTCTCTGTGGTGGGCCCAGCACTCTGGAACGACCTTCCCCCCGAAATTAGAACAACCACGGACCTCCGCTCCTTCCATCAAAAATTGAAAACACACTTTTTCTGCTTGGCCGGCCTAGGTTAGTCTTCCGTCTTTCGATAGGGTTTTAGGGGTTTTTAGTGTAATTTAATTTGGGGGGTTTTAGCGCAGTGACAATTGTTTAATTCGTATTTTAACTATTTACCTTTCTATGTATTTTATATTGGTTTTTTATTCCCTGTGCACCGCTCCGAGTCCCTTTGGGGAGAGGAAGCGGTATACAAATAAATTTTATTATTATTATTATTATTATTATTATTATTATTATTATTATTATTATTATTATTATTATTATTATTATTATTATTATTATTATTATTATTATTATTATTATCATTATCTAGGCATCTCTTGTGGCATTTCATCTCCCTCAGCTCCTAGGTGAACCAAGGAGCCTGGGTGATTCGTCGCCGCAAGAGAGGCCGCAAGGGCGCAACTCGGTCCAAGGCCCCTGTGGCTGCACTCAGCCATGCGGCCACTAGGTCCTCAGTCGAGTCGCGGGGCAAGGCCACAGGAATTGGCCCAAGCTCCCTCTGGAACCTATCCGGGTCCATCAGGAGCCTGAGGCGGAACTATCTAGGAATATCAGGCTCCGCCTCCCCGCGGTGAGGTGTGCCGATTGGAAAGTCCAGCCAAAGGAGAGCGTGATCTGTCCATGACAGAGGTGTAATGGCTAGAGCCCCTATTCCCAGATCACTACTCCACTGTCCCGAGACGAAGATTAAATCCAGGGTGTGTCCTCCCTCGTGAGTAGGGCCTAAAACTACCTGGGTCAGGTCCATGGCCATCATGAAGGCCATGAACTCCCGAGCTGCTCCAGAGGTCTCGCCTACTGACAGCAGGTTGAAGTCCTCCATGACCAATAGTCTTGGGGTCTCAACCGCCACCTCGGCTATCACCTCTAGGAGCTCGGGCAGGGCTGTTGTTGCATAGCGAGGAGCCAGGTACACAACTAACATGCCCAACTGCCTCCCTAGGCCCCACTTCACGAGGAGGGACTCACACCCGGTCGTCTGAGGGATCGTGGTCTCCTTCGGCTCAAGACCTTCCCTAATCATAATCGCCACCCCCCTCCCCTACCTAGGGCCGTAGGCTGATGAAAGGCTCGGTAGCCTGGTGGGCACATTTCTACGAGGGGTAATACTCCCTCGTGGCCCAACCAGGTTTCCGTTATACCCACCAGGTCCGGGTCCCCCTCTGACACAAGGTCATGAATGAGGGGGGCTTTTTGTACCATGTACCTGGTGTTGTATAACATCAGCCTAGGGCCCCGGTTCTGTGGTCCTTGCCCACCTAGTCTGCGATGGGAGCATGGGGGTCTTCCGCGTCCCGGCTTCGCAGGCTACCTCCTCCACTTCAGCCATGCTGGGATGCTCTAGGCCGAGATAGGCCGATTCGGGCCACGCTCCTCGCTCCTCGCCCTGCTCACCCTGCCGTCACACCCTCGGCTCGCCCTCCATGTCCAAGTGGCCTGGTGTGACGGCTGGCATGTCGTCTCGCCAGCCCAGCCCTCAAAGATGATTAATGAGGGCTGGCAACATCCCCCAGGGGCAAAAACGACCCCCGGGCTCCCTTCCGTTCTTCAAAACGCGACCTCCATTTCGCGCATGCGCAAACTCTCCTCTTTACTGTCCTAAACAGTTTTCGGGTTAAATGTATGTGTGCCCCCACAGTGTCACAAACATACAGTCTCTTTAAATTCTCCCAGCGTCTTGTAGCAGAAATCCGCCCCGAATATGCACTAGCTGGGAATCATCAAGCGTTAAACCTATGATGTAAAGTGCCCTGTCGTTGTTTTGCTTAAACTCTACAAGTTTTCCAGCATCATCGGCATTATCCTCCTTCCAGGCAGTCACATCTGGTGGATTCGCCACAACCTCCCACAGCCCCTCTCTGCGCAACAGCAGACTGCACATGGTGGGCCAGGAAACGTAGTTGGTGCCATCCAGCCGACTAATAACTGACAAATTTGGACCCTGGACTTGTGCCATCTTCACCAGAGTAGTTTGTTGTGTTTAGCAACTTCTATAACTGTAAACCGGTGTTACAACTCTGGTCCCTTAACCAGTGTTAGCAAATAAATGTGGAATAGTGTAATTCACCAGACAGTAAAGAGATACGTTGCTGTAGCCACAAACAAACTCTAAAACAGTGATAGTAAGAAAATAAATAGTCTTTACTTTGTAGCAACTAAAATGCTTCTTCCGAACAGAGATTCTTACTTCTCAAACAATAACAGTCCTTCACCCAACACAGAGTTATCTTACGGTGATGCAAAACAAATACTTCTTCTTCAGCTCCTCAATGGCAAACAGTAAGCACAGGAAATCACAAGGAATCGAAAAGGGAACGGACTGTGATTGTGAGCTTCCTTTATGGTAGAGCTGAGACTCACAGCCAATCAGAATTCAAACACAGTTCTTAAAGCTACATAACTCCTTAAGAACATAGGCTCATATATATTGTCAACCCAATATAAGGCTGAATATCCTAACAAGATAAATAAGAACTCTATAACTCTATAACTAACTGTAACTTTGGAACTGGACATTATGAAAAAGTGGGAATTTGAAGAACTATGTGAAATTAAAAAAATATGCATAAATCATTAAAATCAAATCTAAATAGAATTTTGAACTCAGAGAAGCAGGAAGTGAAGGAAGAAGAGGGTGGATAATGAAGGGGTAGAAATGGTGGAAAATAAAAAGCAGACAAAAAACTTCATTGGGTTTGACAGTGGTATAAGGAAAATTGAAAAGGGGGATGTGTTCCAACAAAAGATCTCTCTGAGTTTGACAGTGGCATAGGGAAAACTGAAGAAGGGGTAACCCCCCCACCCAAACAAAGAGAAATGCAAAATATTTCACTGGGTTTGACAGTGGCTTGGGGAAAATTGAAGGGGGTGGACATGTTAAAACAAAGAAAAGGGAGAAGACAGGAATAGAGAAGTGGGACAAAAGACTTACTAGGAAAAAATCAGACAATTAGAAATTGCTATATGGGGAAATATAAAGTTGAGATATGTGGTTTACTCCTATACATGATAATAAAACTGAGTTGCTAACTGATTGAATATGATAATGGAAAGATAATTAAATCAATGTTAAAATATATGGAATATGAACAAATATGAAATTGTTATGGGGAGAATGTAAAGCAGAGGTATGTGATTCACACTTATACATGATAATTAAACTGAGTTATTAATTGATTGAATTGGACAATGGAAGGACAATTACATATGGGTTAAAATATATGAAATATGGACCTATATAGTACTCCTAAGATGATGAACAAAGTGAGATGTGTACTGCTTGCTATTCTATATAGTAGATTAAGGGAATTGTAATGAACATTGAACAGTAAGGATTCCTATTTAAAGACAATTAAGGGTAACCTAAGCCAAGTTATGGAAAAATGGAGAGGGAACTTGAAAAATACAATGGGAAATTATTGAGATTATAAAGACAGAATCACAAATTTGGGACATGTAAGGATGCATAATTTTCTGTCCAAATTGTTTAAAGTAAATGGCTCTTTTTGGGCTAGTGATTCAACCTTCCACTGGCGTGGGATATGCACTCTGTTGCAATGCCTTATTAATTGTACATTTGTAATCAGTGCAGATGCAAATTGAGCCATCTGGCTTGATTGGTGCGATAATTGGTGTCCCCCACCTCGCATGATCAATTGGCTCCAAAAACTCCTGGGCTATTAGTTTGGCTGATTGCTTGTCTATTTTGAGCCAGAAAGCAAAAGGAACTTGCAGCTTCAGTCTGACATGGGTGATTTTAGGGTCTAGGTTGAAAGATATAGGGGTCTTTATTCTTTACTTTATACTTTATATATATATATGAAGAATAATTATCACAGCTCCTATTCAGGGTCCCTTTAAGGGGAGGAGACTTAACGTCATCCCTCTCTGCCCTTCGACTCAACCCAGAGATCATCCAGACAGAGAACCAAATTAGATTACTGCTGTGTGACATTTTTTAGATATGTGTTAGATTTTTAAGGGCTGAAAATAAAGAGACCGGGATGGATCCATTTCAGGCTTATTAGCCTTCTTCAACTGGCCATGCTCCTTCTACTGGGATTTGAACCAGGGCTTTCCAGCATTTGAGGCAAGCTCTCTATGCCTTGAGCTATCTGGTATCCCTGATACATCAGCCAATTTACAGGACTCTTAAATGAAGAATAATTATCAAAGCTCCTGTTCAGGGTCCCTTTAAGGGGGGAAGACTTAACGTCATCCCTCTCTGCCCTTCGACTCAAACCAGAGATCATCCAGACAGAGAACCAAATTAGATTACTGCTGTGTGACATTTTTTAAATATGTGTTAGATTTTTAAGGGCTGAAAAGAAAGAGACCAGGATGGATCCATTTCAGGCTTATTAGCCTTCTTCAACTGGTCATACTCCTTCTACTGGGATTTGAACCAGGGCTTTCCAGCATTTGAGGCAAGCTCTCTATGCCTTGAGCTATCTGGTATCCCTGATACATCAGCCAATTTACAGGACTCTTAAATGAAGAATAATTATCAAAGCTCCTGTTCAGGGTCCCTTTAAGGGGAGGAGACTTAACGTCATCCCTCTCTGCCCTTCGACTCAAACCAGAGATCATCCAGACAGAGAACCAAATTAGATTACTGCTGTGTGACATTTTTTAAATATGTGTTAGATTTTTAAGGGCTGAAAAGAAAGAGACCAGGATGGATCCATTTCAGGCTTATTAGCCTTCTTCAACTGGTCATACTCCTTCTACTGGGATTTGAACCAGGGCTTTCCAGCATTTGAGGCAAGCTCTCTATGCCTTGAGCTATCTGGTATCCCTGATACATCAGCCAATTTACAGGACTCTTAAATGAAGAATAATTATCACAGCTCCTGTTCAGGGTCCCTTTAAGGGGAGGAGACTTAACATCATCCCTCTCTGCCCTTCGACTCAACCCAGAGATCATCCAGACAGAGAACCAAATTAGATTACTGCTGTGTGATATTTTTTAGATATGTGTTAGATTTTTAAGGGCTGAAAATAAAGAGACCAGGATGGATCCATTTCAGGCTTATTAGCCTTCTTCAACTGGTCATACTCCTTCTACTGGGATTTGAACCAGGGCTTTCCAGCATTTGAGGCAAGCTCTCTATGCCTTGAGCTATCTGGTATCCCTGATACATCAGCCAATTTACAGGACTCTTAAATGAAGAATAATTATCACAGCTCCTGTTCAGGGTCCCTTTAAGGGGAGGAGACTTAACGTCATCCCTCTCTGGCCTTCGACTCAACCCAGAGATCATCCAGACAGAGAACCAAATTAGATTACTGCTGCGTGACATTTTTTAGATATGTGTTAGATTTTTAAGGGCTGAAAATAAAGAGACCAGGATGGATCCATTTCAGGCTTATTAGCCTTCTTCAACTGGTCATACTCCTTCTACTGGGATTTGAACCAGGGCTTTCCAGCATTTGAGGCAAGCTCTCTATGCCTTGAGCTATCTGGTATCCCTGATACATCAGCCAATTTACAGGACTCTTAAATGAAGAATAATTATCACAGCTCCTGTTCAGGGTCCCTTTAAGGGGAGGAGACTTAACGTCATCCCTCTCTGGCCTTCGACTCAACCCAGAGATCATCCAGACAGAGAACCAAATTAGATTACTGCTGCGTGACATTTTTTAGATATGTGTTAGATTTTTAAGGGCTGAAAATAAAGAGACCAGGATGGATCCATTTCAGGCCTAGAGACCATCCAGACAGAGGCCTATTAAATTGCTGCTGTCTTTTTAGATATGTGTTAAAAAAAATTTTTTAAGGGATGATTAATAATTAATTAAGAGACCAGGATGGATCCATTTCGGGCTCCTTAGCCCTCGTCAGCTGGCCATACTTCCCTACCGGGATTTGAACTGGTGCTTTCCAGCATTCGAAGCAGGCTTCCCTATGCCTTGAGCTAACCAGCTTCCCTGATTACATCATCCTTTCTACAGGACTTATTGATGAAGTGGATATTTTGTTACAGCTTCCTGTTAGGCCTATTTAAGGGAGGAGACAAACTTGTCAACCTTCTCTGCCCTTCGACTCAACCTAGAGACCATCCAGACAGAGGCCTATTAAATTGCTGCTGTCTTTTTAGATATGTGTTAAAAAAAAAATTTAAGGGATGATTAATAATTAATTAAGAGACCAGGATGGATCCATTTCGGGCTCCTTAGCCCTCGTCAGCTGGCCATACTTCCCTACCGGGATTTGAACTGGTGCTTTCCAGCATTCGAAGCAGGCTTCCCTATGCCTTGAGCTAACCAGCTTCCCTGATTACATCATCCTTTCTACAGGACTTATTGATGAAGTGGATATTTTGTTACAGCTTCCTGTTAGGCCTATTTAAGGGAGGAGACAAACTTGTCAACCTTCTCTGCCCTTCGACTCAACCTAGAGACCATCCAGACAGAGACCTATTAAATTGCTGCTGTCTTTTTAGATATGTGTTAAAAAAAATTTTTTTTTAAGGGATGATTAATAATTAATTAAGAGACCAGGATGGATCCATTTCGGGCTCCTTAGCCCTCGTCAGCTGGCCATACTTCCCTACAGGGATTTGAACTGGTGCTTTCCAGCATTCGAAGCAGGCTTCCCTATGCCTTGAGCTAACCAGCTTCCCTGATTACATCATCCTTTCTACAGGACTTATTGATGAAGTGGATATTTTGTTAAAGCTTCCTGTTAGGCCTATTTAAGGGAGGAGACAAACTTGTCAACCTTCTCTGCTCTTCGACTCAACTTAGAGACCATCCAGACAGAGACGTATTAAATTGCTGCTGTCTTTTTAGATATGTGTTTAAAATTTTTTTTTAAAGGGATGATTAATAATTAATTAAGAGACCAGGATGGATCCATTTTGGGCTCCTAAGCCCTCGTCAGCTGGCCGTACTTCCCTACAGGGATTTGAACTGGTGCTTTCCAGCATTCGAAGCAGGCTTCCCTATGCCTTGAGCTAACCAGCTTCCCTGATTACATCATCCTTTCTACAGGACTTATTGATGAAGTGGATATTTTGTTACAGCTTCCTGTTAGGCCTATTTAAGGGAGGAGACAAACTTGTCAACCTTCTCTGCCCTTCGACTCAACCTAGAGACCATCCAGACAGAGACCTATTAAATTGCTGCTGTCTTTTTAGATATGTGTTAAAAAAAATTTTTTTTAAGGGATGATTAATAATTAATTAAGAGACCAGGATGGATCCATTTCGGGCTCCTTAGCCCTCGTCAGCTGGCCATACTTCCCTACAGGGATTTGAACTGGTGCTTTCCAGCATTCGAAGCAGGCTTCCCTATGCCTTGAGCTAACCAGCTTCCCTGATTACATCATCCTTTCTACAGGACTTATTGATGAAGTGGATATTTTGTTACAGCTTCCTGTTAGGCCTATTTAAGGGAGGAGACAAACTTGTCAACCTTCTCTGCCCTTCGACTCAACCTAGAGACCATCCAGACAGAGACCTATTAAATTGCTGCTGTCTTTTTAGATATGTGTTAAAAAAAATTTTTTTTAAGGGATGATTAATAATTAATTAAGAGACCAGGATGGATCCATTTCGGGCTCCTTAGCCCTCGTCAGCTGGCCATACTTCCCTACAGGGATTTGAACTGGTGCTTTCCAGCATTCGAAGCAGGCTTCCCTATGCCTTGAGCTAACCAGCTTCCCTGATTACATCATCCTTTCTACAGGACTTATTGATGAAGTAGATATTTTGTTACAGCTTCCTGTTAGGCCTATTTAAGGTAGGAGACATACTTGTCAACCTTCTCTGCCCTTCGACGCAACCTAGAGACCATCCAGACAGAGACCTATTAAATTGCTGCTGTCTTTTTAGATATGTGTTAAAAAAAATTTTTTTAAGGGATGATTAATAATTAATTAAGAGACCAGGATGGATCCATTTCGGGCTCCTTAGCCCTCGTCAGCTGGCCATACTTCCCTACAGGGATTTGAACTGGTGCTTTCCAGCATTCGAAGCAGGCTTCCCTATGCCTTGAGCTAACCAGCTTCCCTGATTACATCATCCTTTCTACAGGACTTATTGATGAAGTGGATATTTTGTTACAGCTTCCTGTTAGGCCTATTTAAGGGAGGAGACAAACTTGTCAACCTTCTCTACCCTTCGACTCAACCTAGAGACCATCCAGACAGAGACCTATTAAATTGCTGCTGTCTTTTTAGATATGTGTTAATTTTTTTTTAAGGGATGATTAATAATTAATTAAGAGACCAGGATGGATCCATTTCGGGCTCCTTAGCCCTAGTCAACTGGCCATACTTCCCTACAGGGATTTGAACTGGTGCTTTCCAGCATTCGAAGCAGGCTTCCCTATGCCTTGAGCTAACCAGCTTCCCTGATTACATCATCCTTTCTACAGGACTTATTGATGAAGTGGATATTTTGTTACAGCTTCCTGTTAGGCCTATTTAAGGTAGGAGACATACTTGTCAACCTTCTCTGCCCTTCGACGCAACCTAGAGACCATCCAGACAGAGACCTATTAAATTGCTGCTGTCTTTTTAGATATGTGTTAAAAAATTTTTTTTTAAGGGATGATTAATAATTAATTAAGAGACCAGGATGGATCCATTTCGGGCTCCTTAGCCCTCGTCAGCTGGCCATACTTCCCTACAGGGATTTGAACTGGTGCTTTCCAGCATTCGAAGCAGGCTTCCCTATGCCTTGAGCTAACCAGCTTCCCTGATTACATCATCCTTTCTACAGGACTTATTGATGAAGTGGATATTTTGTTACAGCTTCCTGTTAGGCCTATTTAAGGGAGGAGACAAACTTGTCAACCTTCTCTACCCTTCGACTCAACCTAGAGACCATCCAGACAGAGACCTATTAAATTGCTGCTGTCTTTTTAGATATGTGTTAATTTTTTTTTAAGGGATGATTAATAATTAATTAAGAGACCAGGATGGATCCATTTCGGGCTCCTTAGCCCTAGTCAACTGGCCATACTTCCCTACAGGGATTTGAACTGGTGCTTTCCAGCATTCGAAGCAGGCTTCCCTATGCCTTGAGCTAACCAGCTTCCCTGATTACATCATCCTTTCTACAGGACTTATTGATGAAGTGGATATTTTGTTACAGCTTCCTGTTAGGCCTATTTAAGGGAGGAGACAAACTTGTCAACCTTCTCTGCCCTTCGACTCAACCTAGAGACCATCCAGACAGAGGCCTATTAAATTGCTGCTGTCTTTTTAGATATGTGTTAAAAAAATTTTTTTAAGGGATGATTAATAATTAATTAAGAGACCAGGATGGATCCATTTCGGGCTCCTTAGCCCTCATCAGCTGGCCATACTTCCTTACAGGGATTTGAACTGGTGCTTTCCAGCATTCGAAGCAGGCTTCCCTATGCCTTGAGCTAACGAACTTCCCTGATTACATCATCCTTTCTACAGGACTTATTGATGAAGTGGATATTTTGTTACAGCTTCCTGTTAGGCCTATTTAAGGGAGGAGACAAACTTGTCAACCTTCTCTGCCCTTCGACTCAACCTAGAGACCATCCAGACAGAGACCTATTAAATTGCTGCTGTCTTTTTAGATATGTGTTAAAAAAATTTTTTTTTAAGGGATGATTAATAATTAATTAAGAGACCAGGATGGATCCATTTCGGGCTCCTTAGCCCTCGTCAGCTGGCCATACTTCCCTACAGGGATTTGAACTGGTGCTTTCCAGCATTCGAAGCAGGCTTCCCTATGCCTTGAGCTAACCAGCTTCCCTGATTACATCATCCTTTCTACAGGACTTATTGATGAAGTAGATATTTTGTTACAGCTTCCTGTTAGACCTATTTAAGGTAGGAGACATACTTGTCAACCTTCTCTGCCCTTCGACGCAACCTAGAGACCATCCAGACAGAGACCTATTAAATTGCTGCTGTCTTTTTAGATATGTGTTAAAAAAATTTTTTTTAAGGGATGATTAATAATTAATTAAGAGACCAGGATGGATCCATTTCGGGCTCCTTAGCCCTCGTCAGCTGGCCATACTTCCCTACAGGGATTTGAACTGGTGCTTTCCAGCATTCGAAGCAGGCTTCCCTATGCCTTGAGCTAACCAGCTTCCCTGATTACATCATCCTTTCTACAGGACTTATTGATGAAGTGGATATTTTGTTACAGCTTCCTGTTAGGCCTATTTAAGGGAGGAGACAAACTTGTCAACCTTCTCTGCCCTTCGACTCAACCTAGAGACCATCCAGACAGAGACCTATTAAATTGCTGCTGTCTTTTTAGATATGTGTTAATTTTTTTTTTTAAGGGATGATTAATAATTAATTAAGAGACCAGGATGGATCCATTTCGGGCTCCTTAGCCCTAGTCAACTGGCCATACTTCCCTACAGGGATTTGAACTGGTGCTTTCCAGCATTCGAAGCAGGCTTCCCTATGCCTTGAGCTAACCAGCTTCCCTGATTACATCATCCTTTCTACAGGACTTATTGATGAAGTGGATATTTTGTTACAGCTTCCTGTTAGGCCTATTTAAGGGAGGAGACAAACTTGTCAACCTTCTCTGCCCTTCGACTCAACCTAGAGACCATCCAGACAGAGGCCTATTAAATTGCTGCTGTCTTTTTAGATATGTGTTAAAAAAATTTTTTTAAGGGATGATTAATAATTAATTAAGAGACCAGGATGGATCCATTTCGGGCTCCTTAGCCCTCGTCAGCTGGCCATACTTCCCTACCGGGATTTGAACTGGTGCTTTCCAGCATTCGAAGCAGGCTTCCCTATGCCTTGAGCTAACCAGCTTCCCTGATTACATCATCCTTTCTACAGGACTTATTGATGAAGTGGATATTTTGTTACAGCTTCCTTTTAGGCCTATTTAAGGGAGGAGACAAACTTGTCAACCTTCTCTGTCCTTCGACTCAACCTAGAGACCATCCAGACAGAGACCTATTAAATTGCTGCTGTCTTTTTAGATATGTGTTAAAAAAAATTTTTTTAAGGGATGATTAATAATTAATTAAGAGACCAGGATGGATCCATTTCGGGCTCCTTAGCCCTCATCAGCTGGCCATACTTCCTTACAGGGATTTGAACTGGTGCTTTCCAGCATTCGAAGCAGGCTTCCCTATGCCTTGAGCTAACCAACTTCCCTGATTACATCATCCTTTCTACAGGACTTATTGATGAAGTGGATATTTTGTTACAGCTTCCTTTTAGGCCTATTTAAGGGAGGAGACAAACTTGTCAACCTTCTCTGTCCTTCGACTCAACCTAGAGACCATCCAGACAGAGACCTATTAAATTGCTGCTGTCTTTTTAGATATGTGTTAAAAAATTTTTTTTTAAGGGATGATTAATAATTAATTAAGAGACCAGGATGGATCCATTTCGGGCTCCTTAGCCCTCATCAGCTGGCCATACTTCCTTACAGGGATTTGAACTGGTGCTTTCCAGCATTCGAAGCAGGCTTCCCTATGCCTTGAGCTAACCAACTTCCCTGATTACATCATCCTTTCTACAGGACTTATTGATGAAGTGGATATTTTGTTACAGCTTCCTGTTAGGCCTATTTAAGGGAGGAGACAAACTTGTCAACCTTCTCTGCCCTTCGACTCAACCTAGAGACCATCCAGACAGAGGCCTATTAAATTGCTGCTGTCTTTTTAGATATGTGTTAAAAAATTTTTAAGGGATGATTAATAATTAATTAAGAGACCAGGATGGATCCATTTCGGGCTCCTTAGCCCTCGTCAGCTGGCCATACTTCCCTACCGGGATTTGAACTGGTGCTTTCCAGCATTCGAAGCAGGCTTCCCTATGCCTTGAGCTAACCAGCTTCCCTGATTACATCATCCTTTCTACAGGACTTATTGATGAAGTGGATATTTTGTTACAGCTTCCTGTTAGGCCTATTTAAGGGAGGAGACAAACTTGTCAACCTTCTCTGCCCTTCGACTCAACCTAGAGACCATCCAGACAGAGGCCTATTAAATTGCTGCTGTCTTTTTAGATATGTGTTAAAAAAAAAATTTAAGGGATGATTAATAATTAATTAAGAGACCAGGATGGATCCATTTCGGGCTCCTTAGCCCTCGTCAGCTGGCCATACTTCCCTACCGGGATTTGAACTGGTGCTTTCCAGCATTCGAAGCAGGCTTCCCTATGCCTTGAGCTAACCAGCTTCCCTGATTACATCATCCTTTCTACAGGACTTATTGATGAAGTGGATATTTTGTTACAGCTTCCTGTTAGGCCTATTTAAGGGAGGAGACAAACTTGTCAACCTTCTCTGCCCTTCGACTCAACCTAGAGACCATCCAGACAGAGGCCTATTAAATTGCTGCTGTCTTTTTAGATATGTGTTAAAAAAAATTTTTTAAGGGATGATTAATAATTAATTAAGAGACCAGGATGGATCCATTTCGGGCTCCTTAGCCCTCGTCAGCTGGCCATACTTCCCTACCGGGATTTGAACTGGTGCTTTCCAGCATTCGAATCAGGCTTCCCTATGCCTTGAGCTAACCAGCTTCCCTGATTACATCATCCTTTCTACAGGACTTATTGATGAAGTGGATATTTTGTTACAGCTTCCTGTTAGGCCTATTTAAGGGAGGAGACAAACTTGTCAACCTTCTCTGTCCTTCGACTCAACCTAGAGACCATCCAGACAGAGACCTATTAAATTGCTGCTGTCTTTTTAGATATGTGTTAAAAAAAATTTTTTTAAGGGATGATTAATAATTAATTAAGAGACCAGGATGGATCCATTTCGGGCTCCTTAGCCCTCATCAGCTGGCCATACTTCCTTACAGGGATTTGAACTGGTGCTTTCCAGCATTCGAAGCAGGCTTCCCTATACCTTGAGCTAACCAACTTCCCTGATTACATCATCCTTTCTACAGGACTTATTGATGAAGTGGATATTTTGTTACAGCTTCCTGTTAGGCCTATTTAAGGGAGGAGACAAACTTGTCAACCTTCTCTGCCCTTCGACTCAACCTAGAGACCATCCAGACAGAGGCCTATTAAATTGCTGCTGTCTTTTTAGATATGTGTTAAAAAAAAAAATTTAAGGGATGATTAATAATTAATTAAGAGACCAGGATGGATCCATTTCGGGCTCCTTAGCCCTCGTCAGCTGGCCATACTTCCCTACCGGGATTTGAACTGGTGCTTTCCAGCATTCGAAGCAGGCTTCCCTATGCCTTGAGCTAACCAGCTTCCCTGATTACATCATCCTTTCTACAGGACTTATTGATGAAGTGGATATTTTGTTACAGCTTCCTGTTAGGCCTATTTAAGGGAGGAGACAAACTTGTCAACCTTCTCTGTCCTTCGACTCAACCTAGACACCATCCAGACAGAGACCTATTAAATTGCTGCTGTCTTTTTAGATATGTGTTAAAAAAAATTTTTTTAAGGGATGATTAATAATTAATTAAGAAACCAGGATGGATCCATTTCGGGCTCCTTAGCCCTCATCATCCTTTCTACAGGACTTATTGATGAAGTGGATATTTTGTTACAGCTTCCTGTTAGGCCTATTTAAGGGAGGAGACAAACTTGTCAACCTTCTCTACCCTTCGACTCAACCTAGAGACCATCCAGACAGAGACCTATTAAATTGCTGCTGTCTTTTTAGATATGTGTTAATTTTTTTTTTTAAGGGATGATTAATAATTAATTAAGAGACCAGGATGGATCCATTTCGGGCTCCTTAGCCCTAGTCAACTGGCCATACTTCCCTACAGGGATTTGAACTGGTGCTTTCCAGCATTCGAAGCAGGCTTCCCTATGCCTTGAGCTAACCAGCTTCCCTGATTACATCATCCTTTCTACAGGACTTATTGATGAAGTGGATATTTTGTTACAGCTTCCTGTTAGGCCTATTTAAGGGAGGAGACAAACTTGTCAACCTTCTCTGCCCTTCGACTCAACCTAGAGACCATCCAGACAGAGGCCTATTAAATTGCTGCTGTCTTTTTAGATATGTGTTAAAAAAATTTTTTTAAGGGATGATTAATAATTAATTAAGAGACCAGGATGGATCCATTTCGGGCTCCTTAGCCCTCGTCAGCTGGCCATACTTCCCTACCGGGATTTGAACTGGTGCTTTCCAGCATTCGAAGCAGGCTTCCCTATGCCTTGAGCTAACCAGCTTCCCTGATTACATCATCCTTTCTACAGGACTTATTGATGAAGTGGATATTTTGTTACAGCTTCCTGTTAGGCCTATTTAAGGGAGGAGACAAACTTGTCAACCTTCTCTGTCCTTCGACTCAACCTAGAGACCATCCAGACAGAGACCTATTAAATTGCTGCTGTCTTTTTAGATATGTGTTAAAAAAATTTTTTTTAAGGGATGATTAATAATTAATTAAGAGACCAGGATGGATCCATTTCGGGCTCCTTAGCCCTCATCAGCTGGCCATACTTCCTTACAGGGATTTGAACTGGTGCTTTCCAGCATTCGAAGCAGGCTTCCCTATGCCTTGAGCTAACCAGCTTCCCTGATTACATCATCCTTTCTACAGGACTTATTGATGAAGTGGATATTTTGTTACAGCTTCCTGTTAGGCCAGCTGACGAGGGCTAAGGATCCCGAAATGGATCCATCCTGGTCTCTTAATTAATTATTAATCATCCCTTAAAAAAAAATTTTTTTTAACACATATCTAAAAAGACAGCAGCAATTTAATAGGTCTCTGTCTGGATGGTCTCTAGGTTGAGTCGAAGGGCAGAGAAGGTTGACAAGTTTGTCTCCTCCCTTAAATAGGCCTAACAGGAAGCTGTAACAAAATATCCACTTCATCAATAAGTCCTGTAGAAAGGATGATGTAATCAGGGAAGCTGGTTAGCTCAAGGCATAGGGAAGCCTGCTTCGAATGCTGGAAAGCACCAGTTCAAATCCCTGTAGGGAAGTATGGCCAGCTGACGAGGGCTAAGGAGCCCGAAATGGATCCATCCTGGTCTCTTAATTAATTATTAATCATCCCTTAAAAAATTTTTTTAACACATATCTAAAAAGACAGAAGCAATTTAATAGGTCTCTGTCTGGATGGTCTCTAGGTTGAGTCGAAGAGCAGAGAAGGTTGACAAGTTTGTCTCCTCCCTTAAATAGGCCTAACAGGAAGCTGTAACAAAATATCCACTTCATCAATAAGTCCTGTAGAAAGGATGATGTAATCAGGGAAGCTGGTTAGCTCAAGGCATAGGGAAGCCTGCTTCGAATGCTGGAAAGCACCAGTTCAAATCCCTGTAGGGAAGTATGGCCAGCTGACGAGGGCTAAGGAGCCCGAAATGGATCCATCCTGGTCTCTTAATTAATTATTAATCATCCCTTATAAAAAAAAATGTAACACATATCTAAAAAGACAGCAGCAATTTAATACGTCTCTGTCTGGATGGTCTCTAGGTTGAGTCGAAGGGCAGAGAAGGTTGACAAGTTTGTCTCCTCCCATAAATAGGCCTAACAGGAAGCTGTAACAAAATATCCACTTCATCAATAAGTCCTGTAGAAAGGATGATGTAATCAGGGAAGCTGGTTAGCTCAAGGCATAGGGAAGCCTGCTTCGAATGCTGGAAAGCACCAGTTCAAATCCCTGTAGGGAAGTACGGCCAGCTGACGAGGGCTTAGGAGCCCAAAATGGATCCATCCTGGTCTCTTAATTAATTATTAATCATCCCTTTAAAAAAAAATTTTAAACACATATCTAAAAAGACAGCAGCAATTTAATACGTCTCTGTCTGGATGGTCTCTAAGTTGAGTCGAAGAGCAGAGAAGGTTGACAAGTTTGTCTCCTCCCTTAAATAGGCCTAACAGGAAGCTTTAACAAAATATCCACTTCATCAATAAGTCCTGTAGAAAGGATGATGTAATCAGGGAAGCTGGTTAGCTCAAGGCATAGGGAAGCCTGCTTCGAATGCTGGAAAGCACCAGTTCAAATCCCTGTAGGGAAGTATGGCCAGCTGACGAGGGCTAAGGAGCCCGAAATGGATCCGTCCTGGTCTCTTAATTAATTATTAATCATCCCTTAAAAAAATTTTTTTTTTAACACATATCTAAAAAGACAGCAGCAATTTAATAGGCCTCTGTCTGGATGGTCTCTAGGTTGAGTCGAAGGGCAGAGAAGGTTGACAAGTTTGTCTCCTCCCTTAAATAGGCCTAACAGGAAGCTGTAACAAAATATCCACTTCATCAATAAGTCCTGTAGAAAGGATGATGTAATCAGGGAAGCTGGTTAGCTCAAGGCATAGGGAAGCCTGCTTCGAATGCTGGAAAGCACCAGTTCAAATCCCTGTAGGGAAGTATGGCCAGTTGACTAGGGCTAAGGAGCCCGAAATGGATCCATCCTGGTCTCTTAATTAATTATTAATCATCCCTTAAAAAAAAAATTAACACATATCTAAAAAGACAGCAGCAATTTAATAGGTCTCTGTCTGGATGGTCTCTAGGTTGAGTCGAAGGGTAGAGAAGGTTGACAAGTTTGTCTCCTACCTTAAATAGGCCTAACAGGAAGCTGTAACAAAATATCCACTTCATCAATAAGTCCTGTAGAAAGGATGATGTAATCAGGGAAGCTGGTTAGCTCAAGGCATAGGGAAGCCTGCTTCGAATGCTGGAAAGCACCAGTTCAAATCCCTGTAGGGAAGTATGGCCAGCTGACGAGGGCTAAGGAGCCCGAAATGGATCCATCCTGGTCTCTTAATTAATTATTAATCATCCCTTAAAAAAAATTTTTTTAACACATATCTAAAAAGACAGCAGCAATTTAATAGGTCTCTGTCTGGATGGTCTCTAGGTTGCGTCGAAGGGCAGAGAAGGTTGACAAGTATGTCTCCTACCTTAAATAGGCCTAACAGGAAGCTGTAACAAAATATCCACTTCATCAATAAGTCCTGTAGAAAGGATGATGTAATCAGGGAAGCTGGTTAGCTCAAGGCATAGGGAAGCCTGCTTCGAATGCTGGAAAGCACCAGTTCAAATCCCTGTAGGGAAGTATGGCCAGCTGACGAGGGCTAAGGAGCCCGAAATGGATCCATCCTGGTCTCTTAATTAATTATTAATCATCCCTTAAAAAAAATTAATTAACACATATCTAAAAAGACAGCAGCAATTTAATAGGTCTCTGTCTGGATGGTCTCTAGGTTTAGTCGAAGGGCAGAGAAGGTTGACAAGTTTGTCTCCTCCCTTAAATAGGCCTAACAGGAAGCTTTAACAAAATATCCACTTCATCAATAAGTCCTGTAGAAAGGATGATGTAATCAGGGAAGCTGGTTAGCTCAAGGCATAGGGAAGCCTGCTTCGAATCCTGGAAAGCACCAGTTCAAATCCCTGTAGGGAAGTACGGCCAGCTGACGAGGGCTAAGGAGCCCGAAATGGATCCATCCTGGTCTCTTAATTAATTATTAATCATCCCTTAAAAAAAATTTTTTAACACATATCTAAAAAGACAGAAGCAATTTAATAGGTCTCTGTCTGGATGGTCTCTAGGTTGAGTCGAAGAGCAGAGAAGGTTGACAAGTTTGTCTCCTCCCTTAAATAGGCCTAACAGGAAGCTGTAACAAAATATCCACTTCATCAATAAGTCCTGTAGAAAGGATGATGTAATCAGGGAAGCTGGTTAGCTCAAGGCATAGGGAAGCCTGCTTCGAATGCTGGAAAGCACCAGTTCAAATCCCTGTAGGGAAGTATGGCCAGCTGACGAGGGCTAAGGAGCCCGAAATGGATCCATCCTGGTCTCTTAATTAATTATTAATCATCCCTTAAAAAAATTTTTTTTTAACACATATCTAAAAAGACAGCAGCAATTTAATAGGTCTCTGTCTGGATGGTCTCTAGGTTGAGTCGAAGGGCAGAGAAGGTTGACAAGTTTGTCTCCTCCCTTAAATAGGCCTAACAGGAAGCTGTAACAAAATATCCACTTCATCAATAAGTCCTGTAGAAAGGATGATGTAATCAGGGAAGCTGGTTAGCTCAAGGCATAGGGAAGCCTGCTTCGAATGCTGGAAAGCACCAGTTCAAATCCCTGTAGGGAAGTATGGCCAGCTGACGAGGGCTAAGGAGCCCGAAATTGATCCATCCTGGTCTCTTAATTAATTATTAATCATCCCTTAAAAAAATTTTTTTTTAACACGTATCTAAAAAGACAGCAGCAATTTAATAGGTCTCTGTCTGGATGGTCTCTAGGTTGAGTCGAAGGGCAGAGAAGGTTGACAAGTTTGTCTCCTCCCTTAAATAGGCCTAACAGGAAGCTGTAACAAAATATCCACATCATCAATAAGTCCTGTAGAAAGGATGATGTAATCAGGGAAGCTGGTTAGCTCAAGGCATAGGGAAGCCTGCTTCGAATGCTGGAAAGCACCAGTTCAAATCCCTGTAGGGAAGTATGGCCAGCTGACGAGGGCTAAGGAGCCTGAAATGGATCCATCCTGGTCTCTTAATTAATTATTAATCATCCCTTTAAAAAAATTTTTTAACACATATCTAAAAAGACAGCAGCAATTTAATACGTCTCTGTCTGGATGGTCTCTAGGTTGAGTCGAAGAGCAGAGAAGGTTGACAAGTTTGTCTCCTCCCTTAAATAGGCCTAACAGGAAGCTGTAACAAAATATCCACTTCATCAATAAGTCCTGTAGAAAGGATGATGTAATCAGGGAAGCTGGTTAGCTCAAGGCATAGGGAAGCCTGCTTCGAATGCTGGAAAGCACCAGTTCAAATCCCTGTAGGGAAGTATGGCCAGCTGACGAGGGCTAAGGAGCCCGAAATGGATCCATCCTGGTCTCTTAATTAATTAATAATCATCCCTTATAAAAAAAAATGTAACACATATCTAAAAAGACAGCAGCAATTTAATACGTCTCTGTCTGGATGGTCTCTAGGTTGAGTCGAAGGGCAGAGAAGGTTGACAAGTTTGTCTCCTCCCATAAATAGGCCTAACAGGAAGCTGTAACAAAATATCCACTTCATCAATAAGTCCTGTAGAAAGGATGATGTAATCAGGGAAGCTGGTTAGCTCAAGGCATAGGGAAGCCTGCTTCGAATGCTGGAAAGCACCAGTTCAAATCCCTGTAGGGAAGTATGGCCAGCTGACGAGGGCTAAGGAGCCCGAAATGGATCCATCCTGGTCTCTTAATTAATTATTAATCATCCCTTAAAAAAATTTTTTTTAACACATATCTAAAAAGACAGCAGCAATTTAATAGGTCTCTGTCTGGATGGTCTCTAGGTTGAGTCGAAGGGCAGAGAAGGTTGACAAGTTTGTCTCCTCCCTTAAATAGGCCTAACAGGAAGCTGTAACAAAATATCCACTTCATCAATAAGTCCTGTAGAAAGGATGATGTAATCAGGGAAGCTGGTTAGCTCAAGGCATAGGGAAGCCTGCTTCGAATGCTGGAAAGCACCAGTTCAAATCCCGGTAGGGAAGTATGGCCAGCTGACGAGGGCTAAGGAGCCCGAAATGGATCCATCCTGGTCTCTTAATTAATTATTAATCATCCCTTAAATTTTTTTTTTAACACATATCTAAAAAGACAGCAGCAATTTAATAGGCCTCTGTCTGGATGGTCTCTAGGTTGAGTCGAAGGGCAGAGAAGGTTGACAAGTTTGTCTCCTCCCTTAAATAGGCCTAACAGGAAGCTGTAACAAAATATCCACTATATCAATAAGTCCTGTAGAAAGGATGATGTAATCAGGGAAGCTGGTTAGCTCAAGGCATAGGGAAGCCTGCTTCGAATGCTGGAAAGCACCAGTTCAAATCCCTGTAGGGAAGTATGGCCAGTTGACGAGGGCTAAGGAGCCCGAAATGGATCCATCCTGGTCTCTTAATTAATTATTAATCATCCCTTAAAAAAAAAAATTAACACATATCTAAAAAGACAGCAGCAATTTAATAGGCCTCTGTCTGGATGGTCTCTAGGTTGAGTCGAAGGGTAGAGAAGGTTGACAAGTTTGTCTCCTCCCTTAAATAGGCCTAACAGGAAGCTGTAACAAAATATCCACTTCATCAATAAGTCCTGTAGAAAGGATGATGTAATCAGGGAAGTTGGTTAGCTCAAGGCATAGGGAAGCCTGCTTCGAATGCTGGAAAGCACCAGTTCAAATCCCTGTAGGGAAGTATGGCCAGCTGACGAGGGCTAAGGAGCCCGAAATGGATCCATCCTGGTCTCTTAATTAATTATTAATCATCCCTTAAAAAATTTTTTTTTTAACATGTATCTAAAAAGACAGCAGCAATTTAATAGGTCTCTGTCTGGATGGTCTCTAGGTTGAGTCGAAGGGCAGAGAAGGTTGACAAGTTTGTCTCCTCCCTTAAATAGGCCTAACAGGAAGCTGTAACAAAATATCCACATCATCAATAAGTCCTGTAGAAAGGATGATGTAATCAGGGAAGCTGGTTAGCTCAAGGCATAGGGAAGCCTGCTTCGAATGCTGGAAAGCACCAGTTCAAATCCCTGTAGGGAAGTATGGCCAGCTGACGAGGGCTAAGGAGCCTGAAATGGATCCATCCTGGTCTCTTAATTAATTATTAATCATCCCTTTAAAAAAATTTTTTAACACATATCTAAAAAGACAGCAGCAATTTAATACGTCTCTGTCTGGATGGTCTCTAGGTTGAGTCGAAGAGCAGAGAAGGTTGACAAGTTTGTCTCCTCCCTTAAATAGGCCTAACAGGAAGCTGTAACAAAATATCCACTTCATCAATAAGTCCTGTAGAAAGGATGATGTAATCAGGGAAGCTGGTTAGCTCAAGGCATAGGGAAGCCTGCTTCGAATGCTGGAAAGCACCAGTTCAAATCCCTGTAGGGAAGTATGGCCAGCTGACGAGGGCTAAGGAGCCCGAAATGGATCCATCCTGGTCTCTTAATTAATTAATAATCATCCCTTATAAAAAAAAATGTAACACATATCTAAAAAGACAGCAGCAATTTAATACGTCTCTGTCTGGATGGTCTCTAAGTAGAGTCGAAGAGCAGAGAAGGTTGACAAGTTTGTCTCCTCCCTTAAATAGGCCTAAAAGGAAGCTGTAACAAAATATCCACTTCATCAATAAGTCCTGTAGAAAGGATGATGTAATCAGGGAAGCTGGCTCAAGGCATAGGGAAGCCTGCTTTGAATGCTGGAAAGCACCAGTTCAAATCCCTGTAGGGAAGTATGGCCAGTTGATGAGGGCTAAGGAGCCCGAAATGGATCCATCCTGGTCTCTTAATTAATTATTAATCATCCCTTAAAAAAAAATTTTTTAACACATATCTAAAAAGACAGCAGCAATTTAATAGGTCTCTGTCTGGATGGTCTCTAGGTTGAGTCGAAGGGCAGAGAAGGTTGACAAGTATGTCTCCTACCTTAAATAGGCCTAACAGGAAGCTGTAACAAAATATCCACTTCATCAATAAGTCCTGTAGAAAGGATGATGTAATCAGGGAAGCTGGTTAGCTCAAGGCATAGGGAAGCCTGCTTCGAATGCTGGAAAGCACCAGTTCAAATCCCTGTAGGGAAGTACGGCCAGCTGACGAGGGCTAAGGAGCCCAAAATGGATCCATCCTGGTCTCTTAATTAATTATTAATCATCCCTTTAAAAAAAATTTTTTAAACACATATCTAAAAAGACAGCAGCAATTTAATACGTCTCTGTCTGGATGGTCTCTAAGTAGAGTCGAAGAGCAGAGAAGGTTGACAAGTTTGTCTCCTCCCTTAAATAGGCCTAACAGGAAGCTGTAACAAAATATCCACTTCATCAATAAGTCCTGTAGAAAGGATGATGTAATCAGGGAAGCTGGCTCAAGGCATAGGGAAGCCTGCTTTGAATGCTGGAAAGCACCAGTTCAAATCCCTGTAGGGAAGTATGGCCAGTTGATGAGGGCTAAGGAGCCCGAAATGGATCCATCCTGGTCTCTTAATTAATTATTAATCATCCCTTAAAAAAATTTTTTTAACACATATCTAAAAAGACAGCAGCAATTTAATAGGTCTCTGTCTGGATGGTCTCTACGTTGAGTCGAAGGGCAGAGAAGGTTGACAAGTTTGTCTCCTCCCTTAAATAGGCCTAACAGGAAGCTGTAACAAAATATCCACTTCATCAATAAGTCCTGTAGAAAGGATGATATAATCAGGGAAGCTGGTTAGCTCAAGGCATAGGGAAGCCTGCTTCGAATGCTTGAAAGCACCAGTTCAAATCCCTGTAGGGAAGTATGGCCAGCTGACGAGGGCTAAGGTGCCCGAAATGGATCCATCCTGGTCTCTTAATTAATTATTAATCATCCCTTAAAAAAAATTTTTTTAACACATATCCAAAAAGACAGCAGCAATTTAATAGGTCTCTGTCTGGATGGTCTCTAGGTTGAGTCGAAGGGCAGAGAAGGTTGACAAGTATGTCTCCTACCTTAAATAGGCCTAACAGGAAGCTGTAACAAAATATCCACTTCATCAATAAGTCCTGTAGAAAGGATGATGTAATCAGGGAAGCTGGTTAGCTCAAGGCATAGGGAAGCCTGCTTCGAATGCTGGAAAGCACCAGTTCAAATCCCTGTAGGGAAGTATGGCCAGCTGACGAGGGCTAAGGAGCCCGAAATGGATCCATCCTGGTCTCTTAATTAATTATTAATCATCCCTTAAAAAAATTTTTTTTAAACACATATCTAAAAAGACAGCAGCAATTTAATACGTCTCTGTCTGGATGGTCTCTAAGTTGAGTCGAAGAGCAGAGAAGGTTGACAAGTTTGTCTCCTCCCTTAAATAGGCCTAACAGGAAGCTGTAACAAAATATCCACTTCATCAATAAGTCCTGTAGAAAGGATGATGTAATCAGGGAAGCTGGCTCAAGGCATAGGGAAGCCTGCTTTGAATGCTGGAAAGCACCAGTTCAAATCCCTGTAGGGAAGTATGGCCAGCTGATGAGGGCTAAGGAGCCCGAAATGGATCCATCCTGGTCTCTTAATTAATTATTAAACATCCCTTTAAAAAAAAAATTTAACACATATCTAAAAAGACAGCAGCAATTTAATACGTCTCTGTCTGGATGGTCTCTAGGTTGAGTCGAAGAGCAGAGAAGGTTGACAAGTTTGTCTCCTCCCTTAAATAGGCCTAACAGGAAGCTGTAACAAAATATCCACTTCATCAATAAGTCCTGTAGAAAGGATGATGTAATCAGGGAAGCTGGTTAGCTCAAGGCATAGGGAAGCCTGCTTCGAATGCTGGAAAGCACCAGTTCAAATCCCTGTAGGAAAGTATGGCCAGCTGACGAGGGCTAAGGAGCCCGAACTGGATCCATCCTGGTCTCTTAATTAATTATTAATCATCCCTTAAAAAAAAATTTTTTTAACACATATCTAAAAAGACAGCAGCAATTTAATAGGTCTCTGTCTGGATGGTCTCTAGGTTGAGTCGAAGGGCAGAGAAGGTTGACAAGTTTGTCTCCTCCCTTAAATAGGCCTAACAGGAAGCTGTAACAAAATATCCACTTCATCAATAAGTCCTGTAGAAAGGATGATGTAATCAGGGAAGCTGGTTAGCTCAAGGCATAGGGAAGCCTGCTTCGTATGCTGGAAAGCACCAGTTCAAATCCCTGTAGGGAAGTATGGCCAGCTGACGAGGGCTAAGGAGCCCGAAATGGATCCATCCTGGTCTCTTAATTAATTATTAATCATCCCTTAAAAAAATTTTTTTAACACATATCTAAAAAGACAGCAGCAATTTAATAGGTCTCTGTCTGGATGGTCTCTAGGTTGAGTCGAAGGGCAGAGAAGGTTGACAAGTTTGTCTCCTCCCTTAAATAGGCCTTACAGGAAGCTGTAACAAAATATCCACTTCATCAATAAGTCCTGTAGAAAGGATGATGTAATAAGGGAAGCTGGTTAGCTCAAGGCATAGGGAAGCCTGCTTCGAATGCTGGAAAGCACCAGTTCAAATCCCTGTAGGGAAGTATGGCCAGCTGACGAGGGCTAAGGAGCCCGAAATGGATCCATCCTGGTCTCTTAATTAATTATTAATCATCCCTTTAAAAAAAAAATTTAACACATATCTAAAAAGACAGCAGCAATTTAATAGGTCTCTGTCTGGATGGTCTCTAGGTTGAGTCGAAGGGCAGAGAAGGTTGACAAGTTTGTCTCCTCCCTTAAATAGGCCTAACAGGAAGCTGTAACAAAATATCCACTTCATCAATAAGTCCTGTAGAAAGGATGATGTAATCAGGGAAGCTGGTTAGCTCAAGGCATAGGGAAGCCTGCTTCGAATGCTGGAAAGCACCAGTTCAAATCCCTGTAGGGAAATATGGCCAGCTGACGAGGGCTAAGGAGCCCAAAATGGATCCATCCTGGTCTCTTAATTAATTATTAATCATCCCTTAAAAAAAATTTTTTTAAACACATATCTAAAAAGACAGCAGCAATTTAATACGTCTCTGTCTGGATGGTCTCTAAGTTGAGTCGAAGAGCAGAGAAGGTTGACAAGTTTGTCTCCTCCCTTAAATAGGCCTAACAGGAAGCTGTAACAAAATATCCACTTCATCAATAAGTCCTGTAGAAAGGATGATGTAATCAGGGAAGCTGGCTCAAGGCATAGGGAAGCCTGCTTTGAATGCTGGAAAGCACCAGTTCAAATCCCTGTAGGGAAGTATGGCCAGCTGATGAGGGCTAAGGAGCCCGAAATGGATCCATCCTGGTCTCTTAATTAATTATTAAACATCCCTTTAAAAAAAAAATTTAACACATATCTAAAAAGACAGCAGCAATTTAATACGTCTCTGTCTGGATGGTCTCTAGGTTGAGTCGAAGAGCAGAGAAGGTTGACAAGTTTGTCTCCTCCCTTAAATAGGCCTAACAGGAAGCTGTAACAAAATATCCACTTCATCAATAAGTCCTGTAGAAAGGATGATGTAATCAGGGAAGCTGGTTAGCTCAAGGCATAGGGAAGCCTGCTTCGAATGCTGGAAAGCACCAGTTCAAATCCCTGTAGGAAAGTATGGCCAGCTGACGAGGGCTAAGGAGCCCGAACTGGATCCATCCTGGTCTCTTAATTAATTATTAATCATCCCTTTAAAAAAATTTTTTTTAACACATATCTAAAAAGACAGCAGCAATTTAATAGGTCTCTGTCTGGATGGTCTCTAGGTTGAGTCGAAGGGCAGAGAAGGTTGACAAGTTTGTCTCCTCCCTTAAATAGGCCTAACAGGAAGCTGTAACAAAATATCCACTTCATCAATAAGTCCTGTAGAAAGGATGATGTAATCAGGGAAGCTGGTTAGCTCAAGGCATAGGGAAGCCTGCTTCGTATGCTGGAAAGCACCAGTTCAAATCCCTGTAGGGAAGTATGGCCAGCTGACGAGGGCTAAGGAGCCCGAAATGGATCCATCCTGGTCTCTTAATTAATTATTAATCATCCCTTAAAAAAATTTTTTTAACACATATCTAAAAAGACAGCAGCAATTTAATAGGTCTCTGTCTGGATGGTCTCTAGGTTGAGTCGAAGGGCAGAGAAGGTTGACAAGTTTGTCTCCTCCCTTAAATAGGCCTTACAGGAAGCTGTAACAAAATATCCACTTCATCAATAAGTCCTGTAGAAAGGATGATGTAATAAGGGAAGCTGGTTAGCTCAAGGCATAGGGAAGCCTGCTTCGAATGCTGGAAAGCACCAGTTCAAATCCCTGTAGGGAAGTATGGCCAGCTGACGAGGGCTAAGGAGCCCGAAATGGATCCATCCTGGTCTCTTAATTAATTATTAATCATCCCTTTAAAAAAAAAATTTAACACATATCTAAAAAGACAGCAGCAATTTAATACCTCTCTGTCTGGATGGTCTCTAGGTTGAGTCGAAGAGCAGAGAAGGTTGACAAGTTTGTCTCCTCCCTTAAATAGGCCTAACAGGAAGCTGTAACAAAATATCCACTTCATCAATAAGTCCTGTAGAAAGGATGATGTAATCAGGGAAGCTGGTTAGCTCAAGGCATAGGGAAGCCTGCTTCGAATGCTGGAAAGCACCAGTTCAAATCCCTGTAGGGAAGTATGGCCAGCTGACGAGGGCTAAGGAGCCCGAAATGGATCCATCCTGGTCTCTTAATTAATTATTAATCATCCCTTAAAAAAAATTTTTTTTAACACATATCTAAAAAGACAGCAGCAATTTAATAGGTCTCTGTCTGGATGGTCTCTAGGTTGAGTCGAAGGGCAGAGAAGGTTGACAAGTTTGTCTCCTCCCTTAAATAGGCCTAACAGGAAGCTGTAACAAAATATCCACTTCATCAATAAGTCCTGTAGAAAGGATGATGTAATCAGGGAAGCTGGTTAGCTCAAGGCATAGGGAAGCCTGCTTCGAATGCTGGAAAGCACCAGTTCAAATCCCTGTAGGGAAGTATGGCCAGCTGACGAGGGCTAAGGAGCCCGAAATGGATCCATCCTGGTCTCTTAATTAATTATTAATCATCCCTTAAAAAATTTTTTTTTAACACATATCTAAAAAGACAGCAGCAATTTAATAGGTCTCTGTCTGGATGGTCTCTAGGTTGAGTCGAAGGGCAGAGAAGGTTGACAAGTTTGTCTCCTCCCTTAAATAGGCCTAACAGGAAGCTGTAACAAAATATCCACTTCATCAATAAGTCCTGTAGAAAGGATGATGTAATCAGGGAAGCTGGTTAGCTCAAGGCATAGGGAAGCCTGCTTCGAATGCTGGAAAGCACCAGTTCAAATCCCTGTAGGGAAGTATGGCCAGCTGACGAGGGCTAAGGAGCCCGAAATGGATCCATCCTGGTCTCTTAATTAATTATTAATCATCCCTTATAAAAAAAAATGTAACACATATCTAAAAAGACAGCAGCAATTTAATACGTCTCTGTCTGGATGGTCTCTAGGTTGAGTCGAAGGGCAGAGAAGGTTGACAAGTTTGTCTCCTCCCTTAAATAGGCCTAACAGGAAGCTGTAACAAAATATCCACTTCATCAATAAGTCCTGTAGAAAGGATGATGTAATCAGGGAAGCTGGTTAGCTCAAGGCATAGGGAAGCCTGCTTCGAATGCTGGAAAGCACCAGTTCAAATCCCTGTAGGGAAGTATGGCCAGCTGACGAGGGCTAAGGAGCCCGAAATGGATCCATCCTGGTCTCTTAATTAATTATTAATCATCCCTTAAAAAAAAATTTTAACACATATCTAAAAAGACAGAAGCAATTTAATAGGTCTCTGTCTGGATGGTCTCTAGGTTGAGTCGAAGAGCAGAGAAGGTTGACAAGTTTGTCTCCTCCCTTAAATAGGCCTAACAGGAAGCTGTAACAAAATATCCACTTCATCAATAAGTCCTGTAGAAAGGATGATGTAATCAGGGAAGCTGGTTAGCTCAAGGCATAGGGAAGCCTGCTTCGAATGCTGGAAAGCACCAGTTCAAATCCCTGTAGGGAAGTATGGCCAGCTGACGAGGGCTAAGGAGCCCGAAATGGATCCATCCTGGTCTCTTAATTAATTATTAATCATCCCTTAAAAAAAAATTTTTTTAACACATATCTAAAAAGACAGCAGCAATTTAATACGTCTCTGTCTGGATGGTCTCTAAGTTGAGTCGAAGAGCAGAGAAGGTTGACAAGTTTGTCTCCTCCCTTAAATAGGCCTAACAGGAAGCTGTAACAAAATATCCACTTCATCAATAAGTCCTGTAGAAAGGATGATGTAATCAGGGAAGCTGGCTCAAGGCATAGGGAAGCCTGCTTTGAATGCTGGAAAGCACCAGTTCAAATCCCTGTAGGGAAGTATGGCCAGCTGATGAGGGCTAAGGAGCCCGAAATGGATCCATCCTGGTCTCTTAATTAATTATTAATCATCCCTTAAAAAAAATTTTTTTTAACACATATCTAAAAAGACAGCAGCAATTTAATAGGTCTCTGTCTGGATGGTCTCTACGTTGAGTCGAAGGGCAGAGAAGGTTGACAAGTTTGTCTCCTCCCTTAAATAGGCCTAACAGGAAGCTGTAACAAAATATCCACTTCATCAATAAGTCCTGTAGAAAGGATGATGTAATCAGGGAAGCTGGTTAGCTCAAGGCATAGGGAAGCCTGCTTCGAATGCTTGAAAGCACCAGTTCAAATCCCTGTAGGGAAGTATGGCCAGCTGACGAGGGCTAAGGTGCCCGAAATGGATCCATCCTGGTCTCTTAATTAATTATTAATCATCCCTTAAAAAAATTTTTTTTAACACATATCTAAAAAGACAGCAGCAATTTAATAGGTCTCTGTCTGGATGGTCTCTAGGTTGAGTCGAAGGGCAGAGAAGGTTGACAAGTATGTCTCCTACCTTAAATAGGCCTAACAGGAAGCTGTAACAAAATATCCACTTCATCAATAAGTCCTGTAGAAAGGATGATGTAATCAGGGAAGCTGGTTAGCTCAAGGCATAGGGAAGCCTGCTTCGAATGCTGGAAAGCACCAGTTCAAATCCCTGTAGGGAAGTATGGCCAGCTGACGAGGGCTAAGGAGCCCGAAATGGATCCATCCTGGTCTCTTAATTAATTATTAATCATCCCTTAAAAAAATTTTTTTAACACATATCTAAAAAGACAGCAGCAATTTAATAGGTCTCTGTCTGGATGGTCTCTAGGTTGCGTCGAAGGGCAGAGAAGGTTGACAAGTTTGTCTCCTCCCTTAAATAGGCCTAACAGGAAGCTGTAACAAAATATCCACTTCATCAATAAGTCCTGTAGAAAGGATGATGTAATCAGGGAAGCTGGTTAGCTCAAGGCATAGGGAAGCCTGCTTCGAATGCTGGAAAGCACCAGTTCAAATCCCTGTAGGGAAGTATGGCCAGCTGACGACGGCTAAGGAGCCCGAAATGGATCCATCCTGGTCTCTTAATTAATTATTAATCATCCCTTAAAAAAAAATTTTTTAAACACATATCTAAAAAGACAGCAGCAATTTAATACGTCTCTTTCTGGATGGTCTCTAAGTTGAGTCGAAGAGCAGAGAAGGTTGACAAGTTTGTCTCCTCCCTTAAATAGGCCTAACAGGAAGCTGTAACAAAATATCCACTTCATCAATAAGTCCTGTAGAAAGGATGATGTAATCAGGGAAGCTGGCTCAAGGCATAGGGAAGCCTGCTTTGAATGCTGGAAAGCACCAGTTCAAATCCCTGTAGGGAAGTATGGCCAGCTGACGAGGGCTAAGGAGCCCGAAATGGATCCATCCTGGTCTCTTAATTAATTATTAATCATCCCTTTAAAAAAATTTTTTTTAACACATATCTAAAAAGACAGCAGCAATTTAATAGGTCTCTGTCTGGATGGTCTCTACGTTGAGTCGAAGGGCAGAGAAGGTTGACAAGTTTGTCTCCTCCCTTAAATAGGCCTAACAGGAAGCTGTAACAAAATATCCACTTCATCAATAAGTCCTGTAGAAAGGATGATGTAATCAGGGAAGCTGGTTAGCTCAAGGCATAGGGAAGCCTGCTTCGAATGCTGGAAAGCACCAGTTCAAATCCCTGTAGGGAAGTATGGCCAGCTGACGAGGGCTAAGGTGCCCGAAATGGATCCATCCTGGTCTCTTAATTAATTATTAATCATCCCTTAAAAAAATGTTTTTTTAACACATATCTAAAAAGAAAGCAGTAATTTAATAGGTCTCTGTCTGGATGGTCTCTAGGTTGAGTCGAAGGGCAGAGAAGGTTGACAAGTATGTCTCCTCCCTTAAATAGGCCTAACAGGAAGCTGTAACAAAATATCCACTTCATCAATAAGTCCTGTAGAAAGGATGATGTAATCAGGGAAGCTGGTTAGCTCAAGGCATAGGGAAGCCTGCTTCGAATGCTGGAAAGCACCAGTTCAAATCCCGGTAGGGAAGTATGGCCAGCTGACGAGGGCTAAGGAGCCCGAAATGGATCCATCCTGGTCTCTTAATTAATTATTAATCATCCCTTAAAAAAAAATTTTTTAACACATATCTAAAAAGACAGCAGCAATTTAATAGGTCTCTGTCTGGATGGTCTCTAGGTTGAGTCGAAGGGCAGAGAAGGTTGACAAGTTTGTCTCCTCCCTTAAATAGGCCTAACAGGAAGCTGTAACAAAATATCCACTTCATCAATAAGTCCTGTAGAAAGGATGATGTAATCAGGGAAGCTGGTTAGCTCAAGGCATAGGGAAGCCTGCTTCGAATGCTGGAAAGCACCAGTTCAAATCCCTGTAGGGAAGTATGGCCAGCTGACGAGGGCTAAGGAGCCCGAAATGGATCCATCCTGGTCTCTTAATTAATTATTAATCATCCCTTAAAAAAAATTTTTTTAACACTTATCTAAAAAGACAGCAGCATTTTAATAGGTCTCTGTCTGGATGGTCTCTAGGTTGAGTCGAAGGGCAGAGAAGGTTGACAAGTTTGTCTCCTCCCTTAAATAGGCCTAACAGGAAGCTGTAACAAAATATCCACTTCATCAATAAGTCCTGTAGAAAGGATGATGTAATCAGGGAAGCTGGTTAGCTCAAGGCATAGGGAAGCCTGCTTCGAATGCTGGAAAGCACCAGTTCAAATCCCTGTAGGGAAGTATGGCCAGCTGACGAGGGCTAAGGAGCCTGAAATGGATCCATCCTGGTCTCTTAATTAATTATTAATCATCCCTTTAAAAAAATTTTTTAACACTTATCTAAAAAGACAGCAGCAATTTAATACGTCTCTGTCTGGATGGTCTCTAGGTTGAGTCGAAGAGCAGAGAAGGTTGACAAGTTTGTCTCCTCCCTTAAATAGGCCTAACAGGAAGCTGTAACAAAATATCCACTTCATCAATAAGTCCTGTAGAAAGGATGATGTAATCAGGGAAGCTGGTTAGCTCAAGGCATAGGGAAGCCTGCTTCGAATGCTGGAAAGCACCAGTTCAAATCCCTGTAGGGAAGTATGGCCAGCTGATGAGGGCTAAGGAGCCCGAAATGGATCCATCCTGGTCTCTTAATTAATTATTAATCATCCCTTATAAAAAAAAATGTAACACATATCTAAAAAGACAGCAGCAATTTAATACGTCTCTGTCTGGATGGTCTCTAGGTTGAGTCGAAGGGCAGAGAAGGTTGACAAGTTTGTCTCCTCCCTTAAATAGGCCTAACAGGAAGCTGTAACAAAATATCCACTTCATCAATAAGTCCTGTAGAAAGGATGATGTAATCAGGGAAGCTGGTTAGCTCAAGGCATAGGGAAGCCTGCTTCGAATGCTGGAAAGCACCAGTTCAAATCCCTGTAGGGAAGTACGGCCAGCTGACGAGGGCTAAGGAGCCCAAAATGGATCCATCCTGGTCTCTTAATTAATTATTAATCATCCCTTTAAAAAAAATTTTTTAAACACATATCTAAAAAGACAGCAGCAATTTAATACGTCTCTGTCTGGATGGTCTCTAAGTTGAGTCGAAGAGCAGAGAAGGTTGACAAGTTTGTCTCCTCCCTTAAATAGGCCTAACAGGAAGCTGTAACAAAATATCCACTTCATCAATAAGTCCTGTAGAAAGGATGATGTAATCAGGGAAGCTGGCTCAAGGCATAGGGAAGCCTGCTTTGAATGCTGGAAAGCACCAGTTCAAATCCCTGTAGGGAAGTATGGCCAGCTGACGAGGGCTAAGGTGCCCGAAATGGATCCATCCTGGTCTCTTAATTAATTATTAATCATCCCTTAAAAAAATGTTTTTTTAACACATATCTAAAAAGACAGCAGTAATTTAATAGGTCTCTGTCTGGATGGTCTCTAGGTTGAGTCGAAGGGCAGAGAAGGTTGACAAGTATGTCTCCTCCCTTAAATAGGCCTAACAGGAAGCTGTAACAAAATA
The DNA here is from genome assembly GCA_039707465.1 of Rhabdophis nuchalis. NCBI lineage: Eukaryota > Metazoa > Chordata > Lepidosauria > Squamata > Natricidae > Rhabdophis > Rhabdophis nuchalis. The sequence goes on from CM077647.1 coordinate 77,129,830, forward strand.
TCCACTTCATCAATAAGTCCTGTAGAAAGGATGATGTAATCAGGGAAGCTGGTTAGCTCAAGGCATAGGGAAGCCTGCTTCGAATGCTGGAAAGCACCAGTTCAAATCCCGGTAGGGAAGTATGGCCAGCTGACGAGGGCTAAGGAGCCCGAAATGGATCCATCCTGGTCTCTTAATTAATTATTAATCATCCCTTAAAAATTTTTTTTTAACACATATCTAAAAAGACAGCAGCAATTTAATAGGTCTCTGTCTGGATGGTCTCTAGGTTGAGTCGAAGGGCAGAGAAGGTTGACAAGTTTGTCTCCTCCCTTAAATAGGCCTAACAGGAAGCTGTAACAAAATATCCACTTCATCAATAAGTCCTGTAGAAAGGATGATGTAATCAGGGAAGCTGGTTAGCTCAAGGCATAGGGAAGCCTGCTTCGAATGCTGGAAAGCACCAGTTCAAATCCCTGTAGGGAAGTATGGCCAGCTGACGAGGGCTAAGGAGCCCGAAATGGATCCATCCTGGTCTCTTAATTAATTATTAATCATCCCTTAAAAAAAATTTTTTAACACTTATCTAAAAAGACAGCAGCAATTTAATAGGTCTCTGTCTGGATGGTCTCTAGGTTGAGTCGAAGGGCAGAGAAGGTTGACAAGTTTGTCTCCTCCCTTAAATAGGCCTAACAGGAAGCTGTAACAAAATATCCACTTCATCAATAAGTCCTGTAGAAAGGATGATGTAATCAGGGAAGCTGGTTAGCTCAAGGCATAGGGAAGCCTGCTTCGAATGCTGGAAAGCACCAGTTCAAATCCCTGTAGGGAAGTATGGCCAGCTGACGAGGGCTAAGGAGCCTGAAATGGATCCATCCTGGTCTCTTAATTAATTATTAATCATCCCTTTAAAAAAATTTTTTAACACATATCTAAAAAGACAGCAGCAATTTAATACGTCTCTGTCTGGATGGTCTCTAGGTTGAGTCGAAGGGCAGAGAAGGTTGACAAGTTTGTCTCCTCCCTTAAATAGGCCTAACAGGAAGCTGTAACAAAATATCCACTTCATCAATAAGTCCTGTAGAAAGGATGATGTAATCAGGGAAGCTGGTTAGCTCAAGGCATAGGGAAGCCTGCTTCGAATGCTGGAAAGCACCAGTTCAAATCCCTGTAGGGAAGTACGGCCAGCTGACGAGGGCTAAGGAGCCCAAAATGGATCCATCCTGGTCTCTTAATTAATTATTAATCATCCCTTAAAAAAATTTTTTTTAACACATATCTAAAAAGACAGCAGCAATTTAATAGGTCTCTGTCTGGATGGTCTCTAGGTTGAGTCGAAGGGCAGAGAAGGTTGACAAGTTTGTCTCCTCCCTTAAATAGGCCTAACAGGAAGCTGTAACAAAATATCCACTTCATCAATAAGTCCTGTAGAAAGGATGATGTAATCAGGGAAGCTGGTTAGCTCAAGGCATAGGGAAGCCTGCTTCGAATGCTGGAAAGCACCAGTTCAAATCCCTGTAGGGAAGTATGGCCAGCTGACGAGGGCTAAGGAGCCCGAAATGGATCCATCCTGGTCTCTTAATTAATTATTAATCATCCCTTAAAAAAATTTTTTTTAACACTTATCTAAAAAGACAGCAGCAATTTAATAGGTCTCTGTCTGGATGGTCTCTAGGTTGAGTCGAAGGGCAGAGAAGGTTGACAAGTTTGTCTCCTCCCTTAAATAGGCCTAACAGGAAGCTGTAACAAAATATCCACTTCATCAATAAGTCCTGTAGAAAGGATGATGTAATCAGGGAAGCTGGTTAGCTCAAGGCATAGGGAAGCCTGCTTCGAATGCTGGAAAGCACCAGTTCAAATCCCTGTAGGGAAGTATGGCCAGCTGACGAGGGCTAAGGAGCCTGAAATGGATCCATCCTGGTCTCTTAATTAATTATTAATCATCCCTTTAAAAAAATTTTTTAACACATATCTAAAAAGACAGCAGCAATTTAATACGTCTCTGTCTGGATGGTCTCTAGGTTGAGTCGAAGAGCAGAGAAGGTTGACAAGTTTGTCTCCTCCCTTAAATAGGCCTAACAGGAAGCTGTAACAAAATATCCACTTCATCAATAAGTCCTGTAGAAAGGATGATGTAATCAGGGAAGCTGGTTAGCTCAAGGCATAGGGAAGCCTGCTTCGAATGCTGGAAAGCACCAGTTCAAATCCCTGTAGGGAAGTATGGCCAGCTGACGACGGCTAAGGAGCCCGAAATGGATCCATCCTGGTCTCTTAATTAATTATTAATCATCCCTTAAAAAAAATTTTTTTAAACACATATCTAAAAAGACAGCAGCAATTTAATACGTCTCTTTCTGGATGGTCTCTAAGTTGAGTCGAAGAGCAGAGAAGGTTGACAAGTTTGTCTCCTCCCTTAAATAGGCCTAACAGGAAGCTGTAACAAAATATCCACTTCATCAATAAGTCCTGTAGAAAGGATGATGTAATCAGGGAAGCTGGCTCAAGGCATAGGGAAGCCTGCTTTGAATGCTGGAAAGCACCAGTTCAAATCCCTGTAGGGAAGTATGGCCAGCTGACGAGGGCTAAGGAGCCCGAAATGGATCCATCCTGGTCTCTTAATTAATTATTAATCATCCCTTTAAAAAAATTTTTTTTAACACATATCTAAAAAGACAGCAGCAATTTAATAGGTCTCTGTCTGGATGGTCTCTACGTTGAGTCGAAGGGCAGAGAAGGTTGACAAGTTTGTCTCCTCCCTTAAATAGGCCTAACAGGAAGCTGTAACAAAATATCCACTTCATCAATAAGTCCTGTAGAAAGGATGATGTAATCAGGGAAGCTGGTTAGCTCAAGGCATAGGGAAGCCTGCTTCGAATGCTGGAAAGCACCAGTTCAAATCCCTGTAGGGAAGTATGGCCAGCTGACGAGGGCTAAGGTGCCCGAAATGGATCCATCCTGGTCTCTTAATTAATTATTAATCATCCCTTAAAAAAATGTTTTTTTAACACATATCTAAAAAGAAAGCAGTAATTTAATAGGTCTCTGTCTGGATGGTCTCTAGGTTGAGTCGAAGGGCAGAGAAGGTTGACAAGTATGTCTCCTCCCTTAAATAGGCCTAACAGGAAGCTGTAACAAAATATCCACTTCATCAATAAGTCCTGTAGAAAGGATGATGTAATCAGGGAAGCTGGTTAGCTCAAGGCATAGGGAAGCCTGCTTCGAATGCTGGAAAGCACCAGTTCAAATCCCGGTAGGGAAGTATGGCCAGCTGACGAGGGCTAAGGAGCCCGAAATGGATCCATCCTGGTCTCTTAATTAATTATTAATCATCCCTTAAAAAAATTTTTTTTAACACATATCTAAAAAGACAGCAGCAATTTAATAGGTCTCTGTCTGGATGGTCTCTAGGTTGAGTCGAAGGGCAGAGAAGGTTGACAAGTTTGTCTCCTCCCTTAAATAGGCCTAACAGGAAGCTGTAACAAAATATCCACTTCATCAATAAGTCCTGTAGAAAGGATGATGTAATCAGGGAAGCTGGTTAGCTCAAGGCATAGGGAAGCCTGCTTCGAATGCTGGAAAGCACCAGTTCAAATCCCTGTAGGGAAGTATGGCCAGCTGACGAGGGCTAAGGAGCCCGAAATGGATCCATCCTGGTCTCTTAATTAATTATTAATCATCCCTTAAAAAAATTTTTTTTAACACTTATCTAAAAAGACAGCAGCAATTTAATAGGTCTCTGTCTGGATGGTCTCTAGGTTGAGTCGAAGGGCAGAGAAGGTTGACAAGTTTGTCTCCTCCCTTAAATAGGCCTAACAGGAAGCTGTAACAAAATATCCACTTCATCAATAAGTCCTGTAGAAAGGATGATGTAATCAGGGAAGCTGGTTAGCTCAAGGCATAGGGAAGCCTGCTTCGAATGCTGGAAAGCACCAGTTCAAATCCCTGTAGGGAAGTATGGCCAGCTGACGAGGGCTAAGGAGCCTGAAATGGATCCATCCTGGTCTCTTAATTAATTATTAATCATCCCTTTAAAAAATTTTTTTAACACTTATCTAAAAAGACAGCAGCAATTTAATACGTCTCTGTCTGGATGGTCTCTAGGTTGAGTCGAAGAGCAGAGAAGGTTGACAAGTTTGTCTCCTCCCTTAAATAGGCCTAACAGGAAGCTGTAACAAAATATCCACTTCATCAATAAGTCCTGTAGAAAGGATGATGTAATCAGGGAAGCTGGTTAGCTCAAGGCATAGGGAAGCCTGCTTCGAATGCTGGAAAGCACCAGTTCAAATCCCTGTAGGGAAGTATGGCCAGCTGATGAGGGCTAAGGAGCCCGAAATGGATCCATCCTGGTCTCTTAATTAATTATTAATCATCCCTTATAAAAAAAAATGTAACACATATCTAAAAAGACAGCAGCAATTTAATACGTCTCTGTCTGGATGGTCTCTAGGTTGAGTCGAAGGGCAGAGAAGGTTGACAAGTTTGTCTCCTCCCTTAAATAGGCCTAACAGGAAGCTGTAACAAAATATCCACTTCATCAATAAGTCCTGTAGAAAGGATGATGTAATCAGGGAAGCTGGTTAGCTCAAGGCATAGGGAAGCCTGCTTCGAATGCTGGAAAGCACCAGTTCAAATCCCTGTAGGGAAGTACGGCCAGCTGACGAGGGCTAAGGAGCCCAAAATGGATCCATCCTGGTCTCTTAATTAATTATTAATCATCCCTTTAAAAAAAATTTTTTAAACACATATCTAAAAAGACAGCAGCAATTTAATACGTCTCTGTCTGGATGGTCTCTAAGTTGAGTCGAAGAGCAGAGAAGGTTGACAAGTTTGTCTCCTCCCTTAAATAGGCCTAACAGGAAGCTGTAACAAAATATCCACTTCATCAATAAGTCCTGTAGAAAGGATGATGTAATCAGGGAAGCTGGCTCAAGGCATAGGGAAGCCTGCTTTGAATGCTGGAAAGCACCAGTTCAAATCCCTGTAGGGAAGTATGGCCAGCTGACGAGGGCTAAGGTGCCCGAAATGGATCCATCCTGGTCTCTTAATTAATTATTAATCATCCCTTAAAAAATGTTTTTTTAACACATATCTAAAAAGACAGCAGTAATTTAATAGGTCTCTGTCTGGATGGTCTCTAGGTTGAGTCGAAGGGCAGAGAAGGTTGACAAGTATGTCTCCTCCCTTAAATAGGCCTAACAGGAAGCTGTAACAAAATATCCACTTCATCAATAAGTCCTGTAGAAAGGATGATGTAATCAGGGAAGCTGGTTAGCTCAAGGCATAGGGAAGCCTGCTTCGAATGCTGGAAAGCACCAGTTCAAATCCCGGTAGGGAAGTATGGCCAGCTGACGAGGGCTAAGGAGCCCGAAATGGATCCATCCTGGTCTCTTAATTAATTATTAATCATCCCTTAAAAATTTTTTTTTAACACATATCTAAAAAGACAGCAGCAATTTAATAGGTCTCTGTCTGGATGGTCTCTAGGTTGAGTCGAAGGGCAGAGAAGGTTGACAAGTTTGTCTCCTCCCTTAAATAGGCCTAACAGGAAGCTGTAACAAAATATCCACTTCATCAATAAGTCCTGTAGAAAGGATGATGTAATCAGGGAAGCTGGTTAGCTCAAGGCATAGGGAAGCCTGCTTCGAATGCTGGAAAGCACCAGTTCAAATCCCTGTAGGGAAGTATGGCCAGCTGACGAGGGCTAAGGAGCCCGAAATGGATCCATCCTGGTCTCTTAATTAATTATTAATCATCCCTTTAAAAAAAATTTTTAACACATATCTAAAAAGACAGCAGCAATTTAATACGTCTCTGTCTGGATGGTCTCTAGGTTGAGTCGAAGGGCAGAGAAGGTTGACAAGTTTGTCTCCTCCCTTAAATAGGCCTAACAGGAAGCTGTAACAAAATATCCACTTCATCAATAAGTCCTGTAGAAAGGATGATGTAATCAGGGAAGCTGGTTAGCTCAAGGCATAGGGAAGCCTGCTTCGAATGCTGGAAAGCACCAGTTCAAATCCCTGTAGGGAAGTACGGCCAGCTGACGAGGGCTAAGGAGCCCAAAATGGATCCATCCTGGTCTCTTAATTAATTATTAATCATCCCTTAAAAAACTTTTTTTAACACATATCTAAAAAGACAGCAGCAATTTAATAGGTCTCTGTCTGGATGGTCTCTAGGTTGAGTCGAAGGGCAGAGAAGGTTGACAAGTTTGTCTCCTCCCTTAAATAGGCCTAACAGGAAGCTGTAACAAAATATCCACTTCATCAATAAGTCCTGTAGAAAGGATGATGTAATCAGGGAAGCTGGTTAGCTCAAGGCATAGGGAAGCCTGCTTCGAATGCTGGAAAGCACCAGTTCAAATCCCTGTAGGGAAGTATGGCCAGCTGACGAGGGCTAAGGAGCCCGAAATGGATCCATCCTGGTCTCTTAATTAATTATTAATCATCCCTTAAAAAAATTTTTTTTAACACTTATCTAAAAAGACAGCAGCAATTTAATAGGTCTCTGTCTGGATGGTCTCTAGGTTGAGTCGAAGGGCAGAGAAGGTTGACAAGTTTGTCTCCTCCCTTAAATAGGCCTAACAGGAAGCTGTAACAAAATATCCACTTCATCAATAAGTCCTGTAGAAAGGATGATGTAATCAGGGAAGCTGGTTAGCTCAAGGCATAGGGAAGCCTGCTTCGAATGCTGGAAAGCACCAGTTCAAATCCCTGTAGGGAAGTATGGCCAGCTGACGAGGGCTAAGGAGCCTGAAATGGATCCATCCTGGTCTCTTAATTAATTATTAATCATCCCTTTAAAAAATTTTTTTAACACATATCTAAAAAGACAGCAGCAATTTAATACGTCTCTGTCTGGATGGTCTCTAGGTTGAGTCGAAGAGCAGAGAAGGTTGACAAGTTTGTCTCCTCCCTTAAATAGGCCTAACAGGAAGCTGTAACAAAATATCCACTTCATCAATAAGTCCTGTAGAAAGGATGATGTAATCAGGGAAGCTGGTTAGCTCAAGGCATAGGGAAGCCTGCTTCGAATGCTGGAAAGCACCAGTTCAAATCCCTGTAGGGAAGTATGGCCAGCTGATGAGGGCTAAGGAGCCCGAAATGGATCCATCCTGGTCTCTTAATTAATTATTAATCATCCCTTATAAAAAAAAATGTAACACATATCTAAAAAGACAGCAGCAATTTAATACGTCTCTGTCTGGATGGTCTCTAGGTTGAGTCGAAGGGCAGAGAAGGTTGACAAGTTTGTCTCCTCCCTTAAATAGGCCTAACAGGAAGCTGTAACAAAATATCCACTTCATCAATAAGTCCTGTAGAAAGGATGATGTAATCAGGGAAGCTGGTTAGCTCAAGGCATAGGGAAGCCTGCTTCGAATGCTGGAAAGCACCAGTTCAAATCCCTGTAGGGAAGTACGGCCAGCTGACGAGGGCTAAGGAGCCCAAAATGGATCCATCCTGGTCTCTTAATTAATTATTAATCATCCCTTTAAAAAAAAATTTTTAAACACATATCTAAAAAGACAGCAGCAATTTAATACGTCTCTGTCTGGATGGTCTCTAAGTTGAGTCGAAGAGCAGAGAAGGTTGACAAGTTTGTCTCCTCCCTTAAATAGGCCTAACAGGAAGCTGTAACAAAATATCCACTTCATCAATAAGTCCTGTAGAAAGGATGATGTAATCAGGGAAGCTGGCTCAAGGCATAGGGAAGCCTGCTTTGAATGCTGGAAAGCACCAGTTCAAATCCCTGTAGGGAAGTATGGCCAGCTGATGAGGGCTAAGGAGCCCGAAATGGATCCATCCTGGTCTCCTAATTAATTATTAATCATCCCTTAAAAAAATTTTTTTTAACACATATCTAAAAAGACAGCAGCAATTTAATAGGTCTCTGTCTGGATGGTCTCTACGTTGAGTCGAAGGGCAGAGAAGGTTGACAAGTTTGTCTCCTCCCTTAAATAGGCCTAACAGGAAGCTGTAACAAAATATCCACTTCATCAATAAGTCCTGTAGAAAGGATGATGTAATCAGGGAAGCTGGTTAGCTCAAGGCATAGGGAAGCCTGCTTCGAATGCTGGAAAGCACCAGTTCAAATCCCTGTAGGGAAGTATGGCCAGCTGACGAGGGCTAAGGAGCCCGAAATGGATCCATCCTGGTCTCTTAATTAATTATTAAACATCCCTTAAAAAATTTTTTTTAACACATATCTAAAAAGACAGCAGCAATTTAATAGGTCTCTGTCTGGATGGTCTCTAGGTTGAGTCGAAGGGCAGAGAAGGTTGACAAGTATGTCTCCTACCTTAAATAGGCCTAACAGGAAGCTGTAACAAAATATCCACTTCATCAATAAGTCCTGTAGAAAGGATGATGTAATCAGGGAAGCTGGTTAGCTCAAGGCATAGGGAAGCCTGCTTCGAATGCTGGAAAGCACCAGTTCAAATCCCTGTAGGGAAGTATGGCCAGTTGACGAGGGCTAAGGAGCCCGAAATGGATCCATCCTGGTCTCTTAATTAATTATTAATCATCCCTTAAAAAAAAATTAACACATATCTAAAAAGACAGCAGCAATTTAATAGGTCTCTGTCTGGATGGTCTCTAGGTTGAGTCGAAGGACAGAGAAGGTTGACAAGTTTGTCTCCTCCCTTAAATAGGCCTAACAGGAAGCTGTAACAAAATATCCACTTCATCAATAAGTCCTGTAGAAAGGATGATGTAATCAGGGAAGCTGGTTAGCTCAAGGCACAGGGAAGCCTGCTTCGAATGCTGGAAAGCACCAGTTCAAATCCCGGTAGGGAAGTATGGCCAGCTGACGAGGGCTAAGGAGCCCGAAATGGATCCATCCTGGTCTCTTAATTAATTATTAATCATCCCTTAAAAAAAATTTTTTAACACATATCTAAAAAGACAGCAGCAATTTAATAGGCCTCTGTCTGGATGGTCTCTAGGTTGAGTCGAAGGGCAGAGAAGGTTGACAAGTTTGTCTCCTCCCTTAAATAGGCCTAACAGGAAGCTGTAACAAAATATCCACTTCATCAATAAGTCCTGTAGAAAGGATGATGTAATCAGGGAAGCTGGTTAGCTCAAGGCATAGGGAAGCCTGCTTTGAATGCTGGAAAGCACCAGTTCAAATCCCTGTAGGGAAGTATGGCCAGCTGACGAGGGCTAAGGAGCCCGAAATGGATCCATCCTGGTCTCTTAATTAATTATTAATCATCCCTTAAAAAAAATTTTTTTAACACATATCTAAAAAGACAGCAGCAATTTAATAGGTCTCTGTCTGGATGGTCTCTACGTTGAGTCGAAGGGCAGAGAAGGTTGACAAGTTTGTCTCCTCCCTTAAATAGGCCTAACAGGAAGCTGTAACAAAATATCCACTTCATCAATAAGTCCTGTAGAAAGGATGATGTAATCAGGGAAGCTGGTTAGCTCAAGGCATAGGGAAGCCTGCTTCGAATGCTGGAAAGCACCAGTTCAAACCCCTGTAGGGAAGTATGGCCAGCTGACGAGGGCTAAGGAGCCCGAAATGGATCCATCCTGGTCTCTTAATTAATTATTAAACATCCCTTAAAAAATTTTTTTTAACACATATCTAAAAAGACAGCAGCAATTTAATAGGTCTCTGTCTGGATGGTCTCTAGGTTGAGTCGAAGGGCAGAGAAGGTTGACAAGTATGTCTCCTACCTTAAATAGGCCTAACAGGAAGCTGTAACAAAATATCCACTTCATCAATAAGTCCTGTAGAAAGGATGATGTAATCAGGGAAGCTGGTTAGCTCAAGGCATAGGGAAGCCTGTTTCGAATGCTGGAAAGCACCAGTTCAAATCCCTGTAGGGAAGTATGGCCAGTTGACGAGGGCTAAGGAGCCCGAAATGGATCCATCCTGGTCTCTTAATTAATTATTAATCATCCCTTAAAAAAAAAATTAACACATATCTAAAAAGACAGCAGCAATTTAATAGGTCTCTGTCTGGATGGTCTCTAGGTTGAGTCGAAGGGCAGAGAAGGTTGACAAGTTTGTCTCCTCCCTTAAATAGGCCTAACAGGAAGCTGTAACAAAATATCCACTTCATCAATAAGTCCTGTAGAAAGGATGATGTAATCAGGGAAGCTGGTTAGCTCAAGGCATAGGGAAGCCTGCTTCGAATGCTGGAAAGCACCAGTTCAAATCCCTGTAGGGAAGTATGGCCAGCTGACGAGGGCTAAGGAGCCCGAAATGGATCCATCCTGGTCTCTTAATTAATTATTAATCATCCCTTAAAAAAATTTTTTTTAACACTTATCTAAAAAGACAGCAGCAATTTAATAGGTCTCTGTCTGGATGGTCTCTAGGTTGAGTCGAAGGGCAGAGAAGGTTGACAAGTTTGTCTCCTCCCTTAAATAGGCCTAACAGGAAGCTGTAACAAAATATCCACTTCATCAATAAGTCCTGTAGAAAGGATGATGTAATCAGGGAAGCTGGTTAGCTCAAGGCATAGGGAAGCCTGCTTCGAATGCTGGAAAGCACCAGTTCAAATCCCTGTAGGGAAGTATGGCCAGCTGACGAGGGCTAAGGAGCCTGAAATGGATCCATCCTGGTCTCTTAATTAATTATTAATCATCCCTTTAAAAAATTTTTTTAACACATATCTAAAAAGACAGCAGCAATTTAATACGTCTCTGTCTGGATGGTCTCTAGGTTGAGTCGAAGAGCAGAGAAGGTTGACAAGTTTGTCTCCTCCCTTAAATAGGCCTAACAGGAAGCTGTAACAAAATATCCACTTCATCAATAAGTCCTGTAGAAAGGATGATGTAATCAGGGAAGCTGGTTAGCTCAAGGCATAGGGAAGCCTGCTTCGAATGCTGGAAAGCACCAGTTCAAATCCCTGTAGGGAAGTATGGCCAGCTGATGAGGGCTAAGGAGCCCGAAATGGATCCATCCTGGTCTCTTAATTAATTATTAATCATCCCTTATAAAAAAAAAATGTAACACATATCTAAAAAGACAGCAGCAATTTAATACGTCTCTGTCTGGATGGTCTCTAGGTTGAGTCGAAGGGCAGAGAAGGTTGACAAGTTTGTCTCCTCCCTTAAATAGGCCTAACAGGAAGCTGTAACAAAATATCCACTTCATCAATAAGTCCTGTAGAAAGGATGATGTAATCAGGGAAGCTGGTTAGCTCAAGGCATAGGGAAGCCTGCTTCGAATGCTGGAAAGCACCAGTTCAAATCCCTGTAGGGAAGTACGGCCAGCTGACGAGGGCTAAGGAGCCCAAAATGGATCCATCCTGGTCTCTTAATTAATTATTAATCATCCCTTTAAAAAAATTTTTTTAAACACATATCTAAAAAGACAGCAGCAATTTAATACGTCTCTGTCTGGATGGTCTCTAAGTTGAGTCGAAGAGCAGAGAAGGTTGACAAGTTTGTCTCCTCCCTTAAATAGGCCTAACAGGAAGCTGTAACAAAATATCCACTTCATCAATAAGTCCTGTAGAAAGGATGATGTAATCAGGGAAGCTGGCTCAAGGCATAGGAAAGCCTGCTTTGAATGCTGGAAAGCACCAGTTCAAATCCCTGTAGGGAAGTATGGCCAGCTGATGAGGGCTAAGGAGCCCGAAATGGATCCATCCTGGTCTCTTAATTAATTATTAATCATCCCTTAAAAAAATTTTTTTTAACACATATCTAAAAAGACAGCAGCAATTTAATAGGTCTCTGTCTGGATGGTCTCTACGTTGAGTCGAAGAGCAGAGAAGGTTGACAAGTTTGTCTCCTCCCTTAAATAGGCCTAACAGGAAGCTGTAACAAAATATCCACTTCATCAATAAGTCCTGTAGAAAGGATGATGTAATCAGGGAAGCTGGTTAGCTCAAGGCATAGGGAAGCCTGCTTCGAATGCTGGAAAGCACCAGTTCAAATCCCTGTAGGGAAGTATGGCCAGCTGACGAGGGCTAAGGAGCCCGAAATGGATCCATCCTGGTCTCTTAATTAATTATTAAACATCCCTTAAAAAATTTTTTTTTAACACATATCTAAAAAGACAGCAGCAATTTAATAGGTCTCTGTCTGGATGGTCTCTAGGTTGAGTCGAAGGGCAGAGAAGGTTGACAAGTATGTCTCCTACCTTAAATAGGCCTAACAGGAAGCTGTAACAAAATATCCACTTCATCAATAAGTCCTGTAGAAAGGATGATGTAATCAGGGAAGCTGGTTAGCTCAAGGCATAGGGAAGCCTGCTTCGAATGCTGGAAAGCACCAGTTCAAATCCCTGTAGGGAAGTATGGCCAGTTGACGAGGGCTAAGGAGCCCGAAATGGATCCATCCTGGTCTCTTAATTAATTATTAATCATCCCTTAAAAATTTTTTTTTAACACATATCTAAAAAGACAGCAGCAATTTAATAGGCCTCTGTCTGGATGGTCTCTAGGTTGAGTCGAAGGGCAGAGAAGGTTGACAAGTTTGTCTCCTCCCTTAAATAGGCCTAACAGGAAGCTGTAACAAAATATCCACTTCATCAATAAGTCCTGTAGAAAGGATGATGTAATCAGGGAAGCTGGTTAGCTCAAGGCATAGGGAAGCCTGCTTCGAATGCTGGAAAGCACCAGTTCAAATCCCTGTAGGGAAGTACGGCCAGCTGACGAGGGCTAAGGAGCCCAAAATGGATCCATCCTGGTCTCTTAATTAATTATTAATCATCCCTTTAAAAAAAAATTTTTAAACACATTTCTAAAAAGACAGCAGCAATTTAATACGTCTCTGTCTGGATGGTCTCTAAGTTGAGTCGAAGAGCAGAGAAGGTTGACAAGTTTGTCTCCTCCCTTAAATAGGCCTAACAGGAAGCTGTAACAAAATATCCACTTCATCAATAAGTCCTGTAGAAAGGATGATGTAATCAGGGAAGCTGGCTCAAGGCATAAGGAAGCCTGCTTTGAATGCTGGAAAGCACCAGTTCAAATCCCTGTAGGGAAGTATGGCCAGCTGACGAGGGCTAAGGAGCCCGAAATGGATCCATCCTGGTCTCTTAATTAATTATTAAACATCCCTTAAAAAATTTTTTTTAACACATATCTAAAAAGACAGCAGCAATTTAATAGGTCTCTGTCTGGATGGTCTCTAGGTTGAGTCGAAGGGCAGAGAAGGTTGACAAGTATGTCTCCTACCTTAAATAGGCCTAACAGGAAGCTGTAACAAAATATCCACTTCATCAATAAGTCCTGTAGAAAGGATGATGTAATCAGGGAAGCTGGTTAGCTCAAGGCATAGGGAAGCCTGCTTCGAATGCTGGAAAGCACCAGTTCAAATCCCTGTAGGGAAGTATGGCCAGTTGACGAGGGCTAAGGAGCCCGAAATGGATCCATCCTGGTCTCTTAATTAATTATTAATCATCCCTTAAAAAAAAATTAACACATATCTAAAAAGACAGCAGCAATTTAATAGGTCTCTGTCTGGATGGTCTCTAGGTTGAGTCGAAGGACAGAGAAGGTTGACAAGTTTGTCTCCTCCCTTAAATAGGCCTAACAGGAAGCTGTAACAAAATATCCACTTCATCAATAAGTCCTGTAGAAAGGATGATGTAATCAGGGAAGCTGGTTAGCTCAAGGCATAGGGAAGCCTGCTTCGAATGCTGGAAAGCACCAGTTCAAATCCCGGTAGGGAAGTATGGCCAGCTGACGAGGGCTAAGGAGCCCGATATGGATCCATCCTGGTCTCTTAATTAATTATTAATCATCCCTTAAAAATTTTTTTTTAACACATATCTAAAAAGACAGCAGCAATTTAATAGGCCTCTGTCTGGATGGTCTCTAGGTTGAGTCGAAGGGCAGAGAAGGTTGACAAGTTTGTCTCCTCCCTTAAATAGGCCTAACAGGAAGCTGTAACAAAATATCCACTTCATCAATAAGTCCTGTAGAAAGGATGATGTAATCAGGGAAGCTGGTTAGCTCAAGGCATAGGGAAGCCTGCTTCGAATGCTGGAAAGCACCAGTTCAAATCCCTGTAGGGACGTATGGCCAGTTGACGAGGGCTAAGGAGCCTGAAATGGATCCATCCTGGTCTCTTAATTAATTATTAATCATCCCTTTAAAAAAAAATTAACACATATCTAAAAAGACAGCAGCAATTTAATAGGTCTCTGTCTGGATGGTCTCTAGGTTGAGTCGAAGGGTAGAGAAGGTTGACAAGTTTGTCTCCTCCCTTAAATAGGCCTAACAGGAAGCTGTAACAAAATATCCACTTCATCAATAAGTCCTGTAGAAAGGATGATGTAATCAGGGAAGCTGGTTAGCTCAAGGCATAGGGAAGCCTGCTTCGAATGCTGGAAAGCACCAGTTCAAATCCCTGTAGGGAAGTATGGCCAGCTGACGAGGGCTAAGGAGCCCGAAATGGATTCATCCTGCTCCCTTAATTAATTATTAATCATCCCTTAAAAAAAAATTTTTTAACACATATCTAAAAAGACAGCAGCAATTTAATAGGTCTCTGTCTGGATGGTCTCTAGGTTGAGTCGAAGGGCAGAGAAGGTTGACAAGTATGTCTCCTACCTTAAATAGGCCTAACAGGAAGCTGTAACAAAATATCCACTTCATCAATGAGTCCTGTAGAAAGGATGATGTAATCAGGGAAGCTGGTTAGCTCAAGGCATAGGGAAGCCTGCTTCGAATGCTGGAAAGCACCAGTTCAAATCCCTGTAGGGAAGTATGGCCAGCTGACAAGGGCTAAGGAGCCCGAAATGGATCCATCCTGGTCTCTTAATTAATTATTAATCATCCCTTAAAAAAAATTAATTAACACATGTCTAAAAAGACAGCAGCAATTTAATAGGTCTCTGTCTGGATGGTCTCTAGGTTGAGTCGAAGGGCAGAGAAGGTTGACAAGTTTGTCTCCTCCCTTAAATAGGCCTAACAGGAAGCTTTAACAAAATATCCACTTCATCAATAAGTCCTGTAGAAAGGATGATGTAATCAGGGAAGCTGGTTAGCTCAAGGCATAGGGAAGCCTGCTTCGAATGCTGGAAAGCACCAGTTCAAATCCCTGTAGGGAAGTATGGCCAGCTGACGAGGGCTAAGGAGCCCGAAATGGATCCATCCTGCTCTCTTAATTAATTATTAATCATCCCTTAAAAAAAAAATTAACACATATCTAAAAAGACAGAAGCAATTTAATAGGTCTCTGTCTGGATGGTCTCTAGGTTGAGTCGAAGAGCAGAGAAGGTTGACAAGTTTGTCTCCTCCCTTAAATAGGCCTAACAGGAAGCTGTAACAAAATATCCACTTCATCAATAAGTCCTGTAGAAAGGATGATGTAATCAGGGAAGCTGGTTAGCTCAAGGCATAGGGAAGCCTGCTTCGAATGCTGGAAAGCACCAGTTCAAATCCCTGTAGGGAAGTATGGCCAGCTGACGAGGGCTAAGGAGCCCGAAATGGATCCATCCTGGTCTCTTAATTAATTATTAATCATCCCTTTAAAAAAAAATTTAACACATATCTAAAAAGACAGCAGCAATTTAATACGTCTCTGTCTGGATGGTCTCTAGGTTGAGTCGAAGAGCAGAGAAGGTTGACAAGTTTGTCTCCTCCCTTAAATAGGCCTAACAGGAAGCTGTAACAAAATATCCACTTCATCAATAAGTCCTATAGAAAGGATGATGTAATCAGGGAAGCTGATTAGCTCAAGGCATAGGGAAGCCTGCTTCGAATGCTGGAAAGCACCAGTTCAAATCCCTGTAGGGAAGTATGGCCAGCTGACGACGGCTAAGGAGCCCGAAATGGATCCATCCTGGTCTCTTAATTAATTATTAATCATCCCTTAAAAAAATTTTTTTTAACACATATCTAAAAAGACAGCAGCAATTTAATAGGTCTCTGTCTGGATGGTCTCTAGGTTGAGTCGAAGGGCAGAGAAGGTTGACAAGTTTGTCTCCTCCCTTAAATAGGCCTAACAGGAAGCTGTAACAAAATATCCACTTCATCAATAAGTCCTGTAGAAAGGATGATGTAATCAGGGAAGCTGGTTAGCTCAAGGCATAGGGAAGCCTGCTTCGAATACTGGAAAGCACCAGTTCAAATCCCTGTAGGGAAGTATGGCCAGCTGACGAGGGCTAAGGAGCCCAAAATGGATCCATCCTGGTCTCTTAATTAATTATTAATCATCCCTTAAAAAAAATATTTTTAACACATATCTAAAAAGACAGCAGCAATTTAATAGGTCTCTGTCTGGATGGTCTCTAGGTTGAGTCGAAGAGCAGAGAAGGTTGACAAGTTTGTCTCCTCCCTTAAATAGGCCTAACAGGAAGCTGTAACAAAATATCCACTTCATCAATAAGTCCTGTAGAAAGGATGATGTAATCAGGGAAGCTGGTTAGCTCAAGGCATAGGGAAGCCTGCTTCGAATGCTGGAAAGCACCAGTTCAAATCCCTGTAGGGAAGTATGGCCAGCTGACGAGGGCTAAGGAGCCCGAAATGGATCCATCCTGGTCTCTTAATTAATTATTAATCATCCCTTAAAAAATTTTTTTTTAACACATATCTAAAAAGACAGCAGCAATTTAATAGGTCTCTGTCTGGATGGTCTCTAGGTTGAGTCGAAGGGCAGAGAAGGTTGACAAGTTTGTCTCCTCCCTTAAATAGGCCTAACAGGAAGCTGTAACAAAATATCCACTTCATCAATAAGTCCTGTAGAAAGGATGATGTAATCAGGGAAGCTGGTTAGCTCAAGGCATAGGGAAGCCTGCTTCGAATGCTGGAAAGCACCAGTTCAAATCCCTGTAGGGAAGTATGGCCAGCTGACGAGGGCTAAGGAGCCCGAAATGGATCCATCCTGGTCTCTTAATTAATTATTAATCATCTCTTAAAAAAATTTTTTTTAACACATATCTAAAAAGACAGCAGCAATTTAATAGGTCTCTGTCTGGATGGTCTCTAGGTTGAGTCGAAGGGCAGAGAAGGTTGACAAGTTTGTCTCCTCCCTTAAATAGGCCTAACAGGAAGCTGTAACAAAATATCCACTTCATCAATAAGTCCTGTAGAAAGGATGATGTAATCAGGGAAGCTGGTTAGCTCAAGGCATAGGGAAGCCTGCTTCGAATGCTGGAAAGCACCAGTTCAAATCCCTGTAGGGAAGTATGGCCAGCTGACGAGGGCTAAGGAGCCCGAAATGGATCCATCCTGGTCTCTTAATTAATTATTAATCATCCCTTAAAAAATTTTTTTTTTAACACATATCTAAAAAGACAGCAGCAATTTAATAGGTCTCTGTCTGGATGGTCTCTAGGTTGAGTCGAAGGGCAGAGAAGGTTGACAAGTTTGTCTCCTCCCTTAAATAGGCCTAACAGGAAGCTGTAACAAAATATCCACTTCATCAATAAGTCCTGTAGAAAGGATGATGTAATCAGGGAAGCTGGTTAGCTCAAGGCATAGGGAAGCCTGCTTCGAATGCTGGAAAGCACCAGTTCAAATCCCTGTAGGGAAGTATGGCCAGCTGACGAGGGCTAAGGAGCCCGAAATGGATCCATCCTGGTCTCTTAATTAATTATTAATCATCCCTTAAAAAATTTTTTTTTTAACACATATCTAAAAAGACAGCAGCAATTTAATAGGTCTCTGTCTGGATGGTCTCTAGGTTGAGTCGAAGGGCAGAGAAGGTTGACAAGTTTGTCTCCTCCCTTAAATAGGCCTAACAGGAAGCTGTAACAAAATATCCACTTCATCAATAAGTCCTGTAGAAAGGATGATGTAATCAGGGAAGCTGGTTAGCTCAAGGCATAGGGAACCCTGCTTCGAATGCTGGAAAGCACCAGTTCAAATCCCTGTAGGGAAGTATGGCCAGCTGACGAGGGCTAAGGAGCCCGAAATGGATCCATCCTGGTCTCTTAATTAATTATTAATCATCCCTTAAAAAAAAATTTTTTTTAACACATATCTAAAAAGACAGCAGCAATTTAATAGGTCTCTGTCTGGATGATCTCTAGGTTGAGTCGAAGGGCAGAGAAGGTTGACAAGTTTGTCTCCTCCCTTAAATAGGCCTAACAGGAAGCTGTAACAAAATATCCACTTCATCAATAAGTCCTGTAGAAAGGATGATGTAATCAGGGAAGCTGGTTAGCTCAAGGCATAGGGAAGCCTGCTTCGAATGCTGGAAAGCACCAGTTCAAATCCCTGTAGGGAAGTATGGCCAGCTGACGAGGGCTAAGGAGCCTGAAATGGATCCATCCTGGTCTCTTAATTAATTATTAATCATCCCTTAAAAAAAATTTAACACATATCTAAAAAGACAGCAGCAATTTAATACGTCTCTGTCTGGATGGTCTCTAGGTTGAGTCGAAGAGCAGAGAAGGTTGACAAGTTTGTCTCCTCCCTTAAATAGGCCTAACAGGAAGCTGTAACAAAATATCCACTTCATCAATAAGTCCTGTAGAAAGGATGATGTAATCAGGGAAGCTGGTTAGCTCAAGGCATAGGGAAGCCTGCTTCGAATGCTGGAAAGCACCAGTTCAAATCCCTGTAGGGAAGTATGGCCAGCTGACGAGGGCTAAGGAGCCCGGAATGGATCCATCCTGGTCTCTTAATTAATTATTAATCATCCCTTTAAAAAAAATATTTAACACATATCTAAAAAGACAGCAGCAATTTAATACGTCTCTGTCTGGATGGTCTCTAGGTTGAGTCGAAGAGCAGAGAAGGTTGACAAGTTTGTCTCCTCCCTTAAATAGGCCTAACAGGAAGCTGTAACAAAATATCCACTTCATCAATAAGTCCTGTAGAAAGGATGATGTAATCAGGGAAGCTGGTTAGCTCAAGGCATAGGGAAGCCTGCTTCGAATGCTGGAAAGCACCAGTTCAAATCCCTGTAGGGAAGTATGGCCAGCTGACGAGGGCTAAGGAGCCCAAAATGGATCCATCCTGGTCTCTTAATTAATTATTAATCATCCCTTTAAAAAAAATTTTTAAAACACATATCTAAAAAGACAGCAGCAATTTAATACGTCTCTGTCTGGATGGTCTCTAAGTTGAGTCGAAGAGCAGAGAAGGTTGACAAGTTTGTCTCCTCCCTTAAATAGGCCTAACAGGAAGCTGTAACAAAATATCCACTTCATCAATAAGTCCTGTAGAAAGGATGATGTAATCAGGGAAGCTGGCTCAAGGCATAGGGAAGCCTGCTTTGAATGCTGGAAAGCACCAGTTCAAATCCCTGTAGGGAAGTATGGCCAGCTGTCGAGGGCTAAGGAGCCCGAAATGGATCCATCCTGGTCTCTTAATTAATTATTAATCATCCCTTAAAAAAAAAATTTTTTTAACACATATCTAAAAAGACAGCAGCAATTTAATAGGTCTCTGTCTGGATGGTCTCTACGTTGAGTCGAAGGGCAGAGAAGGTTGACAAGTTTGTCTCCTCCCTTAAATAGGCCTAACAGGAAGCTGTAACAAAATATCCACTTCATCAATAAGTCCTGTAGAAAGGATGATGTAATCAGGGAAGCTGGTTAGCTCAAGGCATAGGGAACCCTGCTTCGAATGCTGGAAAGCACCAGTTCAAATCCCTGTAGGGAAGTATGGCCAGCTGACGAGGGCTAAGGAGCCCGAAATGGATCCATCCTGGTCTCTTAATTAATTATTAATCATCCCTTAAAAAAATTTTTTTTAACACATATCTAAAAAGACAGCAGCAATTTAATAGGTCTCTGTCTGGATGATCTCTAGGTTGAGTCGAAGGGCAGAGAAGGTTGACAAGTTTGTCTCCTCCCTTAAATAGGCCTAACAGGAAGCTGTAACAAAATATCCACTTCATCAATAAGTCCTGTAGAAAGGATGATGTAATCAGGGAAGCTGGTTAGCTCAAGGCATAGGGAAGCCTGCTTCGAATGCTGGAAAGCACCAGTTCAAATCCCTGTAGGGAAGTATGGCCAGCTGACGAGGGCTAAGGAGCCTGAAATGGATCCATCCTGGTCTCTTAATTAATTATTAATCATCCCTTAAAAAAAAATTTAACACATATCTAAAAAGACAGCAGCAATTTAATACGTCTCTGTCTGGATGGTCTCTAGGTTGAGTCGAAGAGCAGAGAAGGTTGACAAGTTTGTCTCCTCCCTTAAATAGGCCTAACAGGAAGCTGTAACAAAATATCCACTTCATCAATAAGTCCTGTAGAAAGGATGATGTAATCAGGGAAGCTGGTTAGCTCAAGGCATAGGGAAGCCTGCTTCGAATGCTGGAAAGCACCAGTTCAAATACCTGTAGGGAAGTATGGCCAGCTGCCGAGGGCTAAGGAGCCCGGAATGGATCCATCCTGGTCTCTTAATTAATTATTAATCATCCCTTTAAAAAAAATATTTAACACATATCTAAAAAGACAGCAGCAATTTAATACGTCTCTGTCTGGATGGTCTCTAGGTTGAGTCGAAGAGCAGAGAAGGTTGACAAGTTTGTCTCCTCCCTTAAATAGGCCTAACAGGAAGCTGTAACAAAATATCCACTTCATCAATAAGTCCTGTAGAAAGGATGATGTAATCAGGGAAGCTGGTTAGCTCAAGGCATAGGGAAGCCTGCTTCGAATGCTGGAAAGCACCAGTTCAAATCCCTGTAGGGAAGTATGGCCAGCTGACGAGGGCTAAGGAGCCCAAAATGGATCCATCCTGGTCTCTTAATTAATTATTAACCATCCCTTTAAAAAAATTTTTTTAAACACATATCTAAAAAGACAGCAGCAATTTAATACGTCTCTGTCTGGATGGTCTCTAAGTTGAGTCGAAGAGCAGAGAAGGTTGACAAGTTTGTCTCCTCCCTTAAATAGGCCTAACAGGAAGCTGTAACAAAATATCCACTTCATCAATAAGTCCTGTAGAAAGGATGATGTAATCAGGGAAGCTGGCTCAAGGCATAGGGAAGCCTGCTTTGAATGCTGGAAAGCACCAGTTCAAATCCCTGTAGGGAAGTATGGCCAGCTGTCGAGGGCTAAGGAGCCCGAAATGGATCCATCCTGGTCTCTTAATTAATTATTAATCATCCCTTTAAAAAAAATTTTTTTTAACACATATCTAAAAAGACAGCAGCAATTTAATAGGTCTCTGTCTGGATGGTCTCTACGTTGAGTCGAAGGGCAGAGAAGGTTGACAAGTTTGTCTCCTCCCTTAAATAGGCCTAACAGGAAGCTGTAACAAAATATCCACTTCATCAATAAGTCCTGTAGAAAGGATGATGTAATCAGGGAAGCTGGTTAGCTCAAGGCATAGGGAAGCCTGCTTCGAATGCTGGAAAGCACCAGTTCAAATCCCTGTAGGGAAGTATGGCCAGCTGACGAGGGCTAAGGAGCCCGAAATGGATCCATCCTGGTCTCTTAATTAATTATTAATCATCCCTTAAAAAAATTTTTTTAACACATATCTAAAAAGACAGCAGCAATTTAATAGGTCTCTGTCTGGATGGTCTCTAGGTTGAGTCGAAGGGCAGAGAAGGTTGACAAGTTTGTCTCCTCCCTTAAATAGGCCTAACAGGAAGCTGTAACAAAATATCCACTTCATCAATAAGTCCTGTAGAAAGGATGATCAGGGAAGCTGGTTAGCTCAAGGCATAGGGAAGCCTGCTTCGAATGCTGGAAAGCACCAGTTCAAATCCCTGTAGGGAAGTATGGCCAGCTGTCGAGGGCTAAGGACCCCGAAATGGATCCATCCTGGTCTCTTAATTAATTATTAATCATCCCTTAAAAAAATTTTTTTTAACACATATCTAAAAAGACAGCAGCAATTTAATAGGTCTCTGTCTGGATGGTCTCTAGGTTGAGTCGAAGGGCAGAGAAGGTTGACAAGTTTGTCTCCTCCCTTAAATAGGCCTAACAGGAAACTGTAACAAAATATCCACTTCATCAATAAGTCCTGTAGAAAGGATGATCAGGGAAGCTGGTTAGCTCAAGGCATAGGGAAGCCTGCTTCGAATGCTGGAAAGCACCAGTTCAAATCCCTGTAGGGAAGTATGGCCAGCTGACAAGGGCTAAGGAGCCCGAAATGGATCCATCCTGGTCTCTTAATTAATTATTAATCATCCCTTAAAAAAAAATGTAACACATATCTAAAAAGACAGCAGCAATTTAATAGGTCTCTGTCTGGATGGTCTCTAGGTTGAGTCGAAGGGCAGAGAAGGTTGACAAGTTTGTCTCCTCCCTTAAATAGGCCTATCAGGAAGCTGTAACAAAATATCCACTTCATCAATAAGTCCTGTAGAAAGGATGATGTAATCAGGGAAGCTGGTTAGCTCAAGGCATAGGGAAGCCTGCTTTGAATGCTGGAAAGCACCAGTTCAAATCCCTGTAGGGAAGTATGGCCAGCTGACGAGGGCTAAGGAGCCCGAAATGGATCCATCCTGGTCTCTTAATTAATTATTAATCATCCCTTTAAAAAAAAATTTTTAACACATATCTAAAAAGACAGCAGCAATTTAATAAGTCTCTGTCTGGATGGTCTCTAAGTTGAGCCGAAGGGCAGAGAAGGTTGACAAGTTTGTCTCCTCCCTTAAATAGGCCTAACAGGAAGCTGTAACAAAATATCCACTTCATCAATAAGTCCTGTAGAAAGGATGATGTAATCAGGGAAGCTGGTTAGCTCAAGGCATAGGGAAGCCTGCTTTGAATGCTGGAAAGCACCAGTTCAAATCCCTGTAGGGAAGTATGGCCAGCTGACGAGGGCTAAGGAGCCCGAAATGGATCCATCCTGGTGTCTTAATTAATTATTAATCATCCCTTAAAAAAAAAAATTAACACATATCTAAAAAGACAGCAGCAATTTAATACGTCTCTGTCTGGATGGTCTCTAGGTTGAGTCGAAGAGCAGAGAAGGTTGACAAGTTTGTCTCCTCCCTTAAATAGGCCTAACAGGAAGCTGTAACAAAATATCCACTTCATCAATAAGTCCTGTAGAAAGGATGATGTAATCAGGGAAGCTGGTTAGCTCAAGGCATAGGGAAGCCTGCTTCGAATGCTGGAAAGCACTAGTTCAAATCCCTGTAGGGAAGCATGGCCAGCTGACGAGGGCTAAGGAGCCCGAAATGGATCCATCCTGGTCTCTTAATTAATTATTAATCATCCCTTTAAAAAAAATATTTAACACATATCTAAAAAGACAGCAGCAATTTAATACGTCTCTGTCCGGATGGTCTCTAGGTTGAGTCGAAGAGCAGAGAAGGTTGACAAGTTTGTCTCCTCCCTTAAATAGGCCTAACAGGATGCTGTAACAAAATATCCACTTCATCAATAAGTCCTGTGGAAAGGATGATGTAATCAGGGAAGCTGGTTAGCTCAAGGCATAGGGAAGCCTGCTTCGAATGCTGGAAAGCACCAGTTCAAATCCCTGTAGGGAAGTATGGCCAGCTGACGACGGCTAAGGAGCCCAAAATGGATCCATCCTGGTCTCTTAATTAATTATTAATCATCCCTTTAAAAAAAAATTTTTAAACACATATCTAAAAAGACAGCAGCAATTTAATACGTCTCTGTCTGGATGGTCTCTAAGTTGAGTCGAAGAGCAGAGAAGGTTGACAAGTTTGTCTCCTCCCTTAAATAGGCCTAACAGGAAGCTGTAACAAAATATCCACTTCATCAATAAGTCCTGTAGAAAGGATGATGTAATCAGGGAAGCTGGTTAGCTCAAGGCATAGGGAAGCCTGCTTCGAATGCTGGAAAGCACCAGTTCAAATTCCTGTAGGGAAGTATGGCCAGCTGACGAGGGCTAAGGAGCCCGAAATGGATCCATCCTGGTCTCTTAATTAATTATTAATCATCCCGTAAAATGTTTTTTTTTAACACATATCTAAAAAGACAGCAGCAATTTAATAGGTCTCTGTCTGGATGGTCTCTAGGTTGAGTCGAAGGGCAGAGAAGGTTGACAAGTTTGTCTCCTCCCTTAAATAGGCCTATCAGGAAGCTGTAACAAAATATCCACTTCATGAATAAGTCCTGTAGAAAGGATGATGTAATCAGGGAAGCTGGTTAGCTCAAGGCATAGGGAAGCCTGCTTTGAATGCTGGAAAGCACCAGTTCAAATCCCTGTAGGGAAGTATGGCCAGCTGACGAGGGCTAAGGAGCCCGAAATGGATCCATCCTGGTCTCTTAATTAATTATTAATCATCCCTTAAAAAAAAAAATTTAACACATATCTAAAAAGACAGCAGCAATTTAATAGGTCTCTGTCTGGATGGTCTCTAGGTTGAGTTGAAGGGCAGAGAAGGTTGACAAGTTTGTCTCCTCCCTTAAATAGGCCTAACAGGAAGCTGTAACAAAATATCCACTTCATCAATAAGTCCTGTAGAAAGGATGATGTAATCAGGGAAGCTGGTTAGCTCAAGGCATAGGGAAGCCTGCTTCGAATGCTGGGAAGCACCAGTTCAAATCCCTGTAGGGAAGTATGGCCAGCTGATGAGGGCTAAGGAGCCCGAAATGGATCCATCCTGGTCTCTTAATTAATTATTAATCATCCCTTAAAAAAAATTTTTTTAACACATATCTAAAAAGACAGCAGCAATTTAATAGGTCTCTGTCTGGATGGTCTCTAGGTTGAGTTGAAGGGCAGAGAAGGTTGAAAAGTTTGTCTCCTCCCTTAAATAGGCCTAACAGGAAGCTGTAACAAAATATCCACTTCATCAATAAGTCCTGTAGAAAGGATGATGTAATCAGGGAAGCTGGTTAGCTCAAGGCATAGGGAAGCCTGCTTCGAATGCTGGAAAGCACCAGTTCAAATCCCTGTAGGGAAGTATGGCCAGCTGACGAGGGCTAAGGAGCCCGAAATGGATCCATCCTGGTCTCTTAATTAATTATTAATCATCCCTTAAAATGTTTTTTTAACACATATCTAAAAAGACAGCAGCAATTTAATAGGTCTCTGTCTGGATGGTCTCTAGGTTGAGTCGAAGGGCAGAGAAGGTTGACAAGTTTGTCTCCTCACTTAAATAGGCCTAACAGGAAGCTGTAACAAAATATCCACTTCATCAATAAGTCCTGTATTAAGGATGATGTAATCAGGGAAGCTGGTTAGCTCAAGGCATAGGGAAGCCTGCTTCGAATGCTGGAAAGCACCAGTTCAAATCCCTGTAGGGAAGTATGGCCAGCTGACGAGGGCTAAGGAGCCCGAAATGGATCCATCCTGGTCTCTTAATTAATTATTAATCGTCCCGTAAAATGTTTTTTTTTAACACATATCTAAAAAGACAGCAGCAATTTAATAGGTCTCTGTCTGGATGGTCTCTAGGTTGAGTCGAAGGGCAGAGAAGGTTGACAAGTTTGTCTCCTCCCTTAAATAGGCCTATCAGGAAGCTGTAACAAAATATCCACTTCATCAATAAGTCCTGTAGAAAGGATGATGTAATCAGGGAAGCTGGTTAGCTCAAGGCATAGGGAAGCCTGCTTTGAATGCTGGAAAGCACCAGTTCAAATCCCTGTAGGGAAGTATGGCCAGCTGACGAGGGCTAAGGAGCCCGAAATGGATCCATCCTGGTCTCTTAATTAATTATTAATCATCCCTTAAAAAAAAAATTTAACACATATCTAAAAAGACAGCAGCAATTTAATAGGTCTCTGTCTGGATGGTCTCTAGGTTGAGTTGAAGGGCAGAGAAGGTTGACAAGTTTGTCTCCTCCCTTAAATAGGCCTAACAGGAAGCTGTAACAAAATATCCACTTCATCAATAAGTCCTGTAGAAAGGATGATGTAATCAGGGAAGCTGGTTAGCTCAAGGCATAGGGAAGCCTGCTTCGAATGCTGGAAAGCACCAGTTCAAATCCCTGTAGGGAAGTATGGCCAGCTGATGAGGGCTAAGGAGCCCGAAATGGATCCATCCTGGTCTCTTAATTAATTATTAATCATCCCTTAAAAAAATTTTTTTTAACACATATCTAAAAAGACAGCAGCAATTTAATAGGTCTCTGTCTGGATGGTCTCTAGGTTGAGTTGAAGGGCAGAGAAGGTTGAAAAGTTTGTCTCCTCCCTTAAATAGGCCTAACAGGAAGCTGTAACAAAATATCCACTTCATCAATAAGTCCTGTAGAAAGGATGATGTAATCAGGGAAGCTGGTTAGCTCAAGGCATAGGGAAGCCTGCTTCGAATGCTGGAAAGCACCAGTTCAAATCCCTGTAGGGAAGTATGGCCAGCTGACGAGGGCTAAGGAGCCCGAAATGGATCCATCCTGGTCTCTTAATTAATTATTAATCATCCCTTAAAAAATTTTTTTAATACATATCTAAAAAGACAGCAGCAATTTAATAGGTCTCTGTCTGGATGGTCTCTAGGTTGAGTCGAAGGGCAGAGAAGGTTGAAAAGTTTGTCTCCTCCCTTAAATAGGCCTAACAGGAAGCTGTAACAAAATATCCACTTCATCAATAAGTCCTGTAGAAAGGATGATCAGGGAAGCTGGTTAGCTCAAGGCATAGGGAAGCCTGCTTCGAATGCTGGAAAGCACCAGTTCAAATCCCTGTAGGGAAGTATGGCCAGCTGACGAGGGCTAAGGAGCCCGAAATGGATCCATCCTGGTCTCTTAATTAATTATTAATCATCCCTTAAAAAAATTTTTTTAACACATATCTAAAAAGACAGCAGCAATTTAATAGGTCTCTGTCTGGATGGTCTCTAGGTTGAGTCGAAGGGCAGAGAAGGTTGACAAGTTTGTCTCCTCCCTTAAATAGGCCTAACAGGAAGCTGTAACAAAATATCCACTTCATCAATAAGTCCTGTAGAAAGGATGATGTAATCAGGGAAGCTGGTTAGCTCAAGGCATAGGGAAGCCTGCTTCGAATGCTGGAAAGCACCAGTTCAAATCCCTGTAGGGAAGTATGGCCAGCTGACGAGGGCTAAGGAGCCCGAAATGGATCCATCCTGGTCTTTTAATTAAAGACTGAAGCAATGATTTTAGAAATGCAATAGCACTAACGCATGAATATATCAGCAAAAAAAATACATGAGGTCAACTAATGGGATCGTGTAGGTTTCTATGTGAAAAACTGCAATTGTCAGTAAATATTATGATTGGACTGACCTGTTCTCTTTGTTTGTATATTTATCATTTTACTAACAGATGCATTAGTTTGATGTCAGATTACTTTTATAATTTTTCTTTTATTTCAGCAATTATTTTTATCACTTTGAATATACTGTACATTCCACTTTTATCATCACATTTAGATTTGTGTATGTACATTGATAATTGATTGATAATTGATTAAGCATCTTCTTCCTTAATGGCAGAATCCACATATTCAACTGCTAAATAAAGCAATGAGAGATCAAATGATGTACATGCATATTTCATCAATTAAAATTAGAACTTTAACATACATAAAGGTACAAGACAGGGTTGTCCATTATCCCCATTGTTATTTATCTTATCTTTGGAAGTTTTGTTAAATACAATACGGGACTTGAATTTCTTGAATGGAATAGCTATAAGGCAAGAGGAACACAGAGCTAGGGCATTTGCAGATGATCTGGTTGTTACCCTAACACGACCGATGAAATCAATAATCCAGATGAAAGACATCATAGAGGAATATGGCTTGGTATCCGGATTCAGACTGAATTATAAAAAGACTAAAATGATTGTTAAAAACCTAACAGAGAGTCAAAAAAAGAAACTTGAAAGAGTGGCAGGTTTTGAAATAGTGTCAAAGGTTAAATATTTAGGAATACAAGTCGCAGACTCAAACATAAAATTATTTCAAAATAACTACGAGGTGCTGTGGCGGGCCCTGCTCTCTGGAATGACCTTCCCCCCGACATTAGAACGACCACGGACCTCCGCTCCTTCCGTCTGAAATTAAAAACATATTTTTTCTGCTTGGCCGGTCTGGGGTAGTCTCTCTCTATGGGGTTTTAGTTGTATAGTGGGAATTTTAGCTTAGATTGGGTATTTTAGCACAGGTACTATTTAATTTGTTTTTAAGATGTTTTTGATTATATATTTATGGTTTTAGTTTCCCTGTGCACCGCTCCGAGTCCCTACGGGGAGAGGAGCGGTCAAGAAATTAAACTATTATTATTGTTTATTATCCATCCTGGTCTCTTAATTAATTATTAATCATCCCTTAAAAAAAAATTTTTTTTAACACATATCTAAAAAGACAGCAGCAATTTAATAGGTCTCTGTCTGGATGGTCTCTAGGTTGAGTCGAAGGGCAGAGAAGGTTGACAAGTATGTCTCCTCCCTTAAATAGGCCTAACAGGAAGCTGTAACAAAATATCCACTTCATCAATAAGTCCTGTAGAAAGGATGATGTAATCAGGGAAGCTGGTTAGCTCAAGGCATAGGGAAGCCTGCTTCGAATGCTGGAAAGCACCAGTTCAAATCCCTGTAGGGAAGTATGGCCAGCTGACGAGGGCTAAGGAGCCCGAAATGGATCCATCCTGGTCTCTTAATTAATTATTAATCGTCCCTTAAAATGTTTTTTTTAACACATATCTAAAAAGACAGCAGCAATTTAATAGGTCTCTGTCTGGATGGTCTCTAGGTTAAGTCGAAGGGCAGAGAAGGTTGACAAGTTTGTCTCCTCCCTTAAATAGGCCTATCAGGAAGCTGTAACAAAATATCCACTTCATCAATAAGTCCTGTAGAAAGGATGATGTAATCAGGGAAGCTGGTTAGCTCAAGGCATAGGGAAGCCTGCTTCGAATGCTGGAAAGCACCAGTTCAAATCCCTGTAGGGAAGTATGGCCAGCTGACGAGGGCTAAGGAGCCCGAAATGGATCCATCCTGGTCTCTTAATTAATTATTAATCATCCCTTAAAAAAAAATTTAACACATATCTAAAAAGACAGCAGCAATTTAATAGGTCTCTGTCTGGATGGTCTCTAGGTTGAGTTGAAGGGCAGAGAAGGTTGACAAGTTTGTCTCCTCCCTTAAATAGGCCTAACAGGAAGCTGTAACAAAATATCAACTTCATCAATAAGTCCTGTAGAAAGGATGATGTAATCAGGGAAGCTGGTTAGCTCAAGGCATAGGGAAGCCTGCTTCGAATGCTGGAAAGCACCAGTTCAAATCCCGGTAGGGAAGTATGGCCAGCTGACGAGGGCTAAGGAGCCCGAAATGGATCCATCCTGGTCTCTTAATTAATTATTAATCATCCCTTAAAAAAAAATTTTTAACACATATCTAAAAAGACAGCAGCAATTTAATAGGCCTCTGTCTGGATGGTCTCTAGGTTGAGTCGAAGGGCAGAGAAGGTTGACAAGTTTGTCTCCTCCCTTAAATAGG
Source organism: Rhabdophis nuchalis (assembly GCA_039707465.1). Lineage (NCBI taxonomy): Eukaryota > Metazoa > Chordata > Lepidosauria > Squamata > Natricidae > Rhabdophis > Rhabdophis nuchalis. The sequence goes on from CM077647.1 coordinate 77,158,997, forward strand.
CCTAACAGGAAGCTGTAACAAAATATCCACTTCATCAATAAGTCCTGTAGAAAGGATGATGTAATCAGGGAAGCTGGTTAGCTCAAGGCATAGGGAAGCCTGCTTCGAATGCTGGAAAGCACCAGTTCAAATCCCTGTAGGGAAGTATGGCCAGTTGACGAGGGCTAAGGAGCCTGAAATGGATCCATCCTGGTCTCTTAATTAATTATTAATCATCCCTTAAAAAAAAAATTTAACACATATCTAAAAAGACAGCAGCAATTTAATAGGTCTCTGTCTGGATGGTCTCTAGGTTGAGTTGAAGGGTAGAGAAGGTTGACAAGTTTGTCTCCTCCCTTAAATAGGCCTAACAGGAAGCTGTAACAAAATATCCACTTCATCAATAAGTCCTGTAGAAAGGATGATGTAATCAGGGAAGCTGGTTAGCTCAAGGCATAGGGAAGCCTGCTTCGAATGCTGGAAAGCACCAGTTCAAATCCCTGTAGGGAAGTATGGCCAGCTGACGAGGGCTAAGGAGCCCGAAATGGATCCATCCTGGTCTCTTAATTAATTATTAATCATCCCTTAAAAAAAATTTTTTTAACACATATCTAAAAAGACAGCAGCAATTTAATAGGTCTCTGTCTGGATGGTCTCTAGGTTGAGTCGAAGGGCAGAGAAGGTTGACAAGTATGTCTCCTACCTTAAATAGGCCTAACAGGAAGCTGTAACAAAATATCCACTTCATCAATGAGTCCTGTAGAAAGGATGATGTAATCAGGGAAGCTGGTTAGCTCAAGGCATAGGGAAGCCTGCTTCGAATGCTGGAAAGCACCAGTTCAAATCCCTGTAGGGAAGTATGGCCAGCTGACGAGGGCTAAGGAGCCCGAAATGGATCCATCCTGGTCTCTTAATTAATTATTAATCATCCCTTAAAAAAAATTAATTAACACATGTCTAAAAAGACAGCAGCAATTTAATAGGTCTCTGTCTGGATGGTCTCTAGGTTTAGTCGAAGGGCAGAGAAGGTTGACAAGTTTGTCTCCTCCCTTAAATAGGCCTAACAGGAAGCTTTAACAAAATATCCACTTCATCAATAAGTCCTGTAGAAAGGATGATGTAATCAGGGAAGCTGGTTAGCTCAAGGCATAGGGAAGCCTGCTTCGAATGCTGGAAAGCACCAGTTCAAATCCCTGTAGGGAAGTATGGCCAGCTGACGAGGGCTAAGGAGCCCGAAATGGATCCATCCTGGTCTCTTAATTAATTATTAATCGTCCCTTAAAAAATTTTTTTAACACATATCTAAAAAGACAGCAGCAATTTAATAGGTCTCTGTCTGGATGGTCTCTAGGTTGAGTTGAAGGGTAGAGAAGGTTGACAAGTTTGTCTCCTCCCTTAAATAGGCCTAACAGGAAGCTGTAACAAAATATCCACTTCATCAATAAGTCCTGTAGAAAGGATGATGTAATCAGGGAAGCTGGTTAGCTCAAGGCATAGGGAAGCCTGCTTCGAATGCTGGAAAGCACCAGTTCAAATCCCTGTAGGGAAGTATGGCCAGCTGACGAGGGCTAAGGAGCCCGAAATGGATCCATCCTGGTCTCTTAATTAATTATTAATCATCCCTTAAAAAAAAATTTTTTAACACATATCTAAAAAGACAGCAGCAATTTAATAGGTCTCTGTCTGGATGGTCTCTAGGTTGAGTCGAAGGGCAGAGAAGGTTGACAAGTATGTCTCCTACCTTAAATAGGCCTAACAGGAAGCTGTAACAAAATATCCACTTCATCAATGAGTCCTGTAGAAAGGATGATGTAATCAGGGAAGCTGGTTAGCTCAAGGCATAGGGAAGCCTGCTTCGAATGCTGGAAAGCACCAGTTCAAATCCCTGTAGGGAAGTATGGCCAGCTGACGAGGGCTAAGGAGCCCGAAATGGATCCATCCTGGTCTCTTAATTAATTATTAATCATCCCTTAAAAAAAATTAATTAACACATGTCTAAAAAGACAGCAGCAATTTAATAGGTCTCTGTCTGGATGGTCTCTAGGTTTAGTCGAAGGGCAGAGAAGGTTGACAAGTTTGTCTCCTCCCTTAAATAGGCCTAACAGGAAGCTTTAACAAAATATCCACTTCATCAATAAGTCCTGTAGAAAGGATGATGTAATCAGGGAAGCTGGTTAGCTCAAGGCATAGGGAAGCCTGCTTCGAATGCTGGAAAGCACCAGTTCAAATCCCTGTAGGGAAGTATGGCCAGCTGACGAGGGCTAAGGAGCCCGAAATGGATCCATCCTGGTCTCTTAATTAATTATTAATCGTCCCTTAAAAATTTTTTTTAACACATATCTAAAAAGACAGAAGCAATTTAATAGGTCTCTGTCTGGATGGTCTCTAGGTTGAGTCGAAGGGCAGAGAAGGTTGACAAGTATGTCTCCTACCTTAAATAGGCCTAACAGGAAGCTGTAACAAAATATCCACTTCATCAATAAGTCCTGTAGAAAGGATGATGTAATCAGGGAAGCTGGTTAGCTCAAGGCATAGGGAAGCCTGCTTCGAATGCTGGAAAGCACCAGTTCAAATCCCTTTAGGGAAGTATAGCCAGCTGACGAGGGCTAAGGAGCCCGAAATGGATCCATCCTGGTCTCTTAATTAATTATTAATCATCCCTTAAAAAAATTAATTAACACATATCTAAAAAGACAGCAGAAATTTAATAGGTCTCTGTCTGGATGGTCTCTAGGTTTAGTCGAAGGGCAGAGAAGGTTGACAAGTTTGTCTCCTCCCTTAAATAGGCCTAACAGGAAGCTTTAACAAAATATCCACTTCATCAATAAGTCCTGTAGAAAGGATGATGTAATCAGGGAAGCTGGTTAGCTCAAGGCATAGGGAAGCCTGCTTCGAATGCTGGAAAGCACCAGTTCAAATCCCTGTAGGGAAGTATGGCCAGCTGACGAGGGCTAAGGAGCCCGAAATGGATCCATCCTGGTCTCTTAATTAATTATTAATCATCCCTTAAAAAAAAATTTTTTTAACACATATCTAAAAAGACAGCAGCAATTTAATAGGTCTCTGTCTGGATGGTCTCTAGGTTGAGTCGAAGGGCAGAGAAGGTTGACAAGTTTGTCTCCTCCCTTAAATAGGCCTAACAGGAAGCTGTAACAAAATATCCACTTCATCAATAAGTCCTGTAGAAAGGATGATGTAATCAGGGAAGCTGGTTAGCTCAAGGCATAGGGAAGCCTGCTTCGAATGCTGGAAAGCACCAGTTCAAATCCCTGTAGGGAAGTATGGCCAGCTGACGAGGGCTAAGGAGCCCGAAATGGATCCATCCTGGTCTCTTAATTAATTATTAATCATCCCTTAAAAAAATTTTTTTAACACATATCTAAAAAGACAGCAGCAATTTAATAGGTCTCTGTCTGGATGGTCTCTAGGTTGAGTCGAAGGGCAGAGAAGGTTGACAAGTATGTCTCCTACCTTAAATAGGCCTAACAGGAAGCTGTAACAAAATATCCACTTCATCAATAAGTCCTGGAGAAAGGATGATGTAATCAGGGAAGCTGGTTAGCTCAAGGCATAGGGAAGCCTGCTTCGAATGCTGGAAAGCACCAGTTCAAATCCCTGTAGGGAAGTATGGCCAGCTGACGAGGGCTAAGGAGCCCGAAATGGATCCATCCTGGTCTCTTAATTAATTATTAATCATCCCTTAAAAAAATTAATTAACACATATCTAAAAAGACAGCAGCAATTTAATAGGTCTCTGTCTGGATGGTCTCTAGGTTTAGTCGAAGGGCAGAGAAGGTTGACAAGTTTGTCTCCTCCCTTAAATAGGCCTAACAGGAAGCTTTAACAAAATATCCACTTCATCAATAAGTCCTGTAGAAAGGATGATGTAATCAGGGAAGCTGGTTAGCTCAAGGCATAGGGAAGCCTGCTTCGAATGCTGGAAAGCACCAGTTCAAATCCCTGTAGGGAAGTATGGCCAGCTGACGAGGGCTAAGGAGCCCGAAATGGATCCATCCTGGTCTCTTAATTAATTATTAATCATCCCTTAAAAAAAAATTTTTTAACACATATCTAAAAAGACAGCAGCAATTTAATAGGTCTCTGTCTGGATGGTCTCTAGGTTGAGTCGAAGGGCAGAGAAGGTTGACAAGTTTGTCTCCTCCCTTAAATAGGCCTAACAGGAAGCTGTAACAAAATATCCACTTCATCAATAAGTCCTGTAGAAAGGATGATGTAATCAGGGAAGCTGGTTAGCTCAAGGCATAGGGAAGCCTGCTTCGAATGCTGGAAAGCACCAGTTCAAATCCCTGTAGGGAAGTATGGCCAGCTGACGAGGGCTAAGGAGCCCGAAATGGATCCATCCTGGTCTCTTAATTAATTATTAATCATCCCTTAAAAAAAAATTTAACACATATCTAAAAAGACAGAAGCAATTTAATAGGTCTCTGTCTGGATGGTCTCTAGGTTGAGTCGAAGGGCAGAGAAGGTTGACAAGTATGTCTCCTACCTTAAATAGGCCTAACAGGAAGCTGTAACAAAATATCCACTTCATCAATAAGTCCTGTAGAAAGGATGATGTAATCAGGGAAGCTGGTTAGCTCAAGGCATAGGGAAGCCTGCTTCGAATGCTGGAAAGCACCAGTTCAAATCCCTTTAGGGAAGTATGGCCAGCTGACGAGGGCTAAGGAGCCCGAAATGGATCCATCCTGGTCTCTTAATTAATTATTAATCATCCCTTAAAAAAATTAATTAACACATATCTAAAAAGACAGCAGCAATTTAATAGGTCTCTGTCTGGATGGTCTCTAGGTTTAGTCGAAGGGCAGAGAAGGTTGACAAGTTTGTCTCCTCCCTTAAATAGGCCTAACAGGAAGCTTTAACAAAATATCCACTTCATCAATAAGTACTGTAGAAAGGATGATGTAATCAGGGAAGCTGGTTAGCTCAAGGCATAGGGAAGCCTGCTTCGAATGCTGGAAAGCACCAGTTCAAATCCCTGTAGGGAAGTATGGCCAGCTGACGAGGGCTAAGGAGCCCGAAATGGATCCATCCTGGTCTCTTAATTAATTATTAATCATCCCTTAAAAAAAAATTTTTTTAACACATATCTAAAAAGACAGCAGCAATTTAATAGGTCTCTGTCTGGATGGTCTCTAGGTTGAGTCGAAGGGCAGAGAAGGTTGACAAGTTTGTCTCCTCCCTTAAATAGGCCTAACAGGAAGCTGTAACAAAATATCCACTTCATCAATAAGTCCTGTAGAAAGGATGATGTAATCAGGGAAGCTGGTTAGCTCAAGGCATAGGGAAGCCTGCTTCGAATGCTGGAAAGCACCAGTTCAAATCCCTGTAGGGAAGTATGGCCAGCTGACGAGGGCTAAGGAGCCCGAAATGGATCCATCCTGGTCTCTTAATTAATTATTAATCATCCCTTAAAAAAATTTTTTTTAACACATATCTAAAAAGACAGCAGCAATTTAATAGGTCTCTGTCTGGATGGTCTCTAGGTTGAGTCGAAGGGCAGAGAAGGTTGACAAGTATGTCTCCTACCTTAAATAGGCCTAACAGGAAGCTGTAACAAAATATCCACTTCATCAATAAGTCCTGGAGAAAGGATGATGTAATCAGGGAAGCTGGTTAGCTCAAGGCATAGGGAAGCCTGCTTCGAATGCTGGAAAGCACCAGTTCAAATCCCTGTAGGGAAGTATGGCCAGCTGACGAGGGCTAAGGAGCCCGAAATGGATCCATCCTGGTCTCTTAATTAATTATTAATCATCCCTTAAAAAATTTTTTTAACACATATCTAAAAAGACAGAAGCAATTTAATAGGTCTCTGTCTGGATGGTCTCTAGGTTGAGTCGAAGGGCAGAGAAGGTTGACAAGTATGTCTCCTACCTTAAATAGGCCTAACAGGAAGCTGTAACAAAATATCCACTTCATCAATAAGTCCTGTAGAAAGGATGATGTAATCAGGGAAGCTGGTTAGCTCAAGGCATAGGGAAGCCTGCTTCGAATGCTGGAAAGCACCAGTTCAAATCCCTTTAGGGAAGTATAGCCAGCTGACGAGGGCTAAGGAGCCCGAAATGGATCCATCCTGGTCTCTTAATTAATTATTAATCATCCCTTAAAAAAATTAATTAACACATATCTAAAAAGACAGCAGAAATTTAATAGGTCTCTGTCTGGATGGTCTCTAGGTTTAGTCGAAGGGCAGAGAAGGTTGACAAGTTTGTCTCCTCCCTTAAATAGGCCTAACAGGAAGCTTTAACAAAATATCCACTTCATCAATAAGTCCTGTAGAAAGGATGATGTAATCAGGGAAGCTGGTTAGCTCAAGGCATAGGGAAGCCTGCTTCGAATGCTGGAAAGCACCAGTTCAAATCCCTGTAGGGAAGTATGGCCAGCTGACGAGGGCTAAGGAGCCCGAAATGGATCCATCCTGGTCTCTTAATTAATTATTAATCATCCCTTAAAAAAAAATTTTTTTAACACATATCTAAAAAGACAGCAGCAATTTAATAGGTCTCTGTCTGGATGGTCTCTAGGTTGAGTCGAAGGGCAGAGAAGGTTGACAAGTTTGTCTCCTCCCTTAAATAGGCCTAACAGGAAGCTGTAACAAAATATCCACTTCATCAATAAGTCCTGTAGAAAGGATGATGTAATCAGGGAAGCTGGTTAGCTCAAGGCATAGGGAAGCCTGCTTCGAATGCTGGAAAGCACCAGTTCAAATCCCTGTAGGGAAGTATGGCCAGCTGACGAGGGCTAAGGAGCCCGAAATGGATCCATCCTGGTCTCTTAATTAATTATTAATCATCCCTTAAAAAAAATTTTTTAACACATATCTAAAAAGACAGCAGCAATTTAATAGGTCTCTGTCTGGATGGTCTCTAGGTTGAGTCGAAGGGCAGAGAAGGTTGACAAGTATGTCTCCTACCTTAAATAGGCCTAACAGGAAGCTGTAACAAAATATCCACTTCATCAATAAGTCCTGGAGAAAGGATGATGTAATCAGGGAAGCTGGTTAGCTCAAGGCATAGGGAAGCCTGCTTCGAATGCTGGAAAGCACCAGTTCAAATCCCTGTAGGGAAGTATGGCCAGCTGACGAGGGCTAAGGAGCCCGAAATGGATCCATCCTGGTCTCTTAATTAATTATTAATCATCCCTTAAAAAAATTAATTAACACATATCTAAAAAGACAGCAGCAATTTAATAGGTCTCTGTCTGGATGGTCTCTAGGTTTAGTCGAAGGGCAGAGAAGGTTGACAAGTTTGTCTCCTCCCTTAAATAGGCCTAACAGGAAGCTTTAACAAAATATCCACTTCATCAATAAGTCCTGTAGAAAGGATGATGTAATCAGGGAAGCTGGTTAGCTCAAGGCATAGGGAAGCCTGCTTCGAATGCTGGAAAGCACCAGTTCAAATCCCTGTAGGGAAGTATGGCCAGCTGACGAGGGCTAAGGAGCCCGAAATGGATCCATCCTGGTCTCTTAATTAATTATTAATCATCCCTTAAAAAAAAATTTTTTAACACATATCTAAAAAGACAGCAGCAATTTAATAGGTCTCTGTCTGGATGGTCTCTAGGTTGAGTCGAAGGGCAGAGAAGGTTGACAAGTTTGTCTCCTCCCTTAAATAGGCCTAACAGGAAGCTGTAACAAAATATCCACTTCATCAATAAGTCCTGTAGAAAGGATGATGTAATCAGGGAAGCTGGTTAGCTCAAGGCATAGGGAAGCCTGCTTCGAATGCTGGAAAGCACCAGTTCAAATCCCTGTAGGGAAGTATGGCCAGCTGACGAGGGCTAAGGAGCCCGAAATGGATCCATCCTGGTCTCTTAATTAATTATTAATCATCCCTTAAAAAAAAATTTAACACATATCTAAAAAGACAGAAGCAATTTAATAGGTCTCTGTCTGGATGGTCTCTAGGTTGAGTCGAAGGGCAGAGAAGGTTGACAAGTATGTCTCCTACCTTAAATAGGCCTAACAGGAAGCTGTAACAAAATATCCACTTCATCAATAAGTCCTGGAGAAAGGATGATGTAATCAGGGAAGCTGGTTAGCTCAAGGCATAGGGAAGCCTGCTTCGAATGCTGGAAAGCACCAGTTCAAATCCCTGTAGGGAAGTATGGCCAGCTGACGAGGGCTAAGGAGCCCGAAATGGATCCATCCTGGTCTCTTAATTAATTATTAATCATCCCTTAAAAAAATTAATTAACACATATCTAAAAAGACAGCAGCAATTTAATAGGTCTCTGTCTGGATGGTCTCTAGGTTTAGTCGAAGGGCAGAGAAGGTTGACAAGTTTGTCTCCTCCCTTAAATAGGCCTAACAGGAAGCTTTAACAAAATATCCACTTCATCAATAAGTCCTGTAGAAAGGATGATGTAATCAGGGAAGCTGGTTAGCTCAAGGCATAGGGAAGCCTGCTTCGAATGCTGGAAAGCACCAGTTCAAATCCCTGTAGGGAAGTATGGCCAGCTGACGAGGGCTAAGGAGCCCGAAATGGATCCATCCTGGTCTCTTAATTAATTATTAATCATCCCTTAAAAAAAAATTTTTTAACACATATCTAAAAAGACAGCAGCAATTTAATAGGTCTCTGTCTGGATGGTCTCTAGGTTGAGTCGAAGGGCAGAGAAGGTTGACAAGTTTGTCTCCTCCCTTAAATAGGCCTAACAGGAAGCTGTAACAAAATATCCACTTCATCAATAAGTCCTGTAGAAAGGATGATGTAATCAGGGAAGCTGGTTAGCTCAAGGCATAGGGAAGCCTGCTTCGAATGCTGGAAAGCACCAGTTCAAATCCCTGTAGGGAAGTATGGCCAGCTGACGAGGGCTAAGGAGCCCGAAATGGATCCATCCTGGTCTCTTAATTAATTATTAATCATCCCTTAAAAAAAAATTTAACACATATCTAAAAAGACAGAAGCAATTTAATAGGTCTCTGTCTGGATGGTCTCTAGGTTGAGTCGAAGGGCAGAGAAGGTTGACAAGTATGTCTCCTACCTTAAATAGGCCTAACAGGAAGCTGTAACAAAATATCCACTTCATCAATAAGTCCTGTAGAAAGGATGATGTAATCAGGGAAGCTGGTTAGCTCAAGGCATAGGGAAGCCTGCTTCGAATGCTGGAAAGCACCAGTTCAAATCCCTTTAGGGAAGTATGGCCAGCTGACGAGGGCTAAGGAGCCCGAAATGGATCCATCCTGGTCTCTTAATTAATTATTAATCATCCCTTAAAAAAATTAATTAACACATATCTAAAAAGACAGCAGCAATTTAATAGGTCTCTGTCTGGATGGTCTCTAGGTTTAGTCGAAGGGCAGAGAAGGTTGACAAGTTTGTCTCCTCCCTTAAATAGGCCTAACAGGAAGCTTTAACAAAATATCCACTTCATCAATAAGTACTGTAGAAAGGATGATGTAATCAGGGAAGCTGGTTAGCTCAAGGCATAGGGAAGCCTGCTTCGAATGCTGGAAAGCACCAGTTCAAATCCCTGTAGGGAAGTATGGCCAGCTGACGAGGGCTAAGGAGCCCGAAATGGATCCATCCTGGTCTCTTAATTAATTATTAATCATCCCTTAAAAAAAAATTTTTTTAACACATATCTAAAAAGACAGCAGCAATTTAATAGGTCTCTGTCTGGATGGTCTCTAGGTTGAGTCGAAGGGCAGAGAAGGTTGACAAGTTTGTCTCCTCCCTTAAATAGGCCTAACAGGAAGCTGTAACAAAATATCCACTTCATCAATAAGTCCTGTAGAAAGGATGATGTAATCAGGGAAGCTGGTTAGCTCAAGGCATAGGGAAGCCTGCTTCGAATGCTGGAAAGCACCAGTTCAAATCCCTGTAGGGAAGTATGGCCAGCTGACGAGGGCTAAGGAGCCCGAAATGGATCCATCCTGGTCTCTTAATTAATTATTAATCATCCCTTAAAAAAATTTTTTTTAACACATATCTAAAAAGACAGCAGCAATTTAATAGGTCTCTGTCTGGATGGTCTCTAGGTTGAGTCGAAGGGCAGAGAAGGTTGACAAGTATGTCTCCTACCTTAAATAGGCCTAACAGGAAGCTGTAACAAAATATCCACTTCATCAATAAGTCCTGGAGAAAGGATGATGTAATCAGGGAAGCTGGTTAGCTCAAGGCATAGGGAAGCCTGCTTCGAATGCTGGAAAGCACCAGTTCAAATCCCTGTAGGGAAGTATGGCCAGCTGACGAGGGCTAAGGAGCCCGAAATGGATCCATCCTGGTCTCTTAATTAATTATTAATCATCCCTTAAAAAAATTAATTAACACATATCTAAAAAGACAGCAGCAATTTAATACGTCTCTGTCTGGATGGTCTCTAGGTTTAGTCGAAGGGCAGAGAAGGTTGACAAGTTTGTCTCCTCCCTTAAATAGGCCTAACAGGAAGCTTTAACAAAATATCCACTTCATCAATAAGTCCTGTAGAAAGGATGATGTAATCAGGGAAGCTGGTTAACTCAAGGCATAGGGAAGCCTGCTTCGAATGCTGGAAAGCACCAGTTCAAATCCCTGTAGGGAAGTATGGCCAGCTGACGAGGGCTAAGGAGCCCGAAATGGATCCATCCTGGTCTCTTAATTAATTATTAATCATCCCTTAAAAAAAATTTTTTTTAACACATATCTAAAAAGACAGCAGCAATTTAATAGGTCTCTGTCTGGATGGTCTCTAGGTTGAGTCGAAGGGCAGAGAAGGTTGACAAGTTTGTCTCCTCCCTTAAATAGGCCTAACAGGAAGCTGTAACAAAATATCCACTTCATCAATAAGTCCTGTAGAAAGGATGATGTAATCAGGGAAGCTGGTTAGCTCAAGGCATAGGGAAGCCTGCTTCGAATGCTGGAAAGCACCAGTTCAAATCCCTGTAGGGAAGTATGGCCAGCTGACGAGGGCTAAGGAGCCCGAAATGGATCCATCCTGGTCTCTTAATTAATTATTAATCATCCCTTAAAAAATTTTTTTTTAACACATATCTAAAAAGACAGCAGCAATTTAATAGGTCTCTGTCTGGATGGTCTCTAGGTTGAGTCGAAGGGCAGAGAAGGTTGACAAGTATGTCTCCTACCTTAAATAGGCCTAACAGGAAGCTGTAACAAAATATCCACTTCATCAATAAGTCCTGGAGAAAGGATGATGTAATCAGGGAAGCTGGTTAGCTCAAGGCATAGGGAAGCCTGCTTCGAATGCTGGAAAGCACCAGTTCAAATCCCTGTAGGGAAGTATGGCCAGCTGACGAGGGCTAAGGAGCCCGAAATGGATCCATCCTGGTCTCTTAATTAATTATTAATCATCCCTTAAAAAAAATTAATTAACACATATCTAAAAAGACAGCAGCAATTTAATAGGTCTCTGTCTGGATGGTCTCTAGGTTTAGTCGAAGGGCAGAGAAGGTTGACAAGTTTGTCTCCTCCCTTAAATAGGCCTAACAGGAAGCTGTAACAAAATATCCACTTCATCAATAAGTCCTGTAGAAAGGATGATGTAATCAGGGAAGCTAGTTAGCTCAAGGCATAGGGAAGCCTGCTTCGAATGCTGGAAAGCACCAGTTCAAATCCCTGTAGGGAAGTATGGCCAGCTGACGAGGGCTAAGGAGCCCGAAATGGATCCATCCTGGTCTCTTAATTAATTATTAATCATCCCTTAAAAAAAATTTTTTTAACACATATCTAAAAAGACAGCAGCAATTTAATAGGTCTCTGTCTGGATGGTCTCTAGGTTGAGTCGAAGGGCAGAGAAGGTTGACAAGTTTGTCTCCTCCCTTAAATAGGCCTAACAGGAAGCTGTAACAAAATATCCACTTCATCAATAAGTCCTGTAGAAAGGATGATGTAATCAGGGAAGCTGGTTAGCTCAAGGCATAGGGAACCCTGCTTCGAATGCTGGAAAGCACCAGTTCAAATCCCTGTAGGGAAGTATGGCCAGCTGACGAGGGCTAAGGAGCCTGAAATGGATCCATCCTGGTCTCTTAATTAATTATTAATCATCCCTTAAAAAAAAATTTAACACATATCTAAAAAGACAGCAGCAATTTAATACGTCTCTGTCTGGATGGTCTCTAGGTTGAGTCGAAGAGCAGAGAAGGTTGACAAGTTTGTCTCCTCCCTTAAATAGGCCTAACAGGAAGCTGTAACAAAATATCCACTTCATCAATAAGTCCTGTAGAAAGGATGATGTAATCAGGGAAGCTGGTTAGCTCAAGGCATAGGGAAGCCTGCTTCGAATGCTGGAAAGCACCAGTTCAAATCCCTTTAGGGAAGTATGGCCAGCTGACGAGGGCTAAGGAGCCCGGAATGGATCCATCCTGGTCTCTTAATTAATTATTAATCATCCCTTTAAAAAAAATATTTAATACATATCTAAAAAGACAGCAGCAATTTAATACGTCTCTGTCTGGATGGTCTCTAGGTTGAGTCGAAGAGCAGAGAAGGTTGACAAGTTTGTCTCCTCCCTTAAATAGGCCTAACAGGAAGCTGTAACAAAATATCCACTTCATCAATAAGTCCTGTAGAAAGGATGATGTAATCAGGGAAGCTGGTTAGCTCAAGGCATAGGGAAGCCTGCTTCGAATGCTGGAAAGCACCAGTTCAAATCCCTGTAGGGAAGTATGGCCAGCTGACGAGGGCTAAGGAGCCCAAAATGGATCCATCCTGGTCTCTTAATTAATTATTAATCATCCCTTTAAAAAAATTTTTTAAAACACATATCTAAAAAGACAGCAGCAATTTAATACGTCTCTGTCTGGATGGTCTCTAAGTTGAGTCGAAGAGCAGAGAAGGTTGACAAGTTTGTCTCCTCCCTTAAATAGGCCTAACAGGAAGCTGTAACAAAATATCCACTTCATCAATAAGTCCTGTAGAAAGGATGATGTAATCAGGGAAGCTGGCTCAAGGCATAGGGAAGCCTGCTTTGAATGCTGGAAAGCACCAGTTCAAATCCCTGTAGGGAAGTATGGCCAGCTGTCGAGGGCTAAGGAGCCCGAAATGGATCCATCCTGGTCTCTTAATTAATTATTAATCATCCCTTAAAAAAATTTTTTTTAACACATATCTAAAAAGACAGCAGCAATTTAATAGGTCTCTGTCTGGATGGTCTCTACGTTGAGTCGAAGGGCAGAGAAGGTTGACAAGTTTGTCTCCTCCCTTAAATAGGCCTAACAGGAAGCTGTAACAAAATATCCACTTCATCAATAAGTCCTGTAGAAAGGATGATGTAATCAGGGAAGCTGGTTAGCTCAAGGCATAGGGAAGCCTGCTTCGAATGCTGGAAAGCACCAGTTCAAATCCCTGTAGGGAAGTATGGCCAGCTGACGAGGGCTAAGGAGCCCGAAATGGATCCATCCTGGTCTCTTAATTAATTATTAATCATCCCTTAAAAAAAATTTTTTAACACATATCTAAAAAGACAGCAGCAATTTAATAGGTCTCTGTCTGGATGGTCTCTAGGTTGAGTCGAAGGGCAGAGAAGGTTGACAAGTTTGTCTCCTCCCTTAAATAGGCCTAACAGGAAGCTGTAACAAAATATCCACTTCATCAATAAGTCCTGTAGAAAGGATGATCAGGGAAGCTGGTTAGCTCAAGGCATAGGGAAGCCTGCTTCGAATGCTGGAAAGCACCAGTTCAAATCCCTGTAGGGAAGTATGGCCAGCTGTCGAGGGCTAAGGAGCCCGAAATGGATCCATCCTGGTCTCTTAATTAATTATTAATCATCCCTTAAAAAAAAAATTTTTTTAACACATATCTAAAAAGACAGCAGCAATTTAATAGGTCTCTGTCTGGATGGTCTCTACGTTGAGTCGAAGGGCAGAGAAGGTTGACAAGTTTGTCTCCTCCCTTAAATAGGCCTAACAGGAAGCTGTAACAAAATATCCACTTCATCAATAAGTCCTGTATTAAGGATGATGTAATCAGGGAAGCTGGTTAGCTCAAGGCATAGGGAAGCCTGCTTCGAATGCTGGAAAGCACCAGTTCAAATCCCTGTAGGGAAGTATGGCCAGCTGACGAGGGCTAAGGAGCCCGAAATGGATCCATCCTGGTCTCTTAATTAATTATTAATCATCCCTTTAAAAAAATTTTTTTAACACATATCTAAAAAGACAGCAGCAATTTAATAGGTCTCTGTCTGGATGGTCTCTAAGTTGAGCCGAAGGGCAGAGAAGGTTGACAAGTTTGTCTCCTCCCTTAAATAGGCCTAACAGGAAGCTGTAACAAAATATCCACTTCATCAATAAGTCCTGTAGAAAGGATGATGTAATCAGGGAAGCTGGTTAGCTCAAGGCATAGGGAAGCCTGCTTCGAATGCTGGAAAGCACTAGTTCAAATCCCTGTAGGGAAGTATGGCCAGCTGACGAGGGCTAAGGAGCCCGAAATGGATCCATCCTGGTCTCTTAATTAATTATTAATCATCCCTTTAAAAAAAATATTTAACACATATCTAAAAAGACAGCAGCAATTTAATACGTCTCTGTCTGGATGGTCTCTAGGTTGAGTCGAAGAGCAGAGAAGGTTGACAAGTTTGTCTCCTCCCTTAAATAGGCCTAACAGGAAGCTGTAACAAAATATCCACTTCATCAATAAGTCCTGTAGAAAGGATGATGTAATCAGGGAAGCTGGTTAGCTCAAGGCATAGGGAAGCCTGCTTCGAATGCTGGAAAGCACCAGTTCAAATCCCTGTAGGGAAGTATGGCCAGCTGACGAGGGCTAAGGAGCCCGAAATGGATCCATCCTGGTCTCTTAATTAATTATTAATCGTCCCGTAAAATGTTTTTTTTTAACACATATCTAAAAAGACAGCAGCAATTTAATAGGTCTCTGTCTGGATGGTCTCTAGGTTGAGTCGAAGGGCAGAGAAGGTTGACAAGTTTGTCTCCTCCCTTAAATAGGCCTATCAGGAAGCTGTAACAAAATATCCACTTCATCAATAAGTCCTGTAGAAAGGATGATGTAATTAGGGAAGCTGGTTAGCTCAAGGCATAGGGAAGCCTGCTTTGAATGCTGGAAAGCACCAGTTCAAATCCCTGTAGGGAAGTATGGCCAGCTGACGAGGGCTAAGGAGCCCGAAATGGATCCATCCTGGTCTCTTAATTAATTATTAATCATCCCTTAAAAAAAAATTTAACACATATCTAAAAAGACAGCAGCAATTTAATAGGTCTCTGTCTGGATGGTCTCTAGGTTGAGTTGAAGGGCAGAGAAGGTTGACAAGTTTGTCTCCTCCCTTAAATAGGCCTAACAGGAAGCTGTAACAAAATATCCACTTCATCAATAAGTCCTGTAGAAAGGATGATGTAATCAGGGAAGCTGGTTAGCTCAAGGCATAGGGAAGCCTGCTTCGAATGCTGGGAAGCACCAGTTCAAATCCCTGTAGGGAAGTATGGCCAGCTGATGAGGGCTAAGGAGCCCGAAATGGATCCATCCTGGTCTCTTAATTAATTATTAATCATCCCTTAAAAAAATTTTTTTTAACACATATCTAAAAAGACAGCAGCAATTTAATAGGTCTCTGTCTGGATGGTCTCTAGGTTGAGTTGAAGGGCAGAGAAGGTTGAAAAGTTTGTCTCCTCCCTTAAATAGGCCTAACAGGAAACTGTAACAAAATATCCACATCATCAATAAGTCCTGTAGAAAGGATGATGTAATCAGGGAAGCTGGTTAGCTCAAGGCATAGGGAAGCCTGCTTCGAATGCTGGAAAGCACCAGTTCAAATCCCTGTAGGGAAGTATGGCCAGCTGACGAGGGCTAAGGAGCCCGAAATGGATCCATCCTGGTCTCTTAATTAATTATTAATCGTCCCGTAAAATGTTTTATTTTAACACATATCTAAAAAGACAGCAGCAATTTAATAGGTCTCTGTCTGGATGGTCTCTAGGTTGAGTCGAAGGGCAGAGAAGGTTGACAAGTTTGTCTCCTCCCTTAAATAGGCCTATCAGGAAGCTGTAACAAAATATCCACTTCATCAATAAGTCCTGTAGAAAGGATGATGTAATCAGGGAAGCTGGTTAGCTCAAGGCATAGGGAAGCCTGCTTTGAATGCTGGAAAGCACCAGTTCAAATCCCTGTAGGGAAGTATGGCCAGCTGACGAGGGCTAAGGAGCCCGAAATGGATCCATCCTCGTCTTTTAATTAATTATTAATCATCCCTTAAAAAAATTTTTTAACACATATCTAAAAAGACAGCAGCAATTTAATAGGTCTCTGTCTGGATGGTCTCTAGGTTGAGTTGAAGGGCAGAGAAGGTTGACAAGTTTGTCTCCTCCCTTAAATAGGCCTAACAGGAAGCTGTAACAAAATATCCACTTCATCAATAAGTCCTGTAGAAAGGATGATGTAATCAGGGAAGCTGGTTAGCTCAAGGCATAGGGAAGCCTGCTTCGAATGCTGGAAAGCACCAGTTCAAATCCCTGTAGGGAAGTATGGCCAGCTGATGAGGGCTAAGGAGCCCGAAATGGATCCATCCTGGTCTCTTAATTAATTATTAATCATCCCTTAAAAAAAAATTTTTTAACACATATCTAAAAAGACAGCAGCAATTTAATAGGTCTCTGTCTGGATAGTCTCTAGGTTGAGTTGAAGGGCAGAGAAGGTTGAAAAGTTTGTCTCCTCCCTTAAATAGGCCTAACAGGAAGCTGTAACAAAATATCCACTTCATCAATAAGTCCTGTAGAAAGGATGATGTAATCAGGGAAGCTGGTTAGCTCAAGGCATAGGGAAGCCTGCTTCGAATGCTGGAAAGCACCAGTTCAAATTCCTGTAGGGAAGTATGGCCAGCTGACGAGGGCTAAGGAGCCCGAAATGGATCCATCCTGGTCTCTTAATTAATTATTAATCATCCCTTAAAATTTTTTTTAACACATATCTAAAAAGACAGCAGCAATTTAATAGGTCTCTGTCTGGATGGTCTCTAGGTTGAGTCGAAGGGCAGAGAAGGTTGAAAAGTTTGTCTCCTCCCTTAAATAGGCCTAACAGGAAACTGTAACAAAATATCCACTTCATCAATAAGTCCTGTAGAAAGGATGATGTAATCAGGGAAGCTGGTTAGCTCAAGGCATAGGGAAGCCTGCTTCGAATACTGGAAAGCACCAGTTCAAATCCCTGTAGGGAAGTATGGCCAGCTGACGAGGGCTAAGGAACCCGAAATGGATCCATCCTGGTCTCTTAATTAATTATTAATCGTCCCGTAAAATGTTTTTTTTAACACATATCTAAAAAGACAGCAGCAATTTAATAGGTCTCTGTCTGGATGGTCTCTAGGTTGAGTCGAAGGGCAGAGAAGGTTGACAAGTTTGTCTCCTCCCTTAAATAGGCCTATCAGGAAGCTGTAACAAAATATCCACTTCATCAATAAGTCCTGTAGAAAGGATGATGTAATCAGGGAAGCTGGTTAGCTCAAGGCATAGGGAAGCCTGCTTTGAATGCTGGAAAGCACCAGTTCAAATCCCTGTAGGGAAGTATGGCCAGCTGACGAGGGCTAAGGAGCCCGAAATGGATCCATCCTGGTCTCTTAATTAATTATTAATCATCCCTTAAAAAAAAATTTAACACATATCTAAAAAGACAGCAGCAATTTAATAGGTCTCTGTCTGGATGGTCTCTAGGTTGAGTTGAAGGGCAGAGAAGGTTGACAAGTTTGTCTCCTCCCTTAAATAGGCCTAACAGGAAGCTGTAACAAAATATCCACTTCATCAATAAGTCCTGTAGAAAGGATGATGTAATCAGGGAAGCTGGTTAGCTCAAGGCATAGGGAAGCCTGCTTCGAATGCTGGAAAGCACCAGTTCAAATCCCTGTAGGGAAGTATGGCCAGCTGATGAGGGCTAAGGAGCCCGAAATGGATCCATCCTGGTCTCTTAATTAATTATTAATCATCCCTTAAAAAAAATTTTTTAACACATATCTAAAAAGACAGCAGCAATTTAATAGGTCTCTGTCTGGATGGTCTCTAGGTTGAGTTGAAGGGCAGAGAAGGTTGAAAAGTTTGTCTCCTCCCTTAAATAGGCCTAACAGGAAGCTGTAACAAAATATCCACTTCATCAATAAGTCCTGTAGAAAGGATGATGTAATCAGGGAAGCTGGTTAGCTCAAGGCATAGGGAAGCCTGCTTCGAATGCTGGAAAGCACCAGTTCAAATCCCTGTAGGGAAGTATGGCCAGCTGACGAGGGCGAAGGAGCCCGAAATGGATCCATCCTGGTCTCTTAATTAATTATTAATCATCCCTTAAAAAATTTTTTTAATACATATCTAAAAAGACAGCAGCAATTTAATAGGTCTCTGTCTGGATGGTCTCTAGGTTGAGTCGAAGGGCAGAGAAGGTTGACAAGTTTGTCTCCTCCCTTAAATAGGCCTAACAGGAAGCTGTAACAAAATATCCACTTCATCAATAAGTCCTGTAGAAAGGATGATCAGGGAAGCTGGTTAGCTCAAGGCATAGGGAAGCCTGCTTCGAATGCTGGAAAGCACCAGTTCAAATCCCTGTAGGGAAGTATGGCCAGCTGACGAGGGCTAAGGAGCCCGAAATGGATCCATCCTGGTCTCTTAATTAATTATTAATCATCCCTTAAAAAATTTTTTTTAACACATATCTAAAAAGACAGCAGCAATTTAATAGGTCTCTGTCTGGATGGTCTCTAGGTTGAGTCGAAGGGCAGAGAAGGTTGACAAGTTTGTCTCCTCCCTTAAATAGGCCTAACAGGAAGCTGTAACAAAATATCCACTTCATCAATAAGTCCTGTAGAAAGGATGATGTAATCAGGGAAGCTGGTTAGCTCAAGGCATAGGGAAGCCTGCTTCGAATGCTGGAAAGCACCAGTTCAAATCCCTGTAGGGAAGTATGGCCAGCTGACGAGGGCTAAGGAGCCCGAAATGGATCCATCCTGGTCTTTTAATTAAAGACTGAAGCAATGATTTTAGAAATGCAATAGCACTAACGCATGAATATATCAGCAAAAAAAATACATGAGGTCAACTAATGGGATCGTGTAGGTTTCTATGTGAAAAACTGCAATTGTCAGTAAATATTATGATTGGACTGACCTGTTCTCTTTGTTTGTATATTTATCATTTTACTAACAGATGCATTAGTTTGATGTCAGATTACTTTTATAATTTTTCTTTTATTTCAGCAATTATTTTTATCACTTTGAATACACTGTACATTCCACTTTTATCATCACATTTAGATTTGTGTATGTACATTGATAATTGATTGATAATTGATTAAGCATCTTCTTCCTTAATGGCAGAATCCACATATTCAACTGCTAAATAAAGCAATGAGAGATCAAATGATGTACATGCATATTTCATCAATTAAAATTAGAACTTTAACATACATAAAGGTACAAGACAGGGTTGTCCATTATCCCCATTGTTATTTATCTTATCTTTGGAAGTTTTGTTAAATACAATACGGGACTTGAATTTCTTGAATGGAATAGCTATAAGGCAAGAGGAACACAGAGCTAGGGCATTTGCAGATGATCTGGTTGTTACCCTAACACGACCGATGAAATCAATAATCCAGATGAAAGACATCATAGAGGAATATGGCTTGGTATCCGGATTCAGACTGAATTATAAAAAGACTAAAATGATTGTTAAAAACCTAACAGAGAGTCAAAAAAAGAAACTTGAAAGAGTGGCAGGTTTTGAAATAGTGTCAAAGGTTAAATATTTAGGAATACAAGTCGCAGACTCAAACATAAAATTATTTCAAAATAACTACGAGGTGCTGTGGCGGGCCCTGCTCTCTGGAATGACCTTCCCCCCGACATTAGAACGACCACGGACCTCCGCTCCTTCCGTCTGAAATTAAAAACATATTTTTTCTGCTTGGCCGGTCTGGGGTAGTCTCTCTCTATGGGGTTTTAGTTGTATAGTGGGAATTTTAGCTTAGATTGGGTATTTTAGCACAGGTACTATTTAATATGTTTTTAAGATGTTTTTGATTATATATTTATGGTTTTAGTTTCCCTGTGCACCGCTCCGAGTCCCTACGGGGAGAGGAGCGGTCAAGAAATTAAACTATTATTATTGTTTATTATCCATCCTGGTCTCTTAATTAATTATTAATCATCCCTTAAAAAAAATTTTTTTTAACACATATCTAAAAAGACAGCAGCAATTTAATAGGTCTCTGTCTGGATGGTCTCTAGGTTGAGTCGAAGGGCAGAGAAGGTTGACAAGTATGTCTCCTCCCTTAAATAGGCCTAACAGGAAGCTGTAACAAAATATCCACTTCATCAATAAGTCCTGTAGAAAGGATGATGTAATCAGGGAAGCTGGTTAGCTCAAGGCATAGGGAAGCCTGCTTCGAATGCTGGAAAGCACCAGTTCAAATCCCTGTAGGGAAGTATGGCCAGCTGACGAGGGCTAAGGAGCCCGAAATGGATCCATCCTGGTCTTTTAATTAAAGACTGAAGCAATGATTTTAGAAATGCAATAGCACTAACGCATGAATATATCAGCAAAAAAAATACATGAGGTCAACTAATGGGATCGTGTAGGTTTCTATGTGAAAAACTGCAATTGTCAGTAAATATTATGATTGGACTGACCTGTTCTCTTTGTTTGTATATTTATCATTTTACTAACAGATGCATTAGTTTGATGTCAGATTACTTTTATAATTTTTCTTTTATTTCAGCAATTATTTTTATCACTTTGAATATACTGTACATTCCACTTTTATCATCACATTTAGATTTGTGTATGTACATTGATAATTGATTGATAATTGATTAAGCATCTTCTTCCTTAATGGCAGAATCCACATATTCAACTGCTAAATAAAGCAATGAGAGATCAAATGATGTACATGCATATTTCATCAATTAAAATTAGAACTTTAACATACATAAATGTACAAGACAGGGTTGTCCATTATCCCCATTGTTATTTATCTTATCTTTGGAAGTTTTGTTAAATACAATACGGGACTTGAATTTCTTGAATGGAATAGCTATAAGGCAAGAGGAACACAGAGCTAGGGCATTTGCAGATGATCTGGTTGTTACCCTAACACGACCGATGAAATCAATAATCCAGATGAAAGACATCATAGAGGAATATGGCTTGGTATCCGGATTCAGACTGAATTATAAAAAGACTAAAATGATTGTTAAAAACCTAACAGAGAGTCAAAAAAAGAAACTTGAAAGAGTGGCAGGTTTTGAAATAGTGTCAAAGGTTAAATATTTAGGAATACAAGTCGCAGACTCAAACATAAAATTATTTCAAAATAACTACGAGGTGCTGTGGCGGGCCCTGCTCTCTGGAATGACCTTCCCCCCGACATTAGAACGACCACGGACCTCCACTCCTTCCGTCTGAAATTAAAAACATATTTTTTCTGCTTGGCCGGTCTGGGGTAGTCTCTCTCTATGGGGTTTTAGTTGTATAGTGGGAATTTTAGCTTAGATTGGGTATTTTAGCACAGGTACTATTTAATTTGTTTTTAAGATGTTTTTGATTATATATTTATGGTTTTAGTTTCCCTGTGCACCGCTCCGAGTCCCTACGGGGAGAGGAGCGGTCAAGAAATTAAACTATTATTATTGTTTATTATCCATCCTGGTCTCTTAATTAATTATTAATCATCCCTTAAAAAAAAATTTTTTTTAACACATATCTAAAAAGACAGCAGCAATTTAATAGGTCTCTGTCTGGATGGTCTCTAGGTTGAGTCGAAGGGCAGAGAAGGTTGACAAGTATGTCTCCTCCCTTAAATAGGCCTAACAGGAAGCTGTAACAAAATATCCACTTCATCAATAAGTCCTGTAGAAAGGATGATGTAATCAGGGAAGCTGGTTAGCTCAAGGCATAGGGAAGCCTGCTTCGAATGCTGGAAAGCACCAGTTCAAATCCCTGTAGGGAAGTATGGCCAGCTGACGAGGGCTAAGGAGCCCGAAATGGATCCATCCTGGTCTCTTAATTAATTATTAATCGTCCCTTAAAATGTTTTTTTTTAACACATATCTAAAAAGACAGCAGCAATTTAATAGGTCTCTGTCTGGATGGTCTCTAGGTTAAGTCGAAGGGCAGAGAAGGTTGACAAGTTTGTCTCCTCCCTTAAATAGGCCTATCAGGAAGCTGTAACAAAATATCCACTTCATCAATAAGTCCTGTAGAAAGGATGATGTAATCAGGGAAGCTGGTTAGCTCAAGGCATAGGGAAGCCTGCTTTGAATGCTGGAAAGCACCAGTTCAAATCCCTGTAGGGAAGTATGGCCAGCTGACGAGGGCTAAGGAGCCCGAAATGGATCCATCCTGGTCTCTTAATTAATTATTAATCATCCCTTAAAAAATTTTTTTTAACACATATCTAAAAAGACAGCAGCAATTTAATAGGTCTCTGTCTGGATGGTCTCTAGGTTGAGTTGAAGGGCAGAGAAGGTTGACAAGTTTGTCTCCTCCCTTAAATAGGCCTAACAGGAAGCTGTAACAAAATATCCACTTCATCAATAAGTCCTGTAGAAAGGATGATGTAATCAGGGAAGCTGGTTAGCTCAAGGCATAGGGAAGCCTGCTTCGAATGCTGGAAAGCACCAGTTCAAATCCCTGTAGGGAAGTATGGCCAGCTGACGAGGGCTAAGGAGCCCGAAATGGATCCATCCTGGTCTCTTAATTAATTATTAATCATCCCTTAAAAAAATTTTTTAACACATATCTAAAAAGACAGCAGCAATTTAATAGGTCTCTGTCTGGATGGTCTCTAGGTTGAGTTGAAGGGCAGAGAAGGTTGACAAGTTTGTCTCCTCCCTTAAATAGGCCTAACAGGAAGCTGTAACAAAATATCCACTTCATCAATAAGTCCTGTAGAAAGGATGATGTAATCAGGGAAGCTGGTTAGCTCAAGGCATAGGGAAGCCTGCTTCGAATGCTGGAAAGCAACAGTTCAAATCCCTGTAGGGAAGTATGGCCAGCTGATGAGGGCTAAGGAGCCCGAAATGGATCCATCCTGGTCTCTTAATTAATTATTAATCATCCCTTAAAAAAAATTTTTTTAACACATATCTAAAAAGACAGCAGCAATTTAATAGGTCTCTGTCTGGATGGTCTCTAGGTTGAGTTGAAGGGCAGAGAAGGTTGAAAAGTTTGTCTCCTCCCTTAAATAGGCCTAACAGGAAGCTGTAACAAAATATCCACTTCATCAATAAGTCCTGTAGAAAGGATGATGTAATCAGGGAAGCTGGTTAGCTCAAGGCATAGGGAAGCCTGCTTCGAATGCTGGAAAGCACCAGTTCAAATACCTGTAGGGAATTATGGCCAGCTGACGAGGGCTAAGGAGCCCGAAATGGATCCATCCTGGTCTCTTAATTAATTATTAATCGTCCCTTAAAAAAATTTTTTTAACACATATCTAAAAAGACAGCAGCAATTTAATAGGTCTCTGCCTGGATGGTCTCTAGGTTGAGTCGAAGGGCAGAGAAGGTTGACAAGTTTGTCTCCTCCCTTAAATAGGCCTAACAGGAAGCTGTAACAAAATATCCACTTCATCAATAAGTCCTGTAGAAAGGATGATGTAATCAGGGAAGCTGGTTAGCTCAAGGCATAGGGAAGCCTGCTTCGAATGCTGGAAAGCACCAGTTCAAATCCCTGTAGGGAAGTATGGCCAGCTGACGAGGGCTAAGGAGCCCGAAATGGATCCATCCTGGTCTCTTAATTTATTATTAATCATCCCTTAAAAAAATTTTTTTTAACACATATCTAAAAAGACAGCAGCAATTTAATAGGTCTCTGTCTGGATGGTCTCTAGGTTGAGTCGAAGGGCAGAGAAGGTTGACAAGTTTGTCTCCTCCCTTAAATAGGCCTAACAGGAAGCTGTAACAAAATATCCACTTCATCAATAAGTCCTGTAGAAAGGATGATCAGGGAAGCTGGTTAGCTCAAGGCATAGGGAAGCCTGCTTCGAATGCTGGAAAGCACCAGTTCAAATCCCTGTAGGGAAGTATGGCCAGCTGACAAGGGCTAAGGAGCCCGAAATGGATCCATCCTGGTCTCTTAATTAATTATTAATCATCCCTTAAAAAAAATGTAACACATATCTAAAAAGACAGCAGCAATTTAATAGGTCTCTGTCTGGATGGTCTCTAGGTTGAGTCGAAGGGCAGAGAAGGTTGACAAGTTTGTCTCCTCCCTTAAATAGGCCTAACAGGAAGCTGTAACAAAATATCCACTTCATCAATAAGTCCTGTAGAAAGGATGATGTAATCAGGGAAGCTGGTTAGCTCAAGGCATAGGGAAGCCTGCTTTGAATGCTGGAAAGCACCAGTTCAAATCCCTGTAGGGAAGTATGGCCAGCTGACGAGGGCTAAGGAGCCCGAAATGGATCCATCCTGGTCTCTTAATTAATTATTAATCATCCCTTAAAAAAATTTTTTAACACATATCTAAAAAGACAGCAGCAATTTAATAGGTCTCTGTCTGGATGGTCTCTAGGTTGAGTTGAAGGGCAGAGAAGGTTGACAAGTTTGTCTCCTCCCTTAAATAGGCCTAACAGGAAGCTGTAACAAAATATCCACTTCATCAATAAGTCCTGTAGAAAGGATGATGTAATCAGGGAAGCTGGTTAGCTCAAGGCATAGGGAAGCCTGCTTCGAATGCTGGAAAGCACCAGTTCAAATCCCTGTAGGGAAGTATGGCCAGCTGACGAGGGCTAAGGAGCCCGAAATGGATCCATCCTGGTCTCTTAATTAATTATTAATCATCCCTTAAAAAAAAATTTAACACATATCTAAAAAGACAGCAGCAATTTAATAGGTCTCTGTCTGGATGGTCTCTAGGTTGAGTCGAAGGGCAGAGAAGGTTGAAAAGTTTGTCTCCTCCCTTAAATAGGCCTAACAGGAAGCTGTAACAAAATATCCACTTCATCAATAAGTCCTGTAGAAAGGATGATCAGGGAAGCTGGTTAGCTCAAGGCATAGGGAAGCCTGCTTCGAATGCTGGAAAGCACCAGTTCAAATCCCTGTAGGGAAGTATGGCCAGCTGACGAGGGCTTAGGAGCCCGAAATGGATCCATCCTGGTCTCTTAATTAATTATTAATCATCCCTTAAAAAATTTTTTTTAACACATATCTAAAAAGACAGCAGCAATTTAATAGGTCTCTGTCTGGATGGTCTCTAGGTTGAGTCGAAGGGCAGAGAAGGTTGACAAGTTTGTCTCCTCCCTTAAATAGGCCTAACAGGAAGCTGTAACAAAATATCCACTTCATCAATAAGTCCTGTAGAAAGGATGATGTAATCAGGGAAGCTGGTTAGCTCAAGGCATAGGGAAGCCTGCTTCGAATGCTGGAAAGCACCAGTTCAAATCCCTGTAGGGAAGTATGGCCAGCTGACGAGGGCTAAGGAGCCCGAAATGGATCCATCCTGGTCTTTTAATTAAAGACTGAAGCAATGATTTTAGAAATGCAATAGCACTAACGCATGAATATATCAGCAAAAAAAATACATGAGGTCAACTAATGGGATCGTGTAGGTTTCTATGTGAAAAACTGCAATTGTCAGTAAATATTATGATTGGACTGACCTGTTCTCTTTGTTTGTATATTTATCATTTTACTAACAGATGCATTAGTTTGATGTCAGATTACTTTTATAATTTTTCTTTTATTTCAGCAATTATTTTTATCACTTTGAATACACTGTACATTCCACTTTTATCATCACATTTAGATTTGTGTATGTACATTGATAATTGATTGATAATTGATTAAGCATCTTCTTCCTTAATGGCAGAATCCACATATTCAACTGCTGGATAAAGCAATGAGAGATCAAATGATGTACATGCATATTTCATCAATTAAAATTAGAACTTTAACATACATAAAGGTACAAGACAGGGTTGTCCATTATCCCCATTGTTATTTATCTTATCTTTGGAAGTTTTGTTAAATACAATACGGGACTTGAATTTCTTGAATGGAATAGCTATAAGGCAAGAGGAACACAGAACGAGGGCATTTGCAGATGATCTGGTTGTTACCCTAACACGACCGATGAAATCAATAATCCAGATGAAAGACATCATAGAGGAATATGGCTTGGTATCCGGATTCAGACTGAATTATAAAAAGACTAAAATGATTGTTAAAAACCTAACAGAGAGTCAAAAAAAGAAACTTGAAAGAGTGGCAGGTTTTGAAATAGTGTCAAAGGTTAAATATTTAGGAATACAAGTCGCAGACTCAAACATAAAATTATTTCAAAATAACTACGAGGTGCTGTGGCGGGCCCTGCTCTCTGGAATGACCTTCCCCCCGACATTAGAACGACCACGGACCTCCGCTCCTTCCGTCTGAAATTAAAAACATATTTTTTCTGCTTGGCCGGTCTGGGGTAGTCTCTCTCTTTGGGGTTTTAGTTGTATAGTGGGAATTTTAGCTTAGATTGGGTATTTTAGCACAGGTACTATTTAATTTGTTTTTAAGATGTTTTTGATTATATATTTATGGTTTTAGTTTCCCTGTGCACCGCTCCGAGTCCCTACGGGGAGAGGAGCGGTCAAGAAATTAAACTATTATTATTGTTTATTATCCATCCTGGTCTCTTAATTAATTATTAATCATCCCTTAAAAAAAATTTTTTTTTTAACACATATCTAAAAAGACAGCAGCAATTTAATAGGTCTCTGTCTGGATGGTCTCTAGGTTGAGTCGAAGGGCAGAGAAGGTTGACAAGTTTGTCTCCTCCCTTAAATAGGCCTATCAGGAAGCTGTAACAAAATATCCACTTCATCAATAAGTCCTGTAGAAAGGATGATGTAATCAGGGAAGCTGGTTAGCTCAAGGCATAGGGAAGCCTGCTTCGAATGCTGGAAAGCACCAGTTCAAATCCCTGTAGGGAAGTATGGCCAGCTGATGAGGGCTAAGGAGCCCCAAATGGATCCATCCTGGTCTCTTAATTAATTATTAATCATCCCTTAAAAAAAATTTTTTAACACATATCTAAAAAGACAGCAGCAATTTAATAGGTCTCTGTCTGGATGGTCTCTAGGTTGAGTTGAAGGGCAGAGAAGGTTGAAAAGTTTGTCTCCTCCCTTAAATAGGCCTAACAGGAAGCTGTAACAAAATATCCACTTCATCAATAAGTCCTGTAGAAAGGATGATGTAATCAGGGAAGCTGGTTAGCTCAAGGCATAGGGAAGCCTGCTTCGAATGCTGGAAAGCACCAGTTCAAATCCCTGTAGGGAATTATGGCCAGCTGACAAGGGCTAAGGAGCCCGAAATGGATCCATCCTGGTCTCTTAATTAATTATTAATCATCCCTTAAAAAATTTTTTTTAACACATATCTAAAAAGACAGCAGCAATTTAATAGGTCTCTGTCTGGATGGTCACTAGGTTGAGTCGAAGGGCAGAGAAGGTTGACAAGTTTGTCTCCTCCCTTAAATAGGCCTAACAGGAAGCTGTAACAAAATATCCACTTCATCAATAAGTCCTGTAGAAAGGATGATGTAATCAGGGAAGCTGGTTAGCTCAAGGCATAGGGAAGCCTGCTTCGAATGCTGAAAAGCACCAGTTCAAATCCCTATAGGGAAGTATGGCCAGCTGACGAGGGCTAAGGAGCCCGAAATGGATCCATCCTGGTCTCTTAATTAAAGACTGAAGCAATGATTTTAGAAATGCAATAGCACTAACGCATGAATATATCAGCAAAAAAAATACATGAGGTCAACTAATGGGATCGTGTAGGTTTCTATGTGAAAAACTGCAATTGTCAGTAAATATTATGATTGGACTGACCTGTTCTCTTTGTTTGTATATTTATCATTTTACTAACAGGTGCATTAGTTTGATGTCAGATTACCTTTATAATTTTTCTTTTATTTCAGCAATTATTTTTATCACTTTGAATATACTGTACATTCCACTTTTATCATCACATTTAGATTTGTGTATGTACATTGATAATTGATTGATAATTGATTAAGCATCTTCTTCCTTAATGGCAGAATCCACATATTCAACTGCTAAATAAAGCAATGAGAGATCAAATGATGTACATGTATATTTCATCAATTAAAATTAGAACTTTAACATACATAAAGGTACAAGACAGGGTTGTCCATTATCCCCATTGTTATTTATCTTATCTTTGGAAGTTTTGTTAAATACAATACGGGACTTGAATTTCTTGAATGGAATAGCTATAAGGCAAGAGGAACACAGAACTAGGGCATTTGCAGATGATCTGGTTGTTACCCAAACACAACCGATGAAATCAATAATCCAGATGAAAGACATCATAGAGGAATATGGCTTGGTATCCGGATTCAGACTGAATTATAAAAAGACTAAAATGATTGTTAAAAACCTAACAGAGAGTCAAAAAAAGAAACTTGAAAGAGTGGCAGGTTTTGAAATAGTGTCAAAGGTTAAATATTTAGGAATACAAGTCGCAGACTCAAACATAAAATTATTTCAAAATAACTACGAGGTGCTGTGGCGGGCCCTGCCCTCTGGAATGACCTTCCCCCCGACATTAGAACGACCACGGACCTCCGCTCCTTCCGTCTGAAATTAAAAACATATTTTTTCTGCTTGGCCGGTCTGGGGTAGTCTCTCTCTATGGGGTTTTAGTTGTATAGTGGGAATTTTAGCTTAGATTGGGTATTTTAGCACAGGTACTATTTAATTTGTTTTTAAGATGTTTTTGATTGTATATTTATGGTTTTAGTTTCCCTGTGCACCGCTCCGAGTCCCTACGGGGAGAGGAGCGGTCAAGAAATTAAACTATTATTATTGTTTATTATCCATTCTGGTCTCTTAATTAATTATTAATCATCTCTTAAAAAAAAATTTTTTTAACAGATATCTAAAAAGACAGCAGCAATTTAATAGGTCTCTGTCTGGATGGTCTCTAGGTTGAGTCGAAGGGCAGAGAAGGTTGACAAGTTTGTCTCCTCCCTTAAATAGGCCTAACAGGAAGCTGTAACAAAATATCCACTTCATCAATAAGTCCTGTAGAAAGGATGATGTCATCAGGGAAGCTGGTTAGCTCAAGGCATAGGGAAGCCTGCTTCGAATGCTGGAAAGCACCAGTTCAAATCCCTGTAGGGAAGTATGGCCAGCTGACGAGGGCTAAGGAGCCCGAAATGGATCCATCCTGGTCTCTTAATTAATTATTAATCATCCGTTTAAAATTTTTTTTTAACACATATCTAAAAAGACAGCAGCAATTTAATAGGTCTCTGTCTGGATGGTCTCTAGGTTGAGTAGAAGGGCAGAGAAGGTTGACAAGTTTGTCTCCTCCCTTAAATAGGCCTAACAGGAAGCTGTAACAAAATATCCACTTCATCAATAAGTCCTGTAGAAAGGATGATGTAATCAGGGAAGCTGGTTAGCTCAAGGCATAGGGAAGCCTGCTTCGAATGCTGGAAAGCACCAGTTCAAATCCCTGTAGGGAAGTATGGCCAGCTAACGAGGGCTAAGGAGCCCGAAATGGATCCATCCTGGTCTCTTAATTAATTATTAATCATCCCTTAAAAAAAATTTTTTTTTAACCCATATCTAAAAAGACAGCAGCAATTTAATAGGTCTCTGTCTGGATGGTCTCTAGGTTGAGTCGAAGGGCAGAGAAGGTTGACAAGTTTGTCTCCTCCCTTAAATAGGCCTAACAGGAAGCTGTAACAAAATATCCACTTCATCAATAAGTCCTGTAGAAAGGATGATGTAATCAGGGAAGCTGGTTAGCTCAAGGCATAGGGAAGCCTGCTTCGAATGCTGGAAAGCACCAGTTCAAATCCCTGTAGGGAAGTATGGCCAGCTGACGAGGGCTAAGGAGCCCGAAATGGATCCATCCTGGTCTCTTAATTAATTATTAATCGTCCCTTAATTTTTTTTTTTTAACACATATCTAAAAAGACAGCAGCAATTTAATAGGTCTCTGTCTGGGTGGTCTCTAGGTTGAGTCGAAGGGCAGAGAAGGTTGACAAGTTTGTCTCCTCCCTTAAATAGGCCTAACAGGAAGCTGTAACAAAATATCCACTTCATCAATAAGTCCTGTAGAAAGGATGATGTCATCAGGGAAGCTGGTTAGCTCAAGGCATAGGGAAGCCTGCTTCGAATGCTGGAAACCACCAGTTCAAATCCTTGTAGGGAAGTATGGCCAGCTGACGAGGGCTAAGGAGCCCGAAATGGATCCATCCTGGTCTCTTAATTAATTATTAATCATCCGTTTAAAAAAAAAATTTAACACATATCTAAAAAGACAGCAGCAATTTAATAGGTCTCTGTCTGGATGGTCTCTAGGTTGAGTTGAAGGGCAGAGAAGGTTGACAAGTTTGTCTCCTCCCTTAAATAGGCCTAACAGGAAGCTGTAACAAAATATCCACTTCATCAATAAGTCCTGTAGAAAGGATGATGTAATCAGGGAAGCTGGTTAGCTCAAGGCATAGGGAAGCCTGCTTCAAATGCTGGAAAGCACCAGTTCAAATCCCTGTAGGGAAGTATGGCCAGCTGACGAGGGCTAAGGAGCCCGAAATGGATCCATCCTGGTCTCTTAATTAATTATTAATCATCCCTTAAAAAAAATTTTTTTAACACATATCTAAAAAGACAGCAGCAATTTAATAGGTCTCTGTCTGGATGGTCTCTAGGTTGAGTTGAAGGGCAGAGAAGGTTGAAAAGTTTGTCTCCTCCCTTAAATAGGCCTAACAGGAAGCTTTAACAAAATATCCACTTCATCAATAAGTCCTGTAGAAAGGATGATGTAATCAGGGAAGCTGGTTAGCTCAAGGCATAGGGAAGCCTGCTTCGAATGCTGGAAAGCACCAGTTCAAATCCCTGTAGGGAAGTATGGCCAGCTGACGAGGGCTAAGGAGCCCGAAATGGATCCATCCTGGTCTCTTAATTAATTATTAATCGTCCCTTAAAAAATTTTTTTTTAACACATATCTAAAAAGACAGCAGCAATTTAATAGGTCTTTGTCTGGATGGTCTCTAGGTTGAGTCGAAGGGCAGAGAAGGTTGACAAGTTTGTCTCCTCCCTTAAATAGGCCTATCAGGAAGCTGTAACAAAATATCCACTTCATCAATAAGTCCTGTAGAAAGGATGATGTAATCAGGGAAGCTGGTTAGCTCAAGGCATAGGGAAGCCTGCTTCGAATGCTGGAAAGCACCAGTTCAAATCCCTGTAGGGAAGTATGGCCAGCTGACGAGGGCTAAGGAGCCCGAAATGGATCCATCCTGGTCTCTTAATTAAAGACTGAAGCAATGATTTTAGAAATGCAATAGCACTAACGCATGAATATATCAGCAAAAAAAATACATGAGGTCAACTAATGGGATCGTGTAGGTTTCTATGTGAAAAACTGCAATTGTCAGTAAATATTATGATTGGACTGACCTGTTCTCTTTGTTTGTATATTTATCATTTTACTAACAGGTGCATTAGTTTGATGTCAGATTACTTTTATAATTTTTCTTTTATTTCAGCAATTATTTTTATCACTTTGAATACACTGTACATTCCACTTTTATCATCACATTTAGATTTGTGTATGTACATTGATAATTGATTGATAATTGATTAAGCATCTTCTTCCTTAATGGCAGAATCCACATATTCAACTGCTAAATAAAGCAATGAGAGATCAAATGATGTACATGCATATTTCATCAATTAAAATTAGAACTTTAACATACATAAAGGTACAAGACAGGGTTGTCCATTATCCCCATTGTTATTTATCTTATCTTTGGAAGTTTTGTTAAATACAATACGGGACTTGAATTTCTTGAATGGAATAGCTATAAGGCAAGAGGAACACAGAACTAGGGCATTTGCAGATGATCTGGTTGTTACCCTAACACGACCGATGAAATCAATAATCCAGATGAAAGACATCATAGAGGAATATGGCTTGGTATCCGGATTCAGACTGAATTATAAAAAGACTAAAATGATTGTTAAAAACCTAACAGAGAGTCAAAAAAAGAAACTTGAAAGAGTGGCAGGTTTTGAAATAGTGTCAAAGGTTAAATATTTAGGAATACAAGTCGCAGACTCAAACATAAAATTATTTCAAAATAACTACGAGGTGCTGTGGCGGGCCCTGCCCTCTGGAATGACCTTCCCCCCGACATTAGAATGACCACGGACCTCCGCTCCTTCCGTCTGAAATTAAAAACATATTTTTTCTGCTTGGCCGGTCTGGGGTAGTCTCTCTCTATGGGGTTTTAGTTGTATAGTGGGAATTTTAGCTTAGATTGGGTATTTTAGCACAGGTACTATTTAATTTGTTTTTAAGATGTTTTTGATTGTATATTTATGGTTTTAGTTTCCCTGTGCACCGCTCCGAGTCCCTACGGGGAGAGGAGCGGTCAAGAAATTAAACTATTATTATTGTTTATTATCCATCCTGGTCTCTTAATTAATTATTAATCATCCCTTAAAAAAAAAATTTTTTTTAACACATATCTAAAAAGACAGCAGCAATTTAATAGGTCTCTGTCTGGATGGTCTCTAGGTTGAGTCGAAGGGCAGAGAAGGTTGACAAGTTTGTCTCCTCCCTTAAATAGGCCTAACAGGAAGCTGTAACAAAATATCCACTTCATCAATAAGTCCTGTAGAAAGGATGATGTAATCAGGGAAGCTGGTTAGCTCAAGGCATAGGGAAGCCTGCTTCGAATGCTGGAAAGCACCAGTTCAAATCCCTGTAGGGAAGTATGGCCAGCTGACGAGGGCTAAGGAGCCCGAAATGGATCCATCCTGGTCTCTTAATTAATTATTAATCATCCATTTAAAAAAAAAATTTAACACATATCTAAAAAGACAGCAGCAATTTAATAGGTCTCTGTCTGGATGGTCTCTAGGTTGAGTCGAAGGGCAGAGAAGGTTGACAAGTTTGTCTCCTCCCTTAAATAGGCCTAACAGGAAGCTGTAACAAAATATCCACTTCATCAATAAGTCCTGTAGAAAGGATGATGTAATCAGGGAAGCTGGTTAGCTCAAGGCATAGGGAAGCCTGCTTCGAATGCTGGAAAGCACCAGTTCAAATCCCTGTAGGGAAGTATGGCCAGCTGACGAGGGCTAAGGAGCCCGAAATGGATCCATCCTGGTCTCTTAATTAATTATTAATCATCCCTTAAAAACTTTTTTTAACACATATCTAAAAAGACAGCAGCAATTTAATAGGTCTCTGTCTGGATGGTCTCTAGGTTGAGTCGAAGGGCAGAGAAGGTTGACAAGTTTGTCTCCTCCCTTAAATAGGCCTAACAGGAAGCTGTAACAAAATATCCACCATCAATAAGTCCTGTAGAAAGGATGATGTTATCAGGGAAGCTGGTTAGCTCAAGGCATAGGGAAGCCTGCTTCGAATGCTGGAAAGCACCAGTTCAAATCCCTGTAGGGAAGTATGGCCAGCTGACGAGGGCTAAGGAGCCCGAAATGGATCCATCCTGGTCTCTTAATTAATTATTAATCATCCCTTAAAAAAAATTTTTTTAACACATATCTAAAAAGACAGCAGCAATTTAATAGGTCTCTGTCTGGATGGTCTCTAGGTTGAGTCGAAGGGCAGAGAAGGTTGACAAGTTTGTCTCCTCCCTTAAATAGGCCTAACAGGAAGCTGTAACAAAATATCCACTTCATCAATAAGTCCTGTAGAAAGGATGATGTAATCAGGGAAGCTGGTTAGCTCAAGGCATAGGGAAGCCTGCTTCGAATGCTGGAAAGCACCAGTTCAAATCCCTGTAGGGAAGTATGGCCAGCTGACGAGGGCTAAGGAGCCCGAAATGGATCCATCCTGGTCTCTTAATTAATTATTAATCGTCCCTTAATTATTATTTTTTTAACACATATCTAAAAAGACAGCAGCAATTTAATAGGTCTCTGTCTGGGTGGTCTCTAGGTTGAGTCGAAGGGCAGAGAAGGTTGACAAGTTTGTCTCCTCCCTTAAATAGGCCTAACAGGAAGCTGTAACAAAATATCCACGTCATCAATAAGTCCTGTAGAAAGGATGATGTCATCAGGGAAGCTGGTTAGCTCAAGGCATAGGGAAGCCTGCTTCGAATGCTGGAAACCACCAGTTCAAATCCTTGTAGGGAAGTATGGCCAGCTGACGAGGGCTAAGGAGCCCGAAATGGATCCATCCTGGTCTCTTAATTAATTATTAATCATCCGTTAAAAAAAAAAATTAACACATATCTAAAAAGACAGCAGCAATTTAATAGGTCTCTGTCTGGATGGTCTCTAGGTTGAGTCGAAGGGCAGAGAAGGTTGACAAGTTTGTCTCCTCCCTTAAATAGGCCTAACAGGAAGCTGTAACAAAATATCCACTTCATCAATAAGTCCTGTAGAAAGGATGATGTCATCAGGGAAGCTGGTTAGCTCAAGGCATAGGGAAGCCTGCTTCGAATGCTGGAAAGCACCAGTTCAAATCCCTGTAGGGAAGTATGGCCAGCTGACGAGGGCTAAGGAGCCCGAAATGGATCCATCCTGGTCTCTTAATTAATTATTAATCATCCGTTTAAAATTTTTTTTTAACACATATCTAAAAAGACAGCAGCAATTTAATAGGTCTCTGTCTGGATGGTCTCTAGGTTGAGTAGAAGGGCAGAGAAGGTTGACAAGTTTGTCTCCTCCCTTAAATAGGCCTAACAGGAAGCTGTAACAAAATATCCACTTCATCAATAAGTCCTGTAGAAAGGATGATGTAATCAGGGAAGCTGGTTAGCTCAAGGCATAGGGAAGCCTGCTTCGAATGCTGGAAAGCACCAGTTCAAATCCCTGTAGGGAAGTATGGCCAGCTAACGAGGGCTAAGGAGCCCGAAATGGATCCATCCTGGTCTCTTAATTAATTATTAATCATCCCTTAAAAAAAATTTTTTTTTAACCCATATCTAAAAAGACAGCAGCAATTTAATAGGTCTCTGTCTGGATGGTCTCTAGGTTGAGTCGAAGGGCAGAGAAGGTTGACAAGTTTGTCTCCTCCCTTAAATAGGCCTAACAGGAAGCTGTAACAAAATATCCACTTCATCAATAAGTCCTGTAGAAAGGATGATGTAATCAGGGAAGCTGGTTAGCTCAAGGCATAGGGAAGCCTGCTTCGAATGCTGGAAAGCACCAGTTCAAATCCCTGTAGGGAAGTATGGCCAGCTGACGAGGGCTAAGGAGCCCGAAATGGATCCATCCTGGTCTCTTAATTAATTATTAATCGTCCCTTAATTTTTTTTTTTTAACACATATCTAAAAAGACAGCAGCAATTTAATAGGTCTCTGTCTGGGTGGTCTCTAGGTTGAGTCGAAGGGCAGAGAAGGTTGACAAGTTTGTCTCCTCCCTTAAATAGGCCTAACAGGAAGCTGTAACAAAATATCCACTTCATCAATAAGTCCTGTAGAAAGGATGATGTCATCAGGGAAGCTGGTTAGCTCAAGGCATAGGGAAGCCTGCTTCGAATGCTGGAAACCACCAGTTCAAATCCTTGTAGGGAAGTATGGCCAGCTGACGAGGGCTAAGGAGCCCGAAATGGATCCATCCTGGTCTCTTAATTAATTATTAATCATCCGTTTAAAAAAAAAATTTAACACATATCTAAAAAGACAGCAGCAATTTAATAGGTCTCTGTCTGGATGGTCTCTAGGTTGAGTTGAAGGGCAGAGAAGGTTGACAAGTTTGTCTCCTCCCTTAAATAGGCCTAACAGGAAGCTGTAACAAAATATCCACTTCATCAATAAGTCCTGTAGAAAGGATGATGTAATCAGGGAAGCTGGTTAGCTCAAGGCATAGGGAAGCCTGCTTCAAATGCTGGAAAGCACCAGTTCAAATCCCTGTAGGGAAGTATGGCCAGCTGACGAGGGCTAAGGAGCCCGAAATGGATCCATCCTGGTCTCTTAATTAATTATTAATCATCCCTTAAAAAAAATTTTTTTAACACATATCTAAAAAGACAGCAGCAATTTAATAGGTCTCTGTCTGGATGGTCTCTAGGTTGAGTTGAAGGGCAGAGAAGGTTGAAAAGTTTGTCTCCTCCCTTAAATAGGCCTAACAGGAAGCTTTAACAAAATATCCACTTCATCAATAAGTCCTGTAGAAAGGATGATGTAATCAGGGAAGCTGGTTAGCTCAAGGCATAGGGAAGCCTGCTTCGAATGCTGGAAAGCACCAGTTCAAATCCCTGTAGGGAAGTATGGCCAGCTGACGAGGGCTAAGGAGCCCGAAATGGATCCATCCTGGTCTCTTAATTAATTATTAATCGTCCCTTAAAAAATTTTTTTTTAACACATATCTAAAAAGACAGCAGCAATTTAATAGGTCTTTGTCTGGATGGTCTCTAGGTTGAGTCGAAGGGCAGAGAAGGTTGACAAGTTTGTCTCCTCCCTTAAATAGGCCTATCAGGAAGCTGTAACAAAATATCCACTTCATCAATAAGTCCTGTAGAAAGGATGATGTAATCAGGGAAGCTGGTTAGCTCAAGGCATAGGGAAGCCTGCTTCGAATGCTGGAAAGCACCAGTTCAAATCCCTGTAGGGAAGTATGGCCAGCTGACGAGGGCTAAGGAGCCCGAAATGGATCCATCCTGGTCTCTTAATTAAAGACTGAAGCAATGATTTTAGAAATGCAATAGCACTAACGCATGAATATATCAGCAAAAAAAATACATGAGGTCAACTAATGGGATCGTGTAGGTTTCTATGTGAAAAACTGCAATTGTCAGTAAATATTATGATTGGACTGACCTGTTCTCTTTGTTTGTATATTTATCATTTTACTAACAGGTGCATTAGTTTGATGTCAGATTACTTTTATAATTTTTCTTTTATTTCAGCAATTATTTTTATCACTTTGAATACACTGTACATTCCACTTTTATCATCACATTTAGATTTGTGTATGTACATTGATAATTGATTGATAATTGATTAAGCATCTTCTTCCTTAATGGCAGAATCCACATATTCAACTGCTAAATAAAGCAATGAGAGATCAAATGATGTACATGCATATTTCATCAATTAAAATTAGAACTTTAACATACATAAAGGTACAAGACAGGGTTGTCCATTATCCCCATTGTTATTTATCTTATCTTTGGAAGTTTTGTTAAATACAATACGGGACTTGAATTTCTTGAATGGAATAGCTATAAGGCAAGAGGAACACAGAACTAGGGCATTTGCAGATGATCTGGTTGTTACCCTAACACGACCGATGAAATCAATAATCCAGATGAAAGACATCATAGAGGAATATGGCTTGGTATCCGGATTCAGACTGAATTATAAAAAGACTAAAATGATTGTTAAAAACCTAACAGAGAGTCAAAAAAAGAAACTTGAAAGAGTGGCAGGTTTTGAAATAGTGTCAAAGGTTAAATATTTAGGAATACAAGTCGCAGACTCAAACATAAAATTATTTCAAAATAACTACGAGGTGCTGTGGCGGGCCCTGCCCTCTGGAATGACCTTCCCCCCGACATTAGAATGACCACGGACCTCCGCTCCTTCCGTCTGAAATTAAAAACATATTTTTTCTGCTTGGCCGGTCTGGGGTAGTCTCTCTCTATGGGGTTTTAGTTGTATAGTGGGAATTTTAGCTTAGATTGGGTATTTTAGCACAGGTACTATTTAATTTGTTTTTAAGATGTTTTTGATTGTATATTTATGGTTTTAGTTTCCCTGTGCACCGCTCCGAGTCCCTACGGGGAGAGGAGCGGTCAAGAAATTAAACTATTATTATTGTTTATTATCCATCCTGGTCTCTTAATTAATTATTAATCATCCCTTAAAAAAAAAATTTTTTTTAACACATATCTAAAAAGACAGCAGCAATTTAATAGGTCTCTGTCTGGATGGTCTCTAGGTTGAGTCGAAGGGCAGAGAAGGTTGACAAGTTTGTCTCCTCCCTTAAATAGGCCTAACAGGAAGCTGTAACAAAATATCCACTTCATCAATAAGTCCTGTAGAAAGGATGATGTAATCAGGGAAGCTGGTTAGCTCAAGGCATAGGGAAGCCTGCTTCGAATGCTGGAAAGCACCAGTTCAAATCCCTGTAGGGAAGTATGGCCAGCTGACGAGGGCTAAGGAGCCCGAAATGGATCCATCCTGGTCTCTTAATTAATTATTAATCATCCATTTAAAAAAAAAATTTAACACATATCTAAAAAGACAGCAGCAATTTAATAGGTCTCTGTCTGGATGGTCTCTAGGTTGAGTCGAAGGGCAGAGAAGGTTGACAAGTTTGTCTCCTCCCTTAAATAGGCCTAACAGGAAGCTGTAACAAAATATCCACTTCATCAATAAGTCCTGTAGAAAGGATGATGTAATCAGGGAAGCTGGTTAGCTCAAGGCATAGGGAAGCCTGCTTCGAATGCTGGAAAGCACCAGTTCAAATCCCTGTAGGGAAGTATGGCCAGCTGACGAGGGCTAAGGAGCCCGAAATGGATCCATCCTGGTCTCTTAATTAATTATTAATCATCCCTTAAAAACTTTTTTTAACACATATCTAAAAAGACAGCAGCAATTTAATAGGTCTCTGTCTGGATGGTCTCTAGGTTGAGTCGAAGGGCAGAGAAGGTTGACAAGTTTGTCTCCTCCCTTAAATAGGCCTAACAGGAAGCTGTAACAAAATATCCACCATCAATAAGTCCTGTAGAAAGGATGATGTTATCAGGGAAGCTGGTTAGCTCAAGGCATAGGGAAGCCTGCTTCGAATGCTGGAAAGCACCAGTTCAAATCCCTGTAGGGAAGTATGGCCAGCTGACGAGGGCTAAGGAGCCCGAAATGGATCCATCCTGGTCTCTTAATTAATTATTAATCATCCCTTAAAAAAAATTTTTTTAACACATATCTAAAAAGACAGCAGCAATTTAATAGGTCTCTGTCTGGATGGTCTCTAGGTTGAGTCGAAGGGCAGAGAAGGTTGACAAGTTTGTCTCCTCCCTTAAATAGGCCTAACAGGAAGCTGTAACAAAATATCCACTTCATCAATAAGTCCTGTAGAAAGGATGATGTAATCAGGGAAGCTGGTTAGCTCAAGGCATAGGGAAGCCTGCTTCGAATGCTGGAAAGCACCAGTTCAAATCCCTGTAGGGAAGTATGGCCAGCTGACGAGGGCTAAGGAGCCCGAAATGGATCCATCCTGGTCTCTTAATTAATTATTAATCGTCCCTTAATTATTATTTTTTTAACACATATCTAAAAAGACAGCAGCAATTTAATAGGTCTCTGTCTGGGTGGTCTCTAGGTTGAGTCGAAGGGCAGAGAAGGTTGACAAGTTTGTCTCCTCCCTTAAATAGGCCTAACAGGAAGCTGTAACAAAATATCCACGTCATCAATAAGTCCTGTAGAAAGGATGATGTCATCAGGGAAGCTGGTTAGCTCAAGGCATAGGGAAGCCTGCTTCGAATGCTGGAAACCACCAGTTCAAATCCTTGTAGGGAAGTATGGCCAGCTGACGAGGGCTAAGGAGCCCGAAATGGATCCATCCTGGTCTCTTAATTAATTATTAATCATCCGTTAAAAAAAAAAATTAACACATATCTAAAAAGACAGCAGCAATTTAATAGGTCTCTGTCTGGATGGTCTCTAGGTTGAGTCGAAGGGCAGAGAAGGTTGACAAGTTTGTCTCCTCCCTTAAATAGGCCTAACAGGAAGCTGTAACAAAATATCCACTTCATCAATAAGTCCTGTAGAAAGGATGATGTAATCAGGGAAGCTGGTTAGCTCAAGGCATAGGGAAGCCTGCTTCGAATGCTGGAAAGCACCAGTTCAAATCCCTGTAGGGAAGTATGGCCAGCTGACGAGGGCTAAGGAGCCCGAAATGGATCCATCCTGGTCTCTTAATTAATTATTAATCATCCCTTAAAAAAATTTTTTTTAACACATATCTAAAAAGACAGCAGCAATTTAATAGGTCTCTGTCTGGATGGTCTCTAGGTTGAGTCGAAGGGCAGAGAAGGTTGACAAGTTTGTCTCCTCCCTTAAATAGGCCTAACAGGAAGCTGTAACAAAATATCCACTTCATCAATAAGTCCTGTAGAAAGGATGATGTAATCAGGGAAGCTGGTTAGCTCAAGGCATAGGGAAGCCTGCTTCGAATGCTGGAAAGCACCAGTTCAAATCCCTGTAGGGAAGTATGGCCAGCTGACGAGGGCTAAGGAGCCCGAAATGGATCCATCCTGGTCTCTTAATTAATTATTAATCGTCCCTTAATTTTTTTTTTTTTAACACATATCTAAAAAGACAGCAGCAATTTAATAGGTCTCTGTCTGGGTGGTCTCTAGGTTGAGTCGAAGGGCAGAGAAGGTTGACAAGTTTGTCTCCTCCCTTAAATAGGCCTAACAGGAAGCTGTAACAAAATATCCACGTCATCAATAAGTCCTGTAGAAAGGATGATGTCATCAGGGAAGCTGGTTAGCTCAAGGCATAGGGAAGCCTGCTTCGAATGCTGGAAACCACCAGTTCAAATCCTTGTAGGGAAGTATGGCCAGCTGACGAGGGCTAAGGAGCCCGAAATGGATCCATCCTGGTCTCTTAATTAATTATTAATCATCCGTTAAAAAAAAAAATTAACACATATCTAAAAAGACAGCAGCAATTTAATAGGTCTCTGTCTGGATGGTCTCTAGGTTGAGTCGAAGGGCAGAGAAGGTTGACAAGTTTGTCTCCTCCCTTAAATAGGCCTAACAGGAAGCTGTAACAAAATATCCACTTCATCAATAAGTCCTGTAGAAAGGATGATGTAATCAGGGAAGCTGGTTAGCTCAAGGCATAGGGAAGCCTGCTTCGAATGCTGGAAAGCACCAGTTCAAATCCCTGTAGGGAAGTATGGCCAGCTGACGAGGGCTAAGGAGCCCCAAATGGATCCATCCTGGTCTCTTAATTAATTATTAATCGTCCCTTAAAAAAATTTTTTTTAACACATATCTAAAAAGACAGCAGCAATTTAATAGGTCTCTGTCTGGGTGGTCTCTAGGTTGAGTCGAAGGGCAGAGAAGGTTGACAAGTTTGTCTCCTCCCTTAAATAGGCCTAACAGGAAGCTGTAACAAAATATCCACTTTATCAATAAGTCCTGTAGAAAGGATGATGTCATCAGGGAAGCTGGTTAGCTCAAGGCATAGGGAAGCCTACTTCGAATGCTGGAAAGCACCAGTTCAAATCCCTGTAGGGAAGTATGGCCAGCTGACGAGGGCTAAGGAGCCCGAAATGGATCCATCCTGGTCTCTTAATTAATTATTAATCATCCGTTTAAAAAAAAAATTTAACACATATCTAAAAAGACAGCAGCAATTTAATAGGTCTCTGTCTGGATGGTCTCTAGGTTGAGTTGAAGGGCAGAGAAGGTTGACAAGTTTGTCTCCTCCCTTAAATAGGCCTAACAGGAAGCTGTAACAAAATATCCACTTCATCAATAAGTCCTGTAGAAAGGATGATGTAATCAGGGAAGCTGGTTAGCTCAAGGCATAGGGAAGCCTGCTTCAAATGCTGGAAAGCACCAGTTCAAATCCCTGTAGGGAAGTATGGCCAGCTGACGAGGGCTAAGGAGCCCGAAATGGATCCATCCTGGTCTCTTAATTAATTATTAATCATCCCTTAAAAAAAATTTTTTTAACACATATCTAAAAAGACAGCAGCAATTTAATAGGTCTCTGTCTGGATGGTCTCTAGGTTGAGTTGAAGGGCAGAGAAGGTTGAAAAGTTTGTCTCCTCCCTTAAATAGGCCTAACAGGAAGCTGTAACAAAATATCCACTTCATCAATAAGTCCTGTAGAAAGGATGATGTAATCAGGGAAGCTGGTTAGCTCAAGGCATAGGGAAGCCTGCTTCGAATGCTGGAAAGTACCAGTTCAAATCCCTGTAGGGAAGTATGGCCAGCTGACGAGGGCTAAGGAGCCCGAAATGGATCCATCCTGGTCTCTTAATTAATTATTAATCGTCCCTTAAAAAAAAATTTTTTAACACATATCTAAAAAGACAGCAGCAATTTAATAGGTCTTTGTCTGGATGGTCTCTAGGTTGAGTCGAAGGGCAGAGAAGGTTGACAAGTTTGTCTCCTCCCTTAAATAGGCCTATCAGGAAGCTGTAACAAAATATCCACTTCATCAATAAGTCCTGTAGAAAGGATGATGTAATCAGGGAAGCTGGTTAGCTCAAGGCATAGGGAAGCCTGCTTCGAATGCTGGAAAGCACCAGTTCAAATCCCTGTAGGGAAGTATGGCCAGCTGACGAGGGCTAAGGAGCCCGAAATGGATCCATCCTGGTCTCTTAATTAAAGACTGAAGCAATGATTTTAGAAATGCAATAGCACTAACGCATGAATATATCAGCAAAAAAAATACATGAGGTCAACTAATGGGATCGTGTAGGTTTCTATGTGAAAAACTGCAATTGTCAGTAAATATTATGATTGGACTGACCTGTTCTCTTTGTTTGTATATTTATCATTTTACTAACAGGTGCATTAGTTTGATGTCAGATTACCTTTATAATTTTTCTTTTATTTCAGCAATTATTTTTATCACTTTGAATATACTGTACATTCCACTTTTATCATCACATTTAGATTTGTGTATGTACATTGATAATTGATTGATAATTGATTAAGCATCTTCTTCCTTAATGGCAGAATCCACATATTCAACTGCTAAATAAAGCAATGAGAGATCAAATGATGTACATGCATATTTCATCAATTAAAATTAGAACTTTAACATACATAAAGGTACAAGACAGGGTTGTCCATTATCCCCATTGTTATTTATCTTATCTTTGGAAGTTTTGTTAAATACAATACGGGACTTGAATTTCTTGAATGGAATAGCTATAAGGCAAGAGGAACACAGAACTAGGGCATTTGCAGATGATCTGGTTGTTACCCTAACACGACCGATGAAATCAATAATCCAGATGAAAGACATCATAGAGGAATATGGCTTGGTATCCGGATTCAGACTGAATTATAAAAAGACTAAAATGATTGTTAAAAACCTAACAGAGAGTCAAAAAAAGAAACTTGAAAGAGTGGCAGGTTTTGAAATAGTGTCAAAGGTTAAATATTTAGGAATACAAGTCGCAGACTCAAACATAAAATTATTTCAAAATAAC
Source organism: Rhabdophis nuchalis (assembly GCA_039707465.1). Taxonomy (NCBI): domain Eukaryota; kingdom Metazoa; phylum Chordata; class Lepidosauria; order Squamata; family Natricidae; genus Rhabdophis; species Rhabdophis nuchalis. The sequence continues at coordinate 77,202,033 of CM077647.1, forward strand.
TACGAGGTGCTGTGGCGGGCCCTGCCCTCTGGAATGACCTTCCCCCCGACATTAGAACGACCACGGACCTCCGCTCCTTCCGTCTGAAATTAAAAACATATTTTTTCTGCTTGGCCGGTCTGGGGTAGTCTCTCTCTATGGGGTTTTAGTTGTATAGTGGGAATTTTAGCTTAGATTGGGTATTTTAGCACAGGTACTATTTAATTTGTTTTTAAGATGTTTTTGATTGTATATTTATGGTTTTAGTTTCCCTGTGCACCGCTCCGAGTCCCTACGGGGAGAGGAGCGGTCAAGAAATTAAACTATTATTATTGTTTATTATCCATCCTGGTCTCTTAATTAATTATTAATCATCCCTTAAAAAAAAATTTTTTTTAACACATATCTAAAAAGACAGCAGCAATTTAATAGGTCTCTGTCTGGATGGTCTCTAGGTTGAGTCGAAGGGCAGAGAAGGTTGACAAGTTTGTCTCCTCCCTTAAATAGGCCTAACAGGAAGCTGTAACAAAATATCCACTTCATCAATAAGTCCTGTAGAAAGGATGATGTAATCAGGGAAGCTGGTTAGCTCAAGGCATAGGGAAGCCTGCTTCGAATGCTGGAAAGCACCAGTTCAAATCCCTGTAGGGAAGTATGGCCAGCTGACGAGGGCTAAGGAGCCCGAAATGGATCCATCCTGGTCTCTTAATTAATTATTAATCATCCGTTTAAAAAAAAAATTTAACACATATCTAAAAAGACAGCAGCAATTTAATAGGTCTCTGTCTGGATGGTTTCTAGGTTGAGTCGAAGGGCAGAGAAGGTTGACAAGTTTGTCTCCTCCCTTAAATAGGCCTAACAGGAAGCTGTAACAAAATATCCACTTCATCAATAAGTCCTGTAGAAAGGATGATGTCATCAGGGAAGCTGGTTAGCTCAAGGCATAGGGAAGCCTGCTTCGAATGCTGGAAAGCACCAGTTCAAATCCCTGTAGGGAAGTATGGCCAGCTGACGAGGGCTAAGGAGCCCGAAATGGATCCATCCTGGTCTCTTAATTAATTATTAATCATCCGTTTAAAAAAATTTTTTAACACATATCTAAAAAGACAGCAGCAATTTAATAGGTCTCTGTCTGGATGGTCTCTAGGTTGAGTCGAAGGGCAGAGAAGGTTGACAAGTTTGTCTCCTCCCTTAAATAGGCCTAACAGGAAGCTGTAACAAAATATCCACTTCATCAATAAGTCCTGTAGAAAGGATGATGTAATCAGGGAAGCTGGTTAGCTCAAGGCATAGGGAAGCCTGCTTCGAATGCTGGAAAGCACCAGTTCAAATCCCTGTAGGGAAGTATGGCCAGCTGACGAGGGCTAAGGAGCCCGAAATGGATCCATCCTGGTCTCTTAATTAATTATTAATCATCCCTTAAAATTTTTTTTTAACACATATCTAAAAAGACAGCAGCAATTTAATAGGTCTCTGTCTGGATGGTCTCTAGGTTGAGTCGAAGGGCAGAGAAGGTTGACAAGTTTGTCTCCTCCCTTAAATAGGCCTAACAGGAAGCTGTAACAAAATATCCACTTCATCAATAAGTCCTGTAGAAAGGATGATGTAATCAGGGAAGCTGGTTAGCTCAAGGCATAGGGAAGCCTGCTTCGAATGCTGGAAAGCACCAGTTCAAATCCCTGTAGGGAAGTATGGCCAGCTGACGAGGGCTAAGGAGCCCGAAATGGATCCATCCTGGTCTCTTAATTAATTATTAATCATCCCTTAAAAAAATTTTTTTTAACACATATCTAAAAAGACAGCAGCAATTTAATAGGTCTCTGTCTGGATGGTCTCTAGGTTGAGTCGAAGGGCAGAGAAGGTTGACAAGTTTGTCTCCTCCCTTAAATAGGCCTAACAGGAAGCTGTAACAAAATATCCACTTCATCAATAAGTCCTGTAGAAAGGATGATGTAATCAGGGAAGCTGGTTAGCTCAAGGCATAGGGAAGCCTGCTTCGAATGCTGGAAAGCACCAGTTCAAATCCCTGTAGGGAAGTATGGCCAGCTGACGAGGGCTAAGGAGCCCGAAATGGATCCATCCTGGTCTCTTAATTAATTATTAATCATCCCTTAAAAATTTTTTTTTAACACATATCTAAAAAGACAGCAGCAATTTAATAGGTCTCTGTCTGGGTGGTCTCTAGGTTGAGTCGAAGGGCAGAGAAGGTTGACAAGTTTGTCTCCTCCCTTAAATAGGCCTAACAGGAAGCTGTAACAAAATATCCACGTCATCAATAAGTCCTGTAGAAAGGATGATGTCATCAGGGAAGCTGGTTAGCTCAAGGCATAGGGAAGCCTGCTTCGAATGCTGGAAACCACCAGTTCAAATCCTTGTAGGGAAGTATGGCCAGCTGACGAGGGCTAAGGAGCCCGAAATGGATCCATCCTGGTCTCTTAATTAATTATTAATCATCCGTTAAAAAAAAAAATTAACACATATCTAAAAAGACAGCAGCAATTTAATAGGTCTCTGTCTGGATGGTCTCTAGGTTGAGTCGAAGGGCAGAGAAGGTTGACAAGTTTGTCTCCTCCCTTAAATAGGCCTAACAGGAAGCTGTAACAAAATATCCACTTCATCAATAAGTCCTGTAGAAAGGATGATGTAATCAGGGAAGCTGGTTAGCTCAAGGCATAGGGAAGCCTGCTTCGAATGCTGGAAAGCACCAGTTCAAATCCCTGTAGGGAAGTATGGCCAGCTGACGAGGGCTAAGGAGCCCGAAATGGATCCATCCTGGTCTCTTAATTAATTATTAATCATCCCTTAAAAAAATTTTTTTTAACACATATCTAAAAAGACAGCAGCAATTTAATAGGTCTCTGTCTGGATGGTCTCTAGGTTGAGTCGAAGGGCAGAGAAGGTTGACAAGTTTGTCTCCTCCCTTAAATAGGCCTAACAGGAAGCTGTAACAAAATATCCACTTCATCAATAAGTCCTGTAGAAAGGATGATGTAATCAGGGAAGCTGGTTAGCTCAAGGCATAGGGAAGCCTGCTTCGAATGCTGGAAAGCACCAGTTCAAATCCCTGTAGGGAAGTATGGCCAGCTGACGAGGGCTAAGGAGCCCGAAATGGATCCATCCTGGTCTCTTAATTAATTATTAATCGTCCCTTAATTTTTTTTTTTTTAACACATATCTAAAAAGACAGCAGCAATTTAATAGGTCTCTGTCTGGGTGGTCTCTAGGTTGAGTCGAAGGGCAGAGAAGGTTGACAAGTTTGTCTCCTCCCTTAAATAGGCCTAACAGGAAGCTGTAACAAAATATCCACGTCATCAATAAGTCCTGTAGAAAGGATGATGTCATCAGGGAAGCTGGTTAGCTCAAGGCATAGGGAAGCCTGCTTCGAATGCTGGAAACCACCAGTTCAAATCCTTGTAGGGAAGTATGGCCAGCTGACGAGGGCTAAGGAGCCCGAAATGGATCCATCCTGGTCTCTTAATTAATTATTAATCATCCGTTAAAAAAAAAAATTAACACATATCTAAAAAGACAGCAGCAATTTAATAGGTCTCTGTCTGGATGGTCTCTAGGTTGAGTCGAAGGGCAGAGAAGGTTGACAAGTTTGTCTCCTCCCTTAAATAGGCCTAACAGGAAGCTGTAACAAAATATCCACTTCATCAATAAGTCCTGTAGAAAGGATGATGTAATCAGGGAAGCTGGTTAGCTCAAGGCATAGGGAAGCCTGCTTCGAATGCTGGAAAGCACCAGTTCAAATCCCTGTAGGGAAGTATGGCCAGCTGACGAGGGCTAAGGAGCCCCAAATGGATCCATCCTGGTCTCTTAATTAATTATTAATCGTCCCTTAAAAAAATTTTTTTTAACACATATCTAAAAAGACAGCAGCAATTTAATAGGTCTCTGTCTGGGTGGTCTCTAGGTTGAGTCGAAGGGCAGAGAAGGTTGACAAGTTTGTCTCCTCCCTTAAATAGGCCTAACAGGAAGCTGTAACAAAATATCCACTTTATCAATAAGTCCTGTAGAAAGGATGATGTCATCAGGGAAGCTGGTTAGCTCAAGGCATAGGGAAGCCTACTTCGAATGCTGGAAAGCACCAGTTCAAATCCCTGTAGGGAAGTATGGCCAGCTGACGAGGGCTAAGGAGCCCGAAATGGATCCATCCTGGTCTCTTAATTAATTATTAATCATCCGTTTAAAAAAAAAATTTAACACATATCTAAAAAGACAGCAGCAATTTAATAGGTCTCTGTCTGGATGGTCTCTAGGTTGAGTTGAAGGGCAGAGAAGGTTGACAAGTTTGTCTCCTCCCTTAAATAGGCCTAACAGGAAGCTGTAACAAAATATCCACTTCATCAATAAGTCCTGTAGAAAGGATGATGTAATCAGGGAAGCTGGTTAGCTCAAGGCATAGGGAAGCCTGCTTCAAATGCTGGAAAGCACCAGTTCAAATCCCTGTAGGGAAGTATGGCCAGCTGACGAGGGCTAAGGAGCCCGAAATGGATCCATCCTGGTCTCTTAATTAATTATTAATCATCCCTTAAAAAAAATTTTTTTAACACATATCTAAAAAGACAGCAGCAATTTAATAGGTCTCTGTCTGGATGGTCTCTAGGTTGAGTTGAAGGGCAGAGAAGGTTGAAAAGTTTGTCTCCTCCCTTAAATAGGCCTAACAGGAAGCTGTAACAAAATATCCACTTCATCAATAAGTCCTGTAGAAAGGATGATGTAATCAGGGAAGCTGGTTAGCTCAAGGCATAGGGAAGCCTGCTTCGAATGCTGGAAAGTACCAGTTCAAATCCCTGTAGGGAAGTATGGCCAGCTGACGAGGGCTAAGGAGCCCGAAATGGATCCATCCTGGTCTCTTAATTAATTATTAATCGTCCCTTAAAAAAAATTTTTTTAACACATATCTAAAAAGACAGCAGCAATTTAATAGGTCTTTGTCTGGATGGTCTCTAGGTTGAGTCGAAGGGCAGAGAAGGTTGACAAGTTTGTCTCCTCCCTTAAATAGGCCTATCAGGAAGCTGTAACAAAATATCCACTTCATCAATAAGTCCTGTAGAAAGGATGATGTAATCAGGGAAGCTGGTTAGCTCAAGGCATAGGGAAGCCTGCTTCGAATGCTGGAAAGCACCAGTTCAAATCCCTGTAGGGAAGTATGGCCAGCTGACGAGGGCTAAGGAGCCCGAAATGGATCCATCCTGGTCTCTTAATTAAAGACTGAAGCAATGATTTTAGAAATGCAATAGCACTAACGCATGAATATATCAGCAAAAAAAATACATGAGGTCAACTAATGGGATCGTGTAGGTTTCTATGTGAAAAACTGCAATTGTCAGTAAATATTATGATTGGACTGACCTGTTCTCTTTGTTTGTATATTTATCATTTTACTAACAGGTGCATTAGTTTGATGTCAGATTACCTTTATAATTTTTCTTTTATTTCAGCAATTATTTTTATCACTTTGAATATACTGTACATTCCACTTTTATCATCACATTTAGATTTGTGTATGTACATTGATAATTGATTGATAATTGATTAAGCATCTTCTTCCTTAATGGCAGAATCCACATATTCAACTGCTAAATAAAGCAATGAGAGATCAAATGATGTACATGCATATTTCATCAATTAAAATTAGAACTTTAACATACATAAAGGTACAAGACAGGGTTGTCCATTATCCCCATTGTTATTTATCTTATCTTTGGAAGTTTTGTTAAATACAATACGGGACTTGAATTTCTTGAATGGAATAGCTATAAGGCAAGAGGAACACAGAACTAGGGCATTTGCAGATGATCTGGTTGTTACCCTAACACGACCGATGAAATCAATAATCCAGATGAAAGACATCATAGAGGAATATGGCTTGGTATCCGGATTCAGACTGAATTATAAAAAGACTAAAATGATTGTTAAAAACCTAACAGAGAGTCAAAAAAAGAAACTTGAAAGAGTGGCAGGTTTTGAAATAGTGTCAAAGGTTAAATATTTAGGAATACAAGTCGCAGACTCAAACATAAAATTATTTCAAAATAACTACGAGGTGCTGTGGCGGGCCCTGCCCTCTGGAATGACCTTCCCCCCGACATTAGAACGACCACGGACCTCCGCTCCTTCCGTCTGAAATTAAAAACATATTTTTTCTGCTTGGCCGGTCTGGGGTAGTCTCTCTCTATGGGGTTTTAGTTGTATAGTGGGAATTTTAGCTTAGATTGGGTATTTTAGCACAGGTACTATTTAATTTGTTTTTAAGATGTTTTTGATTGTATATTTATGGTTTTAGTTTCCCTGTGCACCGCTCCGAGTCCCTACGGGGAGAGGAGCGGTCAAGAAATTAAACTATTATTATTGTTTATTATCCATCCTGGTCTCTTAATTAATTATTAATCATCCCTTAAAAAAAAATTTTTTTTAACACATATCTAAAAAGACAGCAGCAATTTAATAGGTCTCTGTCTGGATGGTCTCTAGGTTGAGTCGAAGGGCAGAGAAGGTTGACAAGTTTGTCTCCTCCCTTAAATAGGCCTAACAGGAAGCTGTAACAAAATATCCACTTCATCAATAAGTCCTGTAGAAAGGATGATGTAATCAGGGAAGCTGGTTAGCTCAAGGCATAGGGAAGCCTGCTTCGAATGCTGGAAAGCACCAGTTCAAATCCCTGTAGGGAAGTATGGCCAGCTGACGAGGGCTAAGGAGCCCGAAATGGATCCATCCTGGTCTCTTAATTAATTATTAATCATCCGTTTAAAAAAAAAATTTAACACATATCTAAAAAGACAGCAGCAATTTAATAGGTCTCTGTCTGGATGGTTTCTAGGTTGAGTCGAAGGGCAGAGAAGGTTGACAAGTTTGTCTCCTCCCTTAAATAGGCCTAACAGGAAGCTGTAACAAAATATCCACTTCATCAATAAGTCCTGTAGAAAGGATGATGTCATCAGGGAAGCTGGTTAGCTCAAGGCATAGGGAAGCCTGCTTCGAATGCTGGAAAGCACCAGTTCAAATCCCTGTAGGGAAGTATGGCCAGCTGACGAGGGCTAAGGAGCCCGAAATGGATCCATCCTGGTCTCTTAATTAATTATTAATCATCCGTTTAAAAATTTTTTTTAACACATATCTAAAAAGACAGCAGCAATTTAATAGGTCTCTGTCTGGATGGTCTCTAGGTTGAGTCGAAGGGCAGAGAAGGTTGACAAGTTTGTCTCCTCCCTTAAATAGGCCTAACAGGAAGCTGTAACAAAATATCCACTTCATCAATAAGTCCTGTAGAAAGGATGATGTAATCAGGGAAGCTGGTTAGCTCAAGGCATAGGGAAGCCTGCTTCGAATGCTGGAAAGCACCAGTTCAAATCCCTGTAGGGAAGTATGGCCAGCTGACGAGGGCTAAGGAGCCCGAAATGGATCCATCCTGGTCTCTTAATTAATTATTAATCATCCCTTAAAATTTTTTTTTAACACATATCTAAAAAGACAGCAGCAATTTAATAGGTCTCTGTCTGGATGGTCTCTAGGTTGAGTCGAAGGGCAGAGAAGGTTGACAAGTTTGTCTCCTCCCTTAAATAGGCCTAACAGGAAGCTGTAACAAAATATCCACTTCATCAATAAGTCCTGTAGAAAGGATGATGTAATCAGGGAAGCTGGTTAGCTCAAGGCATAGGGAAGCCTGCTTCGAATGCTGGAAAGCACCAGTTCAAATCCCTGTAGGGAAGTATGGCCAGCTGACGAGGGCTAAGGAGCCCGAAATGGATCCATCCTGGTCTCTTAATTAATTATTAATCATCCCTTAAAAAAAATTTTTTTAACACATATCTAAAAAGACAGCAGCAATTTAATAGGTCTCTGTCTGGATGGTCTCTAGGTTGAGTCGAAGGGCAGAGAAGGTTGACAAGTTTGTCTCCTCCCTTAAATAGGCCTAACAGGAAGCTGTAACAAAATATCCACTTCATCAATAAGTCCTGTAGAAAGGATGATGTAATCAGGGAAGCTGGTTAGCTCAAGGCATAGGGAAGCCTGCTTCGAATGCTGGAAAGCACCAGTTCAAATCCCTGTAGGGAAGTATGGCCAGCTGACGAGGGCTAAGGAGCCCGAAATGGATCCATCCTGGTCTCTTAATTAATTATTAATCATCCCTTAAAAATTTTTTTTTAACACATATCTAAAAAGACAGCAGCAATTTAATAGGTCTCTGTCTGGATGGTCTCTAGGTTGAGTCGAAGGGCAGAGAAGGTTGACAAGTTTGTCTCCTCCCTTAAATAGGCCTAACAGGAAGCTGTAACAAAATATCCACTTCATCAATAAGTCCTGTAGAAAGGATGATGTAATCAGGGAAGCTGGTTAGCTCAAGGCATAGGGAAGCCTGCTTCGAATGCTGGAAAGCACCAGTTCAAATCCCTGTAGGGAAGTATGGCCAGCTGACGAGGGCTAAGGAGCCCGAAATGGATCCATCCTGGTCTCTTAATTAATTATTAATCATCCCTTAAAATTTTTTTTTAACACATATCTAAAAAGACAGCAGCAATTTAATAGGTCTCTGTCTGGATGGTCTCTAGGTTGAGTCGAAGGGCAGAGAAGGTTGACAAGTTTGTCTCCTCCCTTAAATAGGCCTAACAGGAAGCTGTAACAAAATATCCACTTCATCAATAAGTCCTGTAGAAAGGATGATGTAATCAGGGAAGCTGGTTAGCTCAAGGCATAGGGAAGCCTGCTTCGAATGCTGGAAAGCACCAGTTCAAATCCCTGTAGGGAAGTATGGCCAGCTGACGAGGGCTAAGGAGCCCGAAATGGATCCATCCTGGTCTCTTAATTAATTATTAATCATCCCTTAAAAAAAATTTTTTTAACACATATCTAAAAAGACAGCAGCAATTTAATAGGTCTCTGTCTGGATGGTCTCTAGGTTGAGTCGAAGGGCAGAGAAGGTTGACAAGTTTGTCTCCTCCCTTAAATAGGCCTAACAGGAAGCTGTAACAAAATATCCACTTCATCAATAAGTCCTGTAGAAAGGATGATGTAATCAGGGAAGCTGGTTAGCTCAAGGCATAGGGAAGCCTGCTTCGAATGCTGGAAAGCACCAGTTCAAATCCCTGTAGGGAAGTATGGCCAGCTGACGAGGGCTAAGGAGCCCGAAATGGATCCATCCTGGTCTCTTAATTAATTATTAATCATCCCTTAAAAATTTTTTTTTAACACATATCTAAAAAGACAGCAGCAATTTAATAGGTCTCTGTCTGGATGGTCTCTAGGTTGAGTCGAAGGGCAGAGAAGGTTGACAAGTTTGTCTCCTCCCTTAAATAGGCCTAACAGGAAGCTGTAACAAAATATCTACTTCATATATATATATATATATATATATATATATATATATATATATATATATATATATATATATATATATATATATATACACGCACGCACGCACGCACGCACGCATGCATGCATACATACATACATACATACATACATACATATATATGTGTGTGTGTGTTTTCGTAGATTTTTACGGGTGTTGGTATGCTGGCATTGCTGGCTTCGGGGATTTTCCTGTGTATATAGCATGGAGATGTTATTGCAACGTTTCTGTCTGTGACTGACAGAAGCCTGCCTGATGATGACAAGTGAGATCTTGTCGAAACGTTGCAATGTAGCTCAAGGCATAGAAAGGCTTGCCTCATATGCTGGAAAATGCCGGTTCAAATCCCAGCAGAAGGAGTATGGCCCGCTGAAGAAGGCTAATAAGCCTGAAATGCATCCATCCTGGTCTCTTTATTTTCAGCCCTTAAAAATCTAACATTTTTATATATATAAAAAAACCCTTATACTTGCCTAGGCTCCCGTCAAAGATGTTGCTGAATTCGGCTAATACTTGCTCAATGTTGTCCACCTGGTGGGCGTTGATGCCGGTCATTCCCAGACCTAAGGCGTCAAACCACCTGCTCTGATCAGGCTGGGCAGGTCCTTTTCCACTATTGTCAGTTGTAGTGGCACTATGGTCAGTTGTAGTGGCACTATGGTCAATTGTAGTGGCCCTTCAAAATGTTTAAACTTAACCTTGGAATACCTGTCACCTAGCAGTGGGTCCTTTAAGAGAGCTTAAGTTGCTCTCTATTGAGTTCCAGGACCACTTTTTTGATATTTTTCCAGGATATCAGGAACAGGTAAGACCCACTATCCACTTCCATGTCAAATGGGGTGTTTTTGATTTTTACTGTGATGTGGAATTTCTTTGATCTGTATGCCTGATTATTGTTTGATGAACTTCCCTGGTTTCTGGTGATCAGTCTTCTCTACATTTGTATTTTGAAAATGGTGCCCTCTAGGGACACATCTGTAGGCCATGTGTATGGAATGTAGGTTGTAGACAAGCTAGCTTGCCTGGCATGCTTCAGCTTTTTTTGTCCCTTTTGTTTGCAGTGATGGCAGATGGTATCTTTAAACTTACAAGCTGCCCTGGAGTGATTCCTTCCACATCCAGTACAGCACGAAGGCCTCAGCCTCTCATCCTTCTATTTGGACTTTATTTGGTAGATGGTTTCATTCTCTTCAGTGCTCTCATCATTCTCTGTGCTCTCTTGATATCTGGCTGATGCTGCCCTCGAGGAATGGATACTGTCTGACATTCTGATGGTGGCAGCAGGCCTATGTGAGGTTTTGGCTGCCCTGGCTTCTTCTAGGTTGTCTTTAAATTGAATGTTCCTTTTAGGTAGCAGCCATTTTTGCAAGCTCAGGTCCCTCAGATCCAAAACAAGCCTGCCTCACATCATTTCTTCCAGATTAATAAAGTCACAATCAGCTGCTAGTTCCCTCAACTAGACTACAAAGTCATTTATGGACTCACCCATCGGCTGGTCTCTCCAGTAGAATTTGTGGTGACAGGCTAATGGTGATGCCAAGGGTGCATAATGCTCTTATAATGTATCTTGCAGCATCTTCCATTCTGTGGTCTCCACATTGGCTGGTGCTGGTAGTGACTTGGCTATCTTATAGATTCTTGGTCCACAATAACTTAAGAAAATGTTGCTGGTTGCTTAGGAAAAGATGGGCATTGATGGCATGCCTTTCTTCATCCTTTGTTCTCTTCTAAGATCCCATCCTCATTGCCAGTGTTAAGTATGGGGTTTGATAGAAGAAGCAAGACTCTCAAGGTCTGGAACAGCTCTTTATTTCAGCTCTGTAGAACAACACCGCAGCAACAGCATCAATTCAGCCACTGACACTCTTTCATTTTCCCACCTGGAAAATGAATCAATGAGTGAAGTTTGTGTCTATGTCAGACTTTAGTCCTCATTGAATATTCAATACTTTGACAATCTGATATGTTCCAAATAAAGGGATTTTGAGAAAAGATGGACTCTTCATATCTTTTATTCCAGGAACTTATTGTTTGGAACTCTGACAGGCTGAATGGTAGGATTAGCTCTCACTCAAGATGCAACACGGAATAAAGCCATTAAGCCATAATAGGAATTGCCCAACATCCTTTCAGAACATAAACCCCTTCCTTGCCTCATTCAGAGTAGTCCAAACCAAACCTGGGAGCTCAGATAAACACCAGCATTTTGTCTATAATCCCCTACATCAGAGATGGATTGCTCCTGGTGCAGCCTGGATTGGGCAAACTGGCAGTAGCAGCAGTAGGAGGCTCTGCCCACCCACACGCTTCTGTGCATGTGCAGAAGCATCTCATGCATGTGCAAACACATACAGGAGTGCACCCAAACCAATAGTAGAAAAATTGGCAACCTATCCCTGCCCTACATGACACCATAGGAATCAGACAACAGTCAATAGAATACATGTTCTTGCACAGGATCAGGAAGCTCAAGTCCAAAGTCCAAAGAAATATAAAACCCACCCACTCTCAACTCCATTTTGTCAGCTGCCCAGAACCAAAAATCCATGTGGTTCTTTTTCATTAATAAATCATCTTTCCAATCAGCCTCCATGTTTCCAATGTCTTTCTCCCAACTTGGAACTAAACCAGATGGATATTTCTTTCCAAAGAAACCAAGTAAATTAATTGAACCTAGGTAATAGAATTTGAACCAAAAAAGATTTGTTCTGTTGGTTTCAGTAGGAGCTAAATTCAACAAATTCTGAATGTAATTCTATATGTCAAAAGAGTGGTGATACCCTACCATGATGGTAAAATTGAAACAGTCGAAGTGTTGAGCCCAACGGACCTGCTTGGGAGATAGCTTCAATGCCTTCAATGCCTTCAAATTTTTATGACCAGTCCATACTTCAAACAGGTGATTAGCCCCTTCCAGGAAATGACGCCATATCATCAAAGCCCATCTCACTGCAAACGCCTCCTTTTCCCATATAGCCCATCTCCTTTCAGTTTCAGTGAGCTTATGTGAAGCGCATGGTTGCAGTTTTCCCCGGCATTCATCTGAAGCAATACTGTTCCCACCGCTACGTCACTAGCATCAGCTTGAACAACAAAAGCTGCCTCCATATCCGGGTGTTTCAAAACGGGTTCCGCTGCAAAAAACTGCTTCAATTTCTCAAAAGTGGCTTAATAATAATAATAATAATAGTTTAATTTCTTGACCGCTCCTCTCCCCATAGGGACTCGGAGCGGTGCACAGGGAAACTAAAAACCATAAATATACAATCAAGAACATCTTAAAAACAAATTAAATAGTACCTGTGCTAAAATACCCAATCTAAACTAAAATTCCCACTATACACTAAAACCCCATAGAGAGAGACTATCCCAGACCGGCCAAGCAGAAAAAATATGTTTTTAATTTCAGACGGAAGGAGCGGAGGTCCGTGGTCGTTCTAATGTCGGGGGGAAGGTCATTCCAGAGGGCAGGGCCCGCCACAGAGAGAGCCCTTCCCCTGGGCGTCGCCCGCTGACAAAGTCTAGTGGACGGCACCCGGAGAAGTCCCTCTCTGTGGGAGCGAATCGGCCATGAGGAAGTATGGGGCAGGATCCGATCCCGCAAATAGCTAGGTCCCGAGCCATGGAGCGCTTTAAAGATGATAATTAGTACCTTGAAGCGCACCCGGAAGACGACAGGCAGCCAGTGCAGCTCGCGCAGGAGAGGTGTTACATGGGTAAACCTAGAGGTACCCAGGATTGCCCGCGCGGCTGCGTTCTGGACCATCTGCAGTCTCCGGGTGCACCTCAAGGGAAGCCCCATGTAGAGAGAGTTACAATAGTCCAGTCGAGATGTCACGAGAGCATGAGTGACTGTGCGAAGGGCGTCCCGATCCAATAGGGGGCGCAACTGGCGAACCAGGCGAACCTGGTAAAACGCCCTCCTAGCCACGGCTGTCACTTGATCTTCCATGGACAGCCGGGCATCTAGGAGGACACCCAAGTTGCGCGCCCCATCCACAGGGGCAAGATGTTCGCCCCCTATGGCCAGCGATGGAGTTAGCTGGTTGAATCGGGCAGCCGGAAACCACAGCCACTCGGTCTTGGTCGGGTTGAGTCTGAGTCCGTTACTTCCCATCCAGATCCGTACGGCTTCCAGGCACTGGCACATCACCGCTACGGCATCGTTGGGGTGGTTTGGGGTAGATATATACAGCTGCGTATCATCAGCGTAGAGATGATACTCTACCCCAAAACCACGGATGATCTCGCCCAGCGGCTTCATGTATGTGTTGAACAGGAGAGGCGAGAGGACCGACCCCTGAGGAACCCCACATGTGAGGGGTCTCGAGGTCGACCTCTGCTCTCCTGCCAACACAAATTGCGATCGGCCAGAGAGGTAGGAGGAGAACCACCGTAAAACGGTGCCTCCCACCCCCAACCCCCCCAACCGATGCAATAGGATACCATGGTCGATGGTATCGAAAGCCGCTGAGAGGTCTAATAGGACCAGGATGGAGGAACAACCCCCATCCTTGGCCCTCCAGAGATCATCGACCAACGCGACCAATGCCGTCTCGGTGCTATGCCCGGGCCGAAAGCCGGACTGGCGCGGATCTAGATACTCAACTTCCTCCAGGTGACGGGGAAACTGTTGTGCCACCACACTCTCAACAACCTTCGCCAAAAAGGGAAGGTTGGAGACTGGACGATAGTTGTTCAAAAGAGCTGGATCCAAAGAGGGCTTCTTGAGGAGGGGCCTCACCATAGCCTCTTTTAGGGAGGCAGGCAAGGAACCCTCACTCAAGGATGCGTTGATAACCTCTTGGAGCCAGCCTCGTGTCACCTCCCAGGATGCCAGTACAAGCCAGGAGGGACACGGGTCCAATAAACATGTGGTGGCTCGCAGTCGCCCACGTAACCTGTCCATATCCTCGGAAGTAACGGAGTCAAACTCCTCCCAAACAAGATCTGTCTCGTGGCATCTCACTGGGCCATCAATGGAGGGTAGCCCGTTCTGTATCTGAGCGATTTTCTCCTGCAGAAAAATCACAAATTCCTCTGCTCTACCCTGTAGCGGGGCTTCCCGCACCCTCTGTTGAAGAAGGGAGCGGGTCACCCTAAACAGGGCGGCAGGGCGGTTTTCTGCGGATGCTATGAGGGTGGCACAATGATGACGTTTGGCCACTCTCAGCGCCACAATGTAAGTCCGTAAATGGGCTCTTACCTGTGTTCGGTCAGATTCAGAACGGGTATTCCTCCATCTTCTCTCTAGGCATCTCTTGCGGCGTTTCATCACCCTCAGCTCCTCGGTAAACCAGGGAGCCGTGGTGACTCGCGGCCGCAAGAGAGGCCGCAAGGGCGCGACCCGATCCAAGGCTCCCGTGGTCGCAATATTCCATGCGACCACAAGGTCCTCGATCGGGGCGCGGGTCGGGGGTACAGGAAATGGCCCAAGCGCCGTCTGGAACCCATCCGGGTCCATCAGGCGCCTGGGGCGGAACCAAATTGGAGACCCGGGTTCCGCCTCCCCGCGGAGGGGGGTGGCGGTTGGAAAGTCGAGCCGGAGAAGTGAGTGGTCTGACCATGACAAGGGCGTGATGACTATGTCCCCTAAACCCAGATCACTCTTCCACTGGCCAGAGACAAAGATAAGATCCGGTGTATGTCCACCCTCGTGGGTGGGGCCTAAAATTAGTTGGGTCAGGTCCATGGCCGTCATGGAAGCCATGAACTCCCGAGCTACCCCGGATGATTCGCCCACCGATGGCAGATTAAAGTCCCCCATGACTAAAAGTCTGGGGGTCTCCACTGCCACCGTAGCGATCACCTCAAGGAGCTCGGGCAGGGCTGCTGCTACATAGCGGGGAGCCAGGTATATAACCAGCACGCCCAACTGCCTCCCTAGGCCCCACTTCACGCAGAGGGACTCACAACCGGTAGTCTGTGGCACAGTGGTCTCTCTCGGCTCAAGACTTTCCTTTACAATAACCGCTACCCCACCGCCTCTGCCAAGGGCCCGAGGCTGATGAAAAGCACGGTAGCCTGGTGGGCACATTTCGACGAGGGGGAGTCCACCCTCGTGGCCCAACCAGGTTTCCGCTATTCCTGCCAGGTCCGGCCCCTCCTCTGACACAAGGTCATGTACGAGGGGGGGCTTTGTTGACCACGGACCTGGCATTGCAAAACATCAGCCTCAAGCCCTGGCTCTGTACTTCCCGACCACCTAGCAAGCGGGGGTTGTGGCACTTCACCGTATATAACCAACGGTTCTGTGCCCTCAACCGGGAGGATAGAGATTGTCTCCCCTCGGACCTGCGTCTCCCCACGACCATCTGGATGGAATTGCCCTCTAACGGGATGACTCGTGTTTCCCCCCTGCTCACGGCTCCCTCCGCCACCCTCCGTCGTCTGCTGGCCTGGCCTGACAGGTCAGGCTTGACATTCCATAGTCTAATTCAGAGGCTTGCTCAGTCTGGGTTTGGCCTCCCCTTTAGATTTAAGGAGGTTTGTAATGGGCAGAGCAATGCTGGCGAAAGAGGGAATAAACTGACAATAAAAATTAGCAAATCCCCAAAAGACTTTGCAATTGCTTGTTGGTGCAAGGCGTTGCCCACTCAGTGACCGCTTGGACCTTCACTGGGTCCATTTCAATGCCATCGTGGGAGATGCGGTAGCCAAGGTAGTCTATCTTCTCCTGATGAAATTCACATTTAGATAGTTTGGCATAAAGTTCAGCGGACCATAGTCCGCTCAAATTAGTACTGACCATACTAATTTCACATGTTCATCACGTGTTTCCATGTAAATAAGGATGTCGTCAAGGTAGACCATTACGCCCTTGTACAGTGGTACCTCGGTTCACGAACTTAATTCGTGAAATGACTCTGGTCATGAACCGAATTGGTCGTGAACCGAGGCACAGTTTTCCATATGCTAAAAGCATAACAAATTTTTTTTAAAAGTCACTGAAAGTACTCACAGTGTGCGTGCTGGGGCTTTTTTCTGTGTTTTCTTCTCTCTATGATCTTCCTACAGGAAGTCACAACCATGTGACAGTCAGGAATACATTAAAAATGGCCGCGGTTCCTGTTCGTGAACCGAAGCAGAGTTCGTGCACCGGAGCACATTTTGAGGAAAATTTCTGTTCGTAAACCGAATTGGTAAACCGAACAGAGGCGTTCGTGAACCGAGGTACCACTGTACATGTAAAACTTTATTTATTAACTGCATGAAAACTCCTGGCACCTCTTGCAGGCTAAAAGGTAGTACTTTGAACTGAAAACATCGTAGGGGACAGTTGAAAGCAGTTTTCCACTCATCTCCTTCCTTGATTTGGACTCTGTAATAAGCCTCTCTAAGGTCCAACTTAGTGAAAAACCTCCCTCTGCCTAATTGGACTAGCATGTCCTTCATAAGAGGAAGGGGGTAGACATTGTCCACGTAAATTGCATTAAAGTTTTTGTAATTCACACATAAGCAAAAGGAGCGGCCACCTGTGGCCTAGCAGGCTCAATGAAACCCCTTTCCAGATTTTTGTCAATAAATTTGCACAATTCCACCATTTCCTGTGGGGTCATTGAGTAAATAAAGGGCTTTGGAAGTTTTACTCCAGGGAGGATGCCAATGCTGTAGTCAGTATTGCAATGGGGGGGGGGGGTTATCAAAAGATTTCTCACTAAAAACATCCTTTAGGTCCCAGTACTCTTTAGGGATCTTCTCCCCCTCAATTTTTTCGTGAGCAGCTGCTCCTACATCAGGTTCAGCGTTTGTTGTGTGGGTGACCTTTCCTCTCCTCTCTGGGGGTTTCATGGATCGAATACACAACCATCCTTTTGTCCAATTGATGCATGGGTTCCACTTCCATAACCAAGGTAAACCCAATATGAGGGGACAATCCATGCCAGGTGCAACAATGAAACGTAAGGTTTCTTGGTGGTTGCCCATCCACATATCTATTGGTTCAGTCACAAAATGGGCATCCCCCCCCCCAGATATTGACCTATCCAATTGGCAGAAGGTGATGGGGACTTTTAAAGTTTTTAGCCTTAAGCCCATTTTTTCCACCACTTCTGGGCTAATTATGCAGCGTGTGCATCCGGAGCCCAAAAGAGCCAGCATTTTTGCCTGGGCACTAGTAGAGGGCACTTTAAGTTCTACTGGAATAGTCATGGGGCCCGATCGGGAACTCACCAAACTTGGCTCAAATTATGACAGACATTGTGGCAGAGATTACAGGAAAAGACAAAGTGGAAGTAAATCAGTGCATAGATGAAACCTTCCGGGTATATACTAGTTATGCCAGGCATCATAACCTACCAAAAGAAATCCATATACGCTGCAACAAGAAGACATTGTGTGACGAGGTACTACGGGTAGCGAGAGATAGGAAAATAGAATACAAAGGACAAGAAATAAACATACTACATCAGCTACTGAGACAAGTTAGGGAAATAAGGAAAAGTTATGAATTTCTCACAAGAAGACTACAGAAGACGGGAATACGTTACAGATGGCTGATACCAGATGGACTCATTGTAAACTGGCAAGATAAGCAGCTACGGATAGAAGACCTAAGAGATGCACAGGAATTATTTGATGCACACTTCAAGACTGATAATCAAGAGAATGAGGAGGAGGTAGAAAGTTGAAGCCAAGATGAGTCACAGGAAACAGAGACAACGAAGGAATGGAATATGTTAAGTGAACAAAAGGAAGACCAAACCGCAGGAGGCTCGGGACCCCAGATGGTGACAAGGCAGAAAAAGAAACTGATTGAAGGAACTAAATAAATAAACTGGCAGGAGAAGGACCCCGATTAATATCAATCAATATCAATGGCTTAAACTCACCGAATAACTGGAAAAAAATACAAAAGAAGCTGTTGTGGGGGAGATATCAAATAATAGGTCTACAGGAGGTACATATCAAAAAAGGTTACAAGAACGTACTCCTATGCCCTAAATTAGGTGATTTATTTGTGTCCCTGGCTGACCAAAAAAAAAGAGGAGTGGCGATATTCATACATAAATATTTGGAACCTAAACAAATTTTCGCTGATGAAGAGGGAAGATTCTTGCTGGTTGACATTCAAATATGTCAAAGGAAGACTTTACTAGGAAATATATATGCCCCCAATTGCAACCAGAAAAAAATTTATAATATGATATTTAATAAACTAAATGAACTTGACTATGAACATATTTGTTTAATGGGGGACATTAATGCGGTTCAAGATACCACTAAAGATTATGCCAGGGGGGTGGGTATGGGAAATAGGAAAGGGGTAAGAAAGACACTGCCATCAATATGTGATCAAATTCAAGACGAATTAGGATTGGAAGATGTATGGAGAGCCGTGCATCCAGGCGAGGCCCAGTTTACCTATTTCTCCCCCAGACACAAGACATGGTCTGAAATAGATATGATCTGGGCTACCCCGGAAATATTAAGATTGGCCATAGAAATAGAAATTGGACCTAATGAATGGGCGGACTATAATCTAGTGACACTATGCTGGAAAGGAAAGAAGAATAGGGGAAGATGGACAATGAGGACAGATTTGGTAAGGGAGAAAGAATTTGTTATGGGACTAAAAAAAAGAATTAAAGTTCTTTTATGAGGAAAATAGGCAGGAAGACTCCTCGCTACAAACTATATGGGACACTATGAAAGCCGTTATAAGAGGATATACGATAAATCCTCTTGCAGGTAGACCTGGGTAATGAGAGTATAAGAGAGAGAGAAGAGCTCCTTAAACATAAACTAACGTTATTAGATCAAGAAGAACTGGCGAATAAACTCAAACAGGGGAGGCAACGCTTCTTTGAGCATGCCAATAAAGCAGGTAAGTGGCTTTCCTATAGATTAAGAAAATAGACAGAAGCAAGAAAAATAGATGTACTTCAAGATGAAGAGGGAACTCTTGTGGGGAACATGGAAGGGAAAAAGAGGGTGATTCAAAACTTTTTTGAAAAACTATACCAAAAAGAGAGAATACATGATGAGCAAGTAAGGATATATTGTGAAAGTTTGAAATTACCTAAGGTACCAGAAAAGATGAAAAATATTCTTAACACAGAGATTAAAGAAGGAGAAATTGAAATTGTGATTAAAAAGCAGAAATGTGGCAAACCACGAGGACCGGATGGACTGCCAGCTGAATTATATAAAGAAATATATGATATATTATTGTTAAATATGAAAGACTTATTCAATGAGGTGTTAACTAAGGGCGCAGTCCCCTGGTCGTGGATGGAGGCCTACATTACGCTGCTCCCCAAACCAGATTTTGATCGAACGTTGATAAAAAATTATAGACCCATCTCCTTGCTCAATACAGATTACAAAATATTTACATCAATACTAGCGGAAAGATTAAAGATTTTTCTACATGAATACATCCACCAGGATCAAAATGGTTTTTTGCCAAATAGATTCCTTAGAGATAACATTAGAATTATTATGGATACAATGGAATACTATGAAACACATTCGGATAAAGAAATGGTTTTTATGTTTCTGGATGCGCAAAAAGCATTTGATAGAGTCAATTGGGACTTTATTCTGCAGCAAATTGAGGAGATGGACTTTGGACCTATGTTTTTGAAAGCTATTCGAGCACTTTATAAGTCACAATATGCAAGAGTGTTAATTGAAGGTGAAACAACAGAAGAGATACAAATAGATAGGGGAATGAGGCAAGTGTGTCTGATGTCTCCACTGGTGTTTATTCTAACATTGGAACCCCTATTAAATAAAATCAGGCAAGATAAAGGAGTAAAAGGAATTAAAATCAGAAAAGA
The DNA here is from genome assembly GCA_039707465.1 of Rhabdophis nuchalis. Taxonomy (NCBI): domain Eukaryota; kingdom Metazoa; phylum Chordata; class Lepidosauria; order Squamata; family Natricidae; genus Rhabdophis; species Rhabdophis nuchalis. Next base: position 77,222,151 of record CM077647.1, read on the forward strand.
AGAATTCAAATTACAAGCGTTTGTGGATGATCTTGTTTTTATATTAGAAGATCCAATGATAGCGGGGCCAAATTTGCTAACAAATATTGAGGAATTCGGTGCTGTAGCAGGTTTCCAAATTATTAGAGATAAAACTAAATTGCTAGCAAAAAATATTAAGGGAACACGGAAAATGGAGTTAGAAAATACACTTATTTATTTATTTATTTATTTATTTTATTTAAATTTATACCCCGCCCTTCTCCACAGAGGACCCAGGGCGGCGCACAGGAAATTTAAAAAACATACAAAAATACAATAAATATAATTTTAAAAAACTATTAAATAACCCCATCCTGCGCTAAAACCAAATTTTAAAACCCAATTTAAAACTATCTTAAGTCCCCAAGGGAGGTTAGGCTAGGCCGGCTTGTTGAAACAGATATGTCTTAAGACATTGGCGGAAGAGGCGGAGGTCGGTGATGGTACGTAATTCAGGGGGTAGGTCATTCCAAAGGGCTGGCCCCGCCACAGAGAAGGCTCTTCCCCTGGGCGTCGCCAGTCGGCATTGTCCGGCCGACGGTACCCTGAGGAGGCCCTCTCTGTGGGAGCGGATTGGTCTGAGGGATGTATAGAATACAAATTGTTAAAAAAATTAAATACTTGGGTATATGGTTGACTTCAAAATGTTCTGCAATAAGGAGAAGCAACTATGACAAACTCCTCTTACAAATGGAACAGGACTTAAACAGGTGGAGGAATGTACAACTATCCCTGCTAGGAAGAGTGGCAGTGATAAAGGCACATGTGCTGCCAAAATGGATATACCTTTTCCAAACAGCTCCTGCAAGATTAGAGAGGAAATTTTTTAAGAAAGTGGACCACATAACTGGCAAATTCATTTGGCAAGGGAAAAAATCACGTATTAAAAGAAAAATGATGCAGGAGCATAAAACAAAGGGAAGCTTGGGGCTTCCAAATTGCCTCATGCCTGGTTTGGATAAAGGACTGGATAATAGTAGGGCTGACGGAGGCAGCTCTTGAGTCTGTTATCTGGGAAGAGTTCGATCCTGTGACTCCTGAGGACGTGGACAGGATGCTGGGCCGGCTGAACGCCACCACATGTTTATTGGACCCGTGTCCCTCCTGGTTGTTGTTGTTGTTATTATTATTATTATTATTATTATTATTATTATTATTATTATTATTATTATTATTATTATTAATTCGATTTATATACCGCGCCTTCTCCATCGAAATGGACCCAGGGCAGTGCACAGGAAATTAAAACCAACAAGATAGAAAACAATACAATAAATATGAATAAAAAGAATTAAATAGAAACCTGTGCTAAAATTCCCCCTAAAAAATCCACGTCCATTTACGTATTTGGCAGAAGCTATATGCAATAAAATCTAACGATTAAGCAAGACCAGCTTGTTGAAAAAAGTATGTTTTAAGTGAATGGCGAAAGAGGGGAAGGTCAGTGATAGTGCGAAGTTCGGGGGGTAGGTCGTTCCAGAGGGACGGCCCTGCCACGGAGAAGGCCCTACCCCTGGGCACCGCTAGCCGGCATTGACCGGCGGTTGGCACCTTCAGTAGGCCCTCTCTGTGGGAGCGTATTGGACGCAGGGAGGTATGTGGTAGGAGACGGTCCCGCAAATAGCTAGGCCCCGAGCCATGGAGCGATTTGAAGATGGTGACAAGCACCTTGAAGCGCACCCAGAAGGCTACCGGTAGCCAGTGCAGCTCGCGCAGGAGAGGTATTACGTGGGAGTAACAGGAAGCTCCCAGAATCCCCCGCGCGGCCACATTCTGAACCAACTGGAGCCTCTGGGTGCACCTCAAGGGGAGCGCCATGTAGAGAGCGTTACAATAGTCCAAGCGAGACGTCACGAGTGCTAGAGTGACCGTGCGGAGGGCGTCTCGGTCAAGAAAGGACGTACCAGGCAAACATGGTAGAATGCCCCCCTGGTCACGGCCGTCACATGGTCGTCCAGGGACAGCCGTGAATCCAGGAGGACGCCTAAGTTGCGAGCCCTTTCCACAGGGGCCAATGACTCGCCCCCGATAACCAGCGATGGAGTGACCTGGCTATGCCGAGACGCCGGTAACCACAGCCACTCGGTCTTGGACGGGTTGAGCCGAAGTTTCTTACTTCCCATCCAGAGCCGCACGGCTTCCAAACACCGGGACATTACTTCGACGGCATCGTTGGGGTGGTTGGGGGTAGATATGTACAGCTGAGTATCATCAGCATACAGATGGTACTCTACCCCGCAACCACGGATGATCTCACCCAGCGGCTTCATGTAGATGTTAAACAGGAGGGGTGAGAGGACCAATCCCTGAGGCACCCCATAAATGAGTGGTCTCGAGGTCAACCTCTGCCCTCCTGTCAGTATAAATTGTGACCGACCGGAGAGGTAGGAAGAGAACCACTGTAAAACAGTGCCTCCCAGTCCCAGCCTTTCCAGTCGGTGCAATAGTATACCATGGTCGATGGTATAAAAAGCCGTTGAGAGATCTAACAGGACCAGGATAGAGGAAAAACCCCTATCTCTGGCCCTCCAGAGATCATCCACCAACGCGACCAATGCCGTCTCGGTGCTGGGCCCAGGCCGAAAGCTGGACTGGCGCGGGTCTAGATAAGCAGTTTCCTCCAGGTGCTGAGAGAACTGCTGTGCCACCACACTCTCTACAACCTTCAGCAAAAAGTGAAGGTTGGAGACTGGACGATAGTTAGTTAACAATTCTGGGTCCAGGGAGGGCTTCTTGAGGAGGGGTCTCACCATCGCCTCTTTAAGGGAGGCCGGCAAGAGCCCCTCACTCAGAGAAGCATTCACAATTCCCTGGAGCCAGCCTCGTGTCACCTCCCAGGAGGCCAGTACCAGCCAGGAGGGACACGGGTCCAATAAACCTGTCCATGTCTTCGGAAGTAACAAAGTCGATCTCGTCCCATAATACAGTCTCAAGACCTGCCTCGGACGGTCTGCCCAGATCTATCGGGATGGAGGCCAAGTCGTCCCGGATCCAAGCGATTTTATCCTGCAGATAACCTCCAAACTCATCTGCTCTACCCTGCAAGGGAGCTTCCCGCGTCCCCTGATGGAGAAGGGAGCGGGTCATTCTAAACAGGGCGTCAGGGCGGTTATCTGCAGATGCAATAAGGGTGGCAAGATGGCTACATTTTGCTACTCTTATTGCCACTAGGTAGGTCCTTGTGTAGGACCTCACTAGTGTTCGGTCGGATTCGGAACGAGTGGACCTCCACCTGCTCTCTAGGCGTCTCTTGTGGCGCTTCATCACCCTTAACTCCTCAGAGAACCAAGGGGCCAGGGTGGATCGGCGCCGCGTGAGAGGCCGCAAGGGCACGACCCGGTCCAAGGCCCCCGCGGCCGCACTATTCCATGCAGCCACTAAGCCCTCGGTCGAGTCGTGGGTGAGGGTTATAGATATAGGCCCAAGCTCCGTCTGGAACCTCTCCGGGTCCATCAGGCACCTGGGGCGGAACCATCTAGGAATCTCGGACTCCACCTTCCCGCGGTGAGGTGTAGCAGTCGGAAAGTCCAGCCGAAGGAGAGAGTAATCTGACCATGACAGGGGTTCGATGGTTAATTCCCCTACTCCTAGATCACTCAACCACTGGCCAGAGGCAAAGATCAGGTCTAGTGTGTTTCCCCCTGTATGTGTAGGGCCTTGAATTACTTGGGTCAGGTCCATGGCCGTCATGGTGGCCATGAACTCCCGAGCCACCTCAGATGAATTGCCTGCCGATGGCAAGTTGAAGTCCCCCATGACTAAAAACCTGGGGGTACCAACCGCCACCTCGGCGATCACCTCAAGGAGCTTGGGCAGGGCCGCTGACACGTAGCGGGGAGCCAGGTACAGAATCAGCAGGCCCAACTGCCTCCCAATTCCCCATTTCACATACAGGAATTCACACCCGACTACCTGAGGCACAGTGGCCTCCCTTGGCTGAAGACTTTCTTTGATAATAACCACCACTCCCCCACCCCTACCCTGGGCCCTTGGCCGATGAAGTGCCAGGTAACCTGGTGGGCACTTCTCAACGAGGGGAACACCTCCCTCGTGCCCCAACCAGGTTTCTGTAATACCCATCAGGTCCGGGTCCCCCTCTGAAATTAGATCGTATATGAGGGGAGTTTTGTTTACCACGGACCTGGTATTGCACAGCATCAGCTTAGGGCCCGGGCTCCGTAACTCCTCACCACCTAGGTTGCGGGAGGAGCCCAGGGGGTCGGGGCAGGTGACCGCTCTTAAATAGCGGGTCCGGCCACCCCCCAAAACTTGATATGACCCCCGGCTCCCGTCATACCTGCCTCTCCCCTGGACCATTTGGATGAAAAAGCCCTCTGTGGGAGCGACCCTCGCCCCCTCCTTTATGTTTGACCCTCTACCCTTACTTCCGTGGTTGTCAGCTGGTCGGCTAGTCTGCCTAGTTAAGCCAGCGCAAATGGACCCACCCGCCTCCCTTGAACCCCTTAAAACCCGACCTAAAAAAACTAACTAAAAATCTATGCAGCTTGCGTTTCTCTCACCTCTCTTGGCTGATGAGCCCATCCTCGAGGTGGGCCCTCGTTAACTCTGAGGGCCAAACATGTGCGAGAGGAGACTCTCGCAGGGAAAGGAGGGTGGCTCTTGAGTACGTAGAAATAGATAGATAAAATGCGGGAAGCAGATCGAATTAAAATAGCCCGGAGGGAAAATTTCAGTGCAAATCTAATAGGGGGATGAGAATCCAGCAGGAGGGTTAAAGGGTGTTCTAGGTTAAAGTCAGATAATTCATAATTCCGGCATTAAACAATCAATAATAGAATAGCAGGATGATCAATAAATAAGCATAAGAAGAATGAGTGGTATCAAAATTCATAGGCAAGTGGTGCTAGAGTTCATAAGTAGGAAGGTGCGGTAAGGAGTGTATAATCAGTCAGTCAATCAATGGGGGTAATGCAGAAGAGTCCTTCTCCTGGAAGCCAATTAAGTCCATAGTAGAATAAAATGTGTCTGCCAACACTATAAAGGGTGGAGGACTACCGCCAGTTGGCCAAGACCAAACTTCAGGCCTGAGGCCATTAGGCCGATGTTCGGGCCGCCATCAGACCGAGCTCAGAAATTCAGGCCAGGTGCAATTAGGCCGCGGTTCAGGCTGAACAAAGTACTACAGCTGATGAATTCCTGGCTTATCATTCATTCCTGTCCCCAACTGTCCGCTTATGCTTCCATATCAGTTCGAGATGCTGCCCGTCCACTAACCACATGCTGCGCTCCCAGCGCACAGCGCAGGGCCGTTCAGGTCGAATTTTGCCACTCTGGCATGACGATCTTCCATGACACAATACTCGGCCGACCCACACCATCCTCGCCATCGCCCAAACGGCAACCCGACCACTCAGGCATCTCAGCAGCTCCGGATTCCACTCCTGCTGCAGCCACTTGCCCGTGCCGCCCCCAAGAGTCAAAAAAACGCTCCCAAGAGTTGAAAACGCTCGGCATATAGCACGAGCGGGGGGCGGGTGGCAAGATGACTCTGCCGCTCTGCCGCTCCAGCTTCAGCTCCCACGTCAACTCCACCCTCGGCTCGCTGCCAGTCCATACCGTCCCAAAGGGCCGTGAGCACTCCAACACGTTGACGAGGTGGGCGGCTTGCCGGGGCTGGCCACCAGATGACAAAGTAGGCCAGCCAACATCCTCCTAGGCTCAAAGGCCTTCCTCGCCGTTCTTCGCGTTCAAGGGTTCATCTCCATTTTCCTCACGCATGCGCAGATCTCCAAATAGCCCTGACCTGGTTGGTACTGGCCTCCCGGGAGGTTACACGAGGCTGGCTCCAGGGAATTATCAACACTTCTTTAAGTGAGGGGTTTCTGCTGGCTGCCTTGAAAGTGGCGGTGTTGAGGCCCCTCCTCAAGAAGCCCTCCCTGGACCCAGCTGTGTTGGCCAACTACCGTCCTGTCTCCAACCTCCGATTTATTGTGAAGGTTTTTTTTTTGAAAAAGTTTTATACAAACAAAATCCCCCCCCAATAGATATAATATAAATCAAATACATCAAATACTGTACCCCCCTCCTCCCATCCATCATGATATAAGTTTCTCATAAAAAAAACCATATCCCATTATCCCCATCTTTTAAACTAATTGTACAAATATATTTCCCCCCCCCTCCACCCTAACCCTCCCCCACTTCCCGTTACAACCCACCCCCCTGACTTCCCCTATACACCACTCTGGTAATTCCAAACAATCCATATATTATTTACTCTTTTCACATTAAACCCCTTGGTTGTCAGCTTATCAATCTAGACACTCTTACCTAAAAGCTACATGATACTTCCTAGTCTGGTATTCATTCTGTATATAATCAATCCATTTTGCCCAATCCTATATATAATTCTCCTGCTTCTGATCTTTTAGGAAAGCTGAAATTTTTGCCATTTCCGCAAACCCCGTCACCTTCTGAATCCATTGATCAATCGTAGGTAAAAAATCTTTTTTCCAATGCTGAGCAATCAGCAACCTAGCTGCAGTAACCATATACAAAAACAATTTCGTTTCCCCCTTTGAAAAGTCCTTAATTATACCCAATAAAAACATTTGCGGAGTAAATTGTAATCTTTTCTTAAATACATTTTGCATAAAATACATATTTTTATCCAAAAAACTTTAACCTTATTACAAGTCCACCATACATGAAAAAAAGTAGCATCTAAGCACCCACACCTCCAACATTTTGGTTGGACATTTGGATACATACATGACAATTTTTTAGGGTCTAAATACCATCTATAAAACATTTTATAAAAATTCTCCCTTAGATTCTGTGACTGTGTAAATTTAACATTCTGGACCCATATTTTTTTCCCATGTCTCCAACATAACAGGTTCATCAAAATTCTGAGCCCATTTAATCATACAATCCTTTACCAATTCACTTTCTGAATCCCTTTGTAACAATACATTATATATTCTTTTGTTATGTTTTGGGCCAGTCTCTCTTATCTGCTTAATCAGGTCGTCTTCATTGTCCATGAAACCAGCTCTTTGGTCTTCTTCCCATCTCTTCTGTAGCTGTTTATAATGTAACCAATTTAAAATAATTCCTTCTTCCAACAGTTGTTCCAAAGTTTTCAACTGCCATCTTCCCCCATCAACAAAAAGCACATCTTCATATAAACACTTAGTATTTATAATCCACATGGTATCTGCAAGATCCAACCAAAGCGGTATCTTATATTCCCAATTAAGCCGGTGCTTCTTCCATATTCTCATCAAGGCATTCCGGAAAATATGACTATTAAACACCTTGTCCACCCTATCTTCATAAAAGAGATATGCGTGCCATCCCAAAACAAGGTTGTGACCTTCTATGTTCAGCAATTCAGTTTTTGTTTTCCCCAACCATTCTGCTATATGTGTCAGTACCGCTGCTTCATAATACAGTCGAAGGTTTGGAAGTCTAAGGCCACCTCTTTCACGAGAATCTTGCATAATCTTCAACTTTACTCTTGGTTTTTTCTCATTCCAAACAAATTTATTCAATGTTGCTTGCCATTCTAACAAAATTTTATCTGATTTAAGCACCGGTATTATCTGAAATAAAAAAATAAATCTAGGTAGAATGTTCATTTTAATTGCTGCAATTCTTCCAAGCAAAGATAATTGTAGCTTTTTCCATACTTGTAGGTCTTTCCGTATCTTCTTCCACAACATCTCATAATTATTTTGAAAAAGTTTCGTATTTGAGTCTATAATTTGTATTCCTAAATATTTGACCTGAGAAGCTATTTCAAAGCCTGCCAAACTTACAAGTCTCTTTTTTTGAGTCTCTGACATATTTTTAACAATCATTTTCGGTTTTTTTTTATTAAGTCTAATCAGATACCATGCCAAATTCTTCTATAATTCTTTTCATCTGGATTATTGAGTTCAAAGGACGTGAAAGGATAACAACCAGATCATCCGCAAATGCTCTAGTTCTGTATTCCTTTTGCCTTATAGCTATACCATTTAAGGAATTCGAATCACGAATTGTATTCAACAAGACTTCTAAGGTAAGAATAAACAACAATGGAGACAATGGACATCCTTGTCTTGTACCTTTTTGTATCTCAAAATTCATGGACAAATTTCCATTAATAATAAGTTGTGCATTTTGTTGTTGATATATTGCTCCTATTGCCTGTAAAAACCGTGTCCCCATATCCATCTTTTCCAAAGTCTTGATTAGAAAGTTCCAGTTCACTCGATCAAAGGCCTTTTCGGCATCCAAAAAAACCAGCACTGCCGAGAACTGCTTATTTTTATCAAGATAATCAATTAAATCTATAAGTTGCCTAACATTCTCCTTCAATAAATCCTGCTTGGTCATAATGAATAACCTCTTGAATAACTGGCATCAATCTGTTGGCTAATACTTTAGCAAAAATTTTGTAGTCTGTGTATAGAAGACATATCGGTCTATAATCCTCTGGCTTCTTAGGACCATCTTTGTCTTTAGGTATTAGCGATATAAAAGCTGCCTTCCATGAGGAGGGTATTTTGCCTCCTTGTTGTATATTACAAAATAACTCTGTAAGATGTTCAATCATCTCCATTTGTAAGGTTTTATAATAAATTGCAGTCAGGCTATCAGTCCCTGGAGCCTTAGCTAGTTTAAGCTGCTTTATAGCTAGGCTAATCTCATCAGTAGTTATCAAACGCTCCAAATTTGCCTTTTGAAGCAGGGATATTTTAGTAATCCTTTTTCCTTCCAAATATTCATCTACGAGCTTGTTTTGTATATTATCCTTTGCATATAATTTAGCATAATAATCCACAAAAGATTTTTTAATCAAATCTTGTTGATAAACCATTTTTCCTCCATACTTGGTTCTATCAATAATTCTGTTATTCGTAGTCTTTCTCAAGTTGTAAGCCAACCACCTTCCAGGTTTGTTAGCATTAGCAAAAGTGTTATGTTTAGCAAATTGTAAATTAGTTGCCGTTTGTTCTGATATAAGCATTTGAAATTGATCTTTCAACAGCTTTATAGCCGCCTGGAGTGAACCATCTTTGGGAGTTGCTATAAGTAGCTGTTCCTTTTTCTTAATTTCTTCTTCCAATTCTATTCTCTTCTTCTGTCTACTTTGTTTATGTTTAAAGTTCATATGTATCAGGACCCCACGGATATAAGCTTTACTTGCATCCCAAACTGTTTCAATAGGGGTACCCTTATTCATATTAAAACTAAAAAATTCCTTCATATGTTTTTTAAGTTCATCAACATTTTTTTCATATCTAAATAAATTTTCATTTACTCTCCATGACCTTCTTGGCCTCTTCCCTAATTCAATCTTTAGCCACACCGGGCTATGATCAGTTAATGTCCTGGAAAATATCTTTGTTTTCTTAGCCTTAGGAAGTAAATCAGATGTTGTCAAAAAAAATCAATCCTTGAGAAAGATTTATGTCTATCTGAGTAAAAAGTAAAATCCAACTCATTTGGATTATGTATTTTCCAAATATCTTTCAGTTCCAAATCTTCTTGTAATTCAAAAAAGGCCCGTGGGAGTTTAATAGTAGATTTATTTGTCGTTTTTTTATCTATCCTAGGAGAAATCACTCCATTCCAATCTCCCATAATTAAAAATGCTCTTAAAATTCCAATCCAAGATTTTTGAATGGAGCATCTTGTAGAAGCTTCCCTGTTGCTGATTTGGTGCATATATTCCTACCACCAAGATAGGACCGTAATCTGTATAAAGTTCAATTGCTATGTATCTGCCAGAATCATCCACTTCTTTGGTTTTAGCTGAAAGTCTTTTATTTATATATATCACCACACCATTTTTCTTTTCCAAACTAAAGGCTGCAAAATGTGTTCCCAGTCTTGAATTCATTAAATACTTCTGATCTTGCAGCCTAATATGAGTTTCCTGAAGACAAATAACATCATTATTAAATTGCTTCAACTAATGAAATGTTTTTTTCCTTTTTTGTGGAGAATTCAAACCATTCACATTCCAGGATAAAAATTTAAGCATCTTTTGGTTTAATCTGAAGCGCTGAGAGCATTTGCTGAAGTTCTTTCTCCACGAGACTAATCTTCGACTCTGCTCCTCCCATGGCTTCAACTTGCTTCTTACCTTTGTCCTTCTTGGGTCGTTGCGCTTGGGGTTTCCCTTGCTTCTGGATTTCTTGAATTTGCCTTGTAGTAGATCTGGTCACACGCTGTTCATCTGGTTTAAATAGTGGCATTTCAGCAATTCCCTCTATGACAGTCTTTGACGGTTCCTCCAAAAAAAGAGCTTAAAAGAGATCCACAGGGATCCGCCTGAAGACCACCTGCAGCACCCTGGGTTTCCTTTTCTTTTTGCAGCTGTCTTATTTCGTCTTCTGTCTCTTTCTCAAACTCCCTCTGCTCTATAGTCTCAATATCTGTTGGTGTGGATGTACGTGGAGGTGTAGTGCTTGCCTTCAATATTTCAAAATAAAATTCTCTTGCCTTATCTAAAGTATTCAAGCGATATCTCACTCCATTATATCTCAGTATAACACCCATTGGAGCATCCCACCTATACTGTATTTGTCTTTGCTTCAACTCCGCTACCAAAAATCCAAAATCCCTTCTAGACTTTAACATCGCAGGTGGTAACTCCTTAAAAACACCCATCTGAATTCCATCTATTTGAAGAGCAGAGTAAAAGGAATTCTGCAGAATATCATTTCTAAGGTTTCTATCATTGAAATATATGACCACATCTCTTGGTAGCTGTCTTTGTAAAGCTGCACGTGAGTTTACTCTGTAAATTTTGTCAATTTTGAAAAAAATCTCATCAGGATCATCCAGTTTAAGTAACGTAGCCAAAGCTTCAGCACAAATCCTTCTAATATCTTCTCTCGGGTTCTCTCTTATACCCCTTAATCTGATCGCATATTCCATTGACCTAAATTGCATCATAATAATTTCATTATCCATCCTATGCATTTTCCCCTCGACTTCCAGAAATTTCAAATCAGTTTCTTTCGTTTTAATTTCCAAATCCGAAGCCAGTTGTTCAACCTTATTATCCACCTTAAGCACAACTTCAGACAAACCCGTGGCTATTGCTTCATATTTTTATCAAGCTGATCTTGCTTTTTTATGGTATCCTGGACCATTCCTTTAACCTCATTAATTTCTTTACCTATAAAAGCAATTTCTTTACCTATAAAGTTCTTCAAATCCTGGAGATTTATTGCAACGGCTGGGGGAAGCCCCCCCTTGCTCCGTTGCCATGCTTGTAAACAAACTTTTCCCAACTTTCTCACAAAGTACTCTTCAAAATAGGTCAGGTTATATATTAGCTAACTTTGTAGTTGTTTTCAGCCTTTCCGCCTTTAACTGTCAGCCAAGGTTAGATACAAGCTAGAATACACAAAGCAGTTAACTTTCGTTTCCTTTCAACTTTCAGCTGATGATTAACGCCATCTTAAGTTCTTTGTTCTAAATGCTTTGTTCTAAATCCGTAGCATTCAAGTTTAAGACTGCTGTTATTTAGTAAATTCACAGACTTTGAATACTTGCGATTAAGACGATTAGAACAAGGTATTTTCTTGGTTTGTTTGGAGTGTGGATTGAAGATTGAGAACGATGCCTTGCTCCGCTATTTTGTAGCGAAGTTTCCCAGACGTCCGGAGCGGATAGCTGCCTGGAAGGGGAGTCCCAACTTGCTCGTACCCCAGAGGAAAATAAACCTTCTGGGGGCCCCCGCAAGGGACTCTACCCAAACGGCGCTAGCTCTCTCACAAGCTCCTTAGGAGCTTGGAGTTTCCGAGGTGTTTTGATGATTTAAAAACGCCTCTACAGGTGACTGGGTTGGCAGGCTTGAAAAAATCTGCCGGCGGCGTCCGCAACTCAACCAGAAGTCCAAGGTTGTTGAGAGTGTGGTGGCACGGCAGATCCCTCAGCACCTCAGAACCTGGAGGAAACTGTCTATCTGGACTCACGCCAGTTCGGCTTCCGGCCTGGGTGTAGCACAGAGATGGCATTGGTCGCATTGGTGGATGATCTCTGGAGGGCTCGGGATAGGGGTTGTTCCACTATCCTGGTCCTGTTAGATCTCTCAGCGGCTTTCGATACCATCGACCATGGTATCATGCTGCGCCAGCTGGAGGGGCTGGGGATGGGGGGCACCATGTTACATTGGTTCTCCTCCTACCTCTCCAACCGGTCGCAATTTGTGTTGGCAGGAGGGCAGAGGTCGACATCGAGGTGCCTCACTTGTGGGGTACCACAGGGGTCGGTCCTCTTGCCTCTCCTGTTCAACATTTATATGAAGCCGCTGGGTGAGATCATCCGTGGTTTCGGGGTAGAGCTCCATCAGTATGCTGATGACACTCAGCTGTACATCTCTACCCCGGTCCACCCCAATGATGCCATGGAAGTGATGTCCCGGAGTGTGGAGGCCGTCCGAGTCTGGATGGGGAGAAACAGGCTCCGACTCAACCCCTCCAAGACCGAGTGGTTGTGGCTTCCGGTGTCACGATATAACCAGTTGGTGCCATCTCTGGCTATTGGGGGCTAGTCATTGACCCCTACAGAGGGGGCTCATAACTTGGGCATCCTCCTGGACTTGCGGCTGTCTTTAGAAGATCATATGACAGCCATGGCCAGGGGGACTTTTTATCAGGTTCGCTTGATTCGCCAGTTGCACCCCTTTCTGGATCGTGACGCTCTACGCATGGTCACTCAAGCGCTCGTCACCTCCCATCTGGACCATTGTACCTCATGGGGCTTCCCTTGAGGTGCACCCGGAGGCTTCAGTTAGTTCAGAATGCGGCCACGCGGGGGATTCTGAGAGCCTCCAGATGCTCCCACGTGACACCTCTCCTGCATGAGCTGCACTGGCTGCCTGTGGCTTTCCGGGTGTACTTCAAGGTACTAGTAACCACCTTTAAAGCGCTCCATGGCAAGGGACCTGGTTATCTTCAAGACCGCCTCCTGCTACCAAATACCTCCCACCGACCAGTTCGCTCCCACAGAGAGGGCCTCCTCAGGGTGCCGTCGGCTAAACAATGTCAGCTGGTGACCCCCAGGGGGAGAGCCTTCTCTGTGGCAGCCCCTGCCCTCTGGAATGACCTACCCCCTGACCTATGGATGATCACCGACCTACGCCTTTTCCATCGGGCCCTGAAGACCCATTTATTTCGTGCTGCCGGCCTGTTGTAGTTTTTAAATTAATTTTAGTAGGGGTTTTTAATTTGGCAGGCCAGTTTATTTAATTATATCTTAACATTTGATCTTAACTTTTTATATTACTCATTTTTACTGTTGGCTGTACACCACCCTGAGTCTTGAAAGGGAGATAGGGCGGTATATAAATGCAATAAATCTAAATCTAATCTAAATCTAGAGAGGAAATGCATACTAACAATCAAAGGATACAATTTACAGCAGGGATGGCACCACTTTCTTTGGCCAATAAAAGAAGGTCAATACAAGTATTTTATGAACCACTATGTAAGGGGATGTTTGATTAAGATATGGGATAAGACTAAAGGACTGATGTATAGTAAGAATCCATACTGGATCGCGACTCTTGAAGCAATCATGTACCCAACGTTATATAATTTGGATAAACTTGTGACTTATAGGGAACTGCTGGATGGCGGAGGTAATCTTAGGTCCAAAACAGATTTAAAATTATGGGGAATTAATTTGGACTGGCAGGCATAAATGCAAATACAGTCAAGATACCAGAAAGACAAAGCTACATGGGGAATTTTCACTTTCCCAAAAGAATTTGATAGGGTCCTTTTGGAAACTAATAAAAAATGTATTTCTAAAGTATATAACCTCTTGCTGACATGAAATATAGGTGATGAAATCATCAAAGACTCAATGATAGCCTGGGGGAGAAATTTCGGGTATTCACTGGATCTTGAAAAATGGCAAGAACTATGGAATAAAAGAGTAAAATTAACGATGGCAGTGTCTTTTAAAGAAAATATGTATAAGATGCTCTACAGATGGCATATACCACCAGCAAGAATTGCGAAGATGTTCCCTGGAATGCCTGAAGAATGCTGGAAATGCGAGTCAGCCAGGGGCACATTCTACCATCAATGGTGGACATGTCCACAAGCCCAAAGATATTGGAGTAGGATAAAAGATTGGCTTACGGAGATTACAGGAACCACCTTGCAATTAAAACCAGAGGCTTATTTATTGGGGATAAACCCTGGAGGCATAAGGAAGATAGACTGGTATTCTTTTCACACACATTACCACTGCAGCCAGAATAGCATACGCACAGTTTTGGAAAGGGAAAGACCAACTAATTATCAACAAAATCTTCTGGTGTGCTGAATACGACAGACTAACATATATTCTCAAAGACAGACAGGAAGCAATATTTTATCAAAGTTGGGAAAGATGGTATGACTGGATGGAGGTAAAAAGTACGGGATGAGAGATAAGGAAGGATATACAATGTAGATATATAGATAGTAAATAAAATGAATGTATGGAGCAGAGGCAGCTATGGGGAATTGATAAATGTAAGATATAGACAAATAGAAATAGCTGGAATATCTAGGAATGTAATAAGATGGTATACGATGTTACTTGGTAACTGTGTACATATAGGGGGTGGGTTACTCCCAGTTGTATATGTGTAGTTTTGCTTTGTCTTGTCAATGTCTTATTTATGTTCTTTTTTCTGTTACTAATTTACAATAAAATTATAGTTAAAAAAAAAAGAAACTTAAGGTTTCTTGATGGTTGCCCATCCACATATCTATTGGTTCAGTCACAAAATGGGCATCTCCCCCCCCCTCCAGCTATTGACCTCTCCAATTGGCAGAAGGCGATGGGGACTTTTAAAGTTCTTAGCCTTAAGCCCATTTTTTCCACCACTTCTGGGCTAATTATGCATCATGTGCATCTGGAGTCCAAAAGGGCCAGCATTTTTGCCTGGGCACCAGTAGAGGGCACTTCGACTGGAATAGTCATGGGGCCCAATCGGGAACTCACCAGACGGTCATCGTCAGAGTCAGTTTCACTTTCCCCCAAGGGGAACGAGGGTTTATCTTCTTCCAGAACTGGAGGGAAATCTTTTGCTGACTCCACTCCCTTCATTGTGGTGTCTTTCCAGTTACCAAGATGTTTATCTGGCTTCTTCTTCTCCCCAGCTGCTGGAAGCCTTGGCCCCATCTTGACCTAGCAGTTCACTGCCTGGTGCGCCTCCTTCCCACAAAGGAAACATGCAGTGGACCTGGGCTCGTTTGCAGACCAGCTTTTCCCTCCTTTTGAACTTCCTCTGGGGGGATGAGGAAGGGGACTCTTTTCTTTCTCACTGTCTTCATGATATTTATCTCTGGCTAGATTGATCTCCATATCCGCTGCCAATTTGTACCAGCGTTATAGGCTATGCCCCCCCCCATTTACGCAATTCTGATATAATTCATGCCTTAAGCCATCCTTAAAACTGTCTATCAGGGCCTCCTCTGACCACCCTCTCATGTGGACCGACAGCTCACAAAACTCTTGAATACAATCAGCTACTGGATTGTTTCCCTGAGCAAGGGTTTTCATCCGGGTTCCAGCTTTCCGCTCAATGAGCGGGTCATCAAAGCATTTTCTCAGGGCAGCCATAAGTCTCTTAGCAAGGGGGAATCATTGTTATGTAAAGCCACCATCCAAGCTGCCGCTTTTTCTTCTAATGCCAGCTCTTACCTTGCTCTCTGCAGTTGGAAGGTCATCTCCAAACTGTTTCATAAAATTCCAGACTTGGGCCAGGAAAAATCCCAGCTCTTTTGGGTCTCCTGCGAATTTCACACCAAGGGGAGGGGACTTTTGCCATCCGGCGCCTGCGGGGGGACCCTCCTCCCTTTGGAAGGGCTCTAGCTGCTCCTGGGGCTCTCTCACCTTGGTCAGCTCAACCATCTGCCCCCAAGGCCCCACCTGGGTAAGCCTGGTCCTCAGCTGGTCTGTCCTCTACAGGGCAATCTGTTTCTCTTTCAAATCTGCTCTCATGGAAAGTCTTTTTTCCCAAGCTTCCTAAAAGAGTCTCATGGTGTGAGTCATCATGAGACTTAATTAATTTAAGTCTCTTCCCTTAATTAATTAGAACTGTATTGAATTTTCAAATGATGCTTAAATTTTTGTCTTGGAATGTGAATGGCCTGAACTCTCCACAAAAGAGGAAAAAAGTATTTTATTATCTGAAACAATTTAATAATGATGTAATTTGTTTGCAAGAAACCCATAGCGTGGGTCTCAGGGGTTTTTTAGTTTCTGGGTTATTGTCCATTTTAGGGGGTACCAGGGAGGGGGGAGGGTATAGACAGATAGAGATAGAGATGGAAAGAGAGGGCCAGGCCGGCAGACGACGGAGGGTAGCGGAAGGAGCCGTTAGCCGCTAGTCCATTTTAGGGGGTACCAGGGAGGGGGGAGGGTATTCTCTCTACATGGGGCTCCCCTTGAGGTGCACCCGGAGACTTCAGTTAGTCCAGAATGCAGCCGCGCGGGCAATTATGGGTGCTTCTAGATCCACCCACGTAACACCGCTCTTGCGCGAGCTGCACTGGCTGCCTGTCGTCTTCCGGGTGCGCTTCAAGGTGTTAGTTGTCATCTTCAAAGCGCTCCATGGCTCGGGACCTAGCTACCTGCGGGATCGGATCCTGCCCCATACATCCTCACGGCCGATTCGCTCCCACAGAGAGGGACTTCTCCGGGTGCCGTCCACTAGACTTTGTCAGCGGGCGACGCCCAGGGGAAGGGCCTTCTCTGTGGCGGGCCCAGCCCTCTGGAATGACCTTCCCCCCGATATTAGAACTACCACGGACCTCCGCTCCTTCCATCTGAAATTAAAAACACATCTTTTTCGCTTGGCCGGCCTAGGATAGTCTCTTCTGATTGTTTAGGGATTTTTAGTAAATATTTGGGAATTTTAGCGCAGGGTTTTCTGTTTAATATGCCTTTTAGTTAGTATTTATGTACGTTTATTGTTTTAAATTTTGTATTCCTTTTTTAACTGTTTTTAATTCCCTGTGCCCCGCCTCGAGTCCCTTGGGGAGAGAGAGCGGGTTATAAATAAAATTCGATTCGATTCGATTCGATTCGATTCGATAGACAGATAGAGATAGAGATGGAAAGAGAGGGCCAGGCCAGCAGACAACGGAGGGTAGCGGAAGGAGCCGTTAGTAGGGGGGAAATACGAGTCGTCCCGTCAGAGGGCATTTCCATCCAGAAGGTCGTGGGGAGAGGCAGGTCCGAGGGGAGACAATTTCCATCCTCCCGGTTGAGGGCACAGAACCGTTGGTTGCAAACGGTGAAGTGCCTCAACCCCCGTTTGCTAGGTGGTCAGGAAGTACAGAGCCAGGGCCTGCGGCTGATGTTTTGTAATGCCAGGTCCGTGGTCAACAAAGCCCCCCTCGTTTATGACCTTGTGTCAGAGGAGGGGCCGGACCTGGCAGGAATAGCGGAGACCTGGTTGGGCCACGAGGGTGGACTTCCCCTCGTTGAAATATGTAAACCAGGCTACCACACTTTTCATCAGCCTTGGGCCCTTGGCAGGGGTGGTGGGGTAGTGGTTATTGTAAAGGAAAGTCTTGAGCCGAGAGAGACCACTGTGCCACAGACTACCGGTTGTGAGTCCCTCTGCGTGAAGTGGGGCCTAGGGAGGCAGTTGGGCGGGCTGGTTGTATACCTGGCTCCCCGCTATGTAGCAGCAGCCCTGCCCGAGCTCCTGGAGGTGATCGCTACGGTGGCAGTTGAGACCCCCAGACTTTTAGTCATGGGGGACTTTAATCTGCCATTGGTGGGCGAATCATCCGAGGTAGCTCGGGAGTTCATGGCTTCCATGACGGCCATGGACCTGACCCAACTAATTTTAGGCCCCACCCACGAGGGTGGACATACACCGGATCTCATCTTTGTCTCTGGCCAGTGGAAGAGTGATCTGGGTATAGGGGATATAGACATCACGCCCTTGTCATGGTCAGACCACTCACTTCTCCGACTCAACTTTCCAACCACTGCCCCCCTCTGCGGGGAGGCGGAACCTGGGTCACCAATTTGGTTCCGCCCCAGGCACCTGATGGACCCTGATGGGTTTCAGACGGCGCTTGGGCCACTTCCTGTACCCCTGACCCGCGCCCCGATCGAGGACCTCGTGGTCGCATGGAATACTGCGACCACGGGAGCCTTGGATCGGGTCGCGCCCTTGTGGCCTCTCTTGTGGCGGCGAGCCACCCTGGCTCCCTGGTTTACCGAGGAGCTGAGGGTGATGAAACGCCACAAGAGATGCCTAGAGAGAAGATGGAGGTCTACCCGTTCTGAATCCGACCGAACACAGGTAAGAGCCCATTTACGGACTTACATTGTGGTGCTGAGAGTGGCCAAACGTCATCATTGTGCCACTCTCATAGCATCCGCAGAAAACTGCCCTGCCGCCCTGTTTAGGGTGACCCGCTCCCTCCTTCAACAGAGGGTGCGGGAAGCCCCGCTACAGGGTAGAGCAGAGGAATTTGTGATTTTTCTGCAGGAGAAAATCGCTCAGATACAGAACGAGTTAGCCCCCATTGATGGCCCAGTGAGATGCCACGAGACAGATCTTGTTTGGGAGGAGTTTGACTCCGTTACTTCCGAAGATATGGACAGGTTACGTGGGCGACTGCGAGCCACCACATGTTTATTGGACCCGTGTCCCTCCTGGCTTGTACTGGCATCCTGGGAGGTGACACGAGGCTGGCTCCAAGAGGTTGTCAACGCATCCTTGAGTGAGGGTTCCTTGCCTGCTTCCCTAAAAGAAGCTATGGTGAGGCCCCTCCTCAAGAAGCCCTCTTTGGATCCAGCTTTATTAACCAACTATCGTCCAGTCTCCAACCTTCCCTTTTTGGCGAAGGTTGTTGAGAATGTGGTGGCACAACAGTTTCCCCGTCACCTGGAAGAAGTTGAATATCTAGATCCGCACCAGTCCGGCTTTCGGCCCGGGCATAGCACCGAGACGGCATTGGTCGCGTTGGTCGATGATCTCTGGAGGGCCAGAGATGGGGGTTGTTCCTCCATCCTGGTCCTATTAGACCTCTCGGCGGCTTTTGATACCATCGACCATGGTATCCTATTGCATCGGCTGGGGGGGTTGAGGGTGGGAGGCACCGTTTTACGGTGGTTCTCCTCCTACCTCTCTGGCCGATCGCAATTTGTGTTGGCAGGAGAGCAGAGGTCGACCTCGAGACCCCTCACATGTGGGGTGCCTCAGGGGTCGGTCCTCTCGCCTCTCCTGTTCAACACATATATGAAGCCGCTGGGTGAGATCATCCGTGGTTTTGGGGTAGAGTACCATCTCTACGCTGATGACACTCAGCTGTATATATCTACCCCAAACCACCCCAACGATGCCGTAGCGGTGATGTGCCAGTGCCTGGAAGCCGTATTGATCTGGATGGGAAGTAACGGACTCAGACTCAACCTGACCAAGACCGAGTGGCTGTGGTTTCCGGCTGCCCGATTCAACCAGCTGACTCCATCGCTGGCCATAGGGGACGAACATCTTGCCCCTGTGGATGGGGCGCGCAACTTGGGTGGCCTCCTAGATGCCCGGCTGTCCATGGAAGATGGAGTGACAGCCGTAGCTAGGAGGGCGTTTTACCAGGTTCGCCTGGTTCGCCTATTGGATCGGGACACCCTTCGCACAGTCACTCATGCTCTCGTGACATCCCGACTGGACTATTGTAACTCTCTCTACATGGGGCTCCCCTTGAGGTGCACCCGGAGACTTCAGATGGTCCAGAACGCAGCCGCGCGGGCAATTCTGGGAACCTCCAGGTTTACCCACATAACACCGCTCTTGCGCGAGCTGCACTGGCTGCCTGTCGTCTTCCGGGTGCGCTTCAAGGTATTAGTCATCATTTTTAAAGCGCTCCATGGCTCGGGACCTAGCTATCTGCACGATCGGATCCTGCCTTATACATCCTCACGGCCGATTCGCTCCCACAGAGAGGGACTTCTCTGGGTGCCGTCCACTAGACTTTGTCAGCGGGCGACGCCCAGGGGAAGGGCTCTCTCTGTGGTGGGCCCAGCCCTCTGGAACGACCTTCCCCCCGACATTAGAACGACCACGGACTTCCGCTCCTTCCGTCTAAAACTAAAAACACATCTTTTCTGCTTGGCCGGCCTAGGGTAGTCTCTCTCTATGGGGTTTTAGTTGTTTTAACTGGGAATTTTAGTATGTTAATGGGGTATTTTAGCACAGGTATATGTTTAATTTGTTTTTAATGTGTTTGTATATTTTTTGTTTTAGTTTTCCCTGTGCACTGCTCTGAGTCCCTATGGGGAGAAGGAGCGGTCAACAAATTAAAATTATTATTATTATTATTATTAAAATTATTTAAAATTATTATTATTATTATTATTATTATTATTATTATTATTATTATTATTATTATTATTATTATTATTATTATTATTATTATTATTATTATTATTGTTATTATTATATTAAGGTGCAAGACCAGAAATATTTGATAAACTTAAGATTGGGAATGTAATTTGTGGCTTCAAATTTGGAGAAAAAGAATGGGGTGGTGATATATATAAATAAAAGGCTATCAGCTAAAATTATAGAAGCGGATGATTGTGGAAGATACATAGCAATTATACAGAGAATAGCCCCATTTTGGTGGTAGGAATATATGCCCCAAACCAGCAACAAGAAAGTTTTTATAAGATGCTTCATTTGAAAATCCTAGAATGGGACTTTTCAAGTATTTTAATTATGGGAGACTGGAATGCAGTAATTCAACCGAGAATGGATAAAAAGAGTTTGGCCAAATTAGGTGGCAAGTTACCACAAGCTTTTTTTGAAATGCAAGAGGATTTGGAAATGAAAGATATTTGGAGAGTGCACAATCCAAATGAGTTGGATTTCACTTTTTACTCAGATAGGCATAAATCTTTTTCTAGGATAGATTTTTTTTTTACAACAGTTGACTTACTTCCTTAAATAAAGAAAACAAAGATATTTCCTAGGACGTTAACTGATCATAGCCCGGTGTGGATGGAAATTGAGATGGGAAAGAGAGAAAGAAGATCCTGGAGGCTAAATGAAAATTTATTTAGATACGAAAAAAATGTAAGCGAACTTAAAAAGCATATAAAGGAATTTTTTTAATTGAATTTAAATAAAGGTACTCCTATTGAAATAATTTGGGATGCAGGTAAAGTATATATGCGAGGAGTCCTGATACAAATGAATTTTAAACACAAACAAAATAGACAGAAAAAGAGAATAGAGTTGGAAGAAGAGATAAAGAACATAGAACAGTTATTGATAAAAAATCCAACAGATAGGAAGTTAAAAGCAATTATACATCTTTTGAAGGATAAATTTCAAAAGCTTATAGCGGAACAAACAGCAACTAATTTACAATTTGCAAAACACAATATTTTTGCTAATGCTAACAAGACGGGCAGATGGTTGGCTTATACATTGAGAAAACAATTGAATACAAGAACTATTGATAGTATTCAGCATGCTGAGAAGGAAGTTCATCAACAAGAATTAATCAAAAAGGCTTGTTTGGATTATTATACTAAGTTATATGCTAAGGACAACATACAAAATAATCTTATAGATAAATATTTAGAACGAAAAAAGCTTACAAAAGTCTCCTTGGTCCAAAGGGCAAACCTGGATCAATTAATAACTATTGAGGAGATTAGCTTTGCTATAAAGCAATTGAAACCAGCTAAAGCTCCAGGGACCGATGGTTTAACTGCAGTTTATTATAAAATTTTACAAACAGAAATGATTGAACATCTTAAAGATTTATTTTGTAATATACAGCAAGGTGGCAAAATACCTTCCTCATGGAAAGCGGCTTTTGTATCACTGATACCAAAAGAAGAAGCAGGCTCTAAGAAACCAGAAGATTATAGACCAATATCTCTTCTAAATACGGATTATAAATTTTTTGCAAAAGTATTAGCCAACAGATTGATGCCAGTTATTCAAGAGGTAATTCATCACGACCAAGCAGGATTTATCGAAGGAAGATACATGAAGGAGAATGTCAGGCAAATTATAGATTTACTATCTAGATAAGAATAAACAGATCCCTGCAGTGCTGGTTTTTTTGGATGCGGAAAAGGCCTTTGATCGAGTGAATTGGAATTTTATAATCAAGGCTTTGGAAAAAATGGATTTGGGGGCTCGGTTTATACAGGCGATTGGAGCAATATATCAAGAACAATCTGCACAACTTATTATTAATGGAAGTTTGAAGTTTGTCAAAGAACTTTAACATACATAAAGGTACAAGACAGGGTTGTCTATTATCCCCATTGTTATTTATCTTAACTTTGGAAGTCTTGTTGAATACAATACGGGACTCGAATTTCTTGAGTGGAATAGCTATAAGGCAAGAGGAATACAGAACTAGGGCATTTGCAGATGATCTGGTTGTTACCCTAACACGACCAATGAAATCAATAATCCAGATGAAAGACATTATAGAGGAATATGGCTTGGTATCCGGATTCAGACTGAATT
Organism: Rhabdophis nuchalis; assembly: GCA_039707465.1. Lineage (NCBI taxonomy): Eukaryota > Metazoa > Chordata > Lepidosauria > Squamata > Natricidae > Rhabdophis > Rhabdophis nuchalis. The sequence goes on from CM077647.1 coordinate 77,244,667, forward strand.
ATAAAAAGACTAAAACGATTGTTAAAAACCTAACAGATATTCAAAAAAAGAAACATGAAAGGGTGGCAGGTTTTGAAATAGTATCAAAGGTTAAATATTTAGGAATATAAGTCGCAGACTCAAACATAAAATTATTCCAAAATAACTACGAGGTGCTGTGGCAAAAGATACAAAAAGATTTGCAAACCTGGAAAAAATTACAGTTATCTCTGCTTGGAAGAATATCAGCAATTAAAATGAATGTCTTACCTAGATTTATCTTTTTGTTTCAAATGATAGCGGTGCTTAAATCTGACAAGCAACTGTTAGAATGGCAAAAAACATTGATTAAATTTGTTTGGAATGAGAAAAAACCGAGAGTGAAATTGAAAATTATGCAAGATACTCGTGAAAGAGGTGGGCTTAAACTTCCAAACCTTCGATTGTATTATGAAGCAGCTGCATTGACAAAAATAACTGATTGGTTTGGAAAAACAAAAACTGAACTGTTGAATATAGAAAGCCACGATCTTGATTTGGGTTGGCATGCATACTTATTCTATGAACATAAAGTGGATAAAGTGTTTAATACTTAGAAGTGCCTTGATGAGAATCTGGAAGAAGCACCGATCTAAGTGGGATTATAAGATTCCGCTTTGGCTGGATCTTGTGGATACCATGTGGAATACAAATATTAAGTCACTCGGGGGTTTTTTATACAAAGATGTGCTTTTTGCTGAAAGGGGCAGATGGCAGCTGAAGACTTTGGACACACTGTTGGCAGAAGGGATTAATTTAACTTGGCTACAGTATAACCAATTACAGATGAGATGGAAAGAAGATCAAAAAACTGGTTTAATGGAACATGAAGTAGAACTCGTCAGACAGATAAAGGACACAGGCCCAATGCATATTAAGAGAGTTTATAATGTCTTGCTAGAAAGGGATTCAGAAACTGAATTGGTTAAAGATTCTATGATTAAATGGGCCCAGAATTTTACTGAACCAGTTATGATGGATACGTGGGAAAAAGTATGGGTTCAGAATGTTAAATTTACACAGTCACAGAATTTGCGGGAGAATTTTTATAAAATGTTTTACAGATGGCATTTAGATCCTAAGAAATTATCATGTATGTACCCTAATGTTCAACCAAAATGTTGGAGATGTGAGTGTTTAGATCCTACATATTATCATATGTGGTGGACTTGCAAGAAAGTTAAGGCTTTCTGGATAAAAATTTGGTGGGTTATGCAAAATGTTTTGAAGAAAAAAATACAATTTACTCCACAACTGTTTTTATTGGGTATAGTTAGGGATTTTACACTGGGGGAAACAAAACTGATTTTGTATATGGTGACAGCAGCTAGACTGCTGGTTGCCCAGCACTGGAGGAAAGATGTTTTGCCTACTATAGACCAATGGACGCAGAAGATGGCTGGATGTGCTGAAATGGCGAAAATTTCAGCTTTTTTAAAGGACCAGATGCAAGAGACATACACAGGAGTGGAAAAAGTGGATTGATTATATACAAAACAAATATCAGACTAGAAAATATTGTGTAGCTTTTAGCTGATGGAGATTAGATGAATAAGGTAGTCAGCAGGGGGTAGAATATGAAGGGAATGAATAACATATATTGTGTTTGGAATTACTAGGGTTGCATATAGCGGAAGTCACAGGGTTGGGGGGGGAAGGGGAGGTTGGGGAGGGTTAGGGAGGATATGGGAGGGAATTATACTGATACTTGATTTATGTATTCCAGGTTGAAAGAGGGGGGGGGGAAAGGGTATAATATCTGGTCCTGATTTATGTAGTTTATGTTGGGGGAGGGGATAAAGGGATATAATATTTGTACCTGATTTATGTTTTTTTATGTTGGGGGAAGGGGGGGTAAAAAAGAAGGGGGGGAAATTTGTTATTGAAAAACTTTTTCAATAAAAAAAAAGAACTGTATTGAATTTTCCCTCTGGGCTATTTTAATCCGATCTCCTTCCTTAATTTTTTATCTATTTATTTCTACGTACTCAAGGGCCACTCTTCTCTCCCTGCGAGAATCTCCTCTCGCACAGGTCTGGCCCTCAAAGCTAACGAGGTCCCACCTCAAGGATGGGCTCATCAGGCAAGAGAGGTGGAAGAAATGCAACCTGCGGAAATTTTTAGTCAGGTTTTTAGGTCGGGTTTTAAGGAGTTCAAGGGAGGCGGGTGGGTCCATTTGCGTTGGCTTAACTAGGCAGAGTGATCGACCAGCTGATAACGGTGGAGGTAAGGTTAGAGGGTCCGATGTAAAGGGGGGGCGAGGGTCGCTCCCACAGAGGGCCTTTTCATTCAAACGGTCCAAGGGAGAGGCAGGTATGACGGGAGCCGGGGGTCGTATCAAGTTTTGGGGGGGTTGCACCCGCTATCTAAGAGCGGTTCCCCACCCCGACCCCCTGGGCTCCTCCCGCAAGCTAGGTGGTGAGGAGTTACGGAGCCCGGGCGTTAAGCTGATGCTGTGCAACGCCAGGTCCATGGTGAACAAAGCTCCCCTCATATACGATCTAATTTCAGAGGGGGACCCGGACCTGGTGGGTATTACGGAAACCTGGTTGGGGCAGGAGGGAGGTGTTCCCCTCGTTGAGATGTGCCCACCAGGTTACCTGGCACTTCATCGGCCCTTATTGCATCCGCAGATAACCTCTCTGCTGCTCTGTTCAGAGTGACCCGCTCCCTTCTCCATCAGGGGCCGCGGGAAGCTCCCTTGCAGGATAGAGCAGAGGAGTTTGGAAATTATGTGCAGGACAAAATCGCTCGGATTCGGGACAACTTGGCCTCCATTTTGAGGCAGGTCTTGAGACCATATTATGGGACGAGTTCGACTTTGTTACTTCCAAAGACATGGACAGGTTGCCGAGGCGACTGAATGCCACCACATGTTTATTGGACCCGTGTCCCTCCTGGTTGGTACTGGCCTCCTGGGAGGTGACATGAGGCTGGCTCCAGGGAATTGTGAACGCTTCTCTTAGTGAGGGGTTCTTGCCGGCCTCCCTTAAAGAGGCGATGGTGAAAACCCTCCTCAAGAAGCCTTCCCTGGACCCAGCATTGTTAACTAACTATCGTCCGGTCTCCAACCTTCACTTTTTGGCGAAGGTTGTAGAGAGTGTGGTGGCACAGCAGTTCTCTCGGCACCTGGAGGAAACTGCTTATCTAGACCCGCGCCAGTCCGGCTTCCGACCTGGGCACAGCACTGAGACGGCATTGGTCGCGTTGGTGGATGATCTCTGGAGGGCCAGAGATAGGGGTTTTTCCTCTATCCTGGTCCTATTAGATCTCTCAGCGGCTTTCGATACCATCGACCATGGTATCCTATTGCACCGACTGGAGAGGTTGGGATTGGGGGCCCCTGTTTTACAGTGGTTCTCCTCCTACCTCTCCGGTCGGTCGCAATTTGTACTGATAGGAGGGCAGAGGTTGACCTCGAGACCACTCATTTATGGGGTGACTCAGGGGTCGGTCCTCTCGCCCCTCCTGTTTAACATCTACATGAAGCCGCTGGGTGAGATCATCCGTGGTTGTGGGGTAGAGTACCATCTGTACGTTGATGATACTCAGCTGTACATATTTACCCAACCACCCCAACGATGCCGTCGAAGTAATGTCCCGGTGTTTGGAAGCCGTGCGGCTCTGGATGGGAAGTAACAAACTTCGGCTCAACCCATCCAAGACCGAGTGGCTGTGGTTTCCAGCGTCTCGGCATAGCCAGCTCATTCCATCGCTGGTTATCGGGAGCGAGTCATTGGCCCCCGTGGAAAGGGCTCGCAACTTGGGCGTCCTCCTGGATTTGTGGATGTCCCTGGACGACCATGTGATGGCCGTGACCAGGGGGGCATTCTACCAGGTTCGCCTGGTACGCCAGTTGCGTCCCTTTCTGGATCGAGACACCCTCCGCATTGTCACTCAAGCACTCATGACGTCTCGCTTAGACTATTGTAACGCTCTCTACATGGGGCTCCCCTTGAGGTGCACCCAGAGGCTCCAGTTGGTTCAGAATGCAGCCGTGCGGGGGATTCTGGGAGCTTCTCATTACTCCCATGTAACACCTCTCCTGCGCGAGCTGCACTGGCTACCGGTGGCCTTCCGGGTGTGCTTCAAGGTGCTTGTTACCATCTTCAAATCGCTCCATGGCTCGGAGCCTAGCTACTTGCAGGACCGTCTCCTGCCACATACCTCCCTGCGTCCGATATGCTCCCACAGAAGGGCCTATTGAGGGTACCAACTGCTGGTCAATGCCGGCTAGCGGTGCCCAGGGGTAGGGCCTTCTCTGTGGCAGGGCCGGCCCTCTGGAACGACCTACCCCCCGAACTTCGCACTATCACGGACTTTCCCCTCTTTCGCCATTCACTTAAAACATATTTTTTTCAACAAGCTGGTCTTGCATAATAGTTTAGACTTTTGTAATATAGCTTCTGCCAAACACGTAAATGGATGTTAGATTTTTAGGGGGAATTTTAGCACAGGCTGTGATTTAATTCTTTTTTACCTATTTATTGTATTTATTGTATTTTTATTATTGTTCGTTTTAAATTCCTGTGCACCACCCTGGGTCCATTTCGGTGGAGAAGGCGCGGTATATAAATTGAAATAAATTAAATTAAATTAATGAGATCTTCTTCTTTGACTTCCTGCCAAACATGTGCCATTCGCCGATGTCTGATTGTTGTAACTTCAGGCAGAATTTCCTCAGATCACACTTCTGCCCCACTCCCAACGACCATCTGGGGCAGACGGATCTTTCCTCCAAATTCAGTTCTGCCATCCATTTCATCTCTAAAGGGCATGAAGATCCTGCAGCCCCCATGTCATCCCCCTGGTCACTGCAGGAGTTAGATACTTCTTTGAAGTCTTGTAATTATTGCACTCCCTTCTGAAGGTGTTAGCTCAGGGATGAGTGTGAAAGGAGATCTTGCTTATTGTCAGGCCAGCATCCTTCATTAACCAAGAAAGAAACCACCCAACTCCATTTTGAAGAATTAAAAGTACTTTTATTGGTTATGAAAAGATAGCAGCTAGATAAAGCAAGGTCTCAAACCAAAGCACACGAAATTATACATATCAATATATGTCTAACCCCTCCCACCAACATTCACCACCCTATGGTCCAATTCGAAAATCCTCAGGTGTCATGTAGGTTGCATCTCCAGAAGCATCATCAGGCACCAGCCATCCACATGCGCAGTAGATGGTGAGAACATAACTCCCTTTTCCAATATCTCTCCTGCACCAGTTAATCCCATATCCAAATACCAAAGCCCCCCCTCCCCATTATAATGGCAGCCAAAGCAAGCAGCAAAGCAGAGGCTGACAGGTGATCTCGTAAGGCTAAAAGCAAATTAAAATGGGAGGTAAATCCTTTTAGAAAATTACTTGTGGCAGACTGTCCCACTTGAATCAATGGAATGACATTGGAACATGCTGCCATCTAATAGTCAGATTTCTGTAAGGCTTGTTCCCACAAGACTCCTTAAAAATGCTCAAAAATACTCCTTAAAAATACCTAACTACCTACTGTATTTCTCCCTCTCCCTCTCTATCTCTACCTACCTACCTACTATATTTCTCCCTCTCTCTCTCTCTATCCCTCTACCTACCTATCTACCTACCTACTGTATTTCTCCCCCAATCCCTCTATTCCTCTACCTACCTACCAACTTACCTACCTACCTACCTATAGAGAGAGGAGAGAGAGGCCACTGACTTGGCAGCAGCCTTGTGGGGGAGGATTTGGTGGGGGGGTGTGGCAGAGGAGATGCTGCCGAATCATCAGAGGCCTTGTGGGGGGAAGTTGGTGGAGGGGGGGCGGTGGCGGAGGAGGAAAGGCCGCTGACTTGGCAGCAGTCTTGTGGGGAGGGAGTTGGCAGAGGGGGGCAGCAGTGGCAGAGGAGAGGCCGCTGACTCAGCAGCGACCTTGGTGGAAAGTTGGCGGTGGGGAGGAGGCAGTGGCAGAGGAGAGGCCACTGACTCAGCAGCAGCCTTGGGGGAGGGTTGGCAGAGGGGGGTGGCAGCGGAGGAGAGGCCGCTGACTCAGCAGCGGCCTTGTGGGGGGAAATTGGCAAAGGGGGTGGCAGCAGAGGAGAGGCTGCTGACTCAGCAGCGGCCTTGGGGGGGAGTTGGCGGAGGTGGGGCGGTAGCAGCAGAGGAGAGGTGGAAGAGGTGGCGAGGTTGGAGGGGCAAAAGGAGGTGGGCGGGCAAGTGAACGAGTGAGGGAAACACACAGAAAAGCTGCAGTTGTACATTTGTGTGGCATGTACCTGGCACCAGTGTGCCATCCACACAATCTGTACATATCATTGGTGCAGCACTTGTAAGGAATGTTGTGTGAAAATTTGGTGGCGATTGGTACAGTAGTTTTGGAGATTAGCGGTTTTGAACAAACTCATAGTTAACTTTTTATTTATATAGATTATTAAGGGTAAAACAATTTTAAGTACTCAACAGCACAATGAAATCCTGTTAAGAAAGCACACCACAAACCAAGTATTTGAGGAATGAACAAACTATCTTCATGCCTGAGCATGTGAGGGGAAAAATGTGGGGAAATTTAGTTTAGATTTAGTTTGCGCATGCGCGATAATGGAGGTCGCGCTTTGAGGACACTGAAGGAGCCCGGGGGTCGTTTTACCTTTAGAAGATGTCGCCAGCCCTCACCAACCACCTCCGAGGGCTGGCCTGGCGAGTCGATTTGCCAGCTGTCATGCCGGGCTGCCCAGATGTAGAGGGTGAGCTGCGCGAGTGACGGCAGAGGCTAAGAGGCGGGAGCGTGGTCGAGTCGGCCTGTTGCGGCCTAGAGCGTCCCGGCATGGCCGGAAGCAATGGAGGTAGGCCACGAAGCCAGGACGCGGAAGATCACTAGATGGCCAGATCGGGCTGGGTCGGGAGGACTGCCATTGGGCCGCACGACTTGTGGCAGATCGTGCGGCCGCACCTGACCCCAACCCGAATATTCCCCATCTGATCCGAGGCCGGAGCAGCGATGTGAGGCCGGAACGGCGGAGCGGCGAGAATAGCGGCAATGACTGTTCATGCAAGGCAAGAGTATGTTGCTGAAGAGAGGAGAACGTTGGTGAGAGGACGTGGTTGGAGGAGGTTGCTGCTGGAGGAGTTGGAGGAGTCCGGAAGGTGAGAGGAAGTGAGAGGAGAGATTGGAAGAACGTGGGGAGAGGAAATGTGGAGATGAGGAAAGGAGGAGAGAGGAAGAACGCGATGGAGAAGGAGATGGAGATGGTGATGGAGATGAAGATTGAAGAAGGAGATGGAGAAGGAGATGGAAGAAGGAGAAGGAGAATGGAGAGTTGGTTGGGAGAAATGGAAGGAAAGTGTTTGAACAGAATGAGGAGGAATGATGGAGTGAGCGGATGGATGATGAATACCAAGTAGCCGGATCATGGAATGGTGGACTGTGGCCGAGGAAGACCCAGGAAGATCTTGGAGTGGGTGCACTGGACTGGAGGAGGCAAGTCGAGCCATCATATGGCAGCATTTTACATCAGGCCGCACGACGGACTAATTAGTCATGCGGCACTAAATGCAGACTAAGGCCTATGCGGCTGAAAAAGACAGATGGATGGGGCCCTCGATGGGACTAAATTGTGATCTCCCCATCTGCAAGATCTTTGACTGTCTGACTCTACCCCTCCTGTCTTAAGGACTATATCTATTGCACATAACTTGAACACGTGTCACTTTATTTTATCCTGGACTCTTTTGGACTTGTTTTATGTCTCCTAGGTTTGGACGACCTCTGGGTTTCTAGATATGTACTCTAGGTGTGATCTCCTTTGCCTGCGAGAGTCTCCTCTCTCGCAGGCCTGGCCCCCTTGTCTAACACTGGCCCACCTCGATGATGGACTGATTGTTCCTGAGAGGTGGGCGAAGCGCAAACTGAGGGGGTTCTTGGGTAATTTTTTAATTCGGCTTTTAGGGGGTTCCAGGGTGGAAGGGGGGAATAGCCCAGGGGGGGATGTCATACGATTGGGCCAATTGCGCTTCTTACTGGACCGGCCTGCCCTTTGCACAGTCACTCAAGCTCTCGTGACATCCCGACTCGACTACTGTAATGCTCTCTACATGGGGCTTCCCTTGAGGTGCACTCGAAAGCTACAGTTAGTCCAGAATGCAGCCGCGCGGGTGATTACGGCAGCCTCTAGATGCTCCCATTTAACACCGATCCTGCGCGAGCTGCACTGGCTTCCTGTGGCCTTTCGGGTGCGCTTCAAGGTTCTGACGACCATCTTTAAAGCGCTCCATGGCTCGGGGCCTAGTTATATGCGAGACCGTCTCCTGCCCTATACATCCCTTCGGCCGATCCGCTCCCACAGAGAGGGCCTTCTCAGGGTGCCGTCGGCCGGGCAATGCCATCTGGCGACACCCAGGGGAAGAGCCTTCTCTATGGCAGGCCCTGCCCTTTGGAACGACCTACCCCCTGAATTGCGTACCATCTCGGACCTCCGCCTCTTCCGCCAGTGTCTAAAGACACAACTCTTTCAGTAAGCCAGCCTAGCCTAACCTCCCATCGGGGCTATTTTAGATAGTTTTTAAATTGGGGATTTTAATTTGGATTTTAGCATAGGATTGTAATTTAATATGTTTTTAAATTTTGTATTTATTGTTTTGTATGTTTTTAAATTCCTGTGCGCCGCCCTGGGTCCTTTGTGGAGAAGGGTGGGATATAAATGTGATTAAAATAAAATAAAATAAAAATGTGACATTTCATACAATGTCAAACCTGGGTTTTCCAATATGTTGAATATAAAGTCACATATTTATTCTTAATAAAATGGATTTTCCCCTTTATGAGTTTATAAAATGAGCATATAAATTCACTTGAATGCAATCTTAGGCACTCTGTAAATGAGATCAATTCAGGTTGAGTGAATATGCATACCTATTAAATCAATGAATTTCATTTAGCATTTTAACATTGATAGGATCTGTCTGATTCATCAACATGCATGAAATGGAAATGCGTACATGCAATAAATCTGGGTGCAATTTGATTGGCACAGCAGTTGCTTATTTTGACAAATTATGCATGTTTCACAAATATCTATATTTATATTCTTCTCATTCATCATAATTAGACTTCTGTGTGAAAAGTATGATAAAAATGGAGCAGATATTTTAGACTGCCTATTAAATATGAAATAAAGCTCCAATAGATAATAAGTGCCCAGATCGTCTTACAGACTAGAAATTACAAAGCTGGGCAAATTATATATTTCAATGATACAATAACCAACATAGTGTAACATAAAAATCTGCATATTTTTACACTTACAGACCTCATATATTTTTATTTACATACTATATTGACACTTTGGAGTCTTTGATGCTCCCTAAGCTTTGTTACTTGCAGACATTTCATTACTTATCTAGTTAAATTCTTATTTGTTTTGCAGTGATATTTGTAAACATTGAAACAGTCTATGACATTCATAAGGACAAATGGAAGCTCAGGAAACTAGTATTTCTGCATTGCTTTGCATGTAAACAGATGGTAACATTTTTGGAAGCAAAACATTAAACAATTCTTCCTAGCAAATATCAAATTTAGTGTCTGCATAGTGATTGAAAAGAACCAGATTGTAAGGTCTTGCCTCTCCAATCTTCCCAAGAAAGCAGGAATCTTGAAACTGCAATTGTTCCAAAAGGAGCTTTTATTGAAAGGTTTGTGATAACCTTTCAATAAAAGCTCCTTTTGGAACCATTTGTTCTACTTTTGTTACCTTTTGGGTTTTTTGTTTGTTTTTGATAATTTCATTTTGTGTATTTCCTATTTTATACAATCACTCTCCTGACTACCCAGGTACAATTGCATGTTTCCCTCCTGGTCCTGGTCCTCAGTTGTTGGCTCTGTCTCTCCCTCTCTCTGTTTTTCTTTTGATATTGCAGACCAGAGATGTCAATTTAGTTTGGCTCAGGGAACACAAATGGAAGCTAGGTCTCAGATAACTCTAGGCAGTTGAAATCAAGAGGGATGCCCCCAAAATTACTGAGAATCACCCCCAATTGAGGCCCTCGAGCCCCAAGATTGTGAGATGTAAAACCAAAAAATTCCATGGTGCATTGTTAAAAGGAATGTCCTTCTGGGTTCGGCTCCAAGTGGGGAAGAAGACACTGGAGACATGGAGGCTGCTTGGAAAGATGGTTTAATGGTGGACAGGACCACATGGCTGGAGTCCTGAACAGAAAAGGTGCTCACATGCTTCAATGTTGGTGGACAGGAAGAGAAGGGCTGAGCAAGGGGCTTGCAGGGCTTTTTATCAACTGTTTGGCCCCACCTATCTGTTTCTTGTTCCTGTGTAAGAACTGTACTCTGATTGATTGCCAGGCTCCCATGGGCTGAGTCCATGTTTGGTAAGGCCAGTCCTACCTTAATCCCATGACTCTGGAGCTCAAGAGGAGAACTCTTTATTATGTAAAGTGGACTAGCTCAAGCTGCTTAATGGCCCATTGACAAAGGGGGTGGGGGCAGGAGGCTGCAGGAGACAAAACATGTTTCTTCCTTTTCACATCCAGGTAAATGTAATATTCTGCCTTTTCAATATTTCCTAGGGTATTTCATTTTTCTGGGAGAGGGATGGGTGATAACTTTCCACAGCATAAAACAAGTCTGGTTTATAATTCAAAAGTTTATTTTGAAAGTGTTTGCAAGGCGGCCTCCAAGTCTCTTCCCAAGTTGGATTGAGAACAAGGAGAGCAGAAAGCAGTTTTCAAGCTATACATTTATACTTTCTTCACAATGCGTGTAACACCTCAGAAGAAGCCTTCCCCATTTTCAAAGTCATTCTTTTAAGTCATTTTACACTACAAAGGATCAGTATGACCCTTCCTGCAGAACCCATTATCTTATCTTTGTTTCCTTGTAGTTTTTGCCCTAGCCATTGGATGTTCCTATGCCACCAAATGGTGGTCTTGTCTCAGACTTAAGTTCCTGTTTTTCAGAGGAGTTTTAGCAAGTCATTGTGTATTGTCTTTACTGATTACATTTTGTGATTAATTTGCAACAGGAAGAACTTTATAGCTTATAATACATTGAACACCTTTATAAAAGGGTAACTTATTATTTATTTCCTTCAATGGGATTAGTTTAGTGTTAGGATTTTCCTTAGTGTAGTGGAGTCTAAAGGAAAACCGTCCTTTCTATTTGTTAAAATATAAATATTATTTCCAGTTGAATGTCATTACTGATATACTCTGAAAAAGGGCTCTTCCTCCTCCCCAATCTCTCTATTTCCTTAAATCTCTCAGTTTCTATCTGGCCTTGATATTGGACAATTCAGATCCATAGATGTGTTTGTGATTCATGATGGTGAATCCAAGTTATTGCCATTTCTTTCACAGCTTTTCTGTCTAGATATTGGATAGCAAAAACTCTTGTTGTAATTTTGAATATGAGCACAAAACAAAAATAGGTCAAGGTTTGGAGCTGCTTACAGATTAGAAGGCTTAAGGGCAGGCATATGCAATTGAAGAAAGAAACTTATAGTCTGGTATTGTGACAGATTTAAAATACTGGCTTTAATACGCTAAAGCCAAAACAGTTGGTGGCAGATTATATGAAGGATTTCCTTCTTTTAAATTTACAAAATTGGATTTAAGATCTTTAATGTACTTTAATAGAGTGACTACTAAAGAAAAAAGATTTCCAGTGTGGGCATTTCGGTTAGGAATAACTTCTCCAGAAAGGCCTACTTTATGCATTTTGAGCATTTCAGAGTGATATTGTGGAAAGTTATCACCATCTCTCTCTCAGAAAAATGAAATGCCCTAGGAAATATTGAAAAGGCAGAATACTATTCTACTCTGAATGTGATAAGGGAAAAACATGTTTGGATTCCTGCAGCTTCCTGCCTACTCCACCTTTTGTCAATGGGCCATTAAGATGCCAAGCCAGTCTATTCACATAACAAAAGACCCCTCCCCATCAGCTCCAGGGTGATGTGGCCTTACTGACCATATGGCATCTGAGAACTCAGCCTAGAGAGTTGCCCATGCATTGCCCCATGTGAGCCTGGCAACCAATCAGAGTACAGTACTTTACACAGGAACAGGAAACAGATAGGTGGGGCCAAACAGTTGATAAAAAGCCCTGCAAGCCCCTTGCTCGGCCCTTCTCTTCCTGTCCACCAACATTGAAGCATGTAAGCACCTTTTCTGGTCAGGACTCCAGCCATGTGGTCCTGTCCACCATTAAACCATCTTTCCAAGCAGCCTCCATGTCTCCAGTGTCTTCTTCCCCACTTGGAGCCAAACCCAGAAGGACTTTTCCTTACTACAATTGGCGACCCAACAATGGGACCTGAACTAGCCTAACCAATGGATGTGGCCCAGGTGGGAAAAAACCCCATTCCGGCACAGACCTCATTGAGTCTGTGGGTGGACTTTTACCTGGTCTTTAGCCATTTGGATCTAGGTTTTAAAGGGGTTTTGAGTTTGAGCTCAAAGGCTGCCTGGAAAGAAGGTGTGTACCTCTAAATTTTAATTCTCTAAAATTTAATTTAAAGCATGGAAAAGCATGAGAAATGTGTGTATGCCTGCATGTGTGTGAGTGAAATCTTTCTCCCAATCACAGCTGGATCTTAGTTCCTCTGTGTGTTTTACCAAGAGAGCCTGGAAAGTATTAGGGTCAGGCCAGAGCACAGGACCTTCTGTTAGGGAAAAGAGAGAGTGTGTGAAAATGGATGGAAAAGTGAGTGAATTTTTGTTGTTGTTGTTGCTGCTTTTGTCCTGTGAAAGCAAAAAAGGCAAAGACCCAGAAAGAGTAGAAAAACAGTGAAAAGAGTAGAGGTGCTGGTACTACTGCTTGAGGGGCAGAGGTCCTCACGGATTACCTTTTTGATCCGCAAAACCCAGGTGATTCCCAAGGAAGGGGCCGTTTATTCGTGGGGAATCGAAGTCCTTCCCAGAATCTTTTTTCCCCCTGAAACTTACGGCGGGTGGTCACCAGGCTAGGCCAAAGTGAGCCCTACATGTAAAGGGTCATGGGAAGCATTAGCTCGTGGGTGTCACAGATGCCCTTGGAGATTTCCTTAGATGCCAAGATTTTGGCTGAGAGCAAGGAAATTGTGTGAGAAACGGGCTTTGCTGAAAGATGATACAGGAAAACTAATTTGGCTACATAAGGGTACTTAAAAGAAAAGGGAAAATGTTGATTTCTGTTCTTTTCTGTTGTCTGTCTGTCTCTTTCTCTGTCTTCAATGTAACCACGTGGTTTATTTGTTAAGATTTGTGCCTTCCCTAATTTAAAAGATTTGTGCTGGGAATGACTAGAGTGTATAAACCTGAGAGTTCCTTTTCCCTTCTTATTTTCTCCTTATGTATATGTGTGCCTAAGTCTTTGTGCATCCTCGAGGTAATAGTAACTATAAAATGTCTCCAATCCAAAAGGACAGGAATTGTTGAAAGAAAGAAAAGAGTAAACTGGTAGAAATTGCCTTTGCTCAGTTTGTCGGGGCCCAGAAAACTGAGCGAAGGGGGAGGGGACTCTTTATTTTGCATCTGTATGGCCAAACAGAAACAGAATGAAGAAATATTCTTCCTTCCTTGTATCTTTAAGTAACAACCCAGAAAATGTTTAAGTTTATTTACAAGAAAAGTTTTGTCCTTGAATTTATTGTGTGTTTAAATGTTTTTATTGAATCCAGGTCCTATTTCTTATCTGAGATCCTCATGTTACCAGTTTATCTATTTAGTAACTGAAGGTTTTAATTTTCAAACTGTGCTTGCAAGCTATCTACCCCCCCCCTCTTAATCCTCCAACAATGCCTTTTCTGTGGGTGAGGGAACCTTGTTATCATGTCTTTCAGCCCTGGAAGAATCCTGCGAGGTGAGTAGAGAATTTTTTTCCCCTTTAAGGAGGAGTGTTGCCTTGTGTGTGAATCGCTACTAGAGGTTTGCCTTCAACCTGAGTAAAAACTATGCACATTCTATCTGGCCAACTACTCTTAAGTCCTAAGGTAGAATAGGTGCTTTTACCATTTTCTTCCCTATTTCAACTTGAGTTCCTAATCTAATTTTGTGGTGCTATTCTGGATAGGTTGGACTGTTTGTGTAAAGACAAATTTAAAAAAAAGTTAAATTGTTCTGCTTTCTCCCTGTTGTTTGTCACCTTCTTGCCTTCTCCCAGCAGTGGACAAATTCTTTCCTTAACTTTTTTCTTGTTTTTAACATGTTGGAAGAAGCTTTTTGTTGTTGTTAATTTTTACTTTTGTGGCAAAGTACTTTCTTCATTGTAAGCTTTAGCTCTCCTCACTTCCTCTTTGCAGGCTTGGGCTATTTGTTGATATTTTGCCTTAGTTATGCCCCCCTCTTTCCACTTTTTTTTTACCTTTTGTGTCTAAATTTGTCAGTGCTCTTTATGCAGCCATGCTGGTTTCTTTTGGGAACTGTTATTTTGCTTCTTCATTGGTATCATGCTATACTGAGCTTTTATAATTTTTCAAAATTTTCCAGACTTCCTGGGTGAGCTGACCCCTGACATATAGTAAATGTACATTTTAATACCATTTTCATCTTTGAGGTCCTTTTGTTTTCTTTGTGCTATTGTTTTATCACTGTTTGTGTGTGCCTCTGCTAATGGTTCTAATCCTGTCTTGTCCTTTCTTATTCTTCTGCCCTAAAGTACTTCTCCTGGGGCAGAGGTGAGCCCTAGTGTCTTCTATTGTATTTCCTATTTTTGCCCCGAGCTAATGAGTCTTTGTTGTCACTCCGACATTTTGCTATTGAAGAGGTAACTTCTTCCTATGCTTCCTGGGTCTTTTGTATTATCTTGTACTCTGCAACTATTTCTAATGGCCCTGATATCCTGATAATTATTCTCAGGAAGTTTCGTTTAGAATGTATGCTGGCTTTGTTATTCTAGTGACTTCAAGTTTGGTTATGGCCTGTATTGGCCTTCCTAATACAACACTGTCCTGGTGAAGTTCCCTTCCCACAGTTTTGTTTCCCAGTTGACGTCTAGGTAGTTAAAATCTCCCATTACTATTGTGGTGTGCTTCCTACATATCTTAGTTAGCTGGCTGAAAAAGAAAAAGTTCATCTATTTCCTCTGATTGGTTGGGTGGCCTGTAGTATATACCTATGGCAAGGTCATCCTCCACCAACCTTTAATATTGACCTAAATGCATTCAAGATAGTTCTCATCATTGTTATGCTCTATTTCTGTAGATATGTAGATATTTCTTATATATACTGCAACTCTTTCTCTTCATTTATTTGGTCTATTTCTATTAAATAATTTAAATCCTTCTAGCTGTATATTCCATTTGTGGGTTTAATCCCACCAAGTTTCTGTAATGGCAACAATATCCTATCTGTCCTCATTCACTTGAATTTCTAGTTCACCCTGTTTACTCCTCATACTCTGTGCATTGGTGTATAGACATTTGAGTCCATTCTGATTGACCCTGTGTTTACTATCTGCATAAACTGTTATGCCTGACTGTCCCTATTTTCTTGCCACTTCTATGGTTCATGCACATGGTTTGGCAATCTGTGCACTTAATGCTAAGTAACTCAGCCCCTTTCTTGGATGGGTGCAAATCATTTTTTTTGTACAGTTTTCATTGGACCAGCTGCAGAAATCATGACTAAAACCAAAGCCTTCCCTTTACACCACTCCTTTAGCCACATTAAACTCTGCTACACATTGGCCCTTCCCTTTTTGTTCCTTATATACTGGTAAAACCTCTGAAAAGATAAGCCTACAACCTGTGCAACTAAGTTCATACCTTAAGCTCTGGAAATCATTCTGTACAGAAAGAGCTCACCTGGATACCTTAAAAAAGGTGTTGCAGCAGTAATAGTTGCCTTTAAAAAGAAAAGTAAAGCTCAAGAGCCCCCACCCAGATGCAAATGATGTGTTAATGAAAGTCTCCATAAATCTTGGTCTTTAAAAATATGCCAGCGATTGCTGGGAGGCCGAAGAGTTTGGATCTTTAAAACTATGCCAGCCTTGCTGGGAGATCCAATCAGAACCCTGGCTGAATGCAAACAATGTGTGGACAAACATCTCTATACATTGTCTCTATACATCTTGACCTTTAAAAATATGCCAGCGTGGGCTGGGAGTTCAAGATGGATATAGAAGAATTTGGGTCTTTGAAAATTAGCCCGCGTCTGCTGGCAGATTCAAATTAGAAACACCACAGGGCGGGGACAAGTATTAACAATCTAGTGCTTAAGGAGATGGAATAACGGGCGTAACTTTGAGCAAAAGTAAGACATTTAGCAGGTAATAAAGAGGTAAAGCCTGTCTGAATGGAAGACCTAGGTAATTGGGCTTGATTAATTTGATATAATGTCTGATAACATTCTTAGCTGTGCATGAAGAAAGAATGAAATAGAATTTTTGTGTGTAAAAGTAACTTACACAAGCAGTC
Organism: Rhabdophis nuchalis; assembly: GCA_039707465.1. Lineage (NCBI taxonomy): Eukaryota > Metazoa > Chordata > Lepidosauria > Squamata > Natricidae > Rhabdophis > Rhabdophis nuchalis. Next base: position 77,261,064 of record CM077647.1, read on the forward strand.
TGATTGCAGTGCAAATGTGAGTATGTTGATGATAACAGTTGGTGTGAATGTACTTTGATTCCCTTTCATATAAAGAAACAGTAAGTTACAAGGGTTTTTTTTTAATGGTATCTCTCTCTGTGTGTGTATGTGTGTTACCATTTGCAAACCTGAAGGGAGGGTGAGATCCTCTAATACAAAATGGAGCTCAGTGGCTTGTGTAAAAGCTCCCTGAAATACTTATAATATTGATGGGCATGAGCAAGCATGAAGGTATGAATACAGTATGAATGTGCGTGAGTGTCCCCAATGCCCTGAGGGATTGATAAGTGAAGGGACCCAAAGACCTGCGATTGCCTGATACCCCCCCCCCCCTTCCTTCTGGGTCATCCTTTGAAGGGAAGCAGGAAAGGGGAGAAGTGTGATTGTCTGCTCATTTAACCATGAGTGCGTGTGTGAGATGCCCCAGTGATACCTGTGAATGCCTCTGTGCATCTGCCCCCCCCCTTTTTTCTCCCTCCTTTCTTCTAGGTCATTAAAAGCGGCTGTGGGTTTTCTGCTCACTGTGGCCATTTTGTTTTCTCTCTTCTGAGACATTTGGGATAAATGAGTGACCTGCTCCTGCACCTTTACCTTTCACCATTGTGATCTTTTTGTCTGCATATAAAAGCTATGCAGTTACATTTCTTTTCTGCTCTGAAGATAATTTTGATTTTTTTCTCTTCTAGAAATTTTTGAGGTTTAAAATGCTTAATTAAACCTACCAAAAGAAATGATTTTGAGATATTTTGCTAACATTTGTAAATGTTTTAACATACTGAATGAGAATTTGCTTCCATCTGAATGGAATTTGATATTTTGGAGTGTTGACTCAAAGTACCCTTTTTTTAAATGTTTGATAGTTTTATTTTTATTTTTTAAGTGGTTTGTCTCCCCCCTTTTACACCTGAGAGCATTTTTAAATGCTTATGAGTCAAGGTGCTTTACCCTATGATATTTTGGGGTTTTTTTTGTTTACAACACAAGTTGTTTTCCTTTTGGAAATGTACTCATTTTACTGCAAGTGTTTCAATCATAGAGTCAGTGGGAATGTCATGTTCCATGAAATTTATATCATCTGCCTTCTAAAATTATGTTTGGATTTCCACGCTTGGACAGTATCGGGGAAAATTCCACAACATGAGGCTAAAGATCTGCCTGTAAAGAACTGTATACTTGGCCTCTCCTCTTCTTTTTTTTTTTATATTGAAAAAGTTTTATTGGTTTTACATTTTTTCTGTAGGGTGGGGTAAGGGATACAAAGAAATTTTGAGAGCATTCACGTCAAAGTCGTCGGCCCTTCCGGGACCTCAAAATACATTGATAACAATTAAAAAAAAACATTTTTCATAACACTACAAAGTGAGAGCAAGTACATATACCTAAATTCTCAGTTCTATGCTGTCAGACATTTACAAAAAATCCAAATACAAATATTATGCAAAATTAATCAAAAAAAATCAAGGCAAAGTTATTTTTTTGATCTAAGTCTCTTGGCAATTGTATCTTTTTTTTCTCCTCCCTGGCCCCGAGTGGGCGGGGCCGTGGCCCCCTCCGTCCCCCCTGGATCTTCCCCCAGGATAGAGGAATGTTTTTTAAGAAAGGCTTCCGTCTCAACAACTGTTTTAATCCTCACTCTTCCTCCTTCCCAGAACACCAGCATCCCTTCGGGTGTCACCCACTTGAACCAAATCCCGTGATCAAACAATGTTTTAGACAAGAAGGAAAATTTCCTTCTTGCATCTCTAATCTTTCTTGGGATCTGCTTCAAGATAGCAACCTCTTTTTGTTGGTAGATTAATGGACTACCTCTCTGCACTTTCAGGATTTCCTCTCTGGTTGACCTTCTAACAAATTTCACATGTATCTCTCTAGGTACTTCCTTTATCCTGGCATATGCTGAGTTAATTCTGTAGGCTAGGTCAATGTCCCCCCTGATCTCATCCTTAGGTTTATGTAAATAGTCTGCTAAAATTGTGCTCATAAGATCAGGGAGGCATTCACCAGATTCCTCAAAAACATTCTGAAATCTCAAAAAATATGTCATTCTTTCCATATCAATCCTAGACACATGCCCATTTATTTCCACAACTTCATTAGTAACATTTCTAATCTCTCCCTTAGCCCCCACCAGCCCCCCTTCCAATTCTTCGTTCTTCTGTGTGTTTTCCAGTACTTGATTCTGTGTATCCAATAACTCCTTCTTGAAGTTAATATTTTCTGCCCTCTGGGCCTTAATTTCTTGTACCAAAGTTTGTATAACAGATTCAAGAGAAGCCATCCTTTGTTCTAAATTTGCCAGTGCTGTTTCTTGTGCCATAATTAGTTGTTAAAATCAATGCCACTAAAATGGCGTTTTTTGGGTGGGGCCGGTGAGGCAATTCAGGAGCCAAAAGTTCAGTTCAGGGTTGTAAAGTTGTAAAGTTCAGGAACCAAGAGAGAAACAATTTTCCAACTCAATAAATATAATAGTGAAGGTACTCCAGAAAAGAAATCACAAATCCAAAAAGAAAAAAAATTCTTCATTAATATCCAGAGGAAGTCCAAATTGCAAAGAGACGCTGGGAATTTTCCATAAGTGAAATAGTCAGGCAGGGACAAAGAGAAGCCACCATCCACCGCCCAAGCTCAGAGCCCAGAGGAGAGAGTGGTAAAATAAATTGTTTCAGCCAGACCTAGAAACATTGTTGCAAACAACCGCAGATCACTTTCCCTTGCTGCAAACAGTCAGGATTAAAGATTTCCGCTTTCTCACCACGAGAAGCCATTTCCAAGTGCCGCTTAAGTCCGAGGGTTTTTTTTTAGGAACAAACACCCCCCTCCCAGTCCTTTCAGCCCGGCTGACAGCAGAAAAAAAAAGTTTTTAAACACTCACTCTCCCCTCGCAGCTGAAGCCTCGGGAAGCCTTCCGACTCATCCGTTTAGCCCTCTTCATAAATGCGAATGGCTCCGTCTTCCTTTGGCGAAGGGAGAACCCCCCGCAGCATGTTCTCCTTCACCTAAGCCGAAGACAAGGGTCGCTTCCCCCACCGCCGTGGGGGGGAGCGTCCCAGGCAAGCCGGCTTTACGGGAGACCCCCAAACAAGGGGCGTCTCGCCCCCGGGGGGGGCAGAAAAAGAAACAAAACGGCGAGCGAGCGCTAGGCTCGCTCGTCGCCGCTGGAGCCGGAACCGGAAGCCGCCTCTCCTCTTCTTTACCTCAGAAACAAAGGACTGCTAGCTCAAACCATAACTCTCAGATTTGCTGCTGGTGATTGCCTCCTGATAAAACCTGACAGGAAAAACTTTGCCAAGCATGGGACAGACTCTACCAAGTTTGATTGACCACTCTTACCAGCAAGCCAAGCTAATGCCATCCAGCAGACATTAAAAAGTGACCCTGAGATGAAGAAGTCAAGACCAAAAGGCTTTTTCAGTACCTAGAAGACAGCTGTAAAGACTATGGGGGAGGGTGGAAAATTGATTGTAAGGTTTTCTTTCTCTGCTTCATTCACAGAAGTTTGTTGTAAAGATTTCTTCCTTTCTCTCATTTATATTGTACTCAGTTTAATGTACATGTAAGAATTGTATTTGACAGTGGCTGGCACAGCAAGATCTGAATACCTTAGATTTCTGTCTGGTGAGAGGGAAATTCTTCCAAACTGTAGTTTTGTATTATAGAAGCAACTACACAGAGAGAGAGAGAGAGAGAGAGAGAGAGAGAGAGAGAGGGAGGGAGGGAGGGAGGGAGGGAGGGAGGGAGGGAGGGAGAGAGAGAGAGAGAGACTCAATTTAGAATTAGATTAAAACTATGTCTCAACACAAAGCTTCTCTAGGATGATTTTGCCCTGCCAAGAAAGCTTAAGCTTAGGGGGAGGGTCAATTCCCCTCAGGCAATTCCCCCACTTGAAGAAGAGCAGAAAGGATCTCCAAAACCCAAAACCTTGACTGATTGGCAAATGATGATGCCCAGGATATGCGACACTGGTGGTCCCATGAGTAGGAGTCCCAGGGCTCATTGGGTGTAATTAAAAGAAAATATATGGATTGGCTTGGATTGCACATTTGCTAAACTCAATTTGGCCTCACAAAAATAAGAGCTAGGGCAGGTTCAAGAACTATCCCTTGGAATTGAGCAGCCTGTAGTCAGTTAAAGGCAAAACCATGGCTGTGAAGAATTTTGGGATTTCTGCTTGCTTAAAACCTGTCTGGAAGCTCACAGGAAGTCATATCTGATATTAATTGGCATGGAAAATTGTACACTGTAAATTTCTTTCCAGAACTTGTGCCCCGGCTGCTAGACCTTCATGGTTGAAAGCTCCCTGGGGGTCACTGAAGGAATCCTTCTGTCTCTTTCAATGCCCTTCCATCAGAGAAAAATATAAGTCTCCCTGATCTGACCAATTTTAATCTTTTGTCAAGAACATGTGTGTTCCACTCACATGTTTTGAAAAAAAAAATAGGGATTGTGGAAAGTTATCACCATCTCTCTCTCAGAAAAATGAAATGCCCTAGGAAATATTGAAAAGGCAGAATACTATTCTACTCTGAATGTGATAAGGGAAAAACATGTTTTGATTCCTGCAGCTTCCTGCCTACTCCACCTTTTGTCAATGGGCCATTAAGATGCCAAGCCAGTCTATTCACATAACAAAAGACCCCTCCCCATCAGCTCCAGGGTGATGTGGCCTTACTGACCATATGGCATCTGAGAACTCAGCCTAGAGAGTTGCCCATGCATTGCCCCATGTGAGCCTGGCAACCAATCAGAGTACAGTACTTTACACAGGAACAGGAAACAGATAGGTGGGGCCAAACAGTTGATAAAAAGCCCTGCAAGCCCCTTGCTCGGCCCTTCTCTTCCTGTCCACCAACATTGAAGCATGTAAGCACCTTTTCTGGTCAGGACTCCAGCCATGTGGTCCTGTCCACCATTAAACCATCTTTCCAAGCAGCCTTCATGTCTCCAGTGTCTTCTTCCCCACTTGGAGCCAAACCCAGAAGGACTTTTCCTTACTACAATATTTAGTATTAATGACTATTTCTTGAAGGTGATTTTGAACCTTGTTAACCATTCCTATTGTGTAGTGGGCTTCAGTAGGCAAGAACCAGAGAACCATAGCTGCAACAGCTTTTATTGAGCCAAAAATGGAACTGGGGAACAGTAGGCAAATGACTGTAATTTATTCTCTGGGCCCACAGGGGCCTTAACCAATCATAATACATGAAAAACCCCACCCAAATATGAATGTTCTAAGTTTCTCTCCAAAACAGTTGGAGCTAACAGATAGGGTCATCTAAAAGTTAGTTTCGCTTTGGCACTTAACAGTTAGTCATCTAAAGGTTAGTTTCACTTTAGCAAGACTTAACACAACTATATACATTCAACAGATAATAATTCCTATACAGTAGCACTGGAAGGCTTAGCCCTTTAGAGTGTGTCCTCTCCTGCTTATCTCTGTTCTGTAACTTACAGTTGAGATTATTAAAATGGTATCCTTGGAATCTTGAGAGTAATTCCCATCTATGGACTTTTAATATTCAGTTCTTAGTCATTTTCTGCTGTTACAAATACTTAAGTATTGTCTACATGGAATGAGGAATTGGATGTGAATGTAGATGAAGAAGTCAAGATCAAAATGACAAATAAACTTAAGATGTCTTAAGGCAGTCATTAAATATGCAATCTGAGGAATGCTTTTGGATCCATAGCGGTTCCAAGGAAAGCTCAAGTAGAAACTGTGGTCAAAATGCTTTGCTAAGTCTTATTAGTTCATTGACTCACTTTTGCTTGGAAATTGAAGACAAAATAGCAATTATTCATACTTTATTATTTCCCATATTTATTTAGATTACTGGAAAGTATTTTACATTTTTTGTGCTTGAAAAATATAAAAAATAACAAATAGTTGAAACAAACTAATACAACAAAATTATTATTAGCGAGAGGACTTCCGGCTTCTGGCTGCGACGGTCGAGTCCTGGGACTCGACCGCCGTTTTGTTCTTTTCCCAGCCCCAAACGGGGCGGGGTGTGCCTTTCTAGGGACCCCCCCGTAAGGTCGGCTTGCCTGGACCTTTCCTAGCCTGGCGGCGGCCGGGGGAGGTCCTTGTCTTCGACCTAGGAGGGAGAAGACATGCTGCGGGGGGCTCGGTTCCCTTCGCCAACGGAGGACGGGAGCAAATAGCTGATTGGGAGAGAGCTGGATCGCTTGAATCGGATGGCTTTGCCGGGACTCTGGTGGCAAGGTGGACTGTAAGTGACTTTGACTCTTTTTTGCTGGCAGCTTTCACTATAAGAAACGATGGAGGGGGGTGTTTGCTAAAAAAAACCCTCGGATTGACAGCAGCGGCGTTTTGAAATGGCTCCTCGAGTGCGAGGAAGCGGATATTTCTCATCCGGACTTTGCTGAAGAAGTGAAAGTCTTTTGCGGTTTGTTTCTAGCTACATAATATCGAAGTCTTGCTACAATGAAACAATTTCCTTTGTTGCTTTCTCCCGCTGGCTTCCAGATTGGGCGGGGCAAGATGGTGTCCCTTTGTTCTTAAATGACTATTCTTCATGGAAAATTTCCGACATTCCTTTGTGACCTGGACTGTCTCTCTCTACTAATGGAAGATTTCTGACAAATGATTAATTGATTCCGTTCCTGGAGTGCCTTCTTTGTCTTCATAATTGACTGGAAAATTTGCCCTTCTCTCTGGATTTTACAACTTTTATAACTTTGAACTGAACTTTGTCTCTGGACTTGCCCCACCGGCCGCACCCAAAAATCGCCATCTTATTGGCATTGACTTAAACAGCTCACCATGGCTTCTAAAAAGCAGCCAGAAAAACCAGACACAGATGCAAGATTAACAGCTATGGAAGAAGTGTTACATTCTTTGGTACTGAAAATCAAAGAGCTTAGAAAAGACCACTGCAGTTCCAAATTAGAGCTTTTGGAGACACAGAAGAAATTGATGCAGAACACACAGAAGACTGAAGAGTTAGAATTGGGGCTGGCTGGGGCAAAGGGAGAGCTTAAAAATGTTAATACTGAAATTGGAGATTTAACTGGTCATATGTCTAGGATGGATTTTGAAAGGATGTCATATTTTTTAAGATTTCAGAATATTCCTGAAGAATCCTGATCTTATGAGCACAATTTTAGCAGACTATTTACACAAACCCATGGAAGAGATCAGGGGGGACATTGACCTGGTTTATAGAATAAATTCAGCATATGCCAGGATAAATGAAGTACCCAGAGAGATACATATTAAATTTGTTAGAAGGTCGACTAGGGAGGGAATATTGAGGGCACAGAGAGAGGGTCCGTTAATCTACCAACAAAAGGAAGTCGCTATCTTGAAGCAGATCCCGAAAAAGATTAGAGAGGTGAGGAGGAAGTATTCCTTCTTATCTAAAAAATTGTTTAAACAGGGGATTTGGTTTAAGTGGGTGATGCCAGAAGGAATGTTGGTCTTCTGGGATGGAGGAAGAGTAAGGATTAAAACAGTTGCTGAGGCGGAAGCCTTTCTTAAAAAACATTCCTCAATCCTGGAGGATGAAAATGGAGGAGCAGAGGGAGCCACGGCCTCGCCCACTGGGGGCCAGGGAGGAGAACAAGAAGATACAATTGCTAAGAGACTTAGATCTAAAAAATGACTTTTTTTAATACAGTATAACTTTTGTTTGGATGTTTGTATACAATTGCTAGCATAGAATTTATAACAATGTATGCAGTTCTCTTCACTTTGTAGTACTATTGAAATATGTATTATCTATGTTTTGTTAAAAAGCCCCGGAGGGGGCCAACGATTTCGACGTGAAAGTTCTCAAAATATTTCCCTACTCACCTTACCCTACCCTACCTGAAAAAATTGTAAAACTCAATAAAACTTTTTCAATATAAAAAAAAAATTATTATTAGCATGTACTTTGAATATTTTATAATGCTAGTCTTGGATTATTTTCACCAACTGCTTCAATATTGCTATTTATTTCTGGATCCAACTCAAATGACATGTAGTATAGTCTTTTATTGTCATTGTACAAAAATATAATTAAATTGATTAATTGATTAATTGATAGGTCAGTACTATGAATAATTGAAGTTATATTTTATTGTATATGATGGTGGAAATTTATAATCCTAATAAGGCACTTTTTAATCATATACTTGGTAATTAAAGATATCCATGGAAAGTAATTGACTCTTTCTTTACCATGCTTTATTCAGAGAGTAATATCAGTCAATCCTTCTGTCATTCTCTAATTTGAATGCTAATCTCAATGTCCATTTTTGGATCCAATCTCATTATACCAGGGGTGTGAACTCAAGGTCAGTGGGCTAGATCCAGCCCATGATGTGGTTAGATGTGGCTTGCAGAGCTGCCCTGGAAACATTAAGGAATGGCCTGCTGTGACTCAGCCCAGCCCAGTCAACTGAAAGCTGAATGGCAAATTGGTAGCAGCCATCTGGGCTGGAACTTGATGAGCCATAGTTCTGTGGCTTAGAGTCAGTGAGGTGCAACCCCCTATCTCTCCACACCCACTAGGCATGCGTATAGGAGGCAGTGAGCACACGTGGGGCCTGGGGATGAACTTGTCTGCAGGTGACTGAGCTCTTCCTTTTCAGCCAGGATGTCAGCACTTACCACCTCCTGTGCACATGCCCAGGGGGTGGGGCAGAGGCAGTTGGGTGGTATCTCACTGGCTCCAATGCAGCTGCACACATCAGATTTAAGGTTGACTATGTTCAGGCCCGTATGGCTGCCACAAGTTGTAGATCAGTGCCCAGTTGGCCTGGGCTGGGCCAAGGGCAGCCCCATGGACCCAGGGGAAAGTTTAGCAGTGCTGCCGGAGGCTATACTACCAGTGGCTTTGGCTTTTCCATGCAGGAAGTCCCAATGAAAGGGAAGTCTCACAGGCTGTGAGGCCAGGCTCAGAAAGGGATGAGGGGAGGGAGAGAGACTGGCAGTACTTCCCTTTTACTGTCCCCTCCCCATTAGAAAGCTCATGCCTGGCACCTGCCTGGCATCCATGGGCTCCCACACCATTTGAACCCACTGGCAAAGCTGATCTGGGTTTCCCAATCTACAGGTGGAGGAAAGGTTGCCGGAGCCTCATCCCATGCCCTGTGCTCTGAGGCAATGCCCATGGATGGGGTTTAGCCAGGGGCGTTTGTGGGCAAGGCTGTGAGCTATTGCATCTGGAGGGCACCAGACAGAGGTAAGTTTGGGTGAGCTGCAGGGGCTGTGCCCTGGCCTGGTACTTGGGTGGATGGATCAGAATGAGACTGCAGCCTGGGCATCTGGTAAGCGAGCCTCTAGGCATATGCAGAGCACCCCTCACTTGCTTTGCCTGGGTTGGGGTCTGCAGCTGAGAAACCTGGCTGTGGTGGTCCCAGTGAATGGAAAGCCTCATGAACTGCAAGGCTAGGCCAAGAAGCAGGGCATGGAGGCTCTGGTGTGGATGCAGCACTGATTTATTTTACAACCTGGCAGCAGCCATCTGAGCCAGAATGTGGTCAGCCTTATATCTGACTTGACAGGCTGTGGTGCCACCCCACCCTACCTCCTTGGCATGGCAGTGTGTGTATACAGGGCCTGACATCTCGGGGGATCTTCTTCTCCCACAAGCTCACTGCATTCTCGGTGTCTCCCTTTCGCCCAGGATGCTTTGCCAAGGATAAAAGTTTGCTGTCTCCTATGTGTGTCCCAGGGGTGTGTAGCTGAGGCAGTGGGTTGGTCTCTTGTTGGCTCCAGGGCACCTGTGCAGGTCAATCTAAGACTGACTATGTTCTGGCTCGATGGCTATGCCAAATTATCGATTAGTGCCATGCCTGCACCAGCACCTCCATGCCCCACTTGCTGATCTGGCCTCACACTCCTCTTTCACTGGGAACTGGAGGGGAGGTGAAGATAGTGTGGGGTATGTAATCATAACAACATTCTTTGTCTTGGGAGTCAAAGACATCTCACTAGTACCTGGAAAGGAGGACTGGAAATTAACTGAAGTTGGGACAGTGACCTGATTGGACCACGTGATGCAGCTGTGAATGGAGGGGAAGGAACCTTGATTTTACTTTGGGTGGGGAAAACATGGGGCTTTCAGATTTAGGTTTTCCCCAGATGTGCCATATGACATCTCTAATAAATTTATACTTTGAAGAAGATAACTTAATTCTGTTGGGGGTGTTACTTGGAACCCTGACATTAACTCAAATCTCCTTTTAAAACTACCAAGCAGCTCCCTGTGCTACGGGCCTCTGTCTGGGATCTTGAGCCCTGGGTGCCTTCCTGGTCTACCAGGTAGCACAAAGACTCAGGGAAGATGGAGAAGATAGCAAATACTGAGGAAGCCACCAGGATGGGTTCATAGATCATTTGTGGTACCCTCTGCTACCCCTCATCAGCTGTGGTAGCTAAAGTGGAAGCTGTGGAAGTCAAGCATTGGCCCAAACATCTGGCGGCCTGGCAGATCACACAGATGAATCCTTCCAAATGGGTTGAAACTATGGAAATCCCACCACCCCAAGAGTTGGTCAGCAGACATACATTCCAGGAGCCTGAGATCACATTGCACCAAGCCAACTGCACCACAGTCTTCGAGTGAAGAGCAATGAGACCCCTTGAGCTCAGCGAGTCCAGGGAATGGGGCCTCCCACTGCCATTCTCGAAGCCAATCACTAGCTGGCCTCCTGGAAAGATTTGGTCAGCTCAGCATTGGCAGCATTTCTCAACCCCCTCCAAGTGGCCAGCCCGACTGGATCTTGGCTCAACCCATGTTCACCTTCCCAGGTCAAGGGAGTATGACAGTCCAAAGTGGAATATCTGCTTCGTTCCATTCAGCTCAGAGTGGATCATGCCTGAATCTTCCCCACTGGGTCTGGTCTACTGAGATGACAGCTGAACCAAGATTAGCCACCAGCCAGCAGCTGGGACCCCTATGTCATTCCATCCCAGGGACACAGAGGCAGACTGTGGGACTGCCAAGTAGCCCATCTCATCAACCACTTCTCTGATTGCCCCCAGCAGACCAAATCCCCCCTGGCTGGGCATTCTATCCTGGGGAGAGCTATGTGCAATGCCAATAGATGCCAGCCCCAGTGCTCCAGTCTGCTAATCTGTCTGTTCTTCTGCCAGCATAGCCATCCACCCCTTCCCCACAGTTTAGAGCCACATTTGACAGAATCCCAGGGAAGCTGGCATACTTTCTGAACCGGATCTGGTCTCATCTTGATAGCTATGGGAATCAGTACCAACCGGATCAGGAATTAATTGTGGCAATAGCAGAAAATATGACAGAAGGAGATGCAGGGGCCTGGGTAGCCCAATTACATGATGAGGGGGCCCTGAACTAGAGGATGCTGATGAATTTGTCCAGTTGTTAAGGATCCGATTGAGGATATTTCCCAGAGAGAAGAAGCTGAAGATGAGATAAAGGACCTGAAGCAGAGGGGATGGCCTGCAAAAGAATTTGTCTGGGAATATGAAGAGTTGGCAGGAAAATTAAGAGATTGGCCAGAACACCTCTTCATTCAGCAGTTTAAAGAGGTTCCATACCAGGGCCTCAGACAAGTTTGCCATTTTAAAGGGGTTTCTGACCACATATACAAGAGTGGTATTGGATGGGAGAGAGGCAGAGCTGGCATCGCAGCATGAAGACAAGCTTCTATAGGGCAGTATAGAGGGTTGTCAAATTTTCCCTGCCAGAGGGTCCCACCAGACATAAGCCACCTGGAGGGATGGTGAAGAAGAGAGGAAATCCCTGCAGATTACAAGGAGATTACTAACTCCTTGTTTGATCTGGGGGAAGCTCTCAAATCAGCAGGGGAAAAAAGACAGCCATTGCATGCTGTCCAAGGTTGTGACAGCTCCAGAATAGTGAAGAAGGGGAAAGGTTGAAGAAAAGTGTGGAGCCCAGGTGAAAACTTTTTGACTTTTCTAACTTCTACCTAAACTTCCTTTAAAAAAAAGATAAAATAACATTGGGGCTTTAAAAGAAGGGGGTGATTTGTTGAGCTTCCACCCCCTGAAATAATAATAATAATAATAATAATAATAATAATAATAATAATAATAATAATAATAATAATAATAATAATAATAATAATAATAATAATAATAATAATAATAATACTAATAATCAGTTAATACTTATAAACCGCTCCCTCTCCCCATGGGGACTCGGGGCGGTGCACAGGCAGAATAAAAACAATAAGAAATATACAAACAATTCTAAAACCAAATTAAACTAAACCTGTGCTAAAATTCCCATAAACTATATTAAAACTACCCAGTAAAACCCCCAAGACAGGGAGACTATCCCAGGCCGGCCAAACAGAAAAAGTAAGTTTTTAATTTAAGACGGAAGGAGCGGAGGTCCGTGGTCGTTCTAATATCGGCGGGAAGGTCGTTCCACAGGGCCGGGCCCGCCACAGAGAGAGCCCTTCCCCTGGGCGTCGCCCGCTGACAAAGTCTAGTGGACGGCACCCGGAGAAGTCCCTCTCTGTGGGAGCGAATCGGCCGTGAGGATGTATGAGGCAGGATCCGATCCCGCAGATAGCTAGGTCCTGAGCCATGGAGCGCTTTAAAGATGATAATTAACACCTTGAAGCGCACCCGGAAGACGACAGGTAGCCAGTGCAGCTCGCGCAAGAGCGGTGTTACGTGGGTAGACCTTGCGGTCCCCATAATTGCTCGCGCGGCTGCATTCTGGACTAGCTGAAGTCTCCGGGTGCACCTCAAGGGAAGCCCCATGTAGAGAGAGTTACAATAGTCCAGTCGGGATGTCATGAGCGCATGAGTGACTGTGCGAAGGGCGTCCCGATCCAATAGGGGGCGCAATTGGCGAACCAGGCGAACCTGGTAAAACGCCCTCCTGGCCACGGCTGTCACTTGATCTTCCATGGACAGCCGGGCATCCAGGAGGACACCCAAATTGCGCGCCCCATCCACAGGGGCAAGATGTTCGCCCCCTATGGCCAGCGATGGAGTAAGCTGGTCTTGGTCGGGTTGAGCCTGAGTCCGTTACTTCCCATCCAGATCCGCACGGCTTCCAGGCACTGGCACATCACTGCTACGGCATCGTTGGGGTGGTTTGGGGTAGATATATACAGCTGGGTGTCATCAGCGTATAGATGGTACTCTACCCCAAAACCACGGATGATCTCACCCAGCGGCTTCATATATGTGTTAAACAGGAGGGGCGAGAGGACCGACCCCTGAGGCACCCCACATGTGAGGGGTCTCGCGGTCGACCTCTGCCCCCCTGCCAACACAAATTGCGATCGGCCAGAGAGGTAGGAGGAGAACCACCGTAAAACGGTGCCTCCCACCCCCAACCCCCCCAGCCGATGCAATAGGATACCATGGTCGATGGTATCGAAAGCCGCCAAGAGGTCTAATAGGACCAGGATGGAGGAACAACCCCCATCTCTGGCCCTCCAGAGATCATCAATCAAAGCGACCAATGCCGTCTCGGTGCTATGCCCGGGCCGAAAGCCGGACTGGCGCGGATCTAGATAATCAACTTCCTCCAGGTGACGGGGAAACTGTTGTGCCACCACACTCTCAACAACCTTCGCCAAAAAGGGAAGGTTGGAGACTGGACGATAGTTGTTCAAAAGAGCTGGATCCAAAGAGGGCTTCTTAAGGAGGGGCCTCACCATTGCTTCTTTTAGGGAAGCAGGCAAGGAACCCTCACTTAAGGATGTGTTGACAACCTCTTGGAGCCAGCCTCGTGTCACCTCCCAGGATGCCAGTACAAGCCAGGAGGGACACGGGTCCAATAAACATGTGGTGGCTCGCAGTCGCCCACGTAACCTGTCCATATCTTCGGAAGTAACGGAGTCAAACTCCTCCCAAACAAGATCTGTCTCGTGGCATCCCACTGGGCCATGAATGGGGGCTAACTCGTTCTGTATCTGAGCGATTTTCTCCTGCAGAAAAATCACAAATTCCTCTGCTCTACCCTGTAACGGGGCTTCCCGCACCCTCTGTTGAAGGAGGGAGCGGGTCACCCTAAACAGGGCGGCAGGGCGGTTGTCTGCGGATGCTATGAGAGTAGCACAATGATGATGTTTGGCTACTCTCAGCGCCACAATGTAAGTCTGTAAATGGGCTCTTACCTGTGTCCGGTCAGATTCAGAACGGGTAGACCTCCATCTTCCCTCTAGGCATCTCTTGCGGCGTTTCATCACCCGTAGCTCCTCGGTAAACCAAGGAGCCAGGGTGTTTCGGCGCCGCAAGAGAGGCCGCAAGGGCGCGACCCAATCCAAGGCTCCCGTGGTCGCAATATTCCATGCGGCCACGAGGTCCTCCATCGGGGCGCGGGTCAGGGTACAGGCGCTTGTGGCCCAAGCGCCGTTTGGAACCCATCCGGGTCCATCAGGCGCCTGGGGCGGAACCAGATTGGTGACTCAGGTTCCGCCTCCCCGCGGAGGGGAGCAGCGGTCGGAAAGTCGAGCCGGAGAAGTGAGTGGTCTGACCATGACAAGGGTGTGATGACTATATCCCCTATACCCAGATCACTCTTCCATTGGCCTGAGACAAAGATGAGATCCGGTGTATGTCCACCCTCGTGAGTGGGGCCTTGAATTAGTTGGGTCAGGTCCATGGCCGTCATGGAAGCCATGAACTCCCGAGCTACCTCGGATGATTCGCCACCGATGGCAGATTAAAGTCCCCCATGACTAAAAGTCTGGGGGTCTCAACTGCCACTGTAGCGATCACCTCCAGGAGCTCGGGCAGGGCTGCTGCTACATAGCGGGGAGCCAGGTATACAACCAGCAAGCCCAACTGCCTCCCTAGGCCCCACTTCACACAGAGGGACTCACAACCGGTAGTCTGTGGCACAATGGTCTCTCTCGGCTCAAGACCTTCCTTTACAATGACCGCTACCCCACCACCCCTACCTAGGGCCCGGGGCTGATGAAAAGCGCGGTAACCTGGTGGGCACATTTCAACGAGGGGAAGTCCACCCTCGTGGCCCAACCAGGTCTCCGCAATTCCCACCAGGTCCGGCTCCCCCTCTGACACAAGGTCATGAACGAGGGGGGCTTTGTTGACAACGGACCTGGCGTTGCAGAACATCAGCCGCAGGCCCTGGCTCTGTACACCCTGGCCACCTAGCCTGCGGGGGTTGAGGCACCTGACCGTTTGCAGCCAACGGCTTCGCGCCCCCAACCAGGAGGATAACACTTGTCTCCCCTCGGACCTGCCTCTCCCCACGACCCTCTGGATCGGAAGGCCCTCTACCGGAACGACTCGTATTTCCCGCCTCCTATTGGATCCTTCCGCTTCCCTCCGCCGACTGCTGGTCCGGCCCTTTCTTTCCTTAATACCCTCTGTCTCTACCTGTCTAATCCCACCCCCCTCCCTGGTACCCCCTAAAAGAACCAATAATTTAGATACTAAAAACCCCCTAAGGCTGCGCTTCGCCCATCTCTCCGGAGCTGAGAATAGGCACGGATCCAAGAGAGATCTGAGAAAGGCATTTGGATTGTTTGGCTGATTGGATGTTAGAAATGTGAAGGCGTTAACTAAGTGGATATTATTGAATTAAGCTTTGTTTGGGGACTTAGTTTGGTTCTGCAATTCCAAAAGGAGAAATGGCAATTGCTAATCAAGTTGAGAGAGAGAAGTAGAAGAGAAACAGCACAACAGCAACATCTCCTGCCCGAAAAAAAACCTCAGAGGAAAAGTGTGTATTGACAATGTAAATAAAAGCCTGAGCTTGGTAGCTATTGGAAACATTGTTATTATTATGAGACTTAGATAAGCTAACTGCACCTGGAAACTGTTTATTTAAAAAAAACTATATAGAAAGAGAGTGGAAAAATGTAAATTGTAAACACTGCAGCCCTCTGACTGGACATTGCTTTCAGCGACTGAATAATTGAGCAACTTGCCGTCGAAGTGATGTCCCAGTGTCTGGAAGCCGTGCAGATCTGGATGGGAAGTAACAGACTCAAACTCAACCCATCAAAGACTGAGTGGCTGTGGCTACCGGCGCCCCGGTTCAACCAGCTGACTCCATCACTGGCCATTGGGGGTGAACATCTGGCCCCCGTGGATCGGGTACGCAACTTGGGCGTCCTTCTAGATGCCTGGCTGTCAATGGATGACCATGTGACAGCCATGGCAAGGGGGGCATTTCACCAGGTTCGCCTGGTGCACCAGTTGCGTCCCCTATTGGACTGGGATGCCCTTCGCACAGTCACTCATGCGCTTGTGACGTCCCGTCTAGACTACTGTAACGCTCTCTACATGGGGCTCCCCTTGAGATGCACCCGAAGGCTACAGCTGGTCCAGAATGCGGCCGCACGGGCAGTTTTGGGAGTCACTAGATGCTCCCACGTAACACCACTCCTGCGCGGGCTGCACTGGCTGCCTGTGGCCTTTCGGGTGCGTTTCAAGGTGTTGGTTATCATCTTTAAAGCGCTCCATGGCACAGGACCTTGTTATTTGCGGGATCGACATAGTACTATTGATTGTTGGGTTATTGATTGATTGTCTTTGTTTAATAATTATAATCATTTAAAATGTGGACTATTTGAAATATCTTATATTACCAAAATGATAAGCAATATAAATTCAAGTAAATCAGAGAGGACAATTCCATCATCCATGGCATCCTGCATGGCATCGAGCCCAGTAAGTCAACGCTCCATGGACACCCTTTTGCAGAATGAAAGATTCAATGCCTTTTAGTCAGAGATGATGAATATGATTCAATTAAGGCAGAAATCATTACAAGGAACTATGGCTAAGAATCATTAGGACATGGCAGATAGGATGCAAAAGATGGAACAAAAATGGAAGATAAAATAGACAATATCCAACAAATTATTTATTTATTTATTTTTTATTAAATTTATACCCCGCCCTTCTCCAAACGGACCGAGGGCGGCGCACAGGGATGTTAAAACACATATAAAACATATAAAATTTTAAAAAACTTATTCTAATAGACCCTGCGCTAAAAACCGAATTTAAAAAACCCAAATATAAAACTATCTAAGAGTCAGTAATGGGGGTTATGCTAGGCCGGCTAGATGGAATAGGTGTGTCTTCAGACACTTGCGGAAGAGGCGGAGGTCAGAGATGGTGCGGAGTTCAGGGGGTAGGTCGTTCCAAAGGGAAGGGCCCGCCACAGAGAAGGCTCTTCCCCTGGGTGTCGCCAGTCGGCATTGTCCAGCCGACGGCACCCTGAGGAGGCCCTCTCTGTGGGAGCGTATCGGTCTGAGGGATGTATGGGGCAGGAGGCGGTCTCGCATATAACTAGGCCCCGAGCCATGGAGCGCTTTAAAGATGGTCGTTAAAACCTTGAAGCGCACCCGAAAGACCACAGGGAGCCAGTGCAGCTCGCGCAGGATAGGTGTTATGTGGGAGTGTCTAGGCGCTCCCGTAATCACCCGCGCGGCTGCGTTCTGGACTAGCTGCAGCTTTCGGGTGCACCTCAAGGGGAGCCCCATGTAGAGAGCATTACAGTAGTCAAGTCGAGAGGTGACGAGTGCTTGAGTGACTGTGCGTAAGGCACCCCGGTCCAGGAAGGGGCGCAATTGGCGCATCAGGCGTACCTGATGAAATGCCCCCCTGGCCACGGCTGCCACATGATCTTCCATAGACAGCCGGGAATCCAGGAGGACACCCAAATTGCGCACCCTCTCCACGGGGGCCGGTGTTTCGCCCCCAATGGCCAGAGTTGGAATAATCTGGCTGAACCGGGGCGCCGGAAGCCACAGCCACTCAGTCTTGGACGGGTTGAGCCTGAGTTTGTTGCTACCCATCCAGATCCGTACGGCCTCCAAACACCGGGACATAACCTCGACGGCATCGTTGGGGTGGTCTGGGGTGGATATGTACAACTGAGTATCATCAGCGTACAGATGATATCCCACCCCAAAACCACGGATGATCTCACCCAGCGGCTTCATATATGTGTTGAACAGTAAGGGCGAGAGGACCGACCCCTGAGGAACCCCACATATGAGGGACCTTGAGGCCGACCTCTGCCCCCCTGCCAACACATATTGCGACCGACCAGAGAGGTAGGAAGAGTACCACCGCAGAACGGTGCCTCCCAGCCCCAACCTCCCCAGTCGGTGCAATAGGATACCATGGTCGATGGTATCAAAAGCCGCTGAGAGGTCTAATAGGACTAGGATAGAGGAATATCCTCTATCCCGCGCCCTCCAGAGATCATCAACCAACGCGACCAATGCCGTCTCGGTGCTGTGCCCGGGTCGGAAGCCGGACTGGCGCGGGTCTAGATAATCAACTTCCTCCAAGTGTCGCGGAAACTGTTGAGCCACCACACTCTCAACAACCTTCACTAAAAAGTGGAGGTTGGAGACGGGACGATAGTTCTCTAATAATGCTGGATCCAGGGACGGCTTCTTGAGGAGGGGCCTCACCACCGCCTCTTTCAGGATGGCAGGCAAGGACCCCTCACTCAAAGATGCATTGACAATGCCCTGGAGCCAGCCTCGTGTCGTCTCCCAGGATGCCAGTACAAGCCAGGAGGGACACGGGTCCAATAAACATGTGGTAGCCCTAAGTCTCTTTGACAACTTGTCCATATCCTCGGTGGTAACAAAATCAAACTCCTCCCAGGATGGTGTCACAAGAACAGCCTCGGCCTGCTCGACTGGACCACTGTCGATGGAGGGTAGCTCGTTCCGAATCCGAGTGATTTTCTCCTGCAGATAAATCCCAAATTCCTCTGCTCGACCCTGTAAAGGGGCTTCCCGCGGCCTCTGTTGAAGGAGGGAGCGGGTCACCCCAAACAGGGCGGCAGGGCGGTTATCTGCGGATGCAATAAGAGTGGCACAATACTCACGTTTGGCCATTCTTATCGCCACTAAGTAAGTCCTAATATGGTCTCTCACTAGTGTTCGGTCGGCTTCGGAGTAGAAGATCTCCATCTGCTCTCTAGGCGTCTCTTGTGGCGCTTCATCTCCCTAAGCCCCTCGGTAAACCAAGGAGCCCAGGTGGTTCGTCGCCGCAAGAGAGGCCGCAAGGGCGCAACTCGGTCCAAGGCCCCCGTGGCCGCACTTAACCATGCAGCCACTAGGTCCTCAGTCGAGTCGCGGGGCAAGTCCACAGGAATTGGCCCAAGCTCCCTCTGGAACCTTATCGGGTCCATCAGGAGCCTGGGGCGGAACCATATAGGAATGTCCGGTTCCGCCTCCCCGCAGTGAGGTGCAGCGATCGGAAAGTCGAGCCGAAGGAGAGCGTGATCTGTCCATGACAGGGGTGTGATGACTAAATCCCCTATTCCCAGATCACTACTCCACTGTCCCGAGACGAAGATGAGATCCAGGGTGTGTCCGCCCTCGTGAGTAGGGCCTAAAACTACCTGGGTCAGGTCCATGGCTGTCATGGAAACCATGAACTCCCGAGCTGCACCAGAGGTTTCGCCTGCCGACGGCAGGTTAAAGTCCCCCATGACTAAAAGTCTGGGGGTCTCAACCGCCGCCTCGGCTATCACCTCTAGGAGCTCGGGCAGGGCTGTTGTTGCATAGCGAGGAGCCAGGTATACAACTAACACACCCAACTGCCTCCCTAGGCCCCACTTCACAAGGAGGGACTCGCACCCGGTCGTCTGAGGGATCGTGGTCTCCTTTGGCTCAAGACCTTCCCTAACCATAATCGCCACCCCCCACCCCTCCCTAGGGCCCTAGGCTGATGAAAGGCTCGGTATCCTGGTGGGCACATTTCTACGAGGGGATGTCCTCCCTCGTGGCCCAACCAGGTTTCCGTAATGCCTACCAGGTCCGGGTCCCCCTCTGACTCAATTACTAAAAATGAACAACGGATCCAGAATGTGGAAGAAATGTAGAATAAACTATCCAAGGTATACAGTGACCTGGAGTAATCAATTATTATTTTGGAGATGAATAATGCAGAATATTTTTTAAGATTCCAAAATATTGAAGAAGAAAAGGCAGAAGACCTTGTGGAGACAAGGGAAGAATTAATGGCAGAAGCTATGGAGATGGACAAACAGGAAGCTCACTATGAGATGGAAGAAATATTCAGAGTATACACAAACTATGCAAGAAGAAATAAACTCCCTAAGGAGGTACATGTGCAATTCTCAAAGAGAATGAGATGTACCACTGAAATATAAAGGAAGAGAAATAGTAGTTTCAGAGCAGATACCCAGAAGAATAAGAGATACAAGGAGACAATACCTGACAAGACAATTGATCAAACATGAGTTAGATTTTAGATGGCTAATACCTGAGGGAATATTGGTGACTTGGAAGGAAAACAGACATAGATTTGATACAGTGGTGAGCGCATAACAATTCTATGACTACTTCATAGAACATGAAGGGGAAGAGAAAAGGGAGCAAGTAGAGAAATTGGAAGTGACAAAAGAAGGAAACACACAACAAGAAGGAATTGCAACAGAGGAAAAAGAGAGAAGGGAAAGAGAAAGTGCAAGGCAGAAAGAACAGAGAGAAATAAGATCAACTAGGACAACAAAAGCTATCTATAAGTAAACAATGGAAAAAGAGATAAAACTACTATGAATCAATATAAATGGACTAAACTTACCAATAAAAAGAAAAAGAGTTTTTGATAAAGTAGAGATAAGTAATTGAAATTAAATTTAATTTGCTTGCAAGAAGTGCATATTAAAAATCATAATAGTAAGATATTAGAGTAGCCCAAAATTGGGAAACTATATTCTTCATTAGCACAGCAAAAGAAAAGAGGGGTGGCTCTATATATTAAAGAAACAATAAATACTAGACAAATCTTTGCAGACGAAAGGGGGATAATACTGATGGTGGAGATAACAATAAACCAAAAACAAATACTATTGATTGTGATGTATGCACCTAATAATAAGCAAGATGAATTTTATGGAAAACTACATAAGAAGATAATTGAAATGGAATATGAAAATATTTGTGTGGTAGGAAATTTCAATGCAATTGTGGATACAGAACTTGATTATAAGTATAGCACACACAAAAAAAGGCTAGGAAAACACTCCCAAAAATCTTCTTTAAAATGACAGAGGAATTAGGAATGTAAGATATATGGCAAGAGATATACCCTAAGGAGAAGCAATATTCATTGTATTCTAATATGCACAAATCTTGGTCAAGCATAGATATAGTATGGATGACATCAGAATTGAAAGCATGCATGCAAGAGGTAGAAATAGAACCCAATGTCTAGGTAGACCAAACTGCATGGAAAGAACAAAAAAGAAAATGGAGATGGACATTAAATTAAGCATTATTGCAAGAAAAATAATCTACACAAAAATGGAAAAAGAATTGGACTTGTCTTTAAGGAGAACAGGAAGGAAGAGACCCCACTACAAACTGTATGGGGTACTGTCAAATCATATACATGAGGATTAGCAATAAAATATATGGGAAAGAAAAACAAAAGGAAGAAACAAAATAAGTTAATGTTAAAAGAAGAACATAAAAGACTGGAATCAGAAGTACAGAGAGAACTACAAAAAAGGAATTGAAAAAGATATTATAAAACACAAAATGATCTTATTAGAAAAAGAAGAACTGGCATATAAAATTAAAAGTATAAAACAAAACTTTTTTGAAAATGTGAATAAGCCTGGAAGATGACTCGCATATTAACTGAAAAAAGAGAAAGAAAAAATTGACTAATTGATGAGGAAGGGACTCTTCATTATCAGAATGAGAAGAAAAAAACTATTATAAAAGAATACTATGAGAAATTGTATGGTAAAGAGAAAATCTCAGAAAATAAAATACAACAATATCTGGAAAAATCTGACCTCCCCAAGATACCAGACAGACATGTTGAATGAAAGGATAAATCTGATGGAAGTGTCAGAAGTAATTAAGAGACACAAAAAAAACTCAATAAAACTCTGGGCCAGAATTTTACAAACAATTAGAAGGGGTATTAAGCCCAGTGATGGTGGAAATCTATAATGAAATACTATTAGAAGCAAAAATACCAAACCCCTGGAAGAAAGCAAATATTACCACTTATACTGGAAGATGACTCAGACTTTACAGTGATTAAAAAAATTACAGGCCAATATTGTTATTAAATGTGGACTATAAAATATATGCCTCAATAATAGCAGAGAGATTAAAAAGGTACTTGAATGAATTTATACACTCAAGTCAGAATGGATTTCTAATGAAAAGACAGATTAAAAATAACACAAGATTGATTTTAAATACATTGGAATATGAGAAAACAAATGGCACTGATGTTTATAGGTGCACAGAAAGCATTTGATAATGATAGCGCAATTGAAGCGATATATTATAAACAATTAGCTAAAGTGATAGTAAATGGAGACATGCCAGAGAATTTTGAGATTAAAAAAGGCACAAATAAAAATGGGATGCTCATTGTCTCCATTGCTATTCATACTGATTCTGGAAGTATTAACCAGGAAAATTTGATAAGAGAAGAAATAAAAGGAATGGATATTTAAAAAAACCCAGAAACATAAACTACAAGCATTTGCAGATGAATTGGTCTTCATATTAGAAGACCCTACAGAAATTGGACCAAACTCATTAAAAAATAGAAGAATTTGGAGAAGTAGCAGGCTTGAAAATAAATAGGGATAAGACAAAGATCTTAGTACAGAACCTCACAGCATCACAAAAAAGAGGGCTTATGGAAAGAATCAATGTACAGATAGTCAAAAAAGTGAAGTATTTAGAAATACAATTAATAGCAAAATGTGCAACATTCAAAGAAGATAACTACATGAAACTAATGAGACAAATTAAGTTAGATCTGGAGAAATAGAAAGATCTACAATTGTCACTATCAGAAAGAATAGCTATTATAAAAATGAATATCCTGCCAAGACTGTTATACTTATTTCAAACAATACCATTAAAATTGGAGAAACAAATATTTTGAGGAATTAAATAAAATAATATCAAGATACATATGGTTAGGGGAAAAAGCAAGAATAGGTTTGAAAATGCTGCAGGAATCAAAGAAAAGAGTGGATTTTGGAATACTAGATTGGGAATTGTACTGTTGGAAGAAATGTCCTTCTGGGTTCAGTTCAAAGTGGGGGGAAAGACACTGGAAATATGGAGGCTGCTGGAAAGATGGTTTTAATGGTGGACAGGACCACATGGCTTGAGGTCCTGGGGGGAAAGGTGATCACATGCTTCAAGATGTTGGGAGAAGAAGAAAAAGGGTGGAGATCATGAAAGTCCCTGGTTTTATGTCTCCTTTGGCCTTTGGTCTTGAGTTCGTATTCTGATTGATTGTCAGACTCCCATGGGGTCATGCAGGGGCAACTCTATAGGCTATGATTTGAGTCCAAGTTTGGTTGCCTTGCTGGCTTATGTAATTTTCCCAGGTGCCTTACGGTGAGTTTCTATAGAAGGCTAATCCTACCTTTGTTATGTAGAATAGACTGCCCCAGGACTTCAATGGCCGATTGACAAAGGTGGAAACTATTAAGAGTGTTTCCTGCCTAAACACATGTTCCTCCATTTCTTTTCCAGGGAAATATTTTTAATATATTTCAATATTTCCCAGGATATTTCATTTTTCTAGGAGAGGGGTGGGTTTTAACTTCCTACAGTACTACCAGGCCTTGGTACTGATATGAGTGAAAGAATGGATAAGTTTGAGGCAGGTAAGGCATGATCTTCAATTAGGTTGGCAATCTTTCCTATTGTGTAAGAAGAATAAAATACATAGTTACTTTCAGAAATACTATGTAAGATACACATTGTTATTAGTATGGACTAAGATAAAAGATCAACATTACTTGAAAATACCAATCTGGCTTTCCACTATGGAGGCTTTAGTGCATCTTAATGTTATTAATATGGCAAAAAATGTAAGATATAAGGACATGATAAAAGGAGTTAAAAACAAAACAGAAGTCTGGGGATAGATATAGCATGGTGGCCTCATATGCAGATACCATCCTGTTATGAGAAAGATGCTAAACTACATGGTTTTTATAAAGAGCTAACAGAACAATTTCTATTAGAACTATTTCTAACTATTTATTAGCTAAAAACATTTTGGTGGAAAAATAAAACTGGCTATGTAGCTAACTTCAAAAATTGATACAAAATCTTATGCCACCAAATAAAAACAGAATGCACCAATTACCACTGCAAACAGCAGAAAGAGCTGTTACACACAAAATCCAATCGAGCCTTCTATAATTTCGTAATTGCTAAACTTAAAGACAAAAGCCATTCCACCTCTAAAAGGGCAAAATGGTGAAGATTGTAACAATGATGCCATTAAAGTCAATCTCTTCAACTAAGGGGTCCTAGGGAGGTGGGTGTGATTACTAAATTTGGCTCAACTGGAAATATTGCTAGGCCAGCCGGCGATGACGACACAGAGGCTAGAAGGTCCGATATAAGCGGGGGGATGGGAGTCGATCCAATAGAGGGCCTTTCCATCAGGATGGTCCTAGGGAGGGGTAGGTATGACGGGAGCCAGGGGCCATATCAAACGTTGGGGGGGACACGTATCCTCTGTTCACAAGCGGTCGCCCGCCCCGACCCCCTGAGCTCTTCCCGCAACCTAGGTGGTTGGGATTCACAGAGCCAGGGCCCTAAGCTGATGCTGTGCAACACCAGGTCCGTGGTCAACAAAGCCCCCCTCATTTACAACCTAGTGTCAGAGGGGGAGCCAGACCTGGTGGGTATTACAGAAACCTGGCTGGGCCACGAGGGAGGTTTACCCCTTGTAGAAATGTGTCCGCCAGGTTACCTGACACTCCATCAGCCAAGGGCCCAGGGCAGGGGTGGGGGTGGGGGTTATTATCAAGGAAGGTCTTAAGCCAAAGGAGACCACTGTGCCTCAGGTAGTCGGTTGTGAATCCCTCTGTGTTAAGTGGGGCCATGAGAGGCAGTTGGGTCTGCTGGTTATGTACCTGGCTCCCCGCTACGTATCAGCAGCCCTGCCTGAGCTCCTCGAGGTGATCGCCAAGGTGGCGGTTGATACCCCCAGACTTTTAGTTATGGGGGATTTCAACCTGCTATCGGTGGGCGAGACATCCAAGGCGGCTCGGGAGTTCATGGCCTCCATGACGGCCATGGACCTGACCCAAGTAATTCAGGGCCCCACACACACCGGGGGACACACACTAGACTTAATTTTTGCCTCTGGTCAGTGGTTGAGTGATCTAGGAGTAGGGGAGTTAATCATCGAACCCCTGTCATGGTCAGATCACTCCCTCCTTCGCCTTGACTTCCCAACCGCTACACCCCACCGTGGGGAAGCAGAACCAGAGATACCACATGGTTCCACCCCAGGCGCCTGATGGACCCTGAGAGGTTTCAAAGGGAGCTTGGGCCAATTCCTGTGACCCTGATCCACGACTCGACTGAGGACCTAGTGGCCACATGGAATAGTGTGGCCACGGGGGCCATGGACCGGGTCGTGCCCTTGCGGCCTCTCATGCGGCGCCGATCCACCCTGGCTCCTTGGTTCTCTGAGGAGCTAAGGGTGATGAAGCACCACAAGAGATGCCTAGAGAGCACTTGGCGGTCCACTCGCTCCGAATCCGACCGAACACGGGCGAGGTCCCATTTAAGGACCTACCTAGTGGCGATAAGAGTGGCGAAATGTAATTATCTCGCCACTCTTATCGCATCTGCAGATAACCGCCCTGCCGCCCTGTTTAGAGTGACCCACTCCCTCCTTCAACAGAGGCCGCGGGAAGCTCCTTTGCAGGGTAGAGCAGAGGAATTTGAAGATTATCTGCAGGATAAAATTGCTCGGATCTGGGACGAGTTGGCCTCCAATGAGATAGATCTGGGCGGACTGTCCGAGGCAGGTCTTGAGACCGTATTATGGGAAGAGTTCGACTTTGTTACTTCAGAGGACATGGACAGGTTGCTGAGGCAACTGAATGCTACCACATGTTTATTGGACCCGTGTCCCTCCTGGCTGGTACTGGCCTCCTGGGAGGTTACACGAGGCTGGCTCCAGGAAATAGTGAACGCTTCCTTCAGTGAGGGGTTCTTGCCGACCGCCTTGAAAGAGGCGGTCATGAGACCCCTCCTCAAGAAGCCTTCCCAGCGTTGTTACTTAATTACCATCCGGTCTCCAACCTTCACTTCTTGGCAAAGGTTGTAGAGAGTGGGGTGGCACAACAGTTCCTCCGACACCTGGAGGAAACTGTTTATCTAGACCCACGCCAGTCCGGCTTCCGACCCGGGCACAGCACAGAGATGGCATTGGTCGCACCGGTGGATGATCTCTGGAGGGCCCGAGATAGAGGTTGCTCCTCTATCTTGGTCCTGTTAGATCTCTAAGCGGCTTTCGATACCATTGACCATGGTATCTTATTGCACCGACTGGAGGGGTTGGGATTGGGGGGTACCGTGTTGCGGTGGTTCGCCTTCTTCCTCTCGGTCGGTCGCAATTTGTGTTGGCAGGAGGGCAGAGGTCGACGTCGAGGCCCCTCACATGTGGGGTGCCTCAGGGGGGGGTCCTCTCGCCCCTCCTGTTGAACACCTATATGAAGCCGCTGGGCGAGGTCATCTGTGGTTGTGGGGTAGAATACCACCTGTATGCTGATGATACTCAGCTATACATATCTATCCCCAACCACCCCAGCGATGCCATTGAAGTGATGTCCCGGTGTCTGGAAGCCATGTGGGCCTGGGTGGGGAGTAACAAACTTCGACTCAACCCGTCCAAGACCAAGTGTCTGTGGTTTCCAGTGTCCCGGTACAGCCAGCTGACTCCATCGCTGGTCATTGGGGGTGAGACACTAGCCCTCGTGGAAAGGGCTCGCAACCTTGGCGTCCTCCTGGATTCATGGCTTTCCTTGGATGGCCAGGTGATGGCCGTGACCAGGGGGGCCTTCTACCAGATCCGCCTGGTCCGCCAATTGCGCCCTTTCCTTGACCGGGATGCCCTTCGCACAGTCACTCAAGCGCTCGTTACGTCCCGCCTAGACTGTTGTAATGCTCTCTACATGGAGCTCCCCTTGAGGTGCACCCGGAGGCTCCAGTTTATTTATTATTTATTTTATTTATTATTTAGACTTATATAACCACTCCCTCTCCCCAAAGGGACTCAGGGTGGTGCACAGGAAAGTAAAAACATATGAATATCACAATTATAAATAATTAAAACCAAATTAAATAAATTTCCCTGCGCTAAAATTTAAAATCATTAAAACTCTTACCCCATTAAAACCAATCAAAACAATTTAAGATACAGACATTAGGCTAGGTAAAATAAATTAGGCCAGACTGGCCTGATGGAACAAATGGGTCTTTAATTTCTGGCGGAAGGCGCGGAGGTCCGTAGTTATTCTGAGATCGGGGGGTAGGTCGTTCCAGAGGTTTGGGCCCACCACAGAGAAGGCCCTTCCCCTGGGCGTCGCCCGCTGGCATTGCCTAGTGGATGGCACCAGGAGAAGTCCCTCTCTGTGGGAGCGAATCGGCCGGAGGGATGTATGGGGTAGGATGCAATCCCGCAGATAACTAGGTCCCGTGCCATGGAGCATTTTAAAGATGGTAATCAACACCTTGAAGCGCACCCGAAAGGTCACAGGGAGTCAGTGCAGCTCGCGCAGGAGCAGTGTTACATGGGAGTACCTAGAGGCTCCCAAAATCACCTGCGCGGCCGCATTCTGGACTAGCTGTAGTCTTCGGGTGCACCTCAAGGGAAGCCCCATGTAAGGAGCGTTGCAGTAGTCTAGCCGGGATGTCACAAGCACATGAGTAACTGTGCGAAGGGTGTCCCGGTCCAATAGGGGACACAAATGCCGCACCAGGCGAACCTGGTGGAATGCCCCCCTGGCCACGGCCGTCACATGGTCTTGCATAGACAGCCGGGTATCCAAGAGGATGCCTAAGTTGGGTGCCCGATCCACGGGGGCTAGATGTTCACCCCCAATGGCCAGTGATGGAGTCAACTGGTTGTACCGGGACGCCGGAAACCACAGCGACTTGGTCTTGGATGGGTTGAGTCTGAGTCTGTTGCTTCCCATCCAGATCCGTATGGCTTCCAGACATCGGGACATCACTTCGACGGCATTATTGGGGTGGTTTGGGGTAGAAATGTACAGCTGTGTATTGTCAGCATAGAGATGGTACTCTACCCCAAAACCACGGATGATCTCACCCAGCGGCTTCATATATGTGTTGAACAGGTGTGGCGAGAGGACTGACTCCTGAGGCACCCCACATGTGAGGGGTCTCGAGGTCGACCTCTGCCCCCCTGTCAACACAAATTGCGATCGGCCGGAGAGGTAGGAGGAGAACCACCACAGAACGGTGCCCCTCACCCCCAACCCCTCCAGCCCGTGCAATAGGATACCATGGTCAATGGTATCGAAAGCCGCCGAGAGATCTAAAAGGACCAGGATGGAGGAACAGCCCCCATCTCTGGTCCTCCAGAGATCATCATCAGTTAGTGCAGAATGTGGCCGCGCGGGGGATTTTGGGAGCCTCACGGTGCTCCCACGTAACACCCCTCCTGCGCGAGCTGCACTGGCTGCCGGTGGCCTACTGGGTGCGCTTCAAGGTGTTGGTAGCCATCTTTAAATCGCTCCATGGCACGGGGCCTAATTATCTGCGGGACTGTCTCCTACCGCATACCTCCCTTCGACCGATCCGCTCCCACAGGGTGGGCCTCCTTAGGGTGCAGTCTGCCAGTCAATGTCGGCTGGCAACCCCCAGGGGGAGGGCCTTCTCTGTGGCGGGTCCAGCCCTCTGGAACGACCTGCCCCCCGAACTCTGCACCATCACAGACCTTCGCCTCTTTCGCCAATCACTCAAAACGCACTTTTTCCACCTAGCTGGCCTAGCTTAGAGTTAGATTAGATAATTTTAAACTGATTTGGTATGGGGATTTTAACATTTTAGTTTATATTTTAGTACAGGTTATTTCAATTTAATGCTATTTTAATGTTGTGATTGTATTTATTGTTGCTTGTTATGTCATTTTTAATTGCCTGTGCACCGCCCTGAGTCCAATTGGAGATAGGAGCGGTATAAAAATCAAATAAAACCTAAAACCTAAACACTTTTTTCAGTTCAGTTTTTATCAACAGCAATAGCATCTCCCCCTCATTTCCTAGTCGTACCACAACCAATTGCAATGATCTAATCCACATTGATTTTACTGAAGATACTGTCAAAGCGGCACTACACAGTCTAAAGCCATCTCTTTCTATTGGTCCATTGGGATATGTGCCTACTTTCTAAAAAAGCTCTCCACTGCCTTAGCTGAACCTCTAAGCACCATCTATGAAGTGTCTTTTAGAACGAACTCCTTGCCTGACCTATGGTCATTAGCAACAGTCATACCTATCTTCAAAAAAGGAGAACCCTAGTCTTGTTGAGAATTACAGACCAATCGCCCTTTGCTGCATTACCTATAAAGTCATGGAATCCATCATAAACCAATCCATCACCCTCCACTTAGAGACAAACAACCTACTCTCTAATAAGCAATTTGGTTTCAGGAAAAATTTGTCCTGTAATCTGCAACTCATACATTGTAAAAACATTTGGACCTCTCAACTCAACTAGAATAAAACAATAGATGCAATCTACATAAACTTCTACAAAGCCTTTGATTCAGTGGTACATGACAAACTCCTGTTAAAACTAAGTTCTTATGGTATTTCTGGATCTTTGCACAAGTACATAGCTGCATTCCTATCAAACAGGAAACAAATAGTCAAAATTGGAAACGCTTTATCAAACCCTGCACAAGTTAACAGTGGTGTTCTCCAAGGCAGTGTTCTAGGATCAACACCCTTTCTACTTTTGTCAGCCTTCGCTTTGCTGCTGCTTGGCTGCCATGGAAACGGGGAGGGTGGGGTTATGGGGTTAACTATGAGTGCTGGTGGAAGATGGTACGGGCCGGTGTTATCACAAACCTAACGGTATCACATTCCATTCTGATGATGGCGTTGGACGTGAGGCCCACCTGATGTCCTGGAGGAATCTGCATTGGACACTGTTGTGGGGGCATGGGTTAATGGGGTTGGCTTAAGCTTTGATATACACGCTTCGCGCCTAAACTAGTCACTTCCTGCTTGACCCAGGTTTGCTGTTCTTCTGTATTCAGTAAAAGTAACCTTATTCATTTTGAACTATGATTAAGTGTGGACTTTCTTGAGTATTGGAAGAAGCGAACCTTGACAACTTTACATAAACAATCTTTGTGATCATATTATAAGCAGCTGCATCCTCTTTGCTGAGATAGTAAAACTATTTAACACCATAGGCAATTCTACTATCCTACAAAATGACCTAGATTATGTGTCTGAATGGTCAAACAATTGGCAACTCCAAATCTCTGCTAAGAAATGCTCAGTCCTACATATTGGCAATAAAAATCAGAACATCAAATACAAACTGGGCAGAAACGATCTAAAAGATGGCCCACACTCTGTCAAAGACCTAGGAGTACTCATTTTGAAAGATCTAAGCCCCAGAGCTCACTGTAACAACATTGCCAAAAAAGCATTCAGAGTTGTCAATCTTACTTTACGAAGTTTTCTCTCTGGTAACACTATGCTGCTAACATTGTTTTTTTAAAGTTTTTTTTAATTTTTTGTTACAAATTTTAAATTCTTTTATAAACAAAGTGTTACTCAGATTTTCCCCATTAACGTCTTCTCATATGAATAGTTCATTTTACATCATATTTATATTTCCAATTTCAGCCATGTTATTTCCTTTCCATATTTTCCATCTTAAGTTTAATTTCTTCTTAATACATAAGCAATATCATTATTTGCTCCTGCAAAGTTAACCAAATTTATCATTTTATTTATATCTGATATTCTATTTTACTATAGGTAGCATATATCCTCAAATTCAATTTTTATATAATAAGCATTTCACTTAGTTATCCACAATTAATAATGTTAATATAGTTCCCTCACATCTTAATTAGCTACATACCATTAACAATGTTAACATGTTTCATTTTATTTTACTAGTAAATCCTTTTCTTTCCCTTCCTCCTTTTCTAACCATTTTTTCTTGGTCTCTCAGAGATTCCACTTCTTTTATGTTCTCTTCTTTCTACCCATTCGCCTAGCTTTTTCTTTTTCTTCTTTTTCTAATTTCTATATTTTTTCTTCCCAGTACTTTTTCGCTCTTTTAATTTTATTGTTCTGGTAATTTCCCCCAGGTTTTCTTTTCCCACTATTCCCTTCTTTACTGTTTATTTTTTTCTTTTTGGGGGGGACCATTCCCCTTTATCTGCTTTTTGTTTGCCACTGTGAATCCCAGTGAAATCATTTAAATTTTTTTTTTCAATCCCTCTTTCTTCAATGATATTTTTTTTGTTCTTCATTTGAACCCTTTTTAACCCCCTTTTCTCCTCTTCCCTGATCTGAGTGCTCTTAAATGGTAAGAAAAAATAAGTTTTTTTCTTACCATTTAACGTTTCATGTGCATTATTTAACATATCAAGTAGTTCATCATACATCCAAAGTTCATCAATTCCTGTTTAGCTAATTTAACCATTTAAAAAAAAAATCTGCTATATCACATTTAATTAAAACTTAGTCCATGGAATTTTCCCCTTTTATTTCCAAGTTCTAAAGTCCAGTTCCAATTTTAGTCCAGTCTAATCCACATTAAGTATTTTTTTTCCTTCCCACAACTATGGTAAGTCAAATCCAAAATACTGTTGCAAAAACAGATACTCCTTAAAGGTTCCCACAGCTTCAAAATATCTTCAAAGTATCTTTTGCTGTAATCAAGGTCAAATTCTATAGCTGCTCCTTTCCCTTTTGTTCTTCCACTAGTTCTTGTAGTATTCTCCTCTCACCAGTAGATGGCTCTCTCTCCATAATACACTCCATTCAGCTGACTGTTAAAAGCTGTCAAAATCAATTTTTAATCCTCAGAAAAAGGAAAAAGGAAGAAAAAGAAAGAAAGGAACTCTCTCGCCCCCCCCCCCAAGTTCTTTAGTTGTTTTTAATATCTCCAACTCCACTTTTAGGAACAAAAATCTTCTAAGGCTTTTTTGTTTTGATCTCTGCTTTACCCTTCTTCCTCCATTAAAAATCCTGACTGCTAAATAGCCACTAATTCTGATCTGGGACCCTTTTTAGAGCCAAATTTAAATTTTCTTGTTATCTTGGATTGGTCACTCTCTCACCTAAATCCAACACTTTGTTCCAACACTGCTCTTGCTCAAACAACTTGGCCCGGTTGCCCTGACTTTGAAGTCAGGGCATTTGAATATGGCTACTGTCCCACTGTCAGTTTTGGAGAACTTATCTCCAACCTGCCAAGGAACTACTGGTTCCTCTTGGTTGTCTGAGATGTCTCTCCTTCTTTCCTGTCCCTCCAGGATGGTTCCGAGCCCAAGATCCCCTGACAGCAGTTTGCCCTGCTGGGTTTTTGCGGGGCTCATTGGAGCTCTGCTGTTTCCCAACCAGTCTCATCGTGATATTTCTGGCTTCTTCCGTATAAAATGTTTTATAGATGGCATTTTCCACTGGCAAGATTGGCAAAAATGTTTAAAGATAGGTCAGATAAATGTTGGAAGTGTAATCAAACATCTGGTTCATATTACCACATGTGGTAGACATGCCCAAGAGCAAGGAAATATTGGACAAAAATGCACACATGGCTGGAAAAAATAAAACTACATATAGACCTGAAACCAGAGATATTTCAATTGGGCATTGAAATACCAGAAAATATGACAAAAAGACTTCATATTTGATTCTACATATATTAATGGCAAGCAAAATTGTATTTGCCCAACAATGGAAAAGTTATGAAATCCCATCTGAGGAGAATGTAATTTAAAAATATTAGATTGTGCAGAAATGGATAGATTAACACTTGCTATTAAGGATAAAGAAGACACTGAATATTTTTTTTGATATGGGACATGTTTTATCAATGGTTAGATAATAGAAATAGAAGTTAGAAAGGAGGATATATAAGGGGAGGTAATGATATAGAGGAGAGTCATTAAAGAAGTTGATGTTAAATGTTAAATTTAACATCAAGAGAGGCCGCAAGGGCGCGACCCGATCCAAGGCCCCCACGGCCGCACTATTCCATGCGGCCGTGAGGTCCTCCATCGGGGCGCGGGCCAGGGGTACAGGAAGTGGCCCAAGCGCCGCCTGGAACCCATCAGGGTCCATCAGGTTCCGCCCCAGGTGCCTGATGGACCCTGATGGGTTCCAGGCGGCGCTTGGGCCACTTCCTGTACCCCTGGCCCGCGCCCCGATGGAGGACCTCACGGCCGCATGGAATAGTGCGGCCGTGGGGGCCTTGGATCGGGTCACGGCCTTGCGGCCTCTCTTGCGGCAGCGAGCCACCCTGGCCCCTTGGTTTACCGAGGGGCTGAAGGTGATGAAACGCCACAAGAGATGCCTAGAGAGAAGATGGAGGTCTACCCGATCTGAATCCGACCGGACACAGGTAAGAGCCCATTTACGGACTTACATTGTGGCGCTGAGAGTGGCCAAACGTCATCATTGTGCCACTCTCATAGCATCCGCAGATAACCGCCCTGCCGCCCTGTTTAGGGTGACCCACTCCCTCCTTCAACAGAGGGTGCGGGAAGCCCCGCTACAGGGTAGAGCAGAGGAATTTGTGATTTATCTGCAGGAGAAAATCGCTCAGATACAGAACGAGTTAGCCCCCATTCATGGCCCAGTGGGTTGCCACGAGGCGGATCTTGTTTGGGAGGAGTTTGACTCCGTTACTTCCGAGGATATGGACAGGCTACGTGGGCGACTGCGAGCCACCACATGTTTATTGGACCCGTGTCCCTCCTGGCTTGTACTGGCATCCTGGGAGGTGACACGAGGCTGGCTCCAAGAGGTTGTCAACGCTTCTTTGAGGGAGGGTTCCTTGCCTGCCTCCCTTAAAGAGGCCATGGTGAGGCCCCTCCTGAAGAAGCCCTCTTTGGATCCAGCTCTTTTAAACAACTATCGTCCCATCTCCAACCTTCCCTTTTTGGCGAAGGTTGTCGAGAGTGTGGTGGCACAACAGTTTTCCCGTCACCTGGAGGAAGTTGATTATCTAGACCCGCGCCAGTCCGGCTTTCGACCCGGGCATAGCACCGAGACGGCATTGGTCGCGTTGGTCGATGATCTCTGGAGGGCCAGAGATGGGGGTTGTTCCTCCATCCTGGTCCTATTAGACCTCTCGGCGGCTTTTGATACCATCGACCATGGTATCCTATTGCACCGGCTGGGGGGGTTGGGGGTGGGAGGCACTGTTCTGCGGTGGTTCTCCTCCTACCTCTCTGGCCGGTCGCAATTTGTGTTGACAGGGGGGCAGAGGTCGACTTTGAGACCCCTCACATGTGGGGTGCCTCAGGGGTCGGTCCTCTCGCCCCTCCTGTTCAACACATATATGAAGTCGCTAGGTGAGATCATCCGTGGTTTTGGGGTAGAGTACCATCTCTACGCTGATGATACTCAGCTGTATATATCTACCCCAAACCACCCCAACGATGCCATAGCGGTGATGTGCCAGTGCCTGGAAGCCGTGCGGGTCTGGATGGGAAGTAACGGACTCAGGCTCAACCCGACCAAGACCGAGTGGCTGTGGTTTCCGGCTGCCCTGTTCAACCAGCTGTCTCTATCGCTGGCCATAGGGGGTGAACATCTTGCCCCTGTGGATGGGGCACGCAACTTGGGTGTCCTCCTGGATTCCCGGCTGTCCATGGAAGATCAAGTGACAGCCGTGGCCAGGAGGGCGTTTTACCAGGTTTGCCTGGTTCGCCAGTTGCGCCCCCTATTGGACCGGGATGCCCTTCGCACAGTCACTCATGCTCTCGTGACATCCCGACTGGACTATTGTAACTCTCTCTACATGGGGCTCCCCTTGAGGTGCACCTGGAGGCTGCAGTTGGTCCAGAATGCAGCCGCGCGAGCAATAATGGGTACCACAAGGTACACCCATGTAACACCGCTCTTGTGCGAGCTGCACTGGCTACCTGTAGTCTTTCGGGTGCGCTTCAAGGTGCTAGTCATCATCTTTAAAGCGCTCCATGGCTCGGGACCTAGCTATCTGCGGGATCGGATTCTGCCTCATACTTCCTCACGGCCGATTCGCTCCCACAGAGAGGGACTTCTCCGGGTGCCGTCCACCAGACTTTGTCAGCGGGCGACGCCCAGGGGAAGGGCTCTCTCTGTGGCGGGCCCTGCCCTCTGGAACGACCTCCCCCCCGATATTAGAACTACCACGGACCTCCGTTCCTTCCGTCTGAAATTGAAAACGCACTTTTTTTGCCTGGCCGGCCTAGGGTAGCCTCTTACCACAGTATTATAGGGTTTAGGGTTTTAGTGATTGGTTTTGGGGAATTTTAGCGCAGGGTCCTATTGTTTAATGTGTTTTTTAACTGTTTTGTATATTTATTGTTTTAATTTTCCCTGTGCACCGCTCCGAGTCCCCTTGGGGAGAGGGAGCGGTCTAGAAATTAAATATTATTATTAATATTATTATTATTATTAAATATTAAGGTTAGTTTATTATAATCTTTTTATTGTTGTTGTTAATTTTTGGTGAGATTCACTGCCTTTGGGGCTGGGTGGTAGCTCAAGAGCTTGAGTCCTAAGCAAGGACCTAGGAACTGTTAAGGTAACATTGGCGGATATAAGCCAGTGATGGTGAATCTATGGCACGGGTGCCACAGGTGGCATGCGGAATCATTTCTTAGGGCACGCGAGGTGTTGCCCTGTCAGCACTAGCATGCATGTGTGCGCTGGCCAGCTGATTTAGGCCTTCTTTTGAGGCTGTTTTTCGCCCTCTGGAGGCTTCAGGAAAGCTCCTTAAGCCTCTGGAGGTGGGGAGGGGAGGCTGTTTTCACCCTCCCCAGGCTCCTAGAAAGCCACTGGAGCCTGGGGAGGGTGAAAAAAGCAGGGGGTCCCGCACATAGCATTAAGGGTGTGGCATACCCACGCACGACCTCCGCTGCCTCCCCCTGCTTTTGGCACGTAAGCCAAAAAAGGTTAGCCATCACTGATATAAGCTGTTCCAAGCAGGGTGGCCCTTTGCAGAGTCAGAATGCTCAAGTCTGGCAAACCTAGAACCTCCACATAGTGAGAAACCCCCCTAGGTATTGCTCCAGGGGCTCCAATCACAATCAGGACAACAAATGACTTCCACCTCCATAGTCGCTCAACTTCAATTTGCAAGTCCCGGTATTTTGTGATTTTTTTCTTGCTGCTTATTTTCAATTCGTGCATCACCAGGTATTGCAATGTCAACAATGTCATTGTTGTTGTCATTGTTATTGTTGTTGTTGTTGTTATTGTGATGAATAAATATAATGAAGATGTATAAATATGACTATTTCAACATAATTGTACCCAGAATAATCACTGTTTGATGAAAATTGAGTGTTATATAAATAAAACAAGTAAAACATGAAAAAAAAAGAGTGGTATCGGATGGCAGTGGCTATGGACCTCAAAATCCACCCACATCAGAATCCACTTTGGAAAACCCCAGAGCAGCCCTTAAGAGGTCAAACCAGGGTAAAGTACACGGTCTTCTGGTTTCTGGCGCTTATGCACATGTGACGACCAGCCGGCTGGTGTGCATGTGCATGCCAAAAACCAGAAGATATTCTTCCTGGTGCACGCATGCATTCTGGATGGCTGCTCTTCCGGTTTCTGGCACTCCTGCTCATGTGATGACCAGTACTGCATAGGGTGAAAATGGGAAGCTGCCACAGGCAATGGGCAGGCAGAAGTGAAAAGGGGCTTCCCATTTTGACCTCTGTCCACTGATGTTGCCTCTGAGCCTGGACTCCAGCCTAAAACTGAATGAGCACTTTGGTTGCCCTTCACCATACTGCGATACCATTTTTTTTAAAACGGCACTCTCCCTTCTGTTTCCCCCCAGATTTTGATGCTCATCCTGGATCACCCTTCCCAGCCTTGTCTGGCCCATCAAAATGCCCCTCAATGTGAGAGATGTTGAGTGGGCCAGGTTGAATTGTCCATGCCCACCCAGTCAGGTGGCCACCCATGCCCACCTGGCCTTTTGAGGGTGACCATAATGCTGATCTGGCCCTCAATAAAATTGAGTTTGACACTGTATAAGATTTTATGAACTGGAATAGCCATAACAATGTCAGCCAGTAGGAATTGTTTGGTGACTGAGACACAGGATTTGTTGTGAGTCATGTCAGATGGCTAGAAACATGGGCATGGCTTAGCTTAACCGTTCTGTGTATATAAGTGTTTGTTTGCCTTTGCTTGAGTCTTCTTGCTTCTACTTCTTGTACTTCTTACTTCTTCTCTCTACCACATTGCAAAAGCTGCATAGGTATTGTATACATGCATCATATTTTATGTTATTATATATTTAAAAAATTCTTCTATAAATTGAATCCTGCTGAGTTATTTACTTGCGTACTGGCTGGATAGCTACAAACTCTGATAGACACCCTTGCATTATACCATTTGGTATGTGGAGAAGTTCAACTTTCAGATGGTGGGCCAATCCTGAACCATACAGAGTTTGAGAGGCAAATATCAGTACTTTGGAATGCCCTCAGAAATATACTAGTAGTTCCCACAGAACTTTTTTGGGGAAACATTGTTGAGAACATGATTAGGGAATAGCTTCAAAGATCATGGAGGAAAAAGATTGTTTAGAACGGTTTCGGTTATCGTATTTTTCGGAGTATAAGATACACCTTTTTTCTTCTAAAAAGAGGCTGAAAATCTGGGTGCATCTTATACACAGAATACATCATTTTCTTTGCCTCCTGAAGCCCCACCCCCTTCACCAAAATGGCCATGCATAGCCTTATGGAGGCTTCCAAAGAGTTCCTGGTGGCTGGGGAGGACAGAAATGAGCAAAAAACAGTCCCTGTTTTGCTCAATTTTGTCCCCCAGCCCCCAGATGCACTTTATAAGCCTCCATAAGGCTATGCATGCAATTTATTTTGACAAAAAATGGCCCGTGTTCGTGAAAAATGGGCCATTTTTTGCTCTTTTTGGGGGGGGCACCGCCCACAGGAGCACTCTGCAAGCCCCCCCCCAAGGCTATTCATGCCTTTTTTGTTGAAAAAATGGACACGTTTTTGCGAAAAATGGGCCATTTTGGGGAGGTTTGCAGAGAGAAAAAACTCCCCCTCCTTTCGGAAAGCTGTTTAGTTAGAGTGATAGATGGGATGGTCAAGTGCTGTGCCAGCAGTTTTAGGTGCTACAGGTTGTCAGTGATTTCCTTCTCCAGCACATGGGTAAATACACCTGGAAACATCTACCTTTCTACCTATCTACCTACCTACCTACGTACCTACCTTATTTCTCTGTCTCTCTCCCTACCTACCTACTGTATTTCTCTCCCCCCCCCTCTATCTACCTATATACCTACCTACCTGCAAGGGGTCCTTGCCTACTGTCTTGAAAGAGGCGGTAGTGAGGCCCCTCCTCAAGAAGCCCTCCCTGGACCCAGCATTATTGGAGAATTACCGTCCAGTCTCCAACCTCCACTTTCTAGCGAAGGTTGTTGAGAGTGTGGTGGCCCAACAGTTTCCGCGACGCTTGGAGGAAATTGATTATCTAGACCCGCGCCAGTCTGGCTTCCGACCCGGTAACAGCACTGAGACGGCATTGGTCGCGTTGGTTGATGATCTCTGGAGGGCACGGGATAGAGGTTGTTCCTCTATCCTTGTCCTGTTAGACCTCTCAGCGGCTTTTGATACCATCGACCATGGTATCCTATTGCACCAACTGGGGAGGTTGGGACTGGGAGGCACCGTTTTACGGTGGTTCTCGTCCTACCTCTCTGGTCGGTCGCAATATGTGTTGACAGGAGGGCAGAGGTCGACCTTGAGACCCCTCTCATGCAGGGTTCCTCATGGGTCGGTTCTCTCGCCCCTTCTGTTCAACACATATATGAAGCCGCTGGGCGAGATCATGCGTGGTTTTGGGGTGGGATATCATCTGTACGCCGATGACACCCAGCTGTACATATCCACCCCAGACCACCCCAACGATGCCGCCGAGGTGTTGTCCCGGTGTTTGGAGGCCGTACGGATCTGGATGGGTAGTAACAAACTCAAACTCAACCCATCCAAGACTGAGTGGCTGTGGTTTACCGCACCTCGGTTCGGCCAGATTATTCCCGGCTGTCTATGGAGGACCATGTGGCAGCCGTGGCCAGGGGGGCATTTCATCAGGTACGCCTGATGCGCCAATTACACCCCTTACTGGACTGGGCTGCCCTCCGCACAGTCACTCAAGCACTCGTGACATCCCGACTCGAGTACTGCAATGCTCTCTTCATGGGGCTTCCCTTGAGGTGCACTCGAAAGCTACAGTTAGTCCAGAATGCAGCCGCGCGGGTGATCACGGGAGTCCCGAGACACTCCCATGTAACACTGATCCTGCGCGAGCTGCACTGGCTTCCTGTGGTCTTTCGGGTGCGCTTCAAGGTTTTGACGACCATCATCAAAGCACTCCATGGCTCGGGACCTAGTTATATGCGAGACCGTCTCCTGCCCCATACATCCCTACGGCCGATCCACTCCCACAGAGAGGGCCTTCTCAGGGTGCCGTCGGCCGGGCAATGCCATCTGGCGATACCCAGGGGAAGAGCCTTCTCTGTGGCAGGCCCTGCCCTTTGGAACGACCTTCCCCCTGAACCTTGGACTATCTAGGACCTCCGCCTCTTCCGCCAGAAAAAGACACATCTTTTTCAGCAAACTGGCCAAGCCTAACCTCCCGCTAGGGCTATTTTAGATAGTTTTAAATTGGGGTTTTTAATTTGGTTTTTAGCATAGGATTGTTTCATGTAATTTAATATGCTTTTAAATTTTGTATATTCTGTTTTATATGTTTTTAAATTCCTGTGCGCCGCCCAGGGTCCTTCGTGGAGAAGGGCGGGATATAAATCGAAAACAAATTAAAAACAAAAACAAAAAAAACCTACCTACTCTCTCCCCCCCACCTATCTACTGTATTTCTCTTTATTTCTCTCTCTCTATCCCTCTACCTACCTACTTATCTACACACTCTCTTTCCCTACCTACCTACCCACCTACCTACGTTCTTTCTCTCTCTCTCCCTCTCTCCCTCTCTCTCCCTCTATCTACCTACCTACTTTTTTTTAAAAAATTGCCTCTTCAAAACCTTATACTCTGGTGCATCTTATACGCCGAAAAATACGGTAGATTTCAGACTAGAGTCCAGTATAGTGACATCATTGTTCATGCTTGATGATGTTTGGATGAGCCAAGATGGGGGTGGTAATCTATTCTGATGCTCCTTGATCTTTCAGGATTTCTTGATACTGTTGAACATGGTATTTTTATAGAGTGGCTGTAGGGGATTGGGACTGGTGGTGGGGATGAATCACATTTAAAAATTATGCACCTTTGGGGGCATCTTTTTTTTTTGAATAACAATTTTTATTGGTTTTTACAAATTTTATAACAAAGGAAAGGATATATAGGATATAAAAGAAATATTTTAGGGTTTCCATGTCGGAGATGGTGGTCGCCTCCGAAGTTCCATACAAAGAGTAAAGGTTTTTTTCGGTATAAGGTGGAATGGAATACATATATATCATATCATAAATTCATGCATTCAATCATTTGTTTCTATTAACATCCGTTTAAGGATTACACTGCGTAAAAGAAAATCATTTTTGTAATCTGAGTCTTTTAGCTATTGTATCATCTTCCTTCCCACTGGTGGGCGGAGCCATGGCCCCTCCCGTTCCCCCATTTTCATCCTCCAGGATTGAGGAGTGTTTTTTAAGAAAGGCTTCTGCCTCTTCTATTGTTTTAATTCTAACTCTACCTCCCTCCCAGAACACCAACATTCCTTCAGGCATTAACCATTTGAACCACACCCCCTTTTTATATAATTTTTTGGATAAGGAGGAATACTTCCTCCGAATCTCTCGAATCTTTTTTGGGATTTGTTTCCAAATGGCAATTTCCTTCTGCATATATCAACGCGCCATCTCTCTGTGCTCTCAGGATCGCATCCCTTGTTGACCTTCTTACAAATTTAATATGTATCTCTCTGGGTACATCATTTATTCTGGCATATGCTGAATTAATTCTGTAAATCAGGTCAATGTCCCCCCAAATATATTCCTTACTCTTTTTGGTATAATCTGCTAAAATTGTAGACATTAAATCTTTTAAATTTTCTGAAGGTGATTCAGGAACATTTGGAACCTTAAAAAATAAGACATTCTTTCAAAATCCATTCTAGACATATGACCAGCAAGTTCCACTATTTCTTTTTTAGAATCCCTTATCTCCTCCCCCATCTCAACTGCCCCACTCTCCAAACCCTCAATTTTTTGTTTATTTTCCATTAATGATCTCTGTGTCTCCAAAAGTTCCAATCTTGAACTCATCATATCTTTCCGAATTTCTTTTATTTCCTTCATTATGTCTTGTAGAGTTTTCTCTATTGTTGATAGTTGAGAAGCCTCTCGCGGTGTTTCTTTTTGCAACATTGTACTAATCTTAGGCTGCTGTAAGTCCGGACTGGCTCTTAATGAGGCTGGAGCGGAAATAGGTTTGGAGGCTTCTTTGATGCCATAGTAAAAGTTTTATGTTCTTGTAATTAAGATGGCATCTGAAGAGCGGGGAGTCTGTGAGATTGAAGAGAAGGGAAAAGTCTTGTCTATGTTCAAAATATGGTTTCCATAAAGTCCAGAGAGAAAGAATTTAACAGTCAAATCCAATGAAAAAAGAAGGCACACAGTGGGAGAAATCCCAGGAGTCACCGAGCTAGGATGTATATAAATTTTGCAGTGCTGTAAAAATGAAGGAACGTTTAAAAATCAGAGTGAAAGGTTTCTTTCTTACTGAGAACAAAGAAGCGCCATTTTCTGCCTCTTTGGCATTTGTGAAGAATTAGTGAAAGTCCATTTCTGCTGTAGCAAGATTCAGATACAAAGTATCAATCACAAATCCACATTTAGCAAAAACTTCATTTTCAATTGTTGAATACCTGGATGTTACTTTCTCTCCCTGCTCCCGAGGAGCATTTTAAAATGCCGCTTGTTCCAAGGGGGGGGGTTAATGAACTCCCCCCTCTATTCTTCTTTTTTAAAAAGTTGAAAGCATTAAAAGTCCAGAAACCAATTCACAAGCCACTCTGTTGCAACGGAGCCTCAGCGCTTCCTCCAGCTCCGGCTTTTCAGCCCACTGCTTCAATTTCTGCGGTTCCAACGATCCTTTGGTGAGAGGAGCTCTTCCCCCCACATTCTGTTCTCCGGCTCCTGGAGCGAAGCGGAAACGCCCCCCCCCCCGCCGTCGGGGTGGGGGTTTCACCGCAAGCCGCTCGCATGGTTGGGGCTCTCTACAAGAGCTCCACGCCCCTGAAAGGGCCACTAGAGAAAACAAGCAGCGGATGTGTAAAAAAAAACACGTCTGTTGCCTCCAGAAGGCGGAAGCGGTCTTCTTTGGGGGCATCTTATAGCGCATGCCAATTTTTTCAACTTTCAATTTTCAAATGTTGGGGGTGCTCAAAATTTGTAACATGCCCTGGGTATTGTAAAGATAAATGGCTACTTTAATATAATTTAGATGTGCTTGGTAAGTAAGTACATAAATATCATATCATCAGTCCCAATCTTCCTCCATGCTCAGGAAGGAACAAGGGCAGGGGAAGAGATTAGTAGCACTGCTGCCACCTATGGCTTTTCCACATGAGGGCAGGGTGGTTCCAGTGAAAGGGATTGCGAGGCCAGACTGGTGAACACTGGTGCAGGCATGGCACTGCTATATAATTTGGTGCAGCCAGCTGGGCTGGAACATGGTCAGCCTTAGATCGATCTGCACAGCTGCCCTGGACCCAATGAGAGACTATTCCATTGCCTCGGCCCCACCCCCTGGGCATGCACACAGAAGGCAGCAAGCACTGGCATCCTGGGTGCTCAGAATGTAGTCAGCCTGTTGAGCAAGAAGGTCCCCAGGGACGTCAGGCTCTATGTGTGCATGCTGTTTCCTGTGAGCATGCCTAGGAGGCAGGGCAGGGCAGCGGGGTGGCCTCTCAAGTCAGATATAAGGCTGACCATGTTCTGGCTTGGATGGCTGCCACTATATTGTAGAATAGATCAGTCCTCACCAGAACCTCCATGCCCCACTCATTGGCCTAGTATTGCAATCTGCAAGGCTTCCCTTTGACTGGGACCATCCCCATTGGAAAGCCACAGCCAGGCTTCTTGGCTGCAGACCCTGACCCAGGCGAAGCAAGCGAGGGGTGATCTGCACATGCCCAGAGGCTCCCTTGCCACATACCCAGGCTGCAGTCCCACTCCAAATCATCCATCCAAGTGTCAGGCTGGGCAC
Source organism: Rhabdophis nuchalis (assembly GCA_039707465.1). Lineage (NCBI taxonomy): Eukaryota > Metazoa > Chordata > Lepidosauria > Squamata > Natricidae > Rhabdophis > Rhabdophis nuchalis. Next base: position 77,304,337 of record CM077647.1, read on the forward strand.
AGCCCCTGTACCCCAAACTCACCTCTGCCCAATGGCATCTTCCAGATGCAATGTCTTGCAGCTTCACCTGCAGATACCCCTGGCCAAGGCCTGCCTGTGGGTGCTGCCTCGAAGTGCAAGGTATGGGATGAGGCTCTGGCAGCCTTTCCTCCACCTGCAGATCAGGAAACCCAGACCAGCTTTACTGGTGGAACTCCTGCCTAGAAGGATGTGGAAGTTCCATGCCAGCCTCATGGATTTAAGGCTGACCATGTTCCGGCCCAGATGGCTGCCATCAGATTGTAGATCAGTGCCCAATTGGCCTGGATGGGTTAAGGCACTCTGGGCCACTCCTTTGCTGTTTCCAGAGCAACTCCATTGGCCAGATATAATCACATCATGGGCTGCATCTGGCCTGTGGGCCTTGAGTTTGACACCAATGCTATTCATACAGTTCATGTTCAGCCTTCTTTCTAAACAGAGTATTCTAGTGGTGAGCAAAAATGGTATCCAATCTATTTTAATTTAATTTGATGAAATTGAATTTGCTTTAGAAATTATTTCAAAGCAGAAGAGAATCCTGGAAAAGTATCATGAATACGAGCATCCCAAAGGACCACAGGTGTAATGAAATCATGAGTCAATATAGATCAACATATTCATTTTCATAACACATTATTATTACATAATTGTTTATATAACCTCTTGACGCATGGCATATTGTGGTCCTCATGACATGTTACAGGTTTTGCTACTTGTGGTGAAGTCTGATATTTTTGCATATATTTACTTGGGAAGTAGCTAAAAAATGTTAATGATTTCTGCATCTTTCATTGTATACAAAGATGTATTTAATACTCTGTGGATTCTATGGCTTCCCACTTCAGTGCTCCTTAACTTTTGACCACAATTGAGCCAAAAACTTCGGTTGCTATGCAAGACATTCATTTTTGAACTTTCTTACCACAGTCAATATGTGAATCACTGCAGTTGTTAAGTTAGTAAGTAAATTTGACTTCCTCATTGTCTTTGATGACTTTGATGTAAGAAGGTCACACAATGAAGGGTGATGAAATGATCCTAGGACCCAGCAACCTTTATAAATATGAGTCAATGGCCAAGTGTCTGGATTTTGGTCATGTTATCATGGAGATGTTGCAACAGTTATGTGAAAAACAGTCATAAGTCACTTTTTAAAGTGTCATTGTAACTTCAAGCAGTCAGTGAATGAACTGTTGTAAGTCGAGGGCTACCTGTATATCCCAAGGAAAGTCCCTCAAGGTTTTTTTTTTATTAGATATGCTATACTACCATCAGTAAAGGGACATCTTGCTGCTGAAAAATAAAGAAGTAGGACATTCAAAGCAGAGAGCTTTGAGGGAAAAGGAAGCAAATGCTAAATCACCGTCTGTTCTTTTGAACCAGCTATAGAAAAAAAAGATCTGGGGAAATGAAGTGTGCATAGGAACTTCTGCACTCACTCGTTCCTGCTAGAAATATTCTGGGAAACTTATCTTCTAGTTAATAGAGTTAAATGCAGTTTACTTCCAATTCTAGCACTGCCATTTAATGAAAGCAGATATGCTTTCTTTAGTTCACAAATATTGCAAGATAACAGCAGGCTCATCTTCATCTAATTCATTATAGGTGTTCTGATGTGCTCAGCTTTCTTATCACAGCTACAATTTCATTTAGAAATGTATTTTTAATCTGGCATCATTTCTATTTGCATCACCTTTTTCAGTTGAAAGTGCAGGAATATGTTATCTAAAAGAGTAAAATATTTTTCATTTATTGCAACATATAAATTATGAAGATTTAACAGTCACCCTATAGAGCAGCTAAATCCTATCCTTTTATTTTCAGGGGGAGATTATTTTTACTTGTACAGTAATTCATTATTCCAAACAAGAATTATTCTAAGATATGTCACAATGAGAAAGTAAAAATAAATAAATAAAACAATTTAAAAGAAACTTCAACAAAACAATGTAATTATAAAACAAAATCTAAAAAAAATATAGTTGACATAAAGTCTAATGGAAAGAAGTCCTTTTCATAGTGTATCAAGAATTAATGAAATGAGCATGATAGATTTTCTTAACATGAGATTTCTTTTTTTTTTATTGCAAAAGTTTTATTCAGACAAGTTTTCCCCCCTTTTACCCCCCCGACATATAATATAAAATCACATACAAAAAGTATACCCCTCACCTCCCCCCATCTTAAAATAAAGTTCTCATTCAAATATTGAGTATTATACCCCCGACCAATATGATATAAATTTAGTATAAAATACATCAATCTCTCCCTGACACCCTTTCTAAGTTAATTCAGCATCATAACATGACCATATCCCATTATACCCATCTCTATATTGCTTATCCACTTATATTTCCCCACCCTCCACCCTAACCCACCCCCACCTCCCAGTCAATCCCACCCCCCCTGAGTTCCGCTGTACACCACTTTAAACATTCCAAACATCCCATATATTGTTTAATCGATTCACCTATCAATCCAAACATTCCTACCTAAAAGCTACATGGTATTTCCCAGTCTGATATTTATTCTGTATATAATTAATCCATTTTGCCCATTCCTGCGTGTAGCTCTCCTGCTTCTGGTCTTTTAGGAAAGCTGAAAGTTTTGCCATTTCCGCAAACCCCGCCACTTTTTGAATCCATTGAGCAATTGTCGGTACAAAATCTTTCTTCCAATGTTGAGCAATCAACAACCTAGCTGCTGTAACCATATACAAAAACAATTTTGTTTCCCCTTTACGAAAATCCTTAGTTATGCCCAATAGAAACATTTGCGGGGTAAATTCTAATCTTTTCTTAAATACGTTTTGCATAACCCACCATATTTTTATCCAAAAAGCTTTGACCTTATTGCAAGTCCACCATACATGGAAGAAAGTAGCATCTAAACACCCGCATCTCCAGCATTTAGGTTGAAAATTAGGATACATACATGATAATTTCTTAGGATCCAAATACCATCTATAAAACATTTTATAAAAATTCTCCCTTAAACTTTGTGACTGTGTAAATTTAATATTTTGAACCCATATTTTTTCCCACGTATCCAACATAACGGGTTCATCAAAATTCTGAGCCCATTTAATCATACAATCCTTGACCAACTCGCTTTCTGAATCCCTTTCTAACAGTACATTATATATTCTTTTAACATGTTTTGGGCCAGTCTCTTTTATCTGCTTGATCAACTCCACTTCTTTCTCCATAAAACCAATCCTGCGATCTTCTTTCCATCTCTTCTGTAACTGTGTGTAGTGTAACCAATTTAAAGTAATTCCTGCCTCCAACAGTTGTTCCAAAGTTTTCATCTGCCATTCGCCCCTGTCAAAAGTAAGCACATCTTTATATAAACACCCCCCGAGTGACTTAGTATTTGTAATCCACATGGTGTCTGCAAGATCCAACCAAAGCGGTATTTTATAATCCCAATTAGGCCGGTGCTTCCTCCAAATTCTCATCAGGGCACTTCGGAGAACATGATTGTTAAATACTTTATCCACCTTTTCTTCATAAAACAGATATGCATGCCAACCCAACACAAGATCATGACCTTCTATATTCAATAGTTCAGATTTTGTTTTCCCAAACCAATCTGCCACGCACGTCAATGCCGCCGCTTCATAATACAATCGGAGGTTTGGGAGTCTAAGGCCACCTCTTTCACGAGTATCTTGCATAATCTTCATCTTTACTCTCGGCTTTTTCTCCTTCCAAACAAATTTATTTAATGTTGCTTGCCAATCTGACAAGATTTTATCTGATTTAAGCACCGGTATCATCTGAAATAAAAAAATGAATCTAGGTAGAATATTCATTTTAATTGCTGAAATCCTTCCAAGCAGAGATAGTTGTAGCTTATTCCAAGCTTGAAGATCCTTCTGTATCTGTTGCCACAACACTTCATAATTATTTGAAAAAAGTTTTGTATTTATTTCTGCAATTTGTATTCCTAAATATTTAACTTTAGAAACTATTTCAAAACCTGCCAAGCTTTCAAGTGACTTCCTCTGAGTCTCTGACATATTTTTAACCATCATTTTCGTTTTGCCTTGATTCAGTTTAAACCCAGACACCACACCAAATTCTACTATGATATTTTTCATCTGAATTACTGAGTTCATAGGATGTGAGAGGGTAACAACCAGATCATCGGCAAATGCCCTAGTTCTGTATTCTTTTTGCCTAATAGTTATACCACTTAAAGTGTTAGAGTCCCGAATTATATTCAACAAGACTTCCAGGGTTAAGATAAATAACAATGGAGATAATGGGCACCCTTGTCTTGTACCTTTTTGTATTTCAAAAGTTGTAGTCAAACTTCCATTAATAATAAGTTGTGCATATTGCTGCTGATAAATTGCACCAATCGCTTGTCTCATTCGTGGTCCCATATCCATCTTTTCCAAAGTCTTGGTTAGAAAGTTCCAGTTCACTCGATCGAAGGCCTTCTCCGCGTCCAAAAAGACCAGCACTGCAGAGATCTGCTTATTCTTATCAAGATAGTCAATTAAATCTATAATTTGTCTTACATTCTCCTTCATATGTCTCCCTTCAATAAATCCTGCTTGGTCATAGTGAATAACCTCTTGGATAACTGGCATCAATCTGTTGGCAAGTACTTTAGCATATATTTTATAATCCGTATTTAGAAGAGATATCGGTCTGTAATCCTCTGGTTTCTTAGGGCCGTCTTTGTCCTTAGGTATCAATGATATAAAAGCCGCTTCCCATGAAGAAGGTATTTTACCCCCTTGCTGTATATTACAAAATAACTGTGTAAGATATTCAATCATTTCCAATTGTAAAGTTTTATAGTAGACTGCGGTCAATCCATCAGTCCCTGGAGCCTTGGCTAGTTTAAGTTGATTTATAGCTAAAGCAATCTCCTCTGCAGTTATCAAACATTCCAGATTTGCCTTTTGGAGCACATTTATTTTGGTCACCCTTTTTCCTTCCAGAAAGTCATCTATTGAGTTACTCTGTATATTATCCTGTAAATATAACTTGGTGTAATAATCCACAAATGATTTTTTAATCGAGTCCTGTTGATATACCGTTTTCCCTCCATATTCAATTCTGTCAATAATTCTATTATTCGTATTTTTTCTCAAGGTGTAGGCCAACCACCTACCAGGTTTATTCGCATTAGCAAAAGTGTTATGTTTAGCAAATTGTAAGTTGGTTGCTGTTTGTTCTGATATAAGCATTTGAAATTGATCTTTCAACAGCTTTATCGCCATTTGGAGTGAAACATCTTCTGGATTTACTATAAGTAACTGCTCCTTGTTTTTAATTTCGTTTTCCAATTCCGTTCTTTTTTTCTGCCTACTTTGTTTATGTTTAAAATTCATATGTATCAAAACCCCCCGCATATAAGCTTTACTCGCATCCCATACTATTTCAATAGGGGTACCTTTATTCATATTAAAACTAAAAAATTCCTTCATATGTTTTTTAAGTTCTTCAATATTTTTTTCATATCTAAATAAATTTTCATTTACTCTCCATGACCTTCTTGACCTCTTCCCTAGATCGATCTCTAACCACACCGGGCTATGATCAGTTAATGTCCTGGGGAATATCTTAGTTTTCTTAGCTTTAGGAAGTAAATCCGGTGTTAACAAAAAAAAATCAATCCTTGAAAAAGATTTGTGCCTTTCTGAGTAAAAAGAAAAGTCCATCTCTTTTGGGTGTTGTATCCTCCAAACATCTTTTAACTCCAAATCATTTTTAAGATCAAAAAAACCCCGTGGTAATTGGGTGGAGACTTTAGTCATTGTTCTCTTGTCTATCCTTGGAGAGATCACACCATTCCAATCTCCCATAATTAAAACACTCTTAAAATTCCAATCCAAAATTTTCAAGTGAAGCATCCTGTAAAAGCTTTCTTGTTGTTGGTTAGGTGCATATATTCCTACCAGCAAGATAGGACCAAAATCTGTATCAAGTTCAATTGCTATAAATCTACCACTGTCATCCGCCTCTATAATTTTAGCTGAAAATCTTTTGTTAATATATATTACCACACCATTTTTCTTTACTAAACTGGAGGCTGCATAAAATGTTCCCAATCTTGGGCTCATTAAATACTTCTGATCTTGCAGCCTGATATGAGTTTCTTGAAGGCAGACCACATCATTATTAAATTGCTTCAAGTAATTAAATATTTTTCTCCTTTTTTGTGGAGAGTTCAATCCATTCACATTCCAGGATAATAGTTTAAACATCTTTAGGCCTAGTCTGAAACATTGAGAACATTTGCTGAAGATCTCTCTCCACCAGACTAGTCTTCGGCTCTGCTCCTCCCACAGCTTCAGTTTCCTTCTTGTCTTTGCCTTGGTTCCTCTTGGTACCTTGTCCTTGTGGCTGCCCCTGCTTCTGAGAATCCAGCAATTGTCTAGTCGTAGATCTAGTAACACGTTGTTCCACAGGCTCAAGTAATGGCATTTCAATAAATGTCTTAGACGGTTCCTCCAAAGAGGAACTTAGAGGGAGCCGAGAAGAATCCAATTGAGATCCACCTGTAGCACCCTGGGCTTCTCTCTCTTTTTGCGTCTGCAATATCTGTTCTTCTGTCTCTTTCTCAAATAACCTCTGCTCCAAAGCTTCCAGGTCTGCTGGTGTAGGTGTAGATGTACGTGGGGGCGCTGCAGTTGCCATCAGTATTCCATGGTAAAATTCTCTTGCCTTGTCTATAGTGTTCAAACGATACCTCACCCCTTCATATCTGAATATAACACCCATTGGTGCGTCCCACCTAAACGGTATCTCTCTTTTCTTCAACTCCACTACCAAAAATCCAAAATCCCTTCTGAATTTTAACATTGCCGGAGGCAACTCCTTGAAGACACTAATCTGATGTTCATCTACGTGAATAGAGGAGTAGTAAGACTTCTGTACAATATCATTTCTGTAATTTCTCTCAGTAAAATATATCACAACATCTCTTGGCAATTGTCTTTGTAAAGCTATACGTGAGTTTACTCTGTAGATTTTATCCATCTTATCAGAAATTTCATCAGGAGCAACTCTTAATAATTTAGCTAGAGCATCGGCACAAGCTTTTCTTAAATCTTCTTTAGGTTTTTCTCTGAGGCCCCTCAGCCTAATAGCGTACTCCATGGAACAAAATTGTATCATAATAATTTCGTTATCTATCCTGCGCATGTTCCCTTCCATCTCCACAAATTTCAGGTCCGTTTCCTTTGCTTTGGCTTCCACACCTAGGGCCAGGTCTTCAATTTTGTTGTCAATTTTAATCATAATTTCAGACAGACCCTTAGCCACAGCTTGCATATTTTTATCCGATTGTTCAAATTTATCCTGAACCATTCTCTTAATCTCTTTATTCTCATTAGCCAAAAAGCTCATTAATTCTTTAAAATCCTGAGGAGTTACTGCACCAGCTTGTTCCGTTGCCATGTTGTTAAACTTTCCCAAAGAGAATTCTCTTCAAAATGTCAAAATTAGACAATAAATCATGTAATGCGTTTAACTTTATAGCTCTGCTCCCCCTTCGCCTCGAACTCCAGAGGTTACACAGAGACTACAATCCACAAGTCAGTTAACAGTTAATAGTTTAGCTTTCGTTTCGTCTCATCTGGTAATTAACGCCATCTTGGTTCCTTCATTCTAAAAGCTGTGTCTGAAATCTACTGTTTTCTGGTGAAATCACCAAGTTTAATTACTTGCGTTTGCGATGAGATGCCAAGAAATTTCCTTTGAAGTACGAAGTATCTTGGAATGTAGATATAAAGGTAAAAGCAGTTTGCTTTGTCGTGCTAATTAGCACGAGCTCCTCACCCTCCTGGAGAAGATCGCAGCCTATGAAGGGTGGGGCCTCTCCTTACTCGCTCCACAGAGGAAACTAACCCTCTGGGGGCTTCGCAAGTGGGCCCCTCCCTGGCAGCAAAAACTCCCTCGCAAGTTCCTTGAGAACTTGGAGTTCAGAGACGCTTTGATGGTATAAAAAACGCCTCCACGGGGGGGGGGGATGGCAGGCTTGAAAAAAACCCTGCCGGCAGCAACTGCAACCGGAAGCGGTTAACATGAGATTTCTTACAATTGATTGAAAATTATGGTCTTTCTATCAACCTTAGGGCAGGTTCAAAGATTATTTCTTGTTCTATTGTAAAGTATGACAACAAGAAGTGTTTGGTTGAAACTATTATCCAGCTGAATCCAAGTATACCAAATACAATTATCCTGAGATATGCATTACTATGTAAATCCTTACTAGATGGAAAGACATTGGGAAGTTTTCTAACAAAGTCAAATAATTAGCATTGTTAACTAAGGCAGTTGCAGCTTTAGATCAGATCATGTGTATACAAACTCTCTGCAGATCCTGAGGATGAAACTTTGCTGGAGGATAACAAAGAACAACTATGAATGAATATGATAAGAGCCTATATTAGAACTTTACTTCTGTTGATAAGAATGATGACATATACTTATTTCTCCATTCTTATTTTATTTTTTGAGCGATGGCTAGCAGATTCTTGATGATTCACCCCCACCTGCATCAATTGGGACCTGGAGAGTGCAGGATCGATGTGAAGATTATTCTCAGATAAAATATCACTTCACACTCTAAGACTATGGCTGGACAGGTCTATTGGAAATAATTGGAAGATAGTCATCTGATGTTATTTGGAAAGAGTTTGAACCTGCTAGCCTTGAAGAAATAGTGTCTGAGGCTGTAGATATGTTCTCTGAATTTTAGATTTATGTCCTTCCTGGTTCATTAAAGTCTCTAGGACAGACCATGTGGAAGGATCTATATAATGGCTGTTTCCTTATGACAAGAGTTTGTTGTGCTAGCTCTTTTTTAGGGAAGATTGGAGATTGAATGAAAGGAAGATTGAGAAAGTGGTTACCCTATCCTGGAGGAAATAGACTATCTAGACCATTTTAGTATGGGTCATTTAACTGCTCTGTTTGCACTGGTAGATGAACTCTGAGATAATCAAGAGCCATTACTTGATCATATCATATTGTTGTCCCCAATTCGGGCCTGGGCCTGGTGCCGAAGCCAATGATGAATGCCAGACATGAGGTGCAGGTTTTCTGATTGCTTTTTATTGGAGTATTCCAAGGAAAAGGGTTCCTGGTCAAAAGGCCAAGAACCAAGAACAAAGGATTAAGAAAGCTTTAATACATTTTCACTAAAGGAGAAGGTGGGATAAGGTAAAACAGTAAGAGATATCCTCTAATAAACATTTTAACACTAATTCTACATTTTTTTCTATTGGTCTATAGCTGTCCCATTCCTAGGTCTTAGCTAATGAATGCCCCAGGAGTTATCTTACAGACATTTCATTTGTTGCTGGACATCTCTATTCCTAATTTTTAGCTGAGGTCTGCAAATTGTCTAATTGCTACAAGCTTTAAACATGCATATTTCTTGTTGATAAGCATTCTTTGTTCTTAGCAGACAGACACCCCCCCCCATTACAGTCTTCCTGACTTACTTTCAAATGTGTGTCATGATCCAGTCCATCAATATCATTTCCTTAAACCACTATTGAAATATAAGTCAAATGCTTAGCAGAAGTATATAAATCAGAAGTAGGGCTGATTGTTGTTCAACTCCATCAATTGTACCATCAACTACTGAAAATCTAATACACTTACCCCAAAATTAATCCTGACCAGAATCAAAATATTGGCATTGGAACCTTTCTCAAGCAAGGATTACTGATGTAGGATGTAGGATAAATCAGTGTAACCCAAGGATTAATCAGGTAAAGCCCTGTGTTAATGAGAAATGAAGAAAAGGAAGGCAATCCTATCTGGTTAAATATTAAGCATGGTGGTTTTGTTTCCAGCATTTAGTTACACTTTATCTGATAACGGAGCTAAAGGCATTTAAAAAAGAAAAAACTAAATATGTGAGAAAGTCCTTATGTCTGGAGGTTGGGTTTTGTTTTTTTAGAGTAATAAGTAGTAAGTAATAAGACAAATTGAGAAGCAACTCCTTCAAACAGGCATCATCACAATATAATGCATTTAGATGCATTGCTAAAGCTCTATGAATTGTTCATGCTCTCTGTGCCTATCTAATTTTAAAAAAATTAAAAGAAGAAAAACAGTTTGAAGGATATATGATAAAATGAACTAAGAATTTTGATTATAATATACAGATAGATCAATGATAGATCATAGATAGATCAATGTATGGTTTAAAGAGCTGACATTTATATTGTATTGAATTATATTAATCTCAGAGAATTTTTACAAAATAATGTATCATTGGTACCTAATAACAATAGTAATAGCACTTAGACTTATATATCGCTTCATAATGCTTTATAGCCCTCTCTAAGCAATTTACAGAGTCAGCATATTGCCTCCAACAATCTGGGTCTCCATTTTACTGATCTCGGAAGGCTGGAAGGCTGAGTCAATCTTGAGCCTGTTAGAATCGAACTCCTGGCAGTAAGCAATGAGTTAACCTGCAATACTGCATTCTAACCTCCATGCCACCACAATGCCAGAGAAATTATCTAGAATATATAAAGGCACTTGTGTATGTATGTTGGAATTGTGAATAACATGAAGGAACATTTGATCATGCTTGGTGGACAGATAAAAAAAGTCAAAAAAATTTGGATCCAAATATATACTTTCATACAAATGATTTTAAAGATCAATATTCACTTGAAGCCAGAACTTTTCCTTTCAGTGTTAATGATAAACAGAAGAAAAGCTGTGGAAGGTTATTTCAATAAATGATCACAGCAGTAAGATTACTATACGGATAGAGATGGAAAGATTCAATGCTATCCACTATGGAACAACATTTGGTGAAGTTGACAGATTTTGGTGAAATGGGTAAATTAACTTATTTGATTAAAAAAAAGACATTATCTACACGCATTGCTGACTGGAAACGCCTTACAGATTTTTGTGTAAAATTGAAAAGAAATATGAATTTGTAGCTTATGGTTTGGTTGATTAGGTGGGATGGATTATAGAAATAATAGTAGTATGATATAACTTGAGAAAAGAGATTTAAATATATTTGAATTATAACTACAAAGAAGAAAATTGAAAGCCACTTCCTTATACTTTTTTCTATTATTTATTTTGTACCTTGCTTTTTTATTTATTTTTCTTCTTTACAGTAATTTGTGTTGGGTTTTACCTTCTTTAAATAGAAATTAAAAATTCTATTAAAATTAAATATAAAAAAGAACAAAAGCAGGACATCATTTGAAAGGAGAACAATCAAACCTCTCCTACTTTAAATAGGTTTAATATTCATAATGTATTTAACACAATCATAACAATTAAAGAAATAAATTAAGGCTGTGCTCTCTCTTTTGCTTAATGTTTATATGAATTATCTTTTTAATTTTATATATAAAGAAGCTAGATATATATGAAACTTGGAGAAAAATTCAAGCTCCATACAATGGAAACACTATGAAAAAGGTTCCAACTACCAATCACACCTGCTATTTTGACACCATTGTAGGAAAGAGAAAAAGAGTCAAATGGGGACTTAGTCTGGAATTCCTATGTGGGCATAAGATGGTGAAGTCCAATCCCCCTTGAATGCCAGTTGAACCATATCTACTCTCACCCAGGTGTAAACCAACAGTCAAAGGTTCCTGTTTATAGCGTGGACAATAAAAAAGATAATTGAACTTTTTTCATGTGTATGTGTCTTTTCAAGTCTGACAGTTGCTGACATCACCACCTGAAACCCATTGTTCTTTGAACTGATGCCTTTCAAAAGTCTGAAATCTATATCTAGCTAGAATCTGTAATCAACACAGCCATCTGCAGCCACAGCCACAGAGCCACAGCCACAGCCACAGAGAGGGCTCGCAACTTGGGCGTCCTCCTGGACTCTCGGCTGTCTCTAGAAGACCATATGACGGCCATGGCCAGGGGGGCTTTCTATCAGGTTCGCCTGATACGCCAGTTGTGCCCCTTTCTGGATCATGATACTTTACGCATGGTCACTCAAGCCCTCGTCATCTCCCGTCTGGACTATTGCAACGCTCTCTACATGGGGCTTCCCTTGAGGTACACCCGGAGGCTCCAGTTAGTTCAGAATGCGGCCGCGTGGGGGATTCTGGGAGCATCTAGACCCTCCCATGTGACACCTCTCTTGCGTGAGCTGCACTGGCTGCCTGTGGCTTTCCGGGTGCGCTTCAAGATATTAGTGACCATCTTTAAAGTGCTCCATGGCAAGGGACCTGGCTACTTGCAAGACCGCATCCTGCTATCAAATACCTCCCACCGACCAGTTTGCTCCCACAGAGAGGGCCTCCTCAGGGTGCTGTCGGCCAAGTAATGTTGGCTGGTGACCCCTAGGGGGAGAGCCTTCTCTGTGGTAGTTCCTGCCCTCTGGAATGACCTACCCCCTGAACTATGGATGATCACGGACCTACGCCTCTTCCATCGGGCCCTGAAGACCTATTTATTTCGTGCGGCCGGCCTGTCATAGTTTTTAAATTGATTTTAGCAGGGGGTTTTAATTGGCAGGCCAATCTATTTAATATATTTTAACACATGGTTTTTAGCTTTTGTATTACCTACTTTTATTGTTGGCTGTACACCGCCCTGAGTCCCGAAGGGAGATAGGGCGGTATATAAATTCAATAAATCTGAATCTGAATCTGAATCTACCCTGATTGGAAATTTTGATAGTTGAAATACACCATCATGTAGGGGAAACTCTTTAAACTGATGAAAGGAAATAAAAAATATTAGTGGCAACCTTTTAAAAATATCTCTGATATCCCTTACAACATATATGTCAAATTTGCTGTGTCACGTTGCTGTCACATGATGTTTTGTGATGTCACAAAACCTTCTCCCCTTTGCAAAGCTGGGGTGGCCATGGCCTGTGCTTGACTCATCTGGCCCGCAGACCACCAGTTTGATACCCCTGCTCTACAACAAAAGCCATGTAGAAAGTTAGACTCATGTTTTTCAAAAAATAAGGCACTGTCTTCATCTAAGTTCTCTCCAAAGGGCTTTCCTTCATGTTTAAATAATGTAGTGCAATACAATGCCAACAGGTGCTTTCTGTATTGAAAGCAGATCACAGCTCAAAGTTGTTCAATGGGATTGAACTGAATTGGTACCATGAATCACTTTTATGCCGGCAGTATGGAAGCTGAAGCAACTGTGCAATTCAAGAATAATGTTAGAAGGAAATGATAGTTTCAGATTTACAAATAGACTTGATTTATGCATAATAATAAGAAGCTAAAGAAGGAAGCATAAGAAAAGGCATAGTTTTAAGTAGTGGATAAAACTATTATCTGAAGCAGCTGTTGTTTTTAAAAGGGAACATTCATCATGGTAAAGAAGAAAAGCGAATTACAGATCATTATGGAAGATGGTTTGTATGCTCTCCAGTATTTAGCAAATCAGTGTATCTTGTATTTAGCATCTTAGAAGAAAACTAATTGGCACTAGTTTCATGTTCAATTTTCAAAGTGTGTTTGATATGACTACACTTAGAAACATGATTAAGTGCACATTTTTTAGAAATTTCAGAAAAATAAAAAATGGAACACACATTTTAAAATTCAATTCAGGCCAAATATAACAAGAAAGAGCTGTTTTTTCTCCTAAGAGTAATGTACTATTAAGATGTTAACAAATGTGATGCTTACTTTTGCTTTGCAGTTGGGATGGAGATTGATGGACAAGTGGAGAGTGACACAGAAAGTGAAGGTAAATAAAATATAAATAGCTGCTATTTTTTGAAAGTGTTATGTTAAGAATTTATTTTTCTGAGAGTGCATGCAATGCATTTAAATTGCACTTACCTAAGCATTGTTCAAAGGACTGTGTATTTCTACACTTCAATAAAAAAACAAATCTGGTCTTTATGTAAAACTTAACTTTTGCTTGTATATTTTGTTAAAGGCTGACACAAAAAATGATCTTAATTTACAAAATCACTGCTTTGAGTAATCTTTTAGTTTAATATTCAGATTACTAGAGTTCCTGAAATGTAAAATTGTTGCAGCTCTTTTAAAGTTTTTGCATGAACACTGCCCATCAAGGAAATTTGACAAATTCCTAAGAGCAGCTGATACCAATAGAACTCTGTAACATTTAATTTTCCTCTGAACAAAGGTTGCAAAGAAAATCTTATAGTTCATCTGATGAACTATAAGATGGAATCAAAAAGTTTGAGATTTTAGTATCTATTTTCTGCCATCTAGTAGCTATCTGTACTTTTGCAGTTCCCATATGGCAACTTAGACTTTAATCTTTCAGTTTGTGAATTGTTAAACTGATATTAGAAGGAGAAGCAGAAGAACAGAGCTACAATTTTTCAGGAAATTTATGCAATATAATAGCCCATTATATTTTTCATTTTGTGTTATTTTTCTCCAATTTAAAAAGCAAAACAAAATATTGTTCTCTCCTAATGCATCAAATATATCACTAATGTATTTCAGGGTATCATTCTTAAGTCATTAATGCTTAAAAATCACTATTATATTTATAAATTACACACAGATTCAGACATACGGGTAATTTGAATTCCATTGATTTCAATAGTTCTGTTGTAAGTAGCAGTAAGTCTGGATTTTGCAGAGGACTGTATTTTAAAAAGATTGTAGTCATTATTTTACATTTAAGAAATGTCTGCATTTGTCTAGTGAAAGACAATATTCTATTTATTTGTCAAATTTGTCAAATTCTCAATAACTTCAACTCTTCAGGTTTTTTTTAAGTAAAACACTTTTTAAAACACAGATTATGAGTATGACGAAGAAAAGGAGGGAGAAAAAGTAGCCCCAAAAAAGAATATAAAGGAAATTGCCAAGGAAAACAGAAAAGAGATTTATCAGAAAGACACTGATGATAAAAATGAAGAGCTAGAAGTATCAAGGAGGAAGAAATCAAATAAAAAGAAAAAACAGAAAGCATATAATGATGACAAAGAAAACAAAGAGGAGGTAACAGTAATAGGGAAGGAAAAGAAAGACAAAAAGCAAAAAGTGATTGAAAACAAGAAAGCAAAAGGAAAAGACAAGAAAAAGAAAGAAAACACAGGTGAAAGGTATGAAATTTTCATTTTTCCAGATCAAAAATCCAGAGATTTATTCCTAATAGTTAGTATTTATATATGAGTACAATGGGAAAATAATATATTTCTTATTCATTTCACTGATTGACAAATTGTTGGTTTCTAAATTTGCCATCAAAATACTATGGAATGAGACTCAGTGAAAGACATGTAATTATGTTCTGTGCTTGAGCAATCTTGTACAAGCAGCTCATCTGAGCATTGTCAGTTTCTGCCCCCCCCTGCCCCCCTCCCAGAGTAGATCTCTGAAACTTGAAACAATTTGTGGAATTCTAGACACAATCACCATGGGCCTGCATTAACACAGCTTTAATCCCAGAAACTCATGTTTAAAAATAACTTGAAAGTTCTGTACTATAACTTTAATGGAGCCCCATTTGTGCATTCTGACCAATGTTCTCTCTCATAAATATTGTTGGGATTTAGCAAGAGTATTCAGATATTCCAATCAGTGGTGGGATTCAGCTGGTTTGTTCATTTCGGCAAACTGGCTGAAGCCTCTCCCTCTCCCCCCACAGCCACTCCTCCCCTCATCTGGCCTCTCCTCACTGGGCTGCTCAACTCATACTTTGAGTAAGAGTAAGGGACTACTGACAGCCTGCATCCCTTCCCTCCTTATGGGCTGCCTCATCAGCCCTTCCACAGTAAGTAATGTAAAACTAATATGTAAAAAATGACCAAGTCCATCACACTGAGGCTGGCATGGCTAGACATATGGGGTCCAACAACCACCTGGGAAGGAGGTTACCAAAAGGTTGAAATTGGTGCTGGATCCAGAGCCATCCCCCAACCTCAACTGAGAGTGAAGTCTGCCAGCAGCTGAACAATACTAACCAAAGAGAGAAGGTTGCCATAATGGCAGAGCTGCCCCTGGGATGTTCCATATCCCAAAAGAATATCAGGACTTAGCCGATGTGTTCAGTGAAAAGGAATGCAATACTCTACACATGCACACATTGACCTACAGAATGCGCAATAGTTCATACCAGGGGCTAAATTACCAAAGCCAAAAATGTATTCTATGACTTCCTAGGAGATGAAAGAACTAAGAGACTATATTGATGCCAACCTAGCCCGGAGTTTCATACAACCAGCAAAATGGCTGTCCCTGTCTTGTTTAATGAAAAGAAAGTCATATCCATGAGGCTCTGTGTGGACTTTAGAGGAATAAATGCAGTATGTGTGGAACACCTACCTGCTGCAACTAACGAAATATATGCAACTAACGAAATACATGCCACCTGGCCAAGATGTTCACCATACTAGACCTGAAGGAAGCATACTGCTGAGTCCAAATTAGAGAAGGAGATGAATGGAAAACCGCTTTTAACTGCCCACTGGGCAGCTTCCAATTTAAAGTAATGCCCTTTGGATTACAAGAGGCTCCTGCTGTCTTTATGCAGTTGATCAATAAAGTGCTGCATGAGTATACAAGGGAGTCTTCATCTGTTTGGATGACATTCTCATAGTCAGTGAAACAAGGGAGGAGCATGTGAAGCTAGTGCACCAAGTCCTGAAAAAACTGCTCGCAATGAAGCTATACATCAAGCTTATATTGTAGAGTTCCCTGACAGTGGGGAACACATGGCCATTTGGACCATGGTAGACTTGTTCTCAAAACAAGCCCATTTCATTGTCTACATCATCACAGGGGTTCAGCCTGGCCTTTCATCCGAGTATGAATGAGGTGTCAGAACAAGCTAATGCAATGATAGAACAACATTTGAGGTGCTATGTAGACTATCAACAATCCGCTTGGTCAGAACTACTGCTAGTTGCAGAAGTGGCATATAACAATGCAGTACATAGCAGCATGGGACCGTCACCTTTCCAAATCACAACTGGAATGAAATTATGTCCCCATGCCCAAATTAGCAAGAGAATCCCCTTCATCCATGTCATTAAATGAATAAATGGAATCCCTAAAAGGTTGATGGGAAAATACCAAGCACACTTTGAGACAAAAACTTATTAAAAAATAGGGCTGACAAACAGGCTGACAAACACCAGTCCCTTCAACCCCAATTCTGGGTAGGAGATAGAGTCTACATATCCACCAAATATTTAAAATTAAAATTAAGTAAATGTAAAGGTTCCCCTTGCACATATGTGCTAGTTGTTCCTGACTCTAGGAGCCAGTGCTCATTTAAGTTTCCAAACTGAAGAGCCGGGACTATCTGATGACAATGATGGTCATGTGACCAGCATGACTAAATGCCAAAGGTGCACAGAATGCTGTTACCTTCCCACCAAAGGTGGTCCATATTTTTCTACTTGCATTTTTATGTGCTTTCAAATTGCTAGGTTGGCAGAACTGGGGCAAGTAATGGGAGATAACTCTATTACACAGCACTAGGGATTCGAACTACCGAACTACCAAACTGCTGACCTTTCTGATCAACAAACTCAGCGTCTTAGTCACTGAGCCCCCCCCCCCAAAAAAAATTTAAAATAAATTTCTAGGAAATTGGGCCCAAAGTCTGTAGGGTCATAATAAAGGTAATTAACCCCATCACAGTACAATTGAAATTTCCCTGGCTGTTGGGGAAAGTGCATCTAATCTTCCACTGTAGCTTGCTGAAGCCAGCAGCAAGTTCTCAGCTCAGGCAGCCCCAAAGTTCACAGCAAGTTCACAGTAGATAATTAGCATGGGCAATCCTACAGTAGATTGGGCAGTCTACTTGAAGGAAAAACATGCTATGAAATAAAAAGAATATTAGATTCCAGAGTACACTTTTTTTTTACAATTGCAGAATTTAGTTTATCCTATCTGAATTTAGTTTACCCTATCTGAAACTTCCAGGGTGAAAAATTGGGAGGTAAAGGCAGATAGATTGATTAAGCAATTTCATGATATGTACCCCCAGCAGCCAAAGAGCCCTCTGGGGGGCGGGTTTAGAGACCTCCCCAACTAATCTCTCTATGACCTCTCTCTCTCTTGCAGGAAACTTTCTTCAATTGAAGGGAGGAAGTCAGTCAACCGTGAAGTTGGCTGAACTGTGGCCATTTTCTTTTTGGTAGTTTTCTCTAGGGAGGTTTCTCTTCTCACTTAGTTCCATGTCCCCTGTCCTCTTGGTTTCTAGCCTTTATTTAATAATTTTAAATTATAATTGATTTTTTTATCATTTTCAAGCTACCCAGAATCACTATGACGATAGATGGGCAGAATGCAAACTTAATAACTTATAAATAAGCTAATCATCCACAGCTATTTAATATCTAATGCTATACTTAGATTAGAATACCAACAAAATAAACAAACAATTGAAGTTGGTTAAAAATGGCAAATGTTAGCAAACTATTTGAAAACCTTTTTTTAATTCAACAGGTGCATATAATAGGTTGAGAATATATAATGCAATTTCATACAATATTTTTAAGAATTAGTTTATGTAATTGTGTGAACTAGGATTTGATTTCATTTTGGGTTTTTACCCCTAGTTCCCCCTCTTCTACTACAAACTATTCAGATGATGAATCTCTCTCTGAAGAAGAATTGGACAAGCTAAAGGAACAAGTAGAAGAAAAGAAAAAACTCATATCTATCATACGAAACAAACCCTGGTGCATGGCAAAGAAATTAACTGTGCTAAGGTATAATATATTGGTGGTTATTGTTTACATGACTCTAGGTCAATAGGCATAAATTTATGTTGCCATTCCATTCCACCTTCCACAAAGATTATATTCTATGGCTGTTGGCTGAACTTCTTGAGCATCCTAGTCCTAGTCAAAAGGTTTTGCCCCATGGTTGGCTTAGAAAGATTTGTTTTTTATCTATGTAACTAGAAAACAGATTATCATTCTTGGCTGATTTTATGCATCAATTTAAAATATAAACCTGAATGATTAGACTGACTGTCATTCTCTGCCTTTTTTATTGTTGTTGCTTTTTTTTCATCTGAATCAAGTGATTCAGATGAAATCACTTCAGCACTTTCATATGTTAATGTTTGTAAGACTTTAGGCAAAACATATTGCAATGATTATTCTTCTGCCATATTTATGTAAGAGAATGATTTAATATGTCTGAAATGAACATGCCTTCTCACAGTTACCCACCCTAGGTCAACACTAGACTATTATAATGTGCTTTACATGGGGCTGATCTTGAAAAATATTTGGAAATTTCTGTTAGTTCAAAATGCAGTGGCCTGAACAGTTTTAAACAAAACTAGGCTTAAATATGTCTCCCCTCTTCTGCTTGGCTACCAATTCACTTCAGATATCATTCATGCTGCTGGTTATATCCTTTAAAGTCCTAGCCTGGGACAAGGCTATTTGAAGGACTACCTCTCCCCTATTATAACCACTTACCAGAATGGAAAGGCAGAGCAAGTTAGAGGGCTTATTAATTAGCAATGCCCATCTGGTAGGCTCATGAAAAAAAAGATCCTCTTCTGGTGGTGACCTGTCAGCCTCTACTTTGAGTGCTTGCTATTGGCTGCCTTAGAAACAGGGAGGGAGGGGGTTTGAGATATTGGGAGGGGGAATTACTGGTGCTGGAGGAGTTATGAAAAAGGGAGTTTTGTTCTCACCATCTTCTGCCCATGCTGATGGCCTATGTTTGGACCTGGTCAAGGTCAATCCTCTCGCATACCAACTTGATAAGGCTTTTTGAAGATGCACTCCACACGATACCTTAGGGAGTTGCAGATTGGACATTGGGTTGGGGGATTGGGGGGGGGAGTCTCTGGGTAAAAATTTGATATGTACATGTTTGCACCTTTTTGGCTCAGATCTTGCTTTTTTTTCACTGCTTTCAATTCATATCTAGTAAAAGTACTTTATCTGTATTCAAATGGACTTAAGGTTTTTCTTTCTTGGATATTACAATACAATACAATAGCAGAGTTGGAAGGGACCTTGTAGGTCTTCTAGTCCAACCCCCTGCGTGGGCAGGAACCTTATACTGTTAGATTCTCTGCTGAGAGAGAGTGAGTCCAGACCGGTAAGGTTAAAAGCTCTTTATTCCAAACAGCAACGGTTGCTTATAAAAGTGACTAGTTAAAAAGGTGGGGGCCTTCTGCCCTACAGCTCCTTTTATGGAGAGCTGCTAGGCAGCCGGCCAATCAACACGTCAGCCGCCCTCGGCCACAGCCAGCCGCATCCAAGCCAATTAAACGGCTGGCTGTTACCGGGGCTTTTGAGTGCCGTCAGGATGCAACACTCCTTCCCCCCCAGCGAGCACGCACGCAGTCCCTAGCACACGTACTCGCTGAGGTAGGTGGGGCTGCGTCTACTCCGCCCCGAGCGCCTCAATGTCTCTGCCGGGGCCGATGGAGGAGGACGAACTGTCGTCGTGGTCTGTGATGTCACCGCGTGCCACTGTAGACGGCGGGGCAACGTCCGGGGGCGCGGTTCCGGCATAAGCAGACCCGGAAACTGTTCAGGGGTGGAGTGGTCGGAGAAGGTGGTAGATGGCCAGGATGGTGCGGTGATGGGCCAGTCGTCCCGCTGGGTTGAGGCCTCGACAGTCGGCAGGTCTGGAGGCCGTGATGGCGTCGGCAGGGCTGAAAACGGAGGGCGGCGCCTCAATTGATCCGAGTGGCGCCGCCACTCGGATCCATCCGGTCGTCCAACCCTGTAGAAACAGGGGCCCGTTAGTTCGCGGACGACAGCGGGTACCCACCGCGGATCCCCAACGAAGTTCCTGGCAAAAACTGTGTCGCCGATGGAGAAACGGCAGGGAGAGGGGACCCCCAGTTTGCACGGCTGCACCTCATTATACTGGGGGTGCAGCCTGTCCAATTTGGTCCGCAGGCGGCGGCCCATCAGCAGCTCTGCGGGGCTCTTCCCTGTCGCCTGGCAAGGCGTAGAGTGCTGTCCCATAAGGTAAGCATCTACCCTTGACTGCCAATCCCCCCTATCCATCCTCCCGAGGGCCTCCTTGGCCGAGCGGATGGCTCTTTCCGCCCGGCCATTTGCGGCAGGGTGGTAGGGGGCCGTTGGCGCGTGCCGGATCCCCTGGGAGGCCAGGAATTCCTGGAAAATGGCAGAGTGAAATTGGGGCCCGTTGTCGGAGACCAGGGAGTCCGGCAACCCGTGCGTAGCAAAAAGGCGCCGAAGCGCGCGCACGGTGCTCTCAGCCGTGGTCGAGGCCATCAGGATGACCTCGGTCCAGCGAGAGTAGGCGTCTACTACCACCATGAAGGTCTGACCATGGAAGGGGCCGGCAAAGTCAATGTGGACCCTGGACCACGGTGACCTGGGGGTGTCCCACTCCCGATGGGGAGCGGAGGGGGGTGCGGGGCGAGAGATCTGGCACGCCTGGCAAGCACCCACCCAGGCGGCCACCTCGTCGTCCATGCGCGGCCACCAGACATAGCTCCTGGCCAACGCCTTCATGCGAGCTATGCCCGGGTGGGTGGCATGGAGGGAGCTGAGTACCTGATGGCGGAGGGGCGGGGGAACGATGACCCGGTCTCCCCATAATAAGCACCCGCTGTGGAGCGATAGCTCCAGTTGGCGGGACTTGAAAGGCCGATACACGTTCGGCAGCGAGCCCAGGGGCCACCCTCGCAGGACCCAGGTGGAAACTTGGGACAGGACAGGGTCTGCCTTGGTTTGCGCCGCGACGTCGGACGAGGTAAGGGGGAGATCCGAATCTGCCACTGACAGGACGGACAGGGCCGGCACCGGCGCCTGGTCCGTCCGGGGAAGGGGGCAACGACTGAGGGCATCAGCATGTCCCAGCTGTTTCCCCGGACGGTAGAACAGCGAGTAATCGTATGCAGTCAGAAACTCCGTCCACTTGGTCATCCTGGGAGAGAGAATGGAAGGGGTAGGCCGATCACCGGCCAGACGTCCAAGGAGCGGCTTGTGGTCGGTGAAAACGGAGAAGTGGCGGCCGTACAGGTACTCGTGGAATTTTTTAATCCCAGACACTACAGCCAGGGCCTCCTTGTCAATCTGACTGTAGTTGCGCTCCGTAGGAGACAGAGTCCGGGAATAAAAGGCAATGGGGGCCTCCGAGCCATCGGGATGAACGTGGTTCAGGACGACCCCCACTCCAAAGGGGGAGGCATCGGATGCCAACACCAAGGGTAGGCGGTCCGAATATTGAACCAGCACGGCCTTAGACGTTAGCATGTTTTTAATAGCCGCAAACGCCTGCGCCTCTCAGCTGCCCCAGCACCAGACCGCCGAGCGATCGAGCAATCGGTGAAGTGGCTCGGCTAGTGACGCCTTATGCGGAATGAAGGGCGCGTAAAAATTGAGCAGGCCAAGGAATGCCTGCAGCTCCTGTTTGGAAGCAGGGGTGGGGGCGTCGTGGATCGCCTCGACCTTGGAGGGAGTGGGGTGAATGCCCTGGGCATCCACCATAAACCCCAGAAATTCTACCCTCGGCTCAGCGAACTTACACTTACTAAGTTTCAATTTAAAACCCACGCCCCTGAAGATGGTAAGGACCTTCCGAAGTACTTTGGCGAGATCTAATGCGCTAGAGGCGGCTATCAAGATGTCATCAAAATACGGGACAACCCCCGGAAGCCCATGGAGCAACCGCTCCATGAGGCTCTGGAAAATCCCCGGGGCAACGGAAACGCCAAATTGGAGGCGGCGACAACGGAAAGCTCCTCGGTGGGTGACAATAGTCTGTGCTTCAGCCGCCTCATCGTCCACCGGAAGCTGCTGGTAGGCCTGCGCCATATCCAGTTTTGCGAAAATGCAACCCTGTCCCAAGGAGTGTAACATGTGTTGCACCACCGGAACCGGATATGGGTTCGCCTGAAGCCCGCGGTTGATCGTCGACTTGTAATCGGCGCAGATGCGTATGGAACCATCGGGCTTGATGGGAACTACGATGGGGGTCTCCCACTTCGCCTGGTCGACCGGCTCCAGTACGCCCTGCGCCACTAGACGATCAAGTTCCGCGTCAACCCTCGGCTTCAGTGCGAAAGGCAGCCTGCGGGCCTTGAGCCGAATTGGAGCAACCTGAGGGTCTAGGTTAAGGGAAACCGGGGAACCCCTGTAAGTGCCCAAAGTGCCGTCGAAAACGTCGGGGAAGTCCGCCAAGACCGCATCCACCGGCGAGGCAGTTGGCACCCGGTGCACACGCTGGACCGAGAGACCCAGGGCAGCGAACCAGTCTAAACCTATAAGGGCGGTCAGGGGGCGCTTGACGACCAGAATGGGCAGGAACCCGGTGAAATGACCATAGCGGACGTGGGCACGGAGTTGGCCTAGCACGTCGATGGGGTTGCCCTGGTAGTCCCTCAACAGAGTCTCGGGCTGTGTCAAATCAGCAAGCCTAATGGCAGGGCAAAGGCGGGCCAACTGTGGCCAGGAAACAAGGGACCGAGACGAGCCCGAGTCGACCTCCATGGTAATAGACCTGCCATTTATAAAAAGGGACGTGGAAATGCGCCTATGGTCATCCGTCGGAAGCGGAATGGAGTCCTGGAGCTCCGTCGTGGCGAAACAGTCGGCCTCAGGCTGCGGCCTGCGGGACGAGCGTCGTTGACCGTAGTTCCGGGAAGGCGCAGATATTGTCGTGTCACGAGCCGGCGGGGGGGCCAGGGCTGGAAGGTTGGCTCTGCAGACGCGGGCGATGAGGCCCTTGCGGTCGCATCGTCGGCAAATAGTAGCCCGGAAGGGGCAGTCGTTCCTCACATGGCCGCCACCGCACCCGATGCAAGTCATGGGTGGCCGGCGAGATGGTTGGGCTCTGGCGCGGCTCCGGCCCGTAGCTTGGATGCGCGTCACCTGGTCATAGGCCTCGAAGTCCTCCGACGGGTCGAGGGGGGCGTAGTCGTAGACCCGGCAGGCCCGCGGGGCGGGCAACGGCATTGCCGGCTGGCCGGGGCCTAAATCAAAAGAGGCGGCCTCGGCCAACTCGGCGCCCCTGACCTCTTCCACAGCCTGCTCCAAGGTGATGTCCGAGCGGGCCATCAGCCGACGCCTGAGCTTCACGTCCTTTAGCCCGCAGATGAATTGTTCGACCAACGATTCGTCGAGGTACGGGGCGGCGAATTCGCACAACATGGCCACGGTTCTCAGGGCCTGCAGGAAATCCGCCGCTGACTGTGTGGGCAGCTGGCGGCATTGCCGGAACGCGAACCGTCGAGAAATCCACGAGGGTGCGGGGGCGAAGTGGGCCTTCAAACGGGCCTGCAGCGTGTCCCATGCCAAGGTATGGACCGGTGCAGGCGCGGCAATATTCCGCGCTACGGCGAAAACTGTGCGGCCTCCACAGCCCAGGAAGAGCCCCAGTCGATGCTCCGGGGTGAGTTCTCCGTGGTCGCCCGCGAGGAGGAAGCACTCGAATCGAGCGAGAAAGGCTTCCCACGATTCTTGTGACGCGTCATAGGGGGCGAAAGGCGGCAAGGTGGCCATTGTGCGCGGCAACAGGCCAGTAAGCTCGCTGGAGAAATAGCGAGGCCGGAGGATAGTCAGACAGAGAGACTCTTCAGTCCGCAGCGAGAAGAGCTTCGTTCCGTGTAATCAGTACCGGCCCCAGTCCTTCGTCGCCAGTGTTAGATTCTCTGCTGAGAGAGAGTGAGTCCAGACCGGTAAGGTTAAAAGCTCTTTATTCCAAACAGCAACGGTTGCTTATAAAAGTGACTAGTTAAAAAGGTGGGGGCCTTCTGCCCTACAGCTCCTTTTATGGAGAGCTGCTAGGCAGCCGGCCAATCAACACATCAGCCGCCCTCGGCCACAGCCAGCCGCACCCAAGCCAATTAAACGGCTGGCTGTTACCGGGGCTTTTGAGTGCCGTCAGGATGCAACATATACCATTTCAGACAAATGGCTATCTAACATCTTTTTAAAGACTTCCAGGGTTGGAGCATTCACAACTTCTGGAGGCAAGCTGTTCCAGAGGTTAATTGTTCTAACTGTCAGGAAATTTCTCTTTAGTTCTAAGTTGCTTCTCTCCTTGATTAGTTTCCACCCATTGCTTCTTGTCCTGCCCCCAGGTGCCTTGGAGAATAGTTTGACTCCCTCTTCTTTGTGGCACCCTCTGAGATATCGGAACACTGCTATCATGTCTCCCCTGGTCCTTCTCTTCATCAAACTAGACATACCCAGCTCCTGCAGCCGTTCTTCATATGTTTTAGTCTCCAGTTCCCTAATCATCTTGGTTGCTCTTCTCTGCACTCTTTCCAGAGTCTCCACATCTTTTCTACATCGTGGCGACCAAAACTGTATGCAGTATTCCAAGTGTGGCCTTACCAAGGCACTATACAGTGGCATTAACACTTCACGTGATCTAGATTCTATCCCTCTGTTTATGCAGCCTAGAACTGTGTTGGCTTTTTTGGCAGCTGCTGCACACTGCTGGCTCATATTTAAATGATTGTCCACTAGGATTCCTAGATCCCTCTCACAGTTGCTACTAGTGAGCAAGGTACCACCTATACTGTACTTGTGCATTTGGTTTTTCTTGCCTATATGTAGGACCTTACTTTTTTCACAATTGAATTTCATTTTATTAGATAGTGCCCAATGTTCAAGTTTGTCTAGATCCTTCTGTATCTTAAGCCTATCTTCTGGAGTGTTGGCTATTCCTGCCAGCTTGGTGTCGTCTGCAAATTTGATGAGTTCCCCATTTATCCCCTCATCCAAATCGTTGATGAAGATGTTAAAGAGTACTGGGCCTAAAACAGAGCCTTGGGGGACTCCACTGCATACTTCCTTCCATGTAGATGCAGTTCCATTGAGGACTACACGTTGAGTGCGGTTGGTCAGCCAGTTGCGAATCCATTTGGTGGTGGTGCTGTCTAACCCACAATTTTCTACTTTATCTAATAGTAGGTTATGGTCTACTTTATCAAATGCCTTACTGAAGTCCAGGTAAATTACATCAACAGCATTCCTCTGGTCCACTGATTTTGTCACTTTGTCAAAGAATGCAATTAGATTCGTCTGGCATGATCTGTTTTTGACAAACCCATGTTGGCTTTTGGCTATTACTTTGTTTGCTTCTAGGTGTTCACTTATTTGTTGTTTAATTATCTTTTCCAGAATCTTTCCTGGTATTGAGGTTAGGCTGATGGGTCTATAGTTTCCTGGATCTGTTTTTTTTTCCTTTTTTTGAAGATGGGAACCACATCAGCTCTTTTCCAGTCTTCTGGCAGTTCCCCGGTGCTCCAGGATCTCTGAAAGATATAGTTCAGTGGTTCTGAGATCTCGTCTGCCAGTTTCTTCAGAACCCTGGGGTGTAATCCATCCGGTCCTGGTGATTTGAACTCATCCAGGGCAGACAGGTGCTCACTTACCATTTTCTTCCCTATTTCAACTTGTGTTCCTAATCTGATTTTTGTGGTGCTGTTTTTGATTGGTTGGACTGTTTTATCCCTTTGTGTAAAGACAGATGCAAAAAAAGAGTTAAATAGTTCTGCTTTCTCCCTGTTGCTTATCATCTTCTTGCCATTTTCTCCCAGCAGTGGACCAATTGTTTCCTTAACTTTTTTCTTATTTTTAACATGTTGGAAGAAGCTTTTTTTGTTATTTTTTACTTTTTTGGCAAGCCTTTCTTCATTGCGAGCCTTAGCTTTCCTCACTTCATCTTTACAGGCTCGGGCTATTTGCTGATATTTTGCCTTAGTTATGTCCCCCTTTTTCCACTTTTTATATTTATCCTTTTTGTCTTTCAATTTGTCAGAGAGTTCTTTATGCAGCCATGCTGGTTTCTTTTGGGAGCTGTTATTTTTCTTCTTCATTGGTATTGCTCTGGACTGGGCTTTTATAATCTCATTTTTCAAAATTTCCCAAGCTTCTTGAGTTGTTTTCCCCTTGAGGATTCTCATCCATGGAATCCTTCCCAAGCTCTCTCTGAGGTTATTGAAATTAGCTCTCTTAAAGTCTAAGACTCTAGTTTGACTTTGTTCAACTACTTTTGTTTGCATAATGTTGAATTCCAGTATTTCATGATCGCTTGCCCCCAAAGTTCCTGTAGCTTCTACACCTTCTATCATTTCCTCTCTGTTAGTGAGAATTAAGTCCAATATTGCTGATCCCCTTGTTCCCTTCTCTACCTTTTGGGAAACAAAGTTGTCTGCTAGGTTTGTTAGGAACCTGTTGGATCTTCCACTTGGTGCAGAGTTTGTTTCCCAGGGTAGTTAAAATCTCCCATTACTATTGTAGTGTGCTTCCTACATACCTTAGTTAGCTGGTTAGCAAAAAGTACATCCACTTCCTCTGCTTGGTTGGGTGGCCTGTAGTATAGACCTATGACAATATCATTCCCCCCCCAACCTTTAATATTGACCCAAATACATTCAAGATAGTTCTCATCATTGTTGTGCTCTATTTCTGTAGAGATGTAATTATTTCTTATATATAGTGCAACTCCACCTCCTCTTTTATTTGGTCTATTTCTTTTAAATAATTTAAATCCTTCTAGCTGTATGTTCCATTTGTGGGTTTCATCCCACCAAGTTTCTGTAATGGCAACAATATCATATCTGCCCTCATTTACTTGAATTTCTAATTCACCCTGTTTATTCCTCATACTCTGTGCATTGGTGTATAGACATTTGAGTCCATTTTGATTGACCCTGTGTTATCTGTCTACGAAACCTGTGTTATGCCTGACTATGGTTCTATTTGCCCCTATTTCTTTGCCACTTGTATGGTTCATGTACATGGTATGGCACTCACTGTTAATTGTTTGGTTTTGCTTGACAGCAGTGTTGATAATATTACCCGCACAAATATCTATGTTACATGCACTGATAACCCTATGAATTTTAGTTTGCTGGGGACAGAAATGTTCTTTATCTATTGATTCTCTGTCCCCACTATTCAGTTTAAATGTTTAGCCAGGAAATCTGTGAATTTAGTGCCAAGTAACTCAATTCCTTTCTTGGATGGGTGCAAACCATCTCTTTTGTACAGTTTATCATTGGACCAGCTGCAGGCATCATGACTAATAAGACCAAAGCCTTCCTTTTTACACCACTCCTTTAGTCGCACATTAAACTCTGCTATGCGCTGGCCCTTTCCTTTTTGTTCCTTGTATACTGGTATAACCTCTGAGAAGATAAGCCTACAACCTGTACTACTAAGTTCGTACCCCAAACTCTGGAAATCATTCTGCACAGAAGCTTCATCTTTTTGGGACAGATCATTTGTGCCAAGATGTATAATAGCATCAACTTCACAGTCCTTACTTGCATTCTTGACTATCTTAAGAATACGCCTCTTGTCTCTGCTGGCTGTAGCACCCGGCAAACATCTGACCTCTTTCAAAACCTCCATATCCTTACCTAAGTTTACATCCCTTATGATTGAGTCACCAATCAGGAGGTGACTTCTCTTTGTGGGTACCTTGCTCTTGTTGTGTGACTGATGCATGATCCCTGGTTCACACTTTTGCATTTCTGAAGTAGGTTCTTCACTTTGGACCACAATCCCCTGTTTATTTGAGTCGTCATTATTACCTTGACCTGTCACTTTAGTGTCCCCATTAAGATCAGCAAGGGCGCTATATCTGTTATGCTGGGACACAGCAAAAGTTTTGTGTTTGTGGGTCACAGCTCTCACCCTGCCAGATCCCACAGTTGTCCAGGCTGCTCTTCTTCTGTGGGATCTTTGCGGTAGAGGAGGCTGGTAGTGTGGCATCTCCACTGGGTGGAATGGCCGAATTGGACAATTAATTTCTGCCTGGAGAGCACAAATTACAGATTCAAGATATGTGATGTGTCTATGTAATCTATTGATTTGTCTGCAAGGGGGACAGTATCCAAATATTGAAGGAGGCATGCCTGACATTAAGCAAGATCTCACTTTGCACCCATCCCAGAGTTAAAAACTTCCATGGGGAGAGCACCCAAATGTCTAACCCCTGCAGCAACCAGAAGACAATGGCAGGAGTCACAACCAGCCAACAACCAGAGGCTGAGTGGCAGGCAGCTGGAAGAGAGGATCTCATAATGACCCATGCTTTACACCTTCTTCAAGAGGCTTGGGAACAATGCTGCTTTGGTGTAAGTCTCGCTGAAAGGGAGAGTGGATTAGCCAAGAAGATGCAGGGGGGAGCAGAAGACCTAGCTAGCCCTGAAATGTCCCTGGGAACAGCTACCAGAGCTGGGCAAGAGGGAGGAGGCCCAGCCGCTGCCACAGCAGCAGCAGCAGTTCAAGCTTCTCCAAGAAAGGGGATAACCCCTGAAGGCACCGATTTCCAAAGATTTCTCCTCTTGAAGTACATAGAAGATCCCAAAGAACTGGGGGATTTTTTTAGTGCATGTTTGGGATTACATGGAAAAGTATGGTGAGGATTTTCCATTGGAAGTTGTCAAAGTGAGAAGTGTTACTATGGCTTTGGAAGGCAAAGCGGCTGCCTGGATGGTAACTTTGCACAATGATGATTCCCCCCTGCTGAGGGATTACAAGGTGTTTATGACAGCCCTGAGGAAACATTTTGATGACCCCCTCCCAAATTGCAAGGCAAGAAGCAGAATGAAATCCTTGCCCGGGGGGGGGTAGGGGGGGGAGGTCTATGGCTGAGTACACCCAGCAGTTTTGTGAGCTGTCTGTGCATATGCAGCGGTGGTCTGAGGAGGCACCAAGAGCAGGACAGGAAGGGCATCAGGGGCCCAATGGCTACACTAGACATGGCCCAAAACTGACCCCATCTGGTGGGAAGTAACCTGACTAGCAGCTAGGGAGATGCTGTGAAACCACCCTGGATGGCATGGAAGTTACTGATGTCCTTCCTCCAGGCAAGGAGGAGAAGGAACCCTCTTTTTCTGTGAGAGAAGGTGAAACTGACTCAGATGATGACCAGTTTGTAAGTCCCTGATTGGGCCCCATGACCATCCCAGTAGAATTAAAAGTACCATCAACTGGAGCCCAGGGGAAGATGCTGGCCCTTTTAGAATCTAGATGCACCCGATGTGTAATCAGCCTGGAAGTGGTGGAGAAAATGGGTTTAAGACTGAGAACTATGAAAGTACCCATTGCCTTTTGCCAGCTGGATGGGTCAGTTGCTGGGGCGGGCAGCCCATTTTGTAACTGAACTGGTGGAAATGTGGATGGGGGACCACCAAGAATCCCTGAGTTTCATCATGGCACCTGGGATGGAACGGCCCCTCATACTGGGATTACATTGGCTGCAGAAATGGAACCCTCATGTGAACTGGCAGAAAGGGTGGTTACGCATCCGTTCAGCTAAGCTGACAGAAGGGGGAAGGGAAGGACTTCCCACATAGCCAGAACTGTAACAGACTTAACAGTTGTCACGTGTGAGAAAATTGTGGGAAAGGAAAGAATTCCGAAAGAATATTGGGACCTCACAAAGGCATTCAGTGAAAGGGCTTCTGACAATCTTCCCCTCCCCCACTGTGCCAAGGATCAAAGCATAGAGATCTTCCCAGGGGAGAAACTCCCTAAACCACAGATTTACTCAATGACCCCATGCAAACTGGAGGAATTATGCAACTTCATTGATAAAAACTTAAAGAGGGGGTTCATTCAACCAGCTAGGCCATGGTGGCTGCACCAGTCTTATTCCAAGAGAAAAAATATGGCTCTCTGCAGTTATGTGTGAACTATAAAAATTTAAACACCATTTGTTTGGAAAACATGTACCCTTTGCTCCTCATGAAGAACATGTTGGTGCACTTGGTAAAGGGCAAAATTTTCACAAAATTAGATTTAAGGGAGGCCTATTACTGGGTCCGAATAAAAGAAGAACAACAACATTTTGAGGTTAAGGAAATCCTAAATTCTAGGAAACAAAGGGGACAAATTCAATATTTGATAGCCTGGAAACTTTGATAGCCTCCATCCCTTGCTGAGTGGGTGAATAAGTCTGATGTTAGAGCTCCCATGCTCTTGAGAAAATTCCATTCTAAGTATCCCAATAAACTCTAGGTGTGATATATATAATTTGTTATTGCTGTTTTCTATTTTGTTGTCTATTTTATTTTCTTCTACAAGGATGATGTCCTTTCTGAAGGAGGGCCAAATGTCAGCCTCTACTTTCAGTGCTTGCTATTGGCTGCCATAGAAACAGGGAGGGTGGGGGTTTGAGATATTAGGAGGGGAAATTACTGGTACTGGAGGAGTTATGAAGAAGGGAGTTTTGTTCTCACCATCTTCTGTGCATGCTGATGGTCTGTGTTTGGATCTGATCAAGACCAACCATCTCGCATACCAACTTGATGAGGCTTTTTGAAGATGCACCCCACATGACATCTTAAGGAGTTGCCGATTGGACATTGGGTTGGGGGATGGGGGGAGGGTGCTGGGTAAAGTTTGATATGTACATGTTCATGCCTTTTTTGCTCTGATCTTGCTTTTCTTTTTGCTGCTTTCAATTCATATCTAGTAAAAGTACTTTATCTCTATTCAAATAGAGTTTAGGTTTTCTTTCTTGGATATTGAAGGAGGCATGCCAGACATTATTTATGGAATGTATGGACATTCCTTATGGAATGTATGGACATTCTTTATGGAATGTATGGACATTCTTTATAGACATTCTTTATGGAACATCACTTCTCCTGAGGCAGTTTGGCTTCCCC
This sequence comes from Rhabdophis nuchalis, assembly GCA_039707465.1. NCBI lineage: Eukaryota > Metazoa > Chordata > Lepidosauria > Squamata > Natricidae > Rhabdophis > Rhabdophis nuchalis. Next base: position 77,335,911 of record CM077647.1, read on the forward strand.
TTTATTGTTTTTCTGAAAGACATAGAAGTAAATAGAGTAGAGTAGAGTAGAGTAGAGTAGAGTAGAGTAGAATAGAGTAGAGTAGAGTAGAATAGAACAGAACAGAACAGAACAGAACTGGAAAGGACCTTGGAGGTCTCCTAATCCAACCCCCTGTTCACTCAGGAGCACCTATACCATCTCAGACAAGTATCTGTCCAGTCTCTTCTTAAAAACCTCTAGTGATGGAGCGCCCACAATTTCTGGAGGCAACCTGTTCCACTGGTTAATTGTCCTCACTGTTAAGAATTTTCTGCTTAATTCCAGCTTCTCTTCTTTCTTTTTTGAAAAAAGTTTTATTGGTTTTTACAAAAAAAATTTTAAAAAAGAAATAGGAAAAGGGTATAAGGTAATACAAAGATATTTTGAGGACATCTATGTCGGAGGTGTTGACCCCCTCCGAGGCTTCTTACAAAAAAAAAAGATAAGATAATACAAATCATTTTTCATTTAATACAATAATACAATACAATAGCAGAGTTGGAAGGGACCTTGTAGGTCTTCTAGTCCAACCCCCTGCATGGGCAGGAACCTTATACCATTTCAGACAAATGGCTGTCTAACATCTTTTTAAAGACTTCCAGGGTTGGGGCATTCACAACTGCTGGAGGCAAGCTGTTCCAGAGGTTAATTGTTCTTACTGTCAGGAAATTTCTCCTTAATTCTAAGTTGCTTCTCTCCTTGATTAGTTTCCACCCATTGCTTCTTGCCCTGCCCCCAGGTGCCTTGGAGAAATGTTTGACTCCCTCTTCTTTGTGGCACCCTCTGAGATATCGGAACACTGCTATCATGTCTCCCCTGGTCCTTCTCTTCATCAAACTAGACATACCCAGCTCCTGCAGCCGTTCTTCATATGTCTTAGTCTCCAGTCCTCTAATCATCTTGGTTGCTCTTCTCTGCACTCTTTCCAGAGTCTCCACGTCTTTTCTACATCGTGGCGACCAAAACTGTATGCAGTATTCCAAGTGTGGCCTTACCAAGGCACTATACAGTGGCATTAACACTTCACGTGATCTAGATTCTATCCCTCTGTTTATGCAGCCTAGAACTGTGTTGGCTTTTTTGGCAGCTGCTGCACACTGCTGGCTCATATTTAAATGGTTGTCCACTAGGATTCCAAGATCCCTCTCACAGTTGCTACTATTGAGCAAGGTACCACCTATACTGTACTTGTGCATTTGGTTTTTCTTGCCTATATGTAGGACCTTACTTTTTTCACAATTGAATTTCATTTCCCTACAAAGTGGAAAGAGATACAAATATATCAGTTTATGTTCATGCAATCAATCATTAATTCTATAAACATCCAAATAGCGGTTACACTATATAGAAAAAAGTCATTTGTGAGATCTAAGTCTTTTAGCAATTGTATCTTCCTCTCCCTGACCTCCAGTGGGCGGAGCCGTGGCCCCCTCTGCTCCCCCATTTTCATCCTTCAGGATTGGGGAATGTTTTTTAAGAAAGGCTTCCACCTCTGCAATTGCTTTAATTCTTACTCTCCTCCCCCTCCCAGAACACTAACATTCCCTCTGGCATCAACCACTTGAACCACACCCCCTTTTTATATAATCTTTTTGATAAGAAGGAATATTTCCTCCTTATTTCTCTAATCTTTTTCGGGATCTGTTTCAAAATGGCAATCTCAGTCTGTTGGTATATTAAGGGACCGTCTCTTTGTGCTCTCAGGATCCTGTCCCTCGTTGACCTTCTTACAAATTTAATATGTATCTCTCTGGGTACCTCATTTATTCTAGCATATGCTGAGTTAATTCTATAAATCAAATTGATGTCCCCCCAAATATCCTCTTTGCTCTGTTTAGTATAATCTGCTAACATCGTACACATTAAATCTTTTAAATCTTCAGAAGCAACTTCAGGAACATTTTGAAACCTTAAAAAGTAAGACATCCTTTCAAAATCCATCCTAGACATATGACTAGCTAAATCCACAATTTGCCTTTGAGAATTTTTTATCTCTCCCCTCATCTCAACCGTCCCCCCCTCCAATCCATCAATTCTTTGTTTATTTTCCATTAGTGCTTTCTGTGTCTCCAAAAGTTCCAATTTTGAGCTAACATTGTCTTTCCGGATTTCTTTTATTTATTTCATAATATTTTGAAGAGTTTCCTCTATTGCTGATAACTGTGTAGCTTCCACCTCTGTTCCTTTGGATAACATTGAAGTAATCTTGGCTTGATGTGGCTGCTTTTTTGAAGCCATAATGAAAGTATTAAGTTCCTGTCACTAATATGGCGTCTGTTGGAGAGGTAGTCCGTGAGGTGAAGAGAGCAAAAGTCAATATCCAAATTCAAAGTTCAATTTGCTTACAGTCCAGAGAGAAAACAATTTTTAAAAGCAATCTAATAAGAAAAAGGAAAGAAGGCACATCTGGGAAAGGTCCTAATAGTCAATTAAATCAATCCACTGTTAAAGAGTTCAGTCCCAAAGACGAGGGAGTGTCAGCAAATTTCAAAAGTGAACATTTCCTGCTGAGAACAAAGGAACACCATCTTCCCCGCCCCTCTGGAAACCGCGGAGATCTAGTGAAAGTTCAGACAAAGATACAAAGTATCATTGAAATTCTTAAAGTAAGAGACTTTCACTTGTAGTTTAAAAGTCGGATGTTGATTCTTCCACCTCCCCAAGCTTGGGGAACATTTCAAAACGCCGCTTTGTTTTCCTTTCCGAGGAGGGGTTTTACAAACTCCCTCCTCCTTCTTCTTTTAAAATGAAAGTCGAAAGCATTAAGTGAAAATCACTCACAATCCACTCTGTAGCCATGAGCCTCGCCGTTGCCTCCAGCCCTCGGCTTTCAGCCCGTCTTGAATCTCAGCAGCTATTCCGGCTCTCCATCGGCGAAGGGGACGAAAGAGGAACTCCCCCCCGCGACTCGTTCTCCTGCGCCTAGGTCGAAGCAGGAGCCACCCCCTGACCGCCGTCGAGATGGGGGGACTCACCGCAAGCCGCCCGTGCAGCGGGAGCTCTTTACAAGAGCCCCCTGCCCCCGAAGGGGCCGCAGAAGCAACCAAGCGGCGGACGAGTACAAGACCGACCGTCGCCTCCGGCTAACTGGAACCAGCTTCTCTTTTTGATCAATTTCCAACCATTATTTCTTGTCCTGCCCTCTGATGCTATGGAGAATAATATGACTCCCCCCCTTCTTTGTGGCAGCCCCTCAAATACTGAAATGCTGCTGTCATGTCACCCCTAATTTTTCTTTTCTTTAGACTAGCCAGACCCAAAATCTGAAGCCATTCTTCATATGGCTTAGTCTCCAGGCCTTTGATCATCTTAGTTGCTCTTCTTGGAACTTTTTCCAGTCTCAACATCTCTTTTGTAGTATGGTGACCAAAATTGGTTGCCGTATTCCAGGTTTGATCTTACTAGGGTTTTGTAAAGAGGCGCAAATACTTCATATGATCTTGATTCTATGCCTTTGTTTCTACAAACCAGATGCTGCACATTGTCAGGTCTCTCTTAATCTGTACTTACAGTATACAATTGATTTTTCCTGCCTAAGTGTAAAATTTGCTTTTCTCCACATTAAAATTCATTTTGTTGGATAGGGTCCATTCTTCAAGTTTGTCAATACCTTTTTGGATCCCAAGTTTCTCTTCTGGAGTGTTGGCTATTTCTGCCAGTTTAGTATCATCTGCAAATTCGATGAGTTCACCTTCTATTCCCTCATCAGCCAGTTACAAATCCATCTAATGGACATGCTATCTATCCCACTTTTTTCTAGCTTACCAAGAAATAGATTGTGATCTACTTTGTTAAATGCTTTACTGAAATCTAAGTATACTATATCCACAGCATTTCACTGATCTACTAATTTAGTAACTTTATCAAAGAATAAAATAAGATTGGTTTGGCATGATCTGTTTTTAACAAACCCATGCTGCCTGCTAGTTATTTACTTTACTCATTTATATATGTTGGCAGATCTGTTTTTTATTATATTTTCCAGAATCTTCCCAGGTATTGATGTTAGATTGATTGATCTATAGTTTCTTGGGTCTGTTTTTCTCCCTTTCTTGAAGATGGGGACTTTTCCAATCCTCAGGTACTTCCCATGTGTTCCAGGATTTTTGAAAGATTTGGTACAATGGTTCTGAGATGACATCTGCCAGCTCCTTCAGCACTCTGGGATATAATCTGTCAGATCCTGGTGATTTATATTCATCAAGGTCAGATAGGCATTATCTTACTTATTTTATTTCTGGTTTGTCTTTTACAGAAGATTTTTTGGTACATTGGGCTATAATTTCTTTTCCTGGGAAGACTGATGCGAAGAATGAGTTAAGCAGCTCGCTTCCTCCCTACTGCTTTTTACTTCCTTGCCACCTTCTCTCTTTAGTTGATCTACTATTTCTTTGACTTTTTTATTGTTATTAATATGTTGAATTTTTTTAAAAAAAATCTTTCACTTTATCTAGCTTTATTTAGTTCATCTAGTTTATTTATTTTATCTAGTTCATTCTAAATCTTTGCTTTACTGACTTTTCATGTTCTGGCTATCTATTAATAATCAGTCTCATCTCAGCCCCGAAACTATTTTGGACCATCTTCAGGGTTGCCACAGCAAGGCCAGATGGAGCTGTGGGAATGTGAGGCAGGAGATAGAGATATCTGGGAGATGTGTAGCCAAATGTCATTCTTTCCCATAGGAGCCAAGGACACTCTACCAGATGTTGGAGGGGCATGAACAAAAGCCAGTCAGAGTTGGGACTCTGATCTGATTGGACTATGTGGTGACTATGTGACATGGACCAAGAACTTTGGGTTTTGATTTGGGTGGGGATAATCCTGGGGCCTTCAGAGTCAGATTTTCACCAACTGTGCCAATACGACATTCCTAATAAATTTATGCTTTGAGGAAACTCTAGGCCTCAGAGTTTTGACTGCTTTGGGTTTGTTACTTGATATACTGACATTAACCTAAACTCTGACAATAAAAACAATCAAAAAGCTCCCATGCTTGCAGAGCCACTGTTTGGGGTCCTAAGTTCCAGCTGCTTACCTGGAAGGCCGGGCAGCAGGAAGACTCAGGTAAGATGGAGAAGATGGAAGAGAAATCCTATGGCACCAGCAGAGCCATGGGAACTGGAGCAGCCTGTGAGGACAGCTCTGACAGTCTCAGTTTCCCCTCAGCAGCTGAGCATGCAAAACAGCAGTGGTGGAGGTTGAACACTAGCTTGGTGCCTGGCCCAAACAGCAGGTGGCCTGGCTGTCAGCTCAGGAGCTCTACCAGTGGGGTGATGGTTCAGGAGGCAGTATGCACTAAAAAGCCACACCAGACAAAAAGCCTAAGCAAACATAGGGGACATAGAGGCCATCATAGACACCGGGTATACCAGATATCTAATCAATCTTCCCACTGTCCAAAAGCTAGGGGAAAGTAGGATGCCCCTGGTGCACCCTTTCACTTCAAACTAGTAAATGGGACATTGATAGGTAGAGGCTCAGTCACCTTAGTCACTGAGCCAGTAAGACTTGAAATGGGCCACCACTGTGAGGTCCTCTGCTTTGTGGTAGTGCCACAAATGACAGAGTCAATCATTCTGGGCCTTACCTGGCTGGACAAGTGAGGACAAGTGAGGTGACCTGGGAGGATGGCTATAAAAAGTGGGACCATTTCAGGTCTGCCTTAGCAACAAGGCCCCACTGTCAGAACTTCTACACAGCCCCTGCATTTGCGAGAAAGTTGCCACCATCACTGACTCACTACCAGGTTGCCCCCAAGTTCCCAAAGAATATCAACACCTGGATGATGCATTCAGTGAGCAAGAAAGCAACACCCTATCCCCCACTGATTCACTGACTGTGCACTAGAGTTCATGCTGGGAGCCAAGCTAACCAAGCCAAAGATGTATTCCATGACCCCCAGTGAAATTGATGAGCTGAGGAAATACATCAACACCAACCTAGCTAGAGGATTCATTCAGCCTGCCAAATCTAGGGTGGCCACCCTGGTGCTCTTTAAGGAGAAAAAAGACAGGTTGATGTGGCTTTGATTTTAGAGGATTTAACATGGTGTGCATGGAAAACACCTACTCCCTGCCATTGATGAAGGACATGCTAAGACACCTAGCAAAGGGGAAGGTGTTCATCAGGCTAGACCTAAGAGAGGCTTACTACCAGGGGTGAATCAAAGAGGGAGATGAATGGAAGTCAGCCTTCAACTGCCCATTAGGCAGCTTCCAGCTTAAAGTGATGCTGTTTGGACTACAGGGTGCCCCTGCAATCTTCATGCAATTGCTTAATGAGATGCTGCATGAGTGCCTCAACAAGGGTGTTCTAGTCTATCTGAATGATATTCTCAGTGAGACTTAGAAGAGCACACTAAATAACTGTGCCAAGTCTTGAAGAAACTCCTAATAGCTAAACTATACATGAAGCTGTCAAAAAGCTACTGAGTGCGAAATGAGGGAATTGAAATGGACCCTGGAAAAGTAAAAGTGGTTCTAGACTGGCAACCCCCATGCACCCACAAAAAACTTCAGAGCTTCCCCATATTAGCCAATTTTTACAGGCAGTTCATCCTTGTCTTTGCTGAAGTGGCATTGCCCCTGACAGAACTATTTAAGACAGAAGTGGGGGCCCAAATCACAACCCAGCCAGCCATTGGCTTAAATCCTGGACTGCCAGAGAGCATTAAAAAAACTGAAAAGGCTGTTTCGCAGATGAGCCTATCCTCAAGTACCCTGCCATTCGTGGTCCAGGCAGATGCCAGTGATGCATACATAGTGGCAGTGCTGTTGCAAGGCAATGTCCAGGGCCTACTACAACCCTGTGCTTACACTTCCAAAAAACTCACCAACATTGGAAGGTGGTGGGCAGTATGGGAAAAAGAAGCCTATGCCACCCTCCTCACCTGGAGACCCTTCCTAGAAGGAAGCTAAGTACCGTTTGAAGTTTGTAGTGATCACAAAAAAATGTATTGTATTACCCAATAAGTCTTCTGGGCACAGTACTTCAAGTGGTTCAACTTTGAATTAAATTACATCCTGGTGGGAAGAATCTTCTCACTGTCATTTGTCCAAAAAACCACAGTTCAATAACTGATGTGAAAATGTAATCCATGTCATCATCCCACCCACCCCTCAACCAGAGGCTCTAGCCACCACTAAAGGCCAAGTCAGGTGCTGAGACACCCACAGAGGGGACCCAATGACAGGGATCTTGAAAACAGGGTTTCTGGTAGACCAGTGGTTTAAGAACAAGGACATCTTGACCCTCAAAGATGGATTAGCCAAGCTGTACATCCTTACCAGCTTGAGATTTTGAATCCTGCAGCACAGCCATGATTCCAACCTTGCTGTGTGAAGCTCCCAGAAGACAACCTAATTATTTTACAAGCCTCGAGACAAAGTTCAAAACAAACCCCATCATTTATTAGAATCAACATTCTGGCTTGAGCTTCGGTGGAGCCAAAACTGAAAATCATTTAACGACACCTGAACTTTACCCCTGTGTCCCCTCCTTCTGCCTAGGTCATAAATTACATTAGCCAACAAGAAATTGTATTTGAATCTAGGCATGCACATTCACAGGCCAGCTTGAAATTCCATTCTGACCACAGTTATGCCTAGAATCCTCTTTTCTCTATGGTAGCTCGATAGTAGTCATGGAGATGTTTTGCGAGCTGACATACTGGACATTTTTGTTAATTTAAAACCCTGCACCTAACCAGAAGACAGATCTGGTGGCCAAAGATGAAAGCAGATGTGGAGGACTATGTAAACACCTGCGCTATCTGTGCTTCCATGAAGAAGTGGCCAGGGAAGCCCCCAGGCATCATCCAGCAAGTGGCAGACCCAAGCCAACCCTGGGAAGAGATCATTATGGATTTTATAATTGAGCTCTCAGATAGTGGTGGGAACACGGTCATTTGGACCATGATTGATTTATTCTCAAAGCAAGCCCACTTCACAGCCTGGTCGTGGCTACCTTCAGCCAAGAAACTAGCTAGGATGTTCATAAGACAGACATAGTGGCTACATGGAATGCCCTGCAGGATTATCTCCAATTCACCAAAAAAAATTTGAGGGAATGCCTACGAGGGATAAGGTCCACCCAGGACTCAATTCGGCTTTTCATCCAAGCATGAATGGGGCTGCAGAACAAGAGAATGGCATGGTAGAACAGTACCTGATGTCTTACATGGACTACCAGCAATTTACCTGTGCAGACTTGCTGCCTTTTGCGGAGGTAGCTCAAAATAACTCTGATCCCTTTCCAGGTGACCAATGGCATGGAGTCTGTCCCCTTATCTGAATTACCCAGAGAACCACCCTCTTCCATGTCCTTGAATGAATGGATGGACTCTCTGAGACAGGGGTGGGCAAAATATGAAGCAAGCTTTAGTGGAAGTGACAAAAAGCTATAAAAAGCAAACCAACAAACTCTGCTCCCCCTCACGCTCCTTTCCATGTCAGAAACAAATTATACTTGTCAAGTATCCAAAATTGAAGTTACTAAGTAAAAAATTGGGTCGAAACTTCATTGGGCCTTTCCCAATAGTGAAAGTGGTAAACCCTGTAACTGTTCAGCTTAGACTCCCATGCTTGTTAGGGAAAGTGCTTCCGGTGTTCCATAGCAGCCTGTTAAAGCCAGCTGTAAACTTTCACCTAAGGTAAATAATGGTAAATAACCTGCTTCAGAGGGTTGGGGAAAATAGTGCAGGGCTGGAAGAATTAATGGTTTGACTCAGTACAAAGTAGTTTCACATATGCTAATTCATTAGTGCCTGCTGGGAGCACCAGGTACCCTTCTGATATGGTGCTCCAGAGGGCCCACCTGCCCGCCCACACTCCTTATTGGTATTTGAGGTTTTGGGGGCTTCCGCGCACACACACAGAGCATACGGTGCCTGCGCAACATTCTGCCAAGCAGCTGGAGCATAGTGGAGCATTGTGGGCAGTAAGTAAACATGTGCGCGCTGTGTGCATGTGTGCATGTGCTGCACACATTAGTATGGTGGACGCTTGGCCCCATTGCACCATACTGGCTGCATTGGGATCCAGAACCCACCACTGCAGCAGATCCTGATAAGCTGTATTACTGATGGAGGAGATTAAATCAGTTTATAATGCAGATATATAATGCATCTTGGAGAAGGAATTTCAGATCTACTCTAGATCTGAAAATCCAGATCTTCAAATTTCTATAGTTAGACCATGAATGAGAGTTTTTATTTCATTTATTTATTTATTTTGTCAAATTTATTTACTGGCCTTCTCTTTGTTCGAGAGAATCCTCAGCAGCAGAATTAGCTCTGTGATTAATGTCAGAGAAAATTTTAGAAGTCATTTAGACCAACTCTCTCTGATGGACAGGTATACTAATAGATAGTGCTAGTAACAACCTTTAAAGCGCTCCATGGCAAGGGACCTAGGGACCTGCAAGACCGCCTCCTACCAAATACTTCCCTTCGACCAGTCTGCTCCCATAGAGAGGGCCTCCTCAGAGTGCCGTCAGCCAGACAATGTCGGCTGGCGACCCCCAGGGGGAGAACCTTCTCTGTGGCAGCTCCTGCCCTCTGGAACTACCTGCCCCTCGACCTCCGCACAACTACGGACCTGCACCTATTCCGCCGAGCCCTGAAGACCCATCTTTTTCGTGCGGCCGGACTGGTGTAGCTTTTAATCTGGTTTTATTGGGGTTTTATTGTACATTTTAGAGCAGGCTTAGAATTTAATTTATTTTTAGCATAGGCATTTATATTGATGTTTTTACTGTTGTTTTTATCATTGCCTGTTCACCACCCTGAGTCCCGCAAGGGAGAAAGGGTGGTATACAAATTCAAATAAATTGAAATTGAAATTTTCAATATTATTGTTTACTTAGGGAGGCTCAAGATTTTGTAGAAAAATTTGAAGGTGCTTTGGGAAAGGGAAAAGGAAAAAAATTATATGCATATAAGATGATGTTGACAAAGGTAAGTGATCAGCATTATTTATAAGATGTTAATACTATTGAAATTTGGAAGTCTGAACAACTTATATTAAAAGTGAAAATATTGACATTATCTTCAAAACTAATACTCAATGTTTGGCAGCAGTAAATCTGAAAACAAACTTGGATAGATGCATTCCCTGATTCATTCTAAACACTTTAAAATCTATTCTTCTCCCTAACTTGTTAACAAAAGAAATGGCATTTGTGTACAAAGTACCATGTCAGCAAGATAAAAGCAGCCTTCTAGAAAGACAATTAGATCCTCAGTGCAAAAAATTTTCTGGAAGAGAGAGAATGAATATGGGTTCATATTGGTGGTGGGATTCAATTTTTTTTATTACTGGTTATGTGGTCATGGCTGGGGGGGGGGTCATGTGACTGAGTGGGCATAGCCAACTCAATGTCACTTATACCCATGACAACCACATGACCACCACACCAAGCCATCTATTTGTTGTAATTTTCTGTATATTCCATATTCTTTTACATCTTTTTTATATCTTGATTGTAGTTGGAGTAAGACCACCAATCTATATTTATATTTTGCTCCTTTAACCTGATTTGTTTTCAAATTTCCTTGGATGTCTAAAATTTCACTATATCTAACCATTTTTGATAGATCTAGGGATTGGGATGTGTCATGGCTTCCATAGTGGAAAGCCATGATGGTATTTTCTTATAATGTTTTTCTCTAATTTTATTCCAAACCTTTTTTTTGGTCAAATTTATATACCGCCCTATCTCCCCGAAGGGACTCAGGGCGGTGCACAGAAATATAAAAATATAATACAATACAGTACAGTTAAAACTAAATTAAATTAAGGTCTGTGCTAAAAATTTAGGAAAGGGTTAAAATCAATTAAAACTATACCCATTAAAAACTAAGCCAGGCGGGCCTCATGAAATAGATGTGTCTTTAATGCCCGGCGGAAGAGGCATAGGTCCGTGATGGTACAAAGGTCGGGGGGTAGGTTATTCCAAAGGGCAGGCCCCGCCACAAAGAAGGCTCTCCCCCTGGGGGCCACCCATCGGCATTGTCCGGCGGATGGCATCCTGAGGAGGCCCACTCTGTGGGAGCGGACAGGTCTAAGGGAGGTATGTGGTAGGAGGCGGTCCCGCAAGTAGCCAGGTCCCATGCCATGGAGCGCTTTAAAGATAGTTACTAGCACCTTGAAGCGCACCCGGAAGGCCACAGGCAGCCAATGCAGCTCGCACAGGATAGGTGTTACATGGGAGTATCGAGACACTCCCAGGATCCCCCGCACGGCCGCATTCTGGACTAACTGGAGCCTCCGGGTGCACCTCAAGGGGAGTCCCATGTAGAGAGCATTGCAGTAGTCCAGGAGGGAGGTGACGAGCACTTGAGTGACCATGCGTAAGGCGTCACGATCTAGATAGGAGCGCAGCTAGCGTATCAGGTGCACCTGATAAAAGCCCCCCCTGGTCACGGCCGTCACATAGTCATCCAATGACAGCCGGGAATCCAGGAGGATGCCCAGATTGCGAGCCCTATCTGCGGGGGCCAATGACTCGCCCCCGATAGTCAAAGATGGAACTAGCTAACTATATCATGACACCGGAGACCTGTATTGTGCATCTCTAATATAGTGCCTGTGAACGTATTTTTGTTTCTTTTTACCCTCTTCCCATAGGAAAAAATGCCATCCCATTTGCAAATTGTGGCCCTCTAATGTTAGTATTCTTTTATTTTTTAAACTTATCCAATCCCTAATCCATGCAAATGCAGTTGCTTTGTAATAAAGCTCCCAGTCAGGGAGTCCCATACCACCTCTGCTTCTGTCATCCTATAAAGCTTTCAGCCTTATCTTGGCTTTCTTCCCTTGCCATATAAATTTTAATATAAAGGTTATTCAAATTCAGTAAAAAAAAAAATTCCCTAATTTTATGGGGATTGTTTAAAACAAGTATAATATTCTCGGTAATACATCCATTTTTATCGCTGCTATTTTCCCTAATAATGATAATTGTAGTTTTCCCCATAATTCTAGATGTTTTTTTATTTGTTGCACTAATTTTGTATAATTATTTTCTTTTATAGTTGAGAACTTTGCAGTTAGCCATATTCCAAGATATTTAACTTTCTTTGTCACTTACAGTCCTATTATTCTTTCTAATTCTTTATTTTGTTCTTCCTTCAAATTTTTACTTATCATTATAGTCTTTTTTCTATTAATCTTTAATCCTGCTACATCTCCATATTTTTCTAATTCTCGCATTAAGTTATTTCCTGCTTCTATTGGGTCTTCTATAATGAATACTAAATCATCTGCAAAGGCCTGAATTTTATACTCCTCTTTTTTAATTTTAGTTCCTCTTATCTCTGAATTTTGTCTAATTCTTATTAAGAGACTTTCAAGCATCAGGATGAATGATAGAGGACAACCCTGCCTTACTCCTTTCATTATTTTAAAGGTCTCTGTACTTTCTCAATTTAATAATATATTTGCCCTTTGGGTGGAGTATATCATTTCTATTAATCTTTCAAATCAGTCCCCTAATTTTATATTCTTGATTTGTTGGATCATGAATTCCCAATTTAAATTGTCAAATGTCTTCTGTGCATCCAGAAACACAAGTACCACTTGTTTCTTTGGATATACCTCATAGTACTTTGAGATATTTCCTATTATTCTGGTATTATTCCTGATTTGTCTTGTTGGGAGAAATCCATTTTAGTCTGGGTGTATATAGTCATTTAATAGTTTTTTCAATCTCTCTGCTATTATTGTTGTGCATATTTTATAGTTGGCATTTAACAACGAGATTGGCCTATAGTTTTGAATGTTTTTTACCTGCACCTTCTTTAAATATTAATGTAACTAGCTGTACCTAGCCACGCATTGCTGTGGCCCAGTCTGGTTAAATGGCCAACCAATCTGTGTGTAGATCTACACCTGCACACATAAACACAACCACTGTATAACCCCCAACCTACTTACCTACTATATATTTTCCTCTCTCCCTCTACCTACCTACTGTATTTCTCCCTCTCTATCCCTCTACCTACCTACCTACCTACTGTATTTCTTCATTTCTCCATCTATCTATCTATCTATCTATCTACCTACCTACCTACCTACCTACCTACCTACCTACCTACCTACTGTATTTCTCCCTCTCTATCTATCCACCTACCTACCTACCTACTGTATTTCTCCATCTCTATCTATCCACCTACCTACCTACCTACCTACCTACCTACCTACCTACCTACCTACCTACCTACTGTATCTCCCTATCTATCTATCCACCTACCTACCTACCTACCTACCTACCTACCTACTGTATTTCTTCCTTTCTCCCTCTATCTACCTACCTACCATATTTCTCCCTATCTATCCCCCTATCTACCTACCTACTGTATTTCGCCCTCCCCCCCTCTCTCTCTGGGCCACCTGGGAGTTTGCTATCTTCTGTGTTTTGGCCCAAGAAGGCCTCCATACAGTGGGGAACTTTGGAGGCTTATTATGCGGTTGCTGAGGAAATGAATGTTGGAAATGTAAGAAGCAGCCGGATGGGCAAAGCTACAGCGAGGTGAAAACTCGGCTTTTAGGGGGTTCCAGGGAGGGGGGAGGGTTTTTGGGATCAGGGTTTTTAGGGGGCCCTAGGGAAGGGGGGGAGGGTTTACCAAGTCAGAGGCGGAAGTAGGATAAAGGATGGGTCCATTAAGGAGGGGGAGGGGGGGTTGTCCCTACTGAGGGCTTTCCCATTCAATCGGTCGTGGGGAGGGGCAGGGGCGGCGGAAGACAGGATGTCCACCGTGGGTTGGGGGACCTGGGCCGCTGGTTATGAGCGGGTGCTTGCCCCAACCCCCTGTGCTCCACTCATGTGCTAGGCGGTCAGGGACTACAGAGCCGGGGCCCTAGGCTAATGCCAGGTCCGTGGTGAACAAAGCCCCCCTCATAAATGACCTTGGGTCAGAGGGGGACCTGGACCTGGTGGGAATCACGGAGACCTGGTTGGGCCCCAAGGGGGGTTTGCCCCTCGTGGAAATGTGCCTACCAGACTACCGTGCATTTCATCAGCCTAGGGCCCTAGGCAGGGGTGGGGAGTGGCGGTTATTGTTAAGGAAAGTCTGGAGCCGAGGGAGACCACTATGCCACAGACCCTCTTCGTGAAGTGGGGCCTAGGGAGGCAGCTGGGCTTGCTGGTTGTATACCTGGCTCCCCGCTATGTAACAGCAGCCAAGCCCGAGCTACTCGAGGTGATCGCCACGATGGCGGTGGAGACCCCCAGACTGGTAGTCATGGGGGACTTTAACCTGCCATCGGCGGGCAAAACATCCGAGGCAGCTCGGGAGTTCATGGCTTCCATGACGGCCATGGACCTGACCCAAGTAGTTCAGGGCCCCACTCATGAGGGAAGACACACGCTGGATCTGATTTTTGTCTCTGGACAGTGGAGAAGTGATCTCGGAACAGGGAATTTAGTCATCTTACCCTTGTCATGGACAGATCACTCTCTCCTTCGGATGGACTTTCCAACCGTCACACCCCACCGCGGGGAGGCGGAACAGGAGACACCGAGTTGGTTCCGCCCCAGGCGCCTGATGGACCCGGAAAGGTTCCAGAGGGAGCTTGGGCCAATACCTGAGTCCCTGCCCCGCGACTCGACTGAGGATCTAGTGGCCGCATGGTATAGTGCGGCCGCGGGGGCCTTGGACCAAGTCGCGCCCTTGCGGCCTCTCATGCGGCGTCGAGTCACCCAGGCCCCTTGGTTCACCGAGGAGCTTCGGGAGATGAAACACCGCAAGAGATGCCTAGAGAGTAGGTGGAGATCTTCTCGATCCGAAGCTGACCGAACACTAGTGAGAGACCATATTAGGACTTACTTAGTGGCACTAAGAGTGGCCAAACGCGAGTATTGTGCCACCCTGATCGCGTCTGCGGAAAACCGCCCTGCCGCCCTGTTTGGGGTGACCCGCTCCCTCCTTCACTTGAGGCCGCGGGAAGCCCCTTTGCAGGGTCGAGCAGAGGAATTTGGAGTGTTCCTGCAGGACAAAATCACTCAGATTCGGAGCGAGTTGCCCTCCACTGAAAGTGGTCCAGTCAAAGTGTCCGGTGCTGGTCTTGAGATAACACCTTGGGACGAGTTTGACTTTGTCACTACCGAGGATATGGACAGGTTGCGGAGGAACCTTAGAGCCACCACATGTTTATTGGACCCGTGCCCCTCTTGGCTTGTACTGGCATCCTGGGAGGTGACACGAGGCTGGCTCCAGGGCATTGTGAATTCATCTCTGAGTGAGGGGTTCTTGCCTACCGTCTTGAAAGAGGCGGTGGTGAGGCCCCTCCTCAAGAAGCCCTCCCTGGACCCAGCATTATTAGAGAACTACCGTCCCGTCTCCAACCTTCACTTTTTAGTGAAGGTTGTTGAGAGTGTGGTGGCCCAACAGTTTCCTCGACACCTGGAGGAAGTTGATTATCTAGACCCGCACCAGTCCGGCTTCCGGCCCGGTCACAGCACTGAGACGGCATTGGTCGCGTTGGTCGATGATCTCTGGAGGGCACGGGATAGAGGTTGCTCCTCTATCCTGGTCCTATTAGACCTCTCAGCGGCTTTTGATACCATCGACCATGGTATCTTATTGCACGATTGGGGGGGGGGGTTGGGGCTGAGAGGTACTGTTCTACGGTGGTTCTCATCCTACCTCTCTGGTCGGTCGCAATGGGTGTTGGCAGGAGGGCAGAGGTCGTCCCCGAGGCCCCTCATATGTGGGGTTCCTCAGGGGTCGGTCCTCTCGCCACTTCTGTTCAACACCTATATGAAGCCGCTGGGTGAGATCATCCATGGTTTTGGGGTGGAATACCATGTGTACGCTGATGACACCCAGCTGTACATATCCACCCCAAACCACCCCAACGATGCCGTCGATGTGCTGTCCCGGTGTTTGGAGGCCGTACGGATCTGGATGGGTAGTAACAAACTCAAACTCAACCCCTCCAAGACCGAGTGGCTGTGGTTTCCGGCACCCCGGTTCAGCCAGATAAGTCCAATACTGGCCATTGGGGGCGAACAACTGGCCCCCGTGGAGAGGGCGTGCAACTTGGGCGTCCTCCTGGATTCCCAGCTGTCCATGGAGGACCATGTGGCGGCCGTGGCCAGGGGGGCGTTCTATCAGGTTCGCCTGATACGCCAGTTGCGCCCCTTACTGGACCAGGGGGCCCTTCGCACAGTCACTCAAGCGCTTGTGACATCCTGGCTGGATTACTGTAATGCTCTCTACATGGGGCTCCCCTTGAGGTGCACTCGAAGGCTACAGTTAGTACAGAATGTGGCCGCGCGGGTAATTATGGGCGCCTCAGGGCAAGCCCACATAACACCTCTCCTGCGCGAGCTGCACTGGCTGCCTGTGGCCTTTCGAGTGTGCTTCAAGGTGTTGATGACCATCTTTAAATCGCTCCATGGCTCGGGGCCTAGCTATATACGAGACCGCCTCCTGCCCCATACATCCCTTCGTCCGCTCCGCTCCCACAGAGAGGGTCTTCTCCGGGTGCCGTCGGCTGGGCAATGCCGGTTGGCGACACCCAGGGGAAGGGCCTTCTCTGTGGCGGGCCCGGCCCTCTGGAACGACCTACCCCCCGACCTTTGCACTACCTCGGACCTCCGCCTCTTCCGCCAACGTCTTAAGATGCATTTATTCCAACAAGCCGGCCTATGATAGCCCCCCGTTTCTGACTTTTTATATCTAAATTATAATTTGGTAGGGTTTTTAAATGGGTTTTAGCACGGGTTGAATAATTTAATATATTTTAATGATGTATATTGTATTTATTGTGGTTTTAAATCATGCCTGTGCGCTGCCCTGGGTCCTAACAAGGAGAAGGCCGGGGTATAAATTCGAATAAATAAATAAATAAAAATAAAAACCTGATAAGTGGGTAAAGTTTACGTTTTTGTACCTTGCACATGACACATTTTTGTGCCAGCCACAAAAATGGTATTATCGAAAGTCCTTGGGAACATTGTGTCAAAATTTGGTGTAAATCCGAGATTTGAGATTAGTGGCTTTACACAAACTGTTTTACAATTTTTTTTATATAGATATGTGGTTCCCTCCATGAATCCGGTATTTTTGCTTTCATCAGTGCCTCATTATACATCTCCAACATCAAGGGTTCTATCAATTCTTTCAGTTCATCTATTATTTTGTATCATTCTGCTGGAAATCCATCTGGGCCTGGCGTTTTATTATTTTTCTGTTTCTAGATCTCCTGTTTCAATTCTAGTTTCATTAATTTTTTTTGACAACATTTCTTTCATGTCTTCTGTTATTGATGGGGTTTCTTCTTCGTTTAGATATTATTTTATTTGTTTTTCATCTACTTGTTCCCCTTTATACAGATTCTCAAAATACTTATATTCAATCCTTTTCTTCCCTTCCATTGTATGTTGTAATTCACCAGTTTCCTCTTGAAGTTGATACATTAATATTTTTTCTTTCTTTTCTAAATCCATATGACAACCACCTCCCCGATTTATTTGCTTGCTCAAAGAAGTTTTGTTTTGTTAGTTTTAGGCCCTTTACCATTTCTTCCTGGTCTAATATATTTAATTTATGTTTTGCTAACATCCAATCCTTTCTAATTTTGTCATTTTGTGGCTTATTTTGTAAAATTTTAATTTCCTCCTCTAATATCTTCTGTTGTGCCCATTTCTCTTTGTTTCTTTTTGCTGTATACACTATAATAATTTCATGTGAATAAGCTTTCATGGTGTCCCATAAATTTTGTATAGATGTCTGTTCTTTTGTGTTTTCCTTAAGAAATAACTCCAATTCGTTTCTATATTTTTGAATGATTTTTTTCTTTTAATATTTGCAAATTTAACATCCATCTTCGTCTAGTTTCCCCCCCCCTTCCATATTATTTTAATGGGTTTGTGATCCACCCATGTATTTGGTAATATTTCAATTGTATATATTTCTGCCCCAATTTCCCCATTCATCCATGCCATGTCAATCCTTGACCAGGATTGGTGTGGATTAGAGTAAAAGGTAAATTGTTTTTTTTCCCTGGTTCTATTTTTCTCCAAATATTTATTAAATTTAACTCCCCCATTATCTCAAGGCAGGTTGTTGATAATACTTTTTTATTTTTAGTTTTTTTGTCACTTACATAATCTTTTTTACTGTCTACTATGGCATTATAATCTCCTATTATACAAATAGTCCTCAATCCAATTTTTCTATTTTTTTCATGTAATTTTTTATAAAACTCCTTCTGATTTTCTTTTTTATATTGAAAAAGTTTTATTGGGTTTTTACAATTTTCCAAAAGGATAGGGTAAGGGATACAGAAACATTTTGAGAACTTTCGCGTCGGGATCATTGGCCCTTCCAGGGCTTCATAATAAAACATTAAAAAAACATTTTTCAAAAATACTACGAGGTGAAAATAAGTGCATACATCCTAGATTCTCAATTCTATGCTGGCAGTCGTGTACAAACATCCAGATAAAAAGATTATACTATATTAATAAAAAGCAAAGTTATTTTTTTGATCTAAGTCTCTTGGCAATTGTATCTTCTTTTTCTCCTTCCTGGCCCCCAGCGGGCGGGACCGTGGCCCCCTCTGCCCCCCCTGAATCTTCCCCCAGGACAGAGGAATGTTTTTTAAGAAAGGCTTCCGCCTCAACAACTGTTTTAATCCTTACTCTTCCTTCATCCCAGAACACCAACATCCCTTCCGGCATCGCCCATTTAAACCAAATCCCGTGGTCAAACTAAACTCCTTCTGATTTTCGTTTGGGGCATATATTGTTACCAGTAATACTGATTTTTGGTTAATCCATATCTCTATCATTAATATTCTTCCCTTTGGGACTGCATAAATTAAATTTGTCTTTATCCCCTCTTTAACATATACCACTATCCCTTTTCTCTTTTCTTTTGCTAATGCTGCATATAATTTCCCTAATTTAGGACATTCCAGGTATTTTATATCTTGTTTTTTAATGTGTGTTTCCTGTAAGCATATTATATCTGCCTTTTATTTTGTTAATTTTGCCCAGATACACTTTTTTTTTTGTTGGCGAGTTTAAACCATTAATATTTACTGACAATACTTGAATTTCTTCTTCCATCCTCCTACTTCTCTACCTTTCTTTGTTTTTTATTAGCTCTAGTTTCTTTTTTGGCTCCTTGTTTTTGGTCTCACTACCTCTCTTTTGTTGGTCTTCCTCCTCCCTACTAGTTTCTCTTTGTTCTCCTTCTGTTATTCTCTGTTGTTGTTCTTCCTGGCTTCTATTTTCCATCTCCTCTTTACTGCTCTGTTCCTCTTCCACAAAATAGCAGTTTTTTTTGAAGCAGCATACATCCTGTGGTTATTCTTATAACACCATTATACGACATCTGCCTATCAAGATATTTGTAAAGAACCCAATGGGATTAAAAATGCCAAAATGCCAACTCCAATCTGAACTTCTTCCTGACTATTCATTCAACTATAGCAGTAATATTTATTTTATTTATTTATTTTATTCGTATTTATACCCCACCCTTCTCCAAAACGGACCCAGGGCGGCACACAGGAAATTAAAACATACAAATATAGACAAAATATAAAATTTTAAAAACTATTAAATTTCCCCTGTGCTAAAATCAATTTAAAATCCCCAAATTTAAAACTGTCTAATAATAGTCCCAACGGGGATTACGCTAGGCCGGCTTGATGGAAAAGGTATGTCTTTAGACATTGGTGGAAGAGGCGGAGGTCAGAGATAGTTCGTAATTCCAGGGGCAGGTCGTTCCAAAGGGTAGGGCCCGCCACAGAGAAGGCCCTTCCTCTGGGTGTCGCCAAACGGCATTGCCCGGTTGACGGCACCCTGAGAAGGCCCTCTCTGTGGGAGCGGATCGGACGAAGGGATGTATGGGGCAGGAGATGGTCTCGCATATAACTAGGCCCCGAGCCATGGAGCGCTTTAAAGATAGTCGTCAACACCTTAAAGCACACCCGAAACACCACAGGCAGCCAGTGCAGCTCGCGCAGGATCGGTGTTATATGGGAGCATCTAGGGGCTCCCGTAATCACCTGCACGGCTGCATTCTGGACTAGCTGTAGCTTTCGAGTGCACCTCAAGGGAAGCCCCATGTAGAGAGCATTACAGTAGTCAAGTCGGGATGTCACGAGTGCTTGAGTGACTGTGCGAAGGGCAGGCCGGTCCAATAAGGGGCACAATTGGCGCATCAGGCGTACCTGATGGAACGCCCCCCTGGCCACGGCCATCACATGGTCCTCTATGGACAGCTGGGAATCCAGGAGGACACCCAAATTGCGCGCCCTCTCCACGGGGGCCAGTGTTTCGCCCCCAATGGCCAGGGATGGAGTTACCTGGCTGAACCGGGGTGCCGGAAACCACAGCCACTCAGTCTTGGATGGGTTGAGCTTGAGTTTGTTACTACCCATTCAGATCTGTACGGCCTCCAAACACCGGGACAACACCTCGGCGGTATCGTTGGGGTGGTCTGGGGTGGATATGTACAGCTGAGTATCATCAGCGTACAGATGATACCCCACCCCAAAACCACGGATGATCTCGCCCAGCGGCTTCATATATGTGTTGAATAGGAGGAGCGAGAGGACCGACCCGAGGGACCCCGCATAAGAGGGGCCTCGAGGTCGACCTCTGCCCCCCTGTCAACACATATTGCAACCGACCAGAGAGGTAGGACGAGAACCACTGTAAAACGGTGCCTCCCAGCCCCAACCCCCCCCAGTCGGTGCATTAGGATACCATGGTCGATGGTATCAAAAGCCGCTGAGAGGTCTAATAGGACTAGGATAGAGGAATATCCTCTATCCCGCGCCCTCCAGAGATCATCCACCAACGCGACCAATAAACATTCATTCTTTAATTCTTAATTCTTCAGCTCTTCAATATAGGCCAGTTCTATTACTTTTGTCCTATGGCCATCCCAAAAGTTTACACTGTAAAATTTGCAACAGATCCTTTTACTAGAAATCCTATTGTTAGAACTATTAGTTGTAATGTACACAGCATTTTATAAAATTAGGAAATGAATCCCAACTTTGAATATTTAGATGTACTAAATTATTCTACAGACATAAGCTCTGGCAGACCATCAAGCTGTGGGTTCTCTTTTAATTTTCAATAATTGAAGGAAAGGTAACAATTTGAAATATTAAATATTTACAGAGATCACCTCTTCTCAAATTTGAATAAAGATGACCAAAGGTGTCCTGGCCACATCAGATCTCAGTTTGGAGGAGGAAAAGAAGTTGGAACTGGGACCATCCAACAGGGATGACACATCTTCCCTGGAATATTTAGAGAGGCCAGGGTCTGAGGATGATGCTTTCCAGGCACCTCAGGCATTGGGGGAGGTAATCCACCCGATGGAGAGCTGCCTATCCTCACAGACCCCGGTGAGGGTCAACTGCAGACAGGCAATGGTAATAACAGGCAGCAGATCCCCTCTGATGAGGAACAGTTGCTGTCCCGAATCCAAGGTCATGAAGAGTAGATTGGTGGCAAACTCAAAGGAGATCACCGAGGCTGTTCGGGAGAAAGTTACCCATTCCTCCGAACAAGGAACACATGATTTGCATTGACTTAAGCAGAGGTTGGGGCAGATTATCTTTGTCAGGCACAATTGTTTTGCTTTGGCATACACTTTGCCCAGCCTTGGAAAAACTCTGTCTTGTATCACATTTCTTCCTGTGGAAATCGACTATCCCTTGTGGACTCTTGATCTTGCCCCGTGAACTCTTGATCTTGCCCCGTGGACCTGGAGTCTTGTATACAACGTACAGACCTTGCTGTGTGGACTTGTACCTTTTTTTCTGGACTTCCTTTGTGATTTAGCTCTGGGGATATTGACTTTGTGGATAGCTTTCTTCAGGTAAGTTTGGGGTGGAACCAGGGTAGTTTGTTGTGGAATTAGCAGAGCAATAAAAGAATCTATCAAAGCCTACCTCTGTCTATGCAACCCTGGGTCATAACAGGTTTTACTACTTAGAATAACATACCAAATTGTTGTTTTCTGTTTTGACAAGGCAAGATGCCAATTAACAAAACCTTTTTTTCTCCATTTGAGTTGTACAATTTTTAAAGAAGCTCTCCCCTGTGTGGGTATAGAAAAATAACAAAATCTTGCTTAACTACTGAACTATCATTCTCTGTAAGCTATGCAGTTGTCACATTCACATTTAAAAGGTATTATTGGAAAAACAAACAGAAGACATTTCCTTTTGACCAGTCAGAGGGATCAGGTCAGTGGTGAACTTCAATTGTTTCTACTTTCAGTTCTGTGGGCGTGGCTTGGTGAGCATGGCAGGGGAAGGATACTGCAAAATCTCCATTCACACCCCACTCTGGGGCCAGTCAGATGTGGTATTTGCCAGTTCTCCGAATTACTAAAAATTTCCACTACTGGTTCTTCAGAACCTGTCAGAACCTGCTAAATTTCACCTCTGGATCAGCTTTAATTGAAATGCATTAGATTTAGTAGCCCAGCACATCTTCAATTTTAAAGCCACTAGCATTTAAACTCTCAAACATTTCCCAAGTCTTTCTTTACTTTAGCCTTCAATAAAATTTTTGCTTTGTTTCTTCCTAGAAATGGGTCAAATTAAAGAGAGATTTTGATAATTTTAAGACACAATGTATACCTTGGGAAATGAAGATAAAAGAAGTTGAAAGTAAGTTAACATTTATCTACTTAACCTACATGTCTGATTATTATTCTCAATTCATAACACAAAACCTGTCGTCTTTCACAAAATGTATAAGTTGTTTTCAATATTATTCACAAATCAGAATTCAAGTAAAATATTTTATTACATTAAATGTAGCCATCACCATCATTAAGGCATTAGTATCATCTTTATCTCCATGTTCAGCCTTCACCTCTCATACTACAAGGAAGGAAAATGCTAATATTCACCTAGAATGGGTTGCAAAATAATTCACACAAATAAACTGTTTTCTCATTATGAGTATGTTGTCATTTCACTATGGTGTCTGCAGAATCCCCTCAATTCTTTTTTTAAAAATCACTTTTTTCCAATTAATAAATTCTATTAAAACACATGAAAGGTTTCCCTGCACATACATGCTAGTCATTTCTGGCTCTAGGGGTGGTGCTCATCTCTGTTTCTAAGCTGAAGAGCCAGTGCTGTCTGAAGACATCTCCTGGTCATGTGGCCAGCCTGACTAAACACCAAAGGTGTATGGGGCACTGTTACCTTCCCACCAAAATGGTCCTATTTTTCTACTTGCATTTTCACGTGCTTTCAAACTGCTAGGTTGGCAGAAGCTGGGACAAATAATGGGAGCTCCCTCTGTTACAAGGCACTAGGGATTCAAACCATTGAACTGCCGACCTTCAGATCGATACCCTCATTGTCTTAGCCACTGAACCACCACATCCCTTTAAAACACATACACTATCATAAACTGCAGTTCACTTCATCAGATGGAATAGACAGACTGATGTAGGTATCCATACAATGTACAATTCATACTATCCATACAATTTGAGCCACCGTGGGAATGTTCGTAAGCCTGTAAAACATAGCACGTAATTTTGAGATCCTTTTTAAGCAGTCTAGTTTCTCTGTTGTTTGAGAAAAATCTCCTTGACTTGCCCACTGATGTTTTTACATCCACAAATGTCTGCTGATTTCATTCATTCATATATGCTACTACATATTACAAAATATCTCTTTTGAAGAATTCCTCAGCCCTGTTAGGATACAAAGCAGAAAACCTAAGATATATTTGGGGAATATATCTTCCCCAAAATATATAATGGAAAGAGAAAGTAATTAAAGTCTTCCAGCAAAGATTGAAAATTATATTTCTTTATGGCAATTACTTAGATTTGTTTAGCATGCCAATCTTAGAAACCATTTAAAAAAACAAACAGTGGAACTCTTTTTGGAACTGATCTATAAAGAAATAATAATGGTGAAAGAATGCAAGAGTGGTTAGCAGGTGAAAGATATAGTAAATGACATCTCAGCAGTGGGAAAGATACGACTGAGGGAGTGCTCAAAAACCTTGCGTTGATTCTGCATGAGATAAGAGGACATTGACATCTTTTCAAAATAGTGCTTTTATACTGTTGAACAATAAAATAGAGTTCCAGTAGTTTTGCAAAAACTGTTTCTTGATGAGGTCTACCACAAAGGGCTGACATAATAATAATAATAATAGTAATAGTAATAATAATAATAATAGTAATAGTAATAGTAGTAATAGTAATAGTAATAATAATAATAATAATAATAAAAACAACAACAACAACAACAACAACAATAATAATAATAATAATAATAATAATAATAATAATAATAATAATAATAATAATAATAATAATAATTTTATTTATATACCGCATCCTCTCCCCAAGGGGACTCGGAGCGGTGCACAGGGAAAATTAAAATAGCTATAAAATACATAAATAGAATAGATAAAAACAAATTAAACTAAAATTATCCCTGCGCTAAAATCCCCAAATATAGATTAACTAAAATCCCCTAAAATCCTAATAGACGGAGACTAACCCAGGCCGGCCAGACAGAAAAAGTGTGTTTTAAGTTTTTGACGAAAGGAGCGGAGGTCTGTGGTTGTTCTAATTTTGGGGGGAAGGTCATTCCAGAGGGCTGGGCCCGCCACAGAGAAGGCCCTTCCCCTGGGCGTTGCCCGCTGGCACAGCCTGGTGGACGGTACCCGGAGAAGTCCCTCTCTGTGGGAGCGAATCGGCCGCAGGGATGTATGGGGCAGGATCCGATCCCGCAGATAGCTAGGTCCCGTGCCATGGAGCGCTTTAAAGATGATAACTAACACATAGTCCTACCATCAACTGAGACACCCTAGATATTTGAGATTGGATGAAGGGGGGTGATATATAAAAGTTGGCAAACAATGTTTGCGGCATTGAGAAAAAGTAAATTAATCTGGAGGAAATTATAAATCTGTTTGAATCAGTTTCAGTTTCAGACATTTGCTTCTTTCTACTCCTCCAAAAGAACTTTGGAGAAAAAACTGAATGCATACAGTAGACACTCATATTTAAACTGATAGCCTAGTACAAATCTATCCTGTTCTCTGGACAATTCAATTTCAATAACTTTTCTAATGGAATCTTATTTATTTTTTAAGGTCATTTTGGTTCTTCAGTGGCATCTTATTTCATATTTCTGCGATGGATGTATGGCCTAAACCTGGTTCTGTTTGGCTTAATATTTGGACTAGTTATAATTCCAGAGGTAAGTATATACATAAATAGTTCATCTGAGATGTACCATTAACTACAGTATAAATAGAGTAATTCCAAGCAACTTTAATTTTACATCTAAATTATTGGGGGGGAAATAATTTTTTTATCATGTTAGTTACTTTTATTGCATTGATTGCCTTTTTGCTAATGCCTATGACTGGCTTACAATGTCCGGCATACCAAATAAACAGTTAAAAATAATCCTCTCCCTCCCAATTTTAAAAGATGACCCTGCTAAGGAAGAAAATAAAACCAGATATGTTACATTTCATCCTACTTTCAGAACTGTGAGAAGAAAAATAGTAACTTTTCATCTGTGTATGTACATATATCAGAATGAATACCTTGTAAAACAATGCAAAAGTATCTTTTACTGAAAATCAGAGCTAGAACTTTAAAAATATTTTATGTAGAAAGGGGAAAGGATTGAGAGAGAAAGGGGAATCAGAGGGATTATTCAATTCTAAACACATCTAAACAGAAACCCATCTAACTTACTCCCTGGTGAAAGTGGTAAGGATCCTTGAAATGGTGAAATGATTTAAAATTTAAAAACAGATCCTTTCACAACATTTCAGGGGTGGGTTTCTGCGGTTCTAACCTCTTCGGTAGAAAAGGTTCCAGAAATCTACCAAACCGGTTAGAAGAGGTTCATCACGGAGTGCCTGCCCCTCCCCCCTCCCTCACTTCCCCTGCCCATTCCGTCACCGCTCGCAGGCGGTAGCTTGTGCAGCGTGGCCGGCCTCCTAGGACCTCCCCGAACTTGCCTAGGAGGCGTAGCCACCAGCAAAGCGTGGCGGCGTTCCAGGACATCCCTGCCCCCCACTGGTTCCCCACCTCCCTTTCCGGTGAAGTTTTCCAAGGTGTGGTTTTCCTCCCATCCCTTGTGCCCGGCTCCTGCTGAGCTCCAGTAAGGAGAAGAGCCTTTGGGGAGTGAAGAGGAGGAGGGAGGAAGAGGAGGTAGGCCTGCGAGGCCATGCCAGCTGGGCAACTGGTGGAGGCAGGAACCTTCCTGCCTCCGCTGGACTTCGCACTCTTCTCCTCGCGCTCCTTGCAACTGCAATAGACATCCAGCAGTGGCTTTTGGGGCTAATGGGGTTTGGGCTTCCAACCCAACAGCCCCCGCTGCTTCTGGACATCTACTGCAGTCATGAGGAGCACATGAAGTCTAGCAGAGGCAGAAAGGTTGTCGGCACGCTGGACTTCGTCTTGATGATGTTGCAGCAGTTGCAGGGCACGGAAGGACAGAGGTAGCTATAGCCGTGCCAAGGCAGCCGGGCGGGCGATCGATTGATGGAAGATCAGGCTGTCTGATCCTCACTCACTTGCCCACCTGCCTGCCTTGGTGCGGCTCTGGCTACCTCTGCCCTTTCACTCCTGGCAGCTCCCACAACGTCATCAAGATGAAGTCCAGCAGAGGAAGAAAGGTTTTCAGCACTCCTGGAGAAGAGCATGACGCTTCTATGCTTAATTTTATGGTAGGGTTATTAGCATTATATAAACTTGTTTGAGATGGGTGGCCATAGAAATTGAAAAATAAATAAATAAACATTAGGTTTATATTCCTTTCTCTGATTGGACTCTTTTGGAGTTTCATGTTTAAAATGTCTGCATTGTTAACAAATGTAACTAGCCAGGTCTGATTTAAAGCAGAGGTGTCTAAATTGGAAACTTTAAGATGTATGGACTTCAACTCCCGTGAATACTGGCTGGGAAATTCTAGGAGTTGAAGTCCACCAGTTTTAAAATGCCAAGGTTGGACCCCCCTGGTTTAAAGTGAAAAGGGGGGCGGTGTGCTTTCAAAGATACTTCCCTGTATTATCTGTGCACAATTTGAAGAAAATCTCTTTCCCAAGGGAGATTTATAGCCTCCTGAGAATCTGTTTGAAGTTCACACAGGAGAGGGTAAGCATTTCTTTTGAGAAAGAACTTTTCGTCACAATGTAGTGGGACAATAATTTTTATTTATTATTTATTTTTATTAATCGTATTTGTGTATCACCCTATCTCCCTGGTGGGACTCAAGGCGGTGCACAGAAAGTATAAAAATACAATACATACAATAATAATGTAAAAATGAATTAAATTTAGGGGTCTGTGCTAAAATTATGGTTAAAAGCTATTAAAATCACTATATTAAAACTATACCGTTAAAACTATGCCAGGCCAGCCACATAAAATAGGTGTGTTTTTAGTGTCCGGCGAAAGAGGCGCAGGTCCGTGATGGTACGGAGGTCGGGGGACAGGTCGTTCCAGAGAGCGGGACCTGCCACAGAGAAGGCTCTCCCCCTGGGGATCGCCAGCTAGCATTGTCCAGCAGATGGCACCCTGAGGAGGCCCTCTCTGTGGGAGCAGACAGGTCGAAGGGAGGTATGTGGTAGGAGGCGGTCCCGCAGGTAACCAGGACCCATGCCATGGAGCACGTTAAAGATGGTTACTAGCACCTTGAAGCGCACCCGGAGGGCCACAGGCAGCCAGTGCAGCTCATGCAGGAGAGGTGTTATATGGGAGTATCTTGAAACTCCCAGAATCCCCCACGCGGCCGCATTCTGTACTAGCTGGAGCCTCTGGGGGCACCTCAAGGGGAGCCCCATGTAGAGAGCGTTTCAGTAGTCCAGGCGGGAAATGATGAGGGCTTGAGTGACCATGCGTAGGGCGTCACGATCTAGAAAGGGGCGCAACTGGCATATCAGGTAAACCTGATAAAAAGCCCCCCTGGCCACGGCCGTCACATGGTCATCCAGAGACAGCTGAGAATTCAGGAGGATGCCCAAGTTGCAGGCCCTTTTCGTGGGGGCTAATGACTCACCCCCGATAGCCAGAGATGGAACCAACTGGCTATATCGTGACGCCGGAAACCACAGCCACTCGGTCTTGGACGGGTTGAGTCGAAGCTTGTTCCTCCCCATCCAGACCTGCATGGCCTCCAGACATCAGGACATCACTTCGATGGCATCATTGGGGTGGTCAGGGGTAGAGATGTATAGCTGAGTATCATCAGCATACAGATGGAACTCTACCCCAAAACCACGGATGATCTCACCCAGCAACTTCATATAGATGTTGAACAGGAGGGGCGAGAGGACCGACCCCTGAGGCACCCCACACATGAGGGGCCTTGACGTCGACCTCTGCCCTCCTGCCAACACAAATTGTGACCGGTCGGAGAGGTTGGAGGAGAACCACCGCAGAACGGTGCCTCCCACCCCCAACCCCCCCCCCCCAGCCGGTGCAATAAGATACCATGGTCGATGGTATCGAAAGCCGCTGAGAGATCTAATAGGACCAGGATAGAGGAATGACCTCTATCCCGAGCCCTCCAGAGATCATCTGCCAATGGGACCAATGCCGTCTCTGTGCTGTACCCAGGTCGGAAGCCAGGCTGGCGCAGGTCAAGATAGACAGTTTCCTCCAGGTGCTGGGGGAGTTGTCGTGCCACCACACTCTCGACAAAGTGAAGGTTGGAGACTGGACAATAATTAGTCAACACCGCTGGGTCCAGGGAAGGCTTCTTGAGGAGGGGTCTCACCACTGCCTCTTTCAAGACAGCCGGTAGAAACCCCTCACTCAAGGAAGCGTTCACTATTTCCTGGAGCCAGCCTCGTGTAACCTCCCAGGAGGCCAGTACTAGCCATGAGGGACACGGGTCCAATAAACATGTGGTAGCATTCAGCCGCCCCAGCATCCTGTCCATGTCATCAGGAGTCACAAGGTTGAACTCTTCCCAAAAAACGGTCTCAGGATCTGCCTCCGCCAGCCCGCCCGGGCTAACCTCATTGGAGGCCAGTTTGTCCCGGATCTGAGCGATTTTATCCTGCAGATAACATCCGAATTCTTCTGCACGACCCTGCAAAGGAGCTTCCCGCGGCCTCTGTTGGAGGAGGGAGCGGGTCACTCTAAACAGGGCGGCAGGGCAGTTATCTGTGGATGCGATAAGAGTGGCATAGTAGAACCTTTTGGCCACTCTTATCGTCACAAGATAAGTCCTCAAATGGGCTCTCACCTGTGTTTGGTCGGATTCAGAGCATGTGGACCCCCAAATGCTCTCTAGGCATCTCTTTCACCGCTTCATCACCCTCAGCTCCTCAGAAAAGGAGCCAAGGTAGAGCGACGCCGAGTGAGAGGCCGCAAGGGCATGACCCGATCCAGGGCCCCCGCAGCTGCATTATTCCAGGCGGCCACTAGGTCCACAGTCAAGTCGCGGGTCAGGGCCTCAGGTATTGGCCCAAGCTCCGTCTGGAACCTCTCCGGGTCCATCAGGTGCCTGGGGTGGAACCATCTTGATATCTCTGGTTCCGCCCCCCCACGGTGGGGTGTAGTGGTTGGGAAGTCAAGCCAGAGGAGAGAATGATCTGGGTGTGATGACTAATTCCCCTAATCCAAGATCATTCGTCCACTGGCCGGAGACAAAAACTAAGTCCAGCATGTGTCCACCGGTGTGAGTGGGGTCGTGAATTAGTTGGGTCAGGTCCATGGCTTTCACGGAAGCCATGAACTCCCGGGCCATCTCAGATGTTTCGCCTATCGATGGCAGGTTGAAATCCCCCATGACTAACAGCCTGGGGGTATCAACCGCCACCTCAGGTATCACATCGAGAAGCTCGGGCAGGGCTGCTGATATGTAGCGGGGAGCCAGGTACAGAATCAGCAAGCCCAGCTGCCTCCCAGGGCCCCACTTCACACACAGGGACTCACAGCCAGCTGTCTGTGGCACAGCATTCTCCTTCGGATCAAGGCCATACTTTATAATAACCGCCACCCCTCCACCCCGACCCTGGGCCCACGGCTGATGGAATGCCCGGTAACCTAGTGGGCACATTTCCACGAGGGGTACTCCCTCCTCATGGCCCAACCAGGTCTCTGTAATGCTCACCAGGTCCAGCTCCCCCTCCAACACCAAATCATGGATGAGGGAGGCTTTGTTGACCATGCACCTGGCGTTACATAACATCAGCCTAGGGCCCAGGCCCTGTGATCCCGGGCCTCCTGGATTGCGAGAAGAGCCCTGGGGACCGGAGTGCACAACCGCTAGCAGAAAGCGGGTGCGCCCTCCCATAACATGATATGGTCCCTGGCTCTCGCCATACCTACCTCTCCCACACACTGTCCTGATGATGTGGCCCTCTATTAAATTGACCTTTGCTCCCCCCCTAATATTGGACCTTACTTCCTCCCTGTCGGGACCATGGGCCGACCTGGAGGTGATATCCTTTGGGTCAATCCCCTCACCCACTCTCCTAATCCCAGGTAACCCTCCCCCCTCCCTGGGGCCCCTTAAGAAATGAATTTAAAAATTCCCTTTAAAAACCCTGAGTTTTTTATACTCTATATAATAAATAATAAATGGAACAGGATTTCCAGCAGCTGCCTTTGGTTTTTTCCCCACCACATTTTGATGGGCAGCTGTTTTTTCAACCTCCTCCTCTTGTTGTGAAAGGGAAGAAGTCGTCTTGTTTTTAATTTTGGACTAAAACTAGGTGGATCCTGATTGGAATATAGGTAAAGTCCTTTACTTATGACCATTTGTTTAATGACTGTTTGCTTGCACTGAAAAAAAGGGGGTGTATCATTTGTCACACTTATGACCATTGCAGAATCCTTATGGTTACCTGATAAAATTCAGACACTTGGCAAGTGGCATGTATTTATGATGGTCATGTTGTCCTGGGGTCATGTGATCACATTTTGCAAGTAAAGTCAATGGGGAAGCCAGATTCACTTAGCAACTTTGGTTAGAAAGATTGTAAAATGGGGCTAAACCAAAAGTCCTCAAACTATGGCCTGCCAAAGCCATTAATCTCGCCCACATGGGAGCATGAGACTGCCCCACCCACATTGCCCCACCTACCCCCCGCCAGCCCCCACCTACCTTTTGGAGGTCGAGGAGGCCAAAAACAGGATGCATGGGCTCATTTTTGGATGGCAGAGTGGCATTGGAGGCCGAGGAGGCCAAAAATGAGACATACAAAGGTCCCATGCCACTTCTAAGCCTGCCAGCCAAGCCACCTTACCTGCTGCTTGGTCGCCTGTTTGCTCCTTGCATCATCGCATAGCTGCTGATTCTGCCTGCTGATAAGTGACCCATTTTTTTTCCTTTATGCTTTTAATATTATTTTTTTTTAAAAATTGTGGTTTAGAATATTTTAAATGGTTTTATTTGCATGTATTTTACGTAGACTATGTTTAAATGGTTTTATTTTAATGTATTGTGAAAAGAATATTTTAATGGTTTTATTTGCATATATTGTGGATATAATATTTTTAATGGTTTTATTTGCATGTACTTTGGGAGATTTGTGTGTTACTGTAGTGAATTCACTACAGAAAAAAACACAAAATCTCACAAAGCTACCTTGCACCAACCTGGCCTGCCCATAGAAAAGCAGCCACTTTGAGACACAAATTTTTTTTTTTTGCTTTTCTATGGGCAGGCCAGGTTGGTGCAAGGCAGCTTTGCCAGATTTTGTGTGTTTCTGTTTGTTTAGGTCAGTGGTCGGCAAACTGCGGCTCGCGAGCCGCATGCAGCTCTTTGGCCCCTCGAGTGCGGCTCTTCCTCCACCCTCGCCGAGGGTGGGACTCCTGGGACCCGCCGGAGCAACCCTTCCTACCGGCCACCAATTCCCTCCCTCGCTCCCCGCACGGAGCCTCCCCAGGCGGCATGCCAGCCACTCATCTACTTCCACGGGGTGCGGAGGCAGGGGGAGGGAAACTGCATCCAGAGGGTTGCCGTTCCTTCCCACCCCACACCGAGCCCTGTAAGTAGCGCGGACTGGTGAGCCCGGCTACTTCCAGGGAGATTAGAGGGAACCGGCATCCAGAGGGTCGCCGTTCCTTCCCACCCCACACCGAGCCCTGTAAGTAGCGCGGACTGAGAGAGAGAGAGAAAAAGAGAGAGAGAGAGAAATG
The DNA here is from genome assembly GCA_039707465.1 of Rhabdophis nuchalis. Classification (NCBI taxonomy): domain Eukaryota; kingdom Metazoa; phylum Chordata; class Lepidosauria; order Squamata; family Natricidae; genus Rhabdophis; species Rhabdophis nuchalis. The sequence continues at coordinate 77,368,084 of CM077647.1, forward strand.
GAGAAAGAGAGAGAAAGAGAGGAAGAAAGAAAGAGAGAAAGAAAGAAAGAAAGAAAGAAGAAAGAAAGAAAGAAAGAAAGAAAGAAAGAAAGAAAGAAAGAAAGAAAGAAAGAAAGAAAGAAAGAAAGAAAGAAAGAAAGAACAAACTTATGATCACAATTGAGCCTAAAAGTTTGGTTGCTAACCAAGACCATTGTTAAGTGAGTTTCACATTTTCCAAGTTGGCCACGCCCACCCAGTCACATGACCGCTGAGCCACTCCCACAAAACAGGCCACACCTTCTGGCTCTCAAAAGATTTCAATCGTGGTATTGTTTATATTTGGCTCTGTTGACTAATGAGTTTGCCCACCACTGGTTTAGGTAATTGTGGTTCATGGTTCTGTGAGCTTCCTGGCACTGTCCTTTATAATTTCCCACAATGCCTTGATGGTTTTTATTCCAGTGGCTTTGTCTTTCCGGTCCTTAGGGTTAGAGGGAAAAAAACTGATTTCATCTCCAGTCTTTTGGGGGGAAATTGTTATTTTTTGGTGTTTTCCTGGCACTGGCCCCTCTGTGGGAGATGGGTGCAGGATATAAATACGAATAAAATAAAAATAGTTTGTGTGTGTGTGTGTGTAATGTCATGCAGTTATTTACACATTAATAATGATCAAATACTAATAATATTTCCTTATACATTTTAGTGACATTTCCTTACATAATTGGTGTTTTCTTTCATACTTTTAGATTTCTAATTTCTGTTTCTGTTAGTTAGCAATTGATAAAACAAATCCCACGTGAAAAAGTATTCGAAGCCTTTTTTATTTTAATTGTCAGTTTATTCATTCCTGCACATTCTAATATTTTTCATTTCCATATCTTTGTTTTTCCACTGTTGTGCAAACATAACTCCAGCAGCTGTTAACATGTGTAAAATTAAATATGTATTGTATTCCCTTTGAAATGCCCAACCAAATATTACTGGTTTTAAATCCATATCTTGCTTGCTTCTAACCATGACACCACTAATTCTTGAATAGCTATTTGGTCTGTCCTAAGTACTGAACCTAATTCATATATTCCTGTTTTTTGAACTGAGGAATAAATTTCAGAAAAAGAAATCTGTATTGCTTTGTGAATCTACCTATGACATTCATACTTGATCTAACTTCTTAGATGAAAAACTATATCTTTCCTGTTTGTTGGAGGACATCCTTCCTGAAAAGACTGTACATTGTGGGTGAAAACAGAGGTCCCTTCTGTTACCTGTAGTGTAATCCTCAGCTTACAACCACAATCCGGCCCCCTGTGCTCCATTCGCGGGCTAGGCGGTCAAGGATCACAGCACCGGGGGGCCCGGCTGATGTTTTGTAATGCCAGGTCCGTGGTGAACAAAGCCCCCCTCATTCATGACCTAGTGTCAGAGGGGGACCCGGACCTGGTGGGAATCACGGAAACCTGGTTGGGCTTCGAGGGGGGTGCGCCCCTCGTGGATATGTGCCCACCGGGCTACCGTGCATTTCTTCAGCCCCGGGCCCTGGGTAGGGGTGGGGGGGTGGCGGTTATCGTTAAGGAAGATCTTGTGCCGAGGGAGACCACTGTGCCTCAGACGACTGGTGTTGAGTCCCTCTATGTGAAGTGGGGCCTAGGGAGGCAGTTGGGCCTGCTGCTTGTATACCTGGCTCCCCGCTATGTAACAGCAGCCCTGCCCGAGTTGCTCGAGGTGATCGCCGAGATGGCGGTGGAGACCCCCAGACTTATGGTCATGGGGGACTTTAACTTGCCATCGGCAGGCGAAACATCCGAGGCGACTCGGGAGTCCATGGCTTCCATGACCCAATTAGTTCAGGGCCCCGCTCACGAGGGAGGACACACACTGGATCTGATTTTTGTCTCTGGACAGTGGAGAAGTGATCTTGGAACAGGGGACTTAGCCATCTTACCCTTGTCATGGACAGATCACTCTCTCCTTCGGATTGACTTCCCAACCATCACACCCCACCGCGGGGAGGCGGAACCAGATACACCTAGGTGGTTCCGCCCCAGGCGCCTGATGGACCCAGAAGGGTTCCAGAGGGAGCTTGGGCCAATACCTGTGTCCTTGCCCCACGACTCGACTGAGGACCTAGTGGCCGCATGGTATAGTGCGGCTGCGGGGGCCTTGGACCGAGTTGCGTCCTTGCGGCCTCTCACGCGGCGTCGACTCACCCAGGCCCCCTGGTTTACCGAGGGGCTGCGGGAGATGAAACGCCGCAAGAGACGCCTAGAGAGTAGGTGGAAATCTTCTCGATCCGAAGCTGACCGAACACTAGTGAGAGACCATATTAGGGCTTACTTAGTGGCGATAAGAGTGGCCAAACGGGAGTATTGTGCCACCCTGATCGCGTCCGCAGATAACCACCCTGCCGCCCTGTTTGGGGTGACCTGCTCTCTCTCTGGGTACTTCATTCATCCTGGCATATGCTGAGTTTATTCTGTAGACTAGGTCAATGTCCCTCCTGATCTCCTCTTTGGGTTTACGTAAATAGTCTGATAAAATTGTACTCATGAGATCAGGAAGGCATTCACCAGGTTCCTCAGAAATATTCTGAAATCTTAAAAAATATGACATCCTCTCAAAATCCATCCTAGACATATGACCAGACAAATCTCCAATTTCAGTATTAACATTTTTAAGTTCTCCCTTTGCCCCAGCCAGCCCCACCTCCAACTCCTCGGTCTTCTGTGTGTTCTCCATCAATTTTTTCTGAGTCTCCAAGAGTTCAAGCTTAGTGCTAGTGTGATCTTTTCTAAATTCTCTAATTTCCAGCACCAAGGAGTTTAACACTGTTTCCATAGCTGTCATTCTCTTTTCCAATCCTGGATTTCCTGGTTGTTTCTTTGAAGCCATGGTGAGCTGTTTAAATCAGTGCCACTAAGATGGCGTTTTTTGGGCGCGGCCTCTGGAGCAAGTCAGGAGAGGAAAGTTCCAATCAAAATTGTAAAAAGTTGTAGAGCCCAGAAGAGAAGCAATTTTCACAGTCAGTTATTAAGAAAAAGAAGGCATTCCAGGGAGGGAATCAATTAATCCAAAAAATTTCTCCATTGATAGAGAGAGGCAGTCCAAATCACAAAGAGATGTTGGAAATTTTCCATAAAGAAATAAGTGTTCAGGAACAAAGGACAGCCATCTTCCACCACCCACTCTGACAGCCAGCCGGAGAAAACAGCAGAGAAATTGTTTCAGTCAAGCCAGACTTAGATACATTGTATGAAAACAAGCCGCGGAAGACTTTCACTTGTTGCGCAACAGTCCGGATGCGAAATATCCGCTCCCTGCATACCAGGAGCCATTTCTGCGTGCCGCTGCTGTAAATCCGAGGGGGGGGGGTTTAGCAAACAAACACCCCCCTCCACGTCTCTCTCATCCAAAGCCGCCAGCAATAAAGCTAAAAACACTTACTCTCCACCTTGCAGCTCAAGCCCCGGCAAAGCCATCCGACCCGAGCGCTCCGTTCTCTCCGAATTCATTGTTCGTTACCATCCTCCGTTGGCGAAGGGAACCAAGCCCCCCGCAGCATGTCTTCTTCCACCTAGACCGAAGACAAGGACCGTTCCCCAGCTGCCGCCGGCAGAACCAGTCCAGGCAAGCCAGTCCTATGGAGGGTCCCCCCCCCCGAAAAAAAAGGGGGGGCACCCCACCCTGTTAGGGGCACAAAAAAGAGCAAAACGGTGGACGAACCCCAAGGTTCATCCATCGCCGCCAGAAGCCGGAACAGGAAGTCTATATCATCTGATTCTTGATGACATTGGGTAGATCACAAAAAGCACAAAAACTATAAGAAAGTAAAATAAGAAAACAAAAAAGAAGCAAAGGTGGAAAACAAACACAACCAGTCCTAAAACTATGTTATTTCAAATATTTATGAGCAAAGAATAAACTATAAAGGACTTCAATAAACATGTATTTTGGTAAATATTTATTAAAGCCAATAGAAGTAGAAATCAATCAAAATATATTTAATACACATTGAGAAATTTGCTTTTTAATTCATATCCTTATTCTAATTCATCCCAATTGTTGCCTCCACTTTACCAGGAGGCAAGCCAGTTGCCTCATTGTTTATTTTGTTGTTCAGTTTCTTCTGTGAATAGACACAATTTTACTACAATTGTCTATTGGTAACTGCTTCTTTGAGCCTTTCTAACTTCATGTTTGTATCATCGCGACAGTATCTTCTGTCTGTCTCTTTTTTATTGTCTTTAATTTTTCCCAGCATCAAGGTTCTGACTTTTCATCATTTATCTAAGTTTTAACTTCATTATTACAAGTAGATCCTTTGGTTTTACAGCAGTTCAAGGGATTTTCAACAGTTTTTTAAATCACCACAATTCAAAGCTATTTTTCTTCATTAGCCTGTTTTGATGGTCCAGCTATCATACCCATCTGTTATATCTGGAAACTGAATGCACTTTATATAATGGAAGAGCAGGCCAGTTATGGCATTTTCTCCCTTCATTTCTATCAACAGATTCCATAACTCTTCTTTACTTCTAGCCATCAATTTGGTGTCATCACCATATTTGAAGTTGGTCGTTTTTTTCCTATCATTTTTTTTTCAAAAAGTTTTTTTATTTTTTCATTTTTATAACATATAATCACATGTATACTATTACATAGCAAACATCATATTGCATTATTAAACGTTTACAGAATGTTTTTCTGTCATTGTTAATTCCAATTTTTATTTCTTCTAATCTAAGGGTCCCCAACCCCTGGACTATGAATCAGTACTGGTGCCAGATCCCTAAAAGTGATACTGCCATTCAGTTGGGAGGAGGGGAGCCTTGTAGTCAATTTATTAGCAGCGCCTATGACAATTTTGGGGGAATGTTTATGATGGCCATGTGGGAAGATAGCCATGGGAATGTATGTTTATTCAGTTCTCAGGAAAGTTGGTAAAGGAAACATCTTGTTTCCTTGTTGGAGTGAGGAAGGTGGAGAGAGAGAGTGCGGAGGGGAGAGGTTGCCGCTGGAGGCCGAGTCGACGGCGGTGGGAGCGCCGGGAGGCGAGAGACGAAGGCCGCGACAGAGGAGCTGGTTGGAGAAAGGTGGAAGGTGGTGGCTGTGAGAGAGCCATGCGGTGGTTGAGAGTGGAAAGGCGGCTGCTGGAGGCCAGGCTGACGGCGGTGGGAGCGCCGAGAGGCCACTGGCGAAGGCGGTGACGCGGGGATTGCGGCGGTGGGAGCGCCGAGGTGGACGTGGACGGCCGCTGACCAGTCGTAATTTCATTTTCCCCCATGGTCACCCTCCCAAGTTTGGGAGAATTACGCCACCAAGGCCTTGATAGGCCCGGAAGAACTGACTGTCCTAAAGAACATGTGACAGCAACCAATTATGGTCGCCCCAATGGTCATCATTGCGAACTAATTTAACCTAATGCAACTGAATCTATTTACCAACTGATTTATCTTGGTTTACCCATCTTGCACTTTATTTCACCTGATTTCATGTTACCAACTAATGAATTGACTTGAGTGAATCGTTTTAATCAACTGCCAACGACTTTTAACATCTGTCTTTTTTAACATCTGTATTTAACCCAAAACCCACCCGAGTTTTATATATATAATTATTGAATTTTAACTATCTATTTAATAATGTATTCCAGAGCAAGCCTGCTATCGCTGCGAGAGTCCCCGCTCTCGCAGGTATGGCCCCTTGATTTATCTAGGGCCCATCTCGATGATGGTATTGTAAATCCGAAGAGATGGGCGAAGCGCGGCCTTAGGGGATTTTTAGTTTTTAATTTATTTAAATTATCTTTTTTAGGGGGTCCAAGGGAGGGGGGTAGATATAGACAGATGGAGATTGAAACAGTGATCAGTAGTAAGGGCCAGGATAGCAGTCGACGGCGGGAAGCGGAAGGCGAAAGGAAGGGGGATACCCGAGTCGTTCCTCAGGAGGGCATACCAATTCAGAGGGTCGTGGGGAGGGGCAGGACCGAGGGGAGACAATTTTCATCCTCCCGGTTGGTGGCACGCAGCCGTTGGTTACAAACGGTCGGGTGCCACAACCCCCGCAGGCTAGGTGGCCAGGGAATACAGAGCCAGGGTCTGCGGCTGATGTTTTGCAACGCCAGGTCCGTTGTCAACAAAGCCCCCCTCATTAGTGACCTTGTGTCAGAGGGGGAGCCGGACCTGGTAGGAATTGCGGAGACCTGGTTGGGCCACGAGGGAGGTCATCCCCTCGTTGAAATGTGCCCACCAGGCTACCGCGCATTTCATCAGCCGCGGGCCCTAGGCAGGGGTGGTGGGGTAGCGGTCATTATTAAGGAAGGCCTGGAGCCAAGAGAGACCATTGTGCCTCAGACTTCCGGCTGTGAGTCCCTCTGCATGAAGTGGGGCCTAGGGAGGCAGTTGGGCTTGCTGGTTGTATACCTGGCTCCCCGCTATGTAGCAGCAGCCCTGCCCGAGCTCCTGGAGGTGATCGCTACGGTGGCAGTGGAGACCCCCAGACTTATAGTCATGGGGGACTTTAATCTGCCATCGTTGGGCGAATCATCCGTGGTAGCTCGGGAGTTCATGGCTTCCATGACGGCCATGGACCTGACCCAAGTAATTCAAGGCCCCACCTATGAGGGTGGACATACGCCGGACCTCATCTTCGTCTCGGGCCAATGGAAGAGTGATCTGGGTACAGGAGACATAGTCATCACACCCTTGTCATGGTCAGACCACTCACTTCTCCGACTCGACTTTCCGACCGCTGCTCCCCTCCGCGGGGAGGCGGAACCAGAGTCACCAATCTGGTACCGCCCCAGGCGCTTGATGGACCCGGATGGGTTCCAGACAGCGCTTGGGCCATTTCCTGTATCCCTGACCCGCGCCCCGATGGAGGACCTCACGGCCGCATGGAATAGTGCGGCCGTGGGAGCCTTAGATCGGGTCGCGCCCTTGCGGCCTCTCTCGCGGCGGCGAACCACCCTGGCTCCTTGGTTTACTGAGGGGCTGCGGGTGATGAAACGCCGCAAGAGATGCCTAGAGAGAAGATGGAGGGCTAGCCGCTCTGAATCTGACCGGACACAGGTAAGAGCCCATTTACGGACTTACATTGTGGCGCTGAGGGTGGCCAAACGTCATCATTGTGCCACCCTCATAGCATCCGCAGAAAACCGCCCTGCCGCCCTGTTTAGGGTGACCCGTTCCCTCCTTCAACAGAGGGAGCGGGAAGCCCCGCTACAGGGTAGAGCAGAGGAATTTGTGATTTTTCTGCAGGAGAAAACCACCCAGATACAGAGTGAGCTAGCCCCCATTCATGGCCCAGTGGGATGCCACGAGAGAGATCTTGTTTGGGAGGAGTTTGACCCCGTTACTTCCAAGGATATGGACAGGCTACGTGGGCGACTGCGAGCCACCACATGTTCATTGGACCCGTGCCCCTCCTGGCTTGTACTGGCATCCTGGGAGGTGACACGAGGCTGGCTCCAAGAGGTTATCAACGCATCCTTGAGTGAGGGTTCCTTGCCTGCCTCCCTAAAAGAGGCTATGGTGAGGCCCCTCCTCAAGAAGCCCTCTTTGGACCCAGCTCTTTTGAACAACTACCGTCCAGTCTCCAACCTTCCCTTCTTGGCGAAGGTTGTTGAGAGTGTGGTGGCACAACAGTTTCCCCGTCACCTGGAGGAAGTTGACTATCTAGATCCGCGCCAGTCCGGCTTTCGGCCCGGGCATAGCACCGAGACGGCATTGGTCGCGTTGGTAGATGATCTCTGGAGGGCCAGAGATGGGGGATGTTCCTCCATCCTGGTCCTATTAGACCTCTCGGCGGCTTTCGATACCATCGACCATGGTATCCTATTGCATCGGCTGGGGGGGTTGGGGGTGGGAGGCACCGTTTTACGGTGGTTCTCCTCCTACCTCTCTGGCCGATCGCAATTTGTGCGGGCAGGAGAGCAGAGGTCGACCCCGAGACCCCTCACATGCGGGGTGCCTCAGGGGTCGGTCCTCTCGCCTCTCCTGTTTAATGCATACATGAAGCCGCTGGGTGAGATCATCCGTGGTTTGGGGGTAGAGTACCACCTGTACGCTGATGACACCCAGCTGTACATATCTACCCCAAACCACCCCAACGATGCCGTAGCGGTGATGTGCCAGTGCCTGGAAGCCGTGCGGATCTGGATGGGAAGTAACGGACTTAGGCTCAACCCGACCAAGACCGAGTGGCTGTGGTTTCCGGCTGCCCGATTCAACCAGCTTTCTCCAACGCTGGCCATAGGGGGCGAACATCTTGCCCCTGTGGATGGGGCGCGCAATTTGGGTGTCCTCCTGGATACCCGGCTGTCTATGGAAGAGCAAGTGACAGCCGTTGCCAGGAGGGCGTTCTACCAGGTTCGCCTGGTTCGCCAATTGCGCCCCCTATTGGATCGGGACGCCCTTCGCACAGTCACTCATGCCCTCGTGACATCCCGACTGGACTATTGTAACTCTCTCTACATGGGGCTCCCCTTGAGGTGCACCCGGAGGCTTCAGTTAGTTCAGAATGCAGCCGCGCGAGCAATTATGGGGACCACCAGGTTTACCCACGTTACACCGCTCTTGCGCGAGCTGCACTGGCTACCTGTCGTCTTCCGGGTGCGCTTCAAGGTGTTAGTTATCATCTTCAAAGCGCTCCATGGCTCGGGACCTAGCTATCTGCGAGATCGGATCCTGCCCCACACATCCTCACGACCGATTCGCTCCCACAGAGAGGGGCTTCTCCGGGTGCCGTCCACTAGACTTTGTCAGCGGGCGACGCCCAGGGGAAGGGCGCTCTCTGTGGCGGGCCCGGCCGTCTGGAACGACCTTCCCCCTGATATTAGAACGACCACTGACCTCCGCTCCTTCCGTGTAAAATTGAAGACCTATCTCTTTCGACTGGCCGGCCTTGAATAGTTCTCTCTGTCTATTGATTCCAAATATTTTAATGGGTTCTTAATCTTATATTTTTAGCACGGGTAATACTGTTTAATTCTATTTTAAAGTATGTATTTTGTATTTATTGTATATTGTTTTTAGCTCTGCCTGTGCACCGCCCTGGGTCCCTGTGGGGAGAGGGTGCGGTTAATAAATTTGAAAAATATATATATATAATATATCTCCACACTTGTGTATTGGCTAAAATCTGCATTCTAACTAATGGGGGGGGTTCTCTTTAATTTGCATTGCCTAAGAGGATTCAGACGTTGCATTGAACTTAATTGTTTCCATTCTATTTAATAAAAGCTTCCTTTTCAAATACAGTGGCACCTCGGTTCACAAACTTAATTCGTGAAATGACTCTGGTCGCGAACCGAATTGGTCGTGAACCGAGGCACAGTTTTCCATATGCTAAAAGCATAACAAAAATTTAAAAAAAGTCACTGAAAGTACTCACAGTGTGCGTGCTGGGGCTTTTTTCTGTGTTTTCTTCTCTCTACGATCTTCCTACAGGAAGTCACAACCATGTGACAGCCAGGAATACATTAAAAATGGCCGCGGTTCCTGTTCATGAACCGAAGCAGAGTTCGTGCACCAGAGCACATTTTGAGGAAAATTTCTGTTCGTAAACCGAATTGGTCGTGAACAGAGGCGTTCGTAAACCGAGGTACCAGTTTTCCATATGCTAAAAGCATAACAAAAATTAAAAAAAAGTCACTGAAAGTACTCACAGTGTGCGTGCTGGGGCTTTTTTCTGTGTTTTCTTCTCTCTACGATCTTCCTACAGGAAGTCACAACCATGTGACAGCCAGGAATACATTAAAAATGGCCGCGGTTCCTGTTCGTGAACCGAAGCAGAGTTCGTGCACCGGAGCACATTTTGAGGAAAATTTCTGTTCGTAAACCGAATTGGTCGTGAACAGAGGCGTTCGTGAACCGAGGTACCAGTGTACTCTGTTTCAAGAGTCTTCACTTTCTTAAGCTAGGAGAGGAACTCGTACATAAAGCAACATCTCTGCAAAATGGTCAGCCTGGAGAAGCAATTTGTGTTCCACCGAGGGGACCTTGCAAACCATGTCCAAGCACAACAGTGAGAAAGGGGAAGCTGAATGCTGAAGGGAGACACCAAACCTCCCCAACCAGAGGCCTGTTCCATGTACCCTGTCAGAGAAGATGAGGTGAACCTGGAGGACCCTTGCTGGTCAATCTGCATTGGGACGAAAGACAGCTAGGATGAGAGCGCCAGAGGAGTCACCCTCATCTGTATTATCCAAAATCTAGGGTGGAAATTGGAGCTAGAAGCCCTCTCTAACCAGGAAGAGCTAAATGAAGCTTTGCTGAGAGAGGATCGTCTGAAGAGACATGTAACCCAGTTGATGACAGAGATTTTGGAAAATCTCTATATCTGGGGGGAGCCAGAATGGTAACAAAGAAGCATTGGAAAGGCAACAGCCACAGATGATACCATGGGGCCTACCGCCCCCCTCTGGGTCCTGCTGATCAAGCAGATGGCACAGCAGCAGCAGCAGGGGACCCAGCAAACCTCCCAACCAATCCAGAAATATGCAGTTAGAAAGAAAAACTCCTTTCCTTGGGGTAAAGTTTGATGGTAACCCACAAAAATTGGAATTCTGTATGGCACATGTACTTACCTACATGCAAGAATACAGGTGTGATTTTCAAACCTAAGGATCCTGGGTGGTTACCCTAGCCCTGGAAGGAGCTGCTGCCAGATGGATGGTGACCCTACACGATGCCGATGGGCCAGAACTGCAGGACTTCCACTGGTTTATGATGCCCTGTGATGACGTTTCGAGGATCCCCTCACAGACCACAAAGCATGTGACCACATTAAAGTTGTGAAGCAGGGACGGCAGCCAGTGGCAGAGTATATGAAAGAATTCCGAGATCTGGCATGTTGTGTGAATTGGCCAGAGGATATCCTGGTAAGCTGGTTCAAGGATGGGCTGAGTAATGATCTCTACAATGCCTGTGTGGCCGCGGTTCCTGTTCGTGAACCGAAGCAGAGTTCGTGCACCGGAGCACATTTTGAGGAAAATTTCTGTTCGTAAACCGAATTGGTCGTGAACAGAGGCGTTCGTGAACCGAGGTACCAGTGTACTCTGTTTCAAGAGTCTTCACTTTCTTAAGCTAGGAGAGGAACTCGTACATAAAGCAACATCTCTGCAAAATGGTCAGCCTGGAGAAGCAATTTGTGTTCCACCGAGGGGACCTTGCAAACCATGTCCAAGCACAACAGTGAGAAAGGGGAAGCTGAATGCTGAAGGGAGACACCAAACCCCCCCAACCGGAGGCCTGTTCCATGTACCCTGTCAGAGAAGATGAGGTGAACCTGGAGGACCCTTGCTGGTCAATCTGCATTGGGACGAAAGACAGCTAGGATGAGAGCGCCAGAGGAGTCACCCTCATCTGTATTATCCAAAATCTAGGGTGGAAATTGGAGCTAGAAGCCCTCTCTAACCAGGAAGAGCTAAATGAAGCTTTGCTGAGAGAGGATCGTCTGAAGAGACATGTAACCCAGTTGATGACAGAGATTTTGGAAAATCTCTATATCTGGGGGGAGCCAGAATGGTAACAAAGAAGCATTGGAAAGGCAACAGCCACAGATGATACCATGGGGCCTACCGCCCCCCTCTGGGTCCTGCTGATCAAGCAGATGGCACAGCAGCAGCAGCAGGGGACCCAGCAAACCTCCCAACCAATCCAGAAATATGCAGTTAGAAAGAAAAACTCCTTTCCTTGGGGTAAAGTTTGATGGTAACCCACAAAAATTGGAATTCTGTATGGCACATGTACTTACCTACATGCAAGAATACAGGTGTGATTTTCAAACCTAAGGATCCTGGGTGGTTACCCTAGCCCTGGAAGGAGCTGCTGCCAGATGGATGGTGACCCTACACGATGCCGATGGGCCAGAACTGCAGGACTTCCACTGGTTTATGATGCCCTGTGATGACGTTTCGAGGATCCCCTCACAGACCACAAAGCATGTGACCACATTAAAGTTGTGAAGCAGGGACGGCAGCCAGTGGCAGAGTATATGAAAGAATTCCGAGATCTGGCATGTTGTGTGAATTGGCCAGAGGATATCCTGGTAAGCTGGTTCAAGGATGGGCTGAGTAATGATCTCTACAATGCCTGTGTGGCCTGAGGTGCACTGAACCACCTACATGAGTGGTATCTCACTGTTGAAGAGGCTGAGATTGACATGGCCAGGAGCCAGTACCAAGTGGGGCGAGTGTGGAAGAAATCCCCACCCCAATGGAAGCAAGAACCTTTCAATCTGAAAACGGCATCTTCTCTGAAACCCTCAGCCTATTTCAAGTGTGGAAAGGAGGGGCACCAAGCTGCAGAATGCCTTTCTCAAACACTGGCTAGGAAACCATAGCACCCATTGGGGGAGAAACCTATGAAACCTGGCCAGCGTGGGAAGGAGATGGTCCTGAGGAGCAGGGAATCTCCACCCCCTTCCCTCTTTGAGGAGGAAACCCTGGCTTCTCAGCAAGAGGAACCATATTCATTCGGAAGTGACCCAGAGGATGAACCACTGGTAAGCAAACCAACTAAACTGCTTACTCTCCCCCTAAGACAGTTTATCCCCAACTGGGAGAGGGGGATAAAAATCTCTGCTTTAGTGGACTCAGGGTTGTTTGATCAGCCCAATCCTGGTAAGAAAGTTGAGGATTAATGTAAGGAAGCTGAAAAGCCCCATAGCTTTTTGCCAACTAGATGGGTCAGTAGCGGGGGGGGGGGAGAGAAACCAGCTTCTTTTGCCACTGAGCCTCTACAGATAGACATTGGAAGCCATAAAGAAATACTTAACATTTATAGTGGTGCCTGGCATGGAATGGCCACTAGTTTTGGGCCTTGCATAGCTGAAAAAATGGAACTCCAAAATTAATTGGAAGCAAGGCACCATAAAAGTTCAGATGCAAGTGACTTTTGCTGAGAATCCACACAAAGAAACTGAGGGGGCAGAACACCAAGAAACAGCAACCTACTTAAAAGACAATTTTGTTGGCCATCACTAAAGAAGGACATATCTGCTCTACTTGTGCAGCAGCTAAAAGACGTCAAGGGAAAATCCCAGGACTCTTACAGAAGGTAGCTGAACTTCAGCATCCTGGAGAGAGATTGCAATGGACTTCATTGTTGAACTTCCAGAAAGTGCAGGGAATACTGTCATTTGGGTCATAACAGATCTGTTTTCAAAACTGGCACATTTTATACCTTGTCAAATGATCCCAAATGCCAAAAGTCTAGCCAAGTTATTCCTGATACACATTTATTGTCTTCATGGAGCTCAGCAGAGAATCATCTCCAACAGAAAGTCCAATTCACTTTTGGAGGGCATTTTTAAATTTACTTGGCACCACCCAAGGGTTGAGCTCATTGCACCGTGTCCAAACTAATGGTCAAACTGAAAAAATTAACTCAGTCCTAGAACAATATATAAGATGTTTTATTAATTTTCCATAGGTTAACTGGACTGAACTTTTACCTTTTGCAGAAGTGGCATTCAATAAGGCTGTACACTCAAGCACTCATTCTACCCCTTTTAGAGTAGCAACATGCCAGGATTTCAGCCTCATGCCTGAACTACCCACAGAAAAACACACTATCCCCTTACCTAAGAAGTGGATAGACACTTTATAAGACACATGGTCAGTGATTAGATTAGCTTTTTTTAAAAATTTACAAACATGTAAAATACACGCACACAAAACATAGACATACACCACATTTACACAATACAATATTGTATTGACACACAACGAGACTGCGCATGCGCGAGAATGGCAGGCTGCCGTTGAGCTCCGCATAGGTCATGGGGGCTCGCTGGCGATTTTAACATGCTGCCCGGCCCATTTTCGATCGAGAAGGGCCGGGCCCAGTAAGTCGCCCACCCTGGCACTCCATCGAGGTCTGTGTGGCCTCCCAGGGTGGGCGGATGGCCAGGGGAGGCCGAAATGGCCCAGAGTGAGGGACGCCGGTTGGAGGAACGGATGCTGAATGCGGAGGGCCGAGCTGAGCCGCGGAAGGCCGCGCTGAGCCGCGGAAGGCCGAGCCGAGCCGCGAAAGGCCCGAAAGGCCGAGCCGAGCTGTAGGGCCAAGGGAAGACATCGGAGCCAGAGCCGGAGAAACTTCGGGAGCTGAGCCAAGGCCACCTGAGGCACCGGAGGTTGGGATGTGAGGCCAGGAGGCCGAAAACACCCGGGCTGAGATCAGGCCGAGACCGAGGCCTAAGATGACCAGGGCCGAGGTTTGAGGCCCGAGGCCCGAAGGACACCACCCAGCTGCCGAGATGGGGCAATTTGGAGTTTGGGGACCGGAGCTGGAGAGGTCTGAGGACGTAGGAGGCCCGGGAGTCCGAGGGAGAGCTGGGCCTCAGCCAGAAAAACACCGAATGGCAGAGGCCCGAGGCCCCGGGCCTAAAGGACATTATGCTGGATGTTATGCTGGTAGGCCTGAAGCTCTAAAGTGGGGGTCGAAGGCCAAGGGCCATGGAAGATCACAGCATAAATCTGCCCCACCCAGGACCCAATATCAACATCTATTTATTATTTATTATCTACGACCCACAGGACTCTACTTGGACTATTCCGACCATATAAGACAAAACAGACTCTGGAAGCCGGACTTTGAGCTTACTGGAATACAGTAATGTTTTAATTTATTGTACCATCTATTTTACCATCTATGTAGCCAATTGATGCCCTGCAACCAACTGCGACCCATTGTATATCTTTGCATGTACTCAAGGGCAGACCTGATCCTACTGAGGGAGTCTCCCTCCCTCTTTCCTCCCTCCTCCACACACTTTTTCAGGTGTGGCCCTCCACTTTAACGAGGGCCCACCTTAATGAGGGATTAATTAATCCGGAGAGGTGGGTGAAACGTAGTCTCAGGGGGTTTTTAACAAAAAAAATTATTCGAATTTTAGGGGGTTCCAGGGAAGAGGGAGGGATCAGACAGGTGGAGGATGGGAACAGTGCCAAGCCGGCTAATAGAACAAAGAAGGAAGCAGTTGGGTCCGAGAAGGGGGGAACAAGGGTCGTTCCTACAGAGGGCTTTTCCATCCAAACGGTCATAGGGAGGGGTAGGGGCGATGGGAGACAAGAAGGTTACCATCGGGTGGCTGTTGGCTTCAAGTGGTCACGTGCACCAACCCCCTGAGCTCCCCCCATGAGCTAGGTGGTCCGGGTTCACAGAGCCAGGGCCCTAGGTTGATGTTATGCAATGCCAGGTGGTTGGTCAACAAAGCCCCCCTTATTAACGACCTTGTGTCGGAGGGGGAGCCGGACCTGGCAGGGATTACGGAGACCTGGCTGGGCCATGAGGGAGGACGTCCTCTCGTGGATATGTGCCCGCCAGGTTACCATGCGTTTCATCAGCCCCGGGCCCTAGGCAGGGGTGGGGGGGTAGCGGTTATTGTTAGGGAAGGTCTTGAGCCAAGAGAGACCACTGTACCACAGACCACCGGCTGTGAGTCCCTCTGCGTCAAATGGGGCCCAAGGAGGCAGTTGGGCGTGCTGATCGTGTACCTGGCTCCCCGCTTCGTGACAGCAGCCCTGCCCGAGCTCCTTGAGATGATCGCTGCGGTGGCGGTTGAGACCCCCAGACTGGTAGTCATGGGGGATTTCAACCTGCCATCGGTGGGCGAATCATCTGAGGCAGCTCGGGAGTTCATGGCCTCCATGACAGCCATGGACCTGACCCAAGTAATTCAGGGTCCCACACACGAGGGTGGACACACGCTGGATTTGATTTTTGTCTCTGGTCAGTGGATGAGTGATCTGGGTGTAGGGGATTTAGCAATCATACCCCTGTCATGGTCAGATCACTCACTTCTGTGGCTCGACTTTCCAACCGCTACACCCCACCACGGGGAGGCGGAACCAGAGATTCCTAGGTGGTTCCACCCCAGGCGCCTGATGGACCCTGAAAGGTTCCAGAGGGAGCTTGGGCCATTACCTGTGACCCTGACCCGCGCCCCGACTGAGGACCTGGTGGCGGCATGGAGTACTGCGGCCGCCGGGGCCCTGGATCGGGTCGCGCCCTTGTGGCCTCTCCTGCGGTGCCGAGTCACCCGGGTTCCTTGGTTTACTGAGGAGCTGAGGGTGATGAAATGCCGCAAGAGATGCCTAGAGAGGAGATGGAGATCCACATGCTCTGAATCCGACCGAACACAGGTGAGAGCCCATTTGAGGACTTATCTTGTGACGATAAGAGTGGCCAAAAGGTTCTACTATGCCACTCTTATTGCATCCGCAGATAACCGCCCTGCCGCCCTGTTTGGGGTGACCCGCTCCTTCCTTCAACAGAGGCCGCGGGAAGCCCCTCTACAGGGCAGAGCAGAGGAATTTGGAGAATATCTGCAGGATAAAATCGCTCAGATTCGAAGCGAGTTGGCCTCCACCGAAAGTAGTCTAGAGGGAAGGTCCGAGGCAGGAGTTGAGACAGTTTTGTGGGAGGAGTTTGACTCTGTTACTTCCGAAGATATGGACAGGTTACGTAGGCGACTGAGAGCCGCCACATGTTTATTGGACCCGTGTCCCTCCTGGCTTATACTGGCATCCTGGGAGGTGACACGAGGCTGGCTCCAGGAAGTTGTGAATGCTTCTTTGAGTGAGGGGATCTTGCCTACCGTCTTGAAAGAGGCGGTGGTGACACCCCTCCTCAAGAAGCCTTCCCTGGACCCAGCATTGTTGGTAAATTACAGTCCGGTCTCCAACCTTCACTTCCTAGCGAAGGTTGTAGAGAGTGTGGTGGCACAACAGTTTCCCCGTCACCTGGAGGAGATTGATTATCTGGACCCGTGCCAGTCCAGCTTTTGGCCCGGACACAGCACTGAGACGGCATTGGTCGCGTTGGTGGATGATCTCTGGAGGGCCAGAGATGGGGGTTGTTCCTCCATCCTGGTCCTATTAGACCTCTCGGCGGCTTTTGATACCATCGACCATGGTATCCTATTGCATCGACTGGAGGGGTTGGGGGTGAGGGGAACCGTTTCACGGTGGTTCATTGTAATTTTTACAATGACAATAAAGATTATTATTATTATTATTATTATTATTATTATTATTATTATTATTATTATTATTATTATTATTATTATTATTATTACCTCTCTGGTCGATCGCAATTTGTGTTGGCAGGAGGGCAGAGGTCGGCCTCGAGACCCCTCACATGTGGGGTGCCTCAGGGGTCGGTCCTCTCGCCGCTCCTGTTCAACACATATATGAAGCTGCTGGGCGAGATCATCCGTGGTTTCGGGGTAGAGTACCATCTCTACGCTGAAAATACGCAGCTGTATATATCTACCCCAAACCACCCCAACGATGCCATCAAAGTGATGTCCCGGTGTCTGGAAGCCGTGCGGATCTGGATGGGAAGGAACAGACTCAGACCCAACCCGTCCAAGGCTGTGGCTTCCGGTGTCCCGGTACAACCAGTTCACTCCATCACTGGCCATAGGGGGGGGACATCTAGCCCCTGTGGATGGGGCACGCAATCTGGGCATCCTCCTGGATACCCGGCTGTCTATGGAAGATCAAGTGACAGCCGTGGCCAGGGGGGCGTTTTACCAGGTTCGCCTGGTACGCCAGTTGCGTCCCCTATTGGACTGGGATGCCCTTCGCACGGTCACTCATGCCCTTGTGACATCCCGTCTAGACTACTGTAATGCTCTCTACATGGGGCTTCCCTTGAGGTGCACCCGGAGACTACAGCTAGTCCAAACGCGGCCGCGCGGGCAATTCTGGGTGCCCCTAGACATTTCCACGTAACACCGCTCCTGCGCGAGCTTCACTGGCTTGCTGTGGTCTTCCGGGTGTGCTTCAAGGTGCTGACTACCATCTTTAAAGCACTCCATGGCACAGGACCTAGCTATCTGCGAGATCGCATCCTACCCCATACATCCCTCCAACCGATCCGCTCCCACAGAGAGGGACTTCTCCGGGTGCCGTCCACTAGGCAATGCCAGTGGGCGACGCCCAGGGGAAGGGCCTTCTCTGTGGCGGGCCCAGCTCTATGGAACGACCTACCCCCCGACTTCAGAACAACTACGGACCTCTGCGCCTTCCGACAAAAGCTCAAGACTTATCTCTTCCAACAGGCCGGCCTGGCCTAACTTACCTTCCTGCCTTCTCAGTCTGAACATCTAAATTGTTTTAATAGGGTTTTTAAAGGGTTTAGTTTTTAGGATTTTAGGTCTTTTAGCGCAGGAATAAATTGTTTAATTTGATTTTATATATATTTATGATATATTTATGTTTTGTATGTTTTTAATTCCCCTGTGCACCGCTCCGAGTCCCTTCGGGGAGAGGCAGCGGTCTACAAATTAAAAAAAAAATATATATATATAATATATAAAATATAATATGAACAGGAGCTTCCTGTTCTTTCTAATAGCAATTGCAATCGGTGCCGCTCACCTTATATTATTTCCCCTTCTATTATATTTCATTTGGATTTCACTATTCTTAACCCTCTTCTTGTTTTTTCCTCCATCCACCTACACCATTTATCCCATATTTGGTAGAATTCTGATTCTTCTTTTCCCTGGATTTCTTTAGTTAATTTGTCCATTTCAGCACAATCCATAACCGTTCTTATTATTTCATTTTCGCTTGGAGTTAATTTGTTTTTCCATTTCTGGGCAAAGGCAATTGTTAGATTCTCTGCTGAGAGAGAGTGAGTCCAAACCGGTAAGGTTAAAAGCTCTTTATTCCAAACAGCAACGGTTGCTTATAAAAGTGACTAGTTAAAAAGGTGGGGGCCTTCTGCCCTACAGCTCCTTTTATGGAGAGCTGCTAGGCAGCTGGCCAATCAGCGCGTCAGCCGCCCTCGGCCACAGCCAGCCGCGCCTAAGCCAATCAAACGGCTGGCTGTTACCGGGGCTTTTTGAATGCCGTCAGGATGCAACACTCCTTCCCCCCCAGCGAGCACGCACGCAGTCCCTAGCACACGTACTCGCTGAGGTAGGTGGGGCTGCGTCTACTCCGCCCCGAGCGCCTCAATGTCTCTGCCGGGGCCGATGGAGGAGGACGAACTGTCGTCGTGGTCTGTGATGTCACCGCGTGCCACTGTAGACGGCGGGGCAACGTCCGGGGGCGCGTTCTGTGGGTTGGCATCGTGCTCCAGTCCCTTGGGTGTTGGGTCCAGATCGGCCGGGTCTGGACATGGATCGGACCGTCATCGTTGCGCACTTGGGGTGTTCTGTGTGTCGGGTTGTGGATGTTCCAGGGGCGACGGTTCCGGCATAAGCAGACCCGGAAACTGTTCAGGGGTGGAGTGGTCGGAGAAGATGGTAGATGGCCAGGATGGTGCGGTGATGGGCCAGTCGTCCCGCTGGGTTGAGGCCTCGACGGTCGGCAGGTCTGGAGGCCATGATGGCGTCGGCGGGGCTGAAAACGGAGGGCGGCGCCTCAATTGATCCAAGTGGCGCCGCCACTCGGATCCATCCGGTCGTCCAACCCTGTAGGAACAGGGGCCCGTTAGTTCGCGGATGACAGCGGGTACCCACCGCGGATCCCCAGCGAAGTTCCTGGCAAAAACTGTGTCGCCGACGGAGAAACGGCAGGGAGAGGGGACCCCCAATTTGCACGGCTGCACCTCATTATACTGGGGGTGCAACCTGTCCAATTTGGTCCGCAGGCGGCGGCCCATCAGCAGCTCCGCGGGGCTCTTCCCTGTCGCCTGGCAAGGCGTAGAGTGCTGTCCCATAAGGTAAGCATCTACCCTTGACTGCCAATCCCCCCTATCCATCCTCCCGAGGGCCATCGGGACGAACGTGGCTCAGGACGGCCCCCACTCCAAAGGGGGAGGCATCGGATGCCAACACCAAGGGTAGGCGGTCCGAATATTGAACCAGCACGGCCTTAGATGTTAGCATGTTTTTAATAGCCGCAAACGCCTGCGCCTCTCGGCTGCCCCAGCGCCAGACCGCCGAGCGATCGAGCAATCGGTGAAGCGGCTCGGCTAGTGACGCCTTATGCGGAATAAAGGGCGCATAAAAATTGAGCAGGCCAAGGAATGCCTGCAACTCCTGTTTGGAAGCAGGGGTGGGGGCGTCGTGGATCGCCTCGACCTTGGAGGGAGTGGGGTGAATGCCCTGGGCATCCACCATAAACCCCAGAAATTCTACCCTCGTCTCAGCGAACTTACACTTACTGAGTTTCAATTTAAAACCCACGCCCCTGAAGATGGTAACGACCTTCCGAAGTACTTTGGCGAGATCTAATGCGCTAGCAGCGGCTATCAAGATGTCATCAAAATATGGGACAACCCCCGGAAGCCCATGGAGCAGCCGCTCCATGAGGCCCTGGAAAATCCCCGGGGCAACGGAAACGCCAAATTGGAGGCGGCGACAATGGAAAGCTCCTCGGTGGGTGACAATAGTCTGCGCTTCAGCCGCCTCATCGTCCACCGGAAGCTGCTGGTAGGCCTGCGCCATATCCAGTTTTGCGAAAATGCAACCCTGTCCCAAGGAGTGTAACAGGTGTTGCACCACCGGAACCGGATATGGGTTCGCCTGAAGCCCGCGGTTGATCGTCGACTTGTAATCGGCGCAGATGCGTATGGAACCGTCGGGCTTGATGGGAACTACGATGGGGGTCTCCCACTTCGCCTGGTCGACCGGCTCCAGTACGCCCTGCGCCACTAGACGATCAAGTTCCGCGTCAACCCTCGGCTTCAGTGCGAAAGGCAGCCTGCGGGCCTTGAGCCGAATTGGAGCAACCTGAGGGTCTAGGTTAAGGGAAACCGGGGAACCCCTGTAAGTGCCCAAAGTGCCGTCGAAAACGTCGGGGAAGTCCGCCAGGACCGCATCCACCGGCGAGGCAGTTGGCACCCGGTGCACACACTGGACCGAGAGACCCAGGGCAGCGAACCAGTCTAAACCTATAAGGGCGGTCAGGGGGCGCTTGATGACCAGAATGGGCAGGAACCCGGTGAAACGACCATAGCGGACGTGGGCATGGAGTTGGCCCAGCACGTCGATGGGGTTGCCCTGGTAATCCCTCAACAGAGTCTCGGGCTGTGTCAAATCAGCAAGCCTAATGGCAGGGCAAAGGCGGGCCAACTGTGGCCAGGAAACAAGGGACCGAGACGAGCCCGAGTCGACCTCCATGGTAATAGACCTGCCATTTATAAAAAGGGACGTGGAAATGCGCCTACGGTCATCCTTCGGAAGCGGATTGGAGTCCTGGAGCTCCGTCGCGGCGAAACAGTTGGCCTCAGGCTGCGGCCTGCGGGACGAGCGTCGTTGACCGTAGTTCCGGGAAGGCGCAGATATTGTCGCGTCATGAGCCGGCGGGGGGGCCAAGGCTGGAAGGTTGGCTCTGCAGACGCAGGCGATGTGGCCCTTGCGGTCGCATCGTCGGCAAATAGTAGCCCGGAAGAGGCAGTCGTTCCTCACATGGCCGCCACCGCACCCAATGCAAGTCGTGGGTGGCCGGCGAGATGGTTGGGCTCTGGCGCGGCTCCGGCCCATAGCTTGGATGCGCGCCACCTGGTCATAGGCCTCTAAGTCCTCCGACGGGTCGAGGGGGGCGTAGTCGTCGACCCGGCAGGCCCACGGGGCGGGCAACGGCATTGCCGGCTGGCCGGGGCCTAAATCAAAAGAGGCGGCCTCGGCCAACTCGGCGCCCCTGACCTCTTCCACAGCCTGCTCCAAGGTGATGTCCGAGCGGGCCATCAGCCGACGCCTGAGCTTCACGTCCTTTAGCCCGCAGACGAATTGTTCGACCAACGATTCGTCGAGGTACGGGGCGGCGAATTCGCACAAGATGGTCGCGGTTCTCAGGGCCTGCAGGAAATCCGCCGCTGACTGTGTGGGCAGCTGGCGGCATTGCCGGAACGCAAACCGTCGAGAAATCCGCGAGGGTGCGGGGGCAAAGTGGGCCTTCAAACGGGCCTGCAGCGTGTCCCATGCCAAGGTATGGACCAGTGCGGGCGCGGTAATATTCCGCGCTACGGCGAAAACTGTGCGGCCTCCACAGCCCAGGAAGAGCCCCAGTCGACGCTCCGGGGTGAGTTCTCCGTGGTCGCCCGCGAGGAGGAAGCACTCGAATCGAGCGAGAAAGGCTTCCCACGATTCTTTCGACGCGTCATAGGGGGCGAAAGGCGGCAAGGTGGCCATTGTGCGTGGCAACAGGCCAGTAAGCTCGCTGAAGAAATAGCGAGGCCGGAGGATAGTCAGACAGAGAGACTCTTCAGTCTGCAGCGAGAAGAGCTTCGTTCCGTGTAATCAGTACCGGCCCCAGTCCTTCGTCGCCAGTGTTAGATTCTCTGCTGAGAGAGAGTGAGTCCAGACCGGTAAGGTTAAAAGCTCTTTATTCCAAACAGCAACGGTTGCTTATAAAAGTGACTAGTTAAAAAGGTGGGGGCCTTCTGCCCTACAGCTCCTTTTATGGAGAGCTGCTAGGCAGCTGGCCAATCAGCGCGTCAGCCGCCCTCGGCCACAGCCAGCCGCTCCTAAGCCAATCAAACGGCTGGCTGTTACCGGGGCTTTTTGAATGCCGTCAGGATGCAACAGCAATCCTTGCCACCGTAATTATATGTAGTATTAAACACTGAATTTCTTTTTTGTATATCGCAGACACTATTCCTAATTTTAAAAAAACTTCAGGTTTCCATTCTATTTTAAACCTGTTATTGCCTCCAACCAATGTTTGATCATTTTCTAAAACTTTTTAGCCTCCTCACAGGCCCACCATAAGTGGTAATATGTTCCATGTATTGATTCACATTTCCAACATTTTGGGGAGGTATTTTTTGAGATTTTAGCTAACCTTGTGTGGGCCAGGTGCCATCTGTAAAACATTTTGTACTGATTTTCCTTGTATGCAACTGATAGTGTCATTTTTAAGTTTCTTCCCCAAAATTTTTCCCATTTGTCTAATTCAATATTATAGCCAAAGTTCTGTGCCCATTTTATCATTTGTTATTTCACAATTTCCACTTCCATTTAATACTTCAGGAGAAATTTATATATTCTCCCTATCATCTTTCTATCTGAACTTTGAATAATTTTATCCAATTCATGTGGTTCTGTTTTTATCTCATATAATTTAGTATCATTATTGTATTTAGTTTTGATTTGGAAGTACATTAGCAGTCAACTTTCATGTTTTGTTCTGCCAATTCTTCAATTGTTTTCAAATATCCCTGTTTGTCAATTAGGTCTCTGTATCTTGGCATTTTATTCATATTTATAAAATTTGGATGGATTGTCCTTTCTTCGGTGATAGCCAATTTGGGACTTTCACAAATTGGATTTTTTTGATTTTGAGCCAATTTTGCAATAATGCTCTTCTAAGTAAATGTTCTTGAATGTATTTGTGCATTCTGTTTTTATCATCCCATAGGAATGTATGTCAGCCTGCTTGCAAATCATGGCCTTCTAAAGTCAAAATTCTTTTATTCTTTAGCTCTATCCAATCCTTCACCCCAGGGGTGGGTTTCAAAAATTTTAGAACCTACTCTGTAGGTGTGGCCTATTTTGTGGGCGTGGCTTGGCAGTCATGTGACAGGGTGGGTGTGGCCACCTTTTAAAATGTGGTGAAACTCATTTAACAACGCTCTTGCTTAGCAACCAAAATTTTGGACTCAATTGTGATGATAAATTCTTTCTTTCTTTCTTTCTTTCTTTCTTCCTTCCTTCCTTCCTTCCTTCCCTTCCCTTTCCTTTCCTTTCCTTCCCATTGGGTCACTGGCAGCGGCGGGCCAGATTTACTTCCAGGTACGCCGGTGGAACCCCCTCTCACCGGTTCTCTAAATTTCACCAACCGGCTCTCGCGAGTAGGTGCGAGCCTGCAGAAACCCACCACTTCACCCATGTTATTGTTACTACTAATGCATATAATTCCCAATTTGGTAGTGCTAAACCTCCCCTCTCCTTGCTGTCTTGCATTAACTTCAGTTTAATCCTCGCTTTTTCTCCCTGCCAAATGAACCTAGCAGTTATTTTTGTTTAATTTTGTTTAATTCTTGAAAGAAGGTTTTCCCTGGATTAATAAGTGCAGCTTGCAGCAGGAATAAGATTCTTGGTAAAATATTCATTTTAATTGTAGCTATATGTCCCATTAGTTATAGCTGAATATTTTTCCAATTTTCTAAATATTTCTTTATTTGTGTCACTAATTTATTATAATTATCATCTTTAATTTGTGGAACATTTTGCTGACACCCAGATCCCCAAGTATTTCACTTTCTTAGTTATTTGCATTCTAGTTGCTACTTCCAGTTCCTCTTCTTGCTTTTTTGTCATGTTCTTGGTTATCATTTTTGTTTTGACTTTATTGATCTTTAGTCCTGCCACTTCTCCATATTCTTCTAATTTTTGAATTAATTTCAGATTGGATTCTTTTTTTTTTTTGCAGTAATTTTTTATTTATAAATAAAGGCAGACATATTCAAAAAAGAAGAACATAAGAAGCCATCTTCCATTACAAATTATAAATCATAACAATTGTATCAGTTAATCACAAAATTCCATACATTTCTTCCATATTTGAATAAACTAAACTATATTAATTTTGCAATTATTATATCTCAACCTCAATTTACGTAATTGTCATTACATCCTTTTATATGTAAAACCAAAAATATAGAATGGCGTTCCACCAGCAATAAACCATCTTCCCTTGTAAATTACAATTTTTTTATTTTTTATTTTATTTTATTAAATTTATACCCCGCCCTTCTCCTTGTTAGGACCCAGGGCGGCGCACAGGCATTATTAAAACGACAAAATACAATAAATATCAGTTAAAATATATTAAATTAGTTAACCCGTGCTAAAACCCATGTTAAAAACCTTCCCAAATTATAATTTATTTTTAAAAAGTCAGAAACGGGGGGCTATCCTAGGCCGGCTTGCTGAAATAAATATGTCTTAAGACGTTGGCGGAAGAGGCGGAGGTCCGAGATAGTGCGAAGGTCGGGGGTAGGTCATTCCAGAGGGCCGGGCCCGCCACAGAGAAGGCCCTTCCCCTGGGTGTCGCCAACCGGCATTGCCCCGCCGACGGCACCCGGAGAAGGCCCTCTCTGTGGGAGCGGAGTGGACGAAGGGATGTATGGGGCAGGAGGCAGTCTCGTATATAGCTAGGCCCCGAGCCATGGAGCGATTTAAAGATGGTTGTCAACACCTTGAAGCGCACTCGAAAGGCCACAGGCAGCCAGTGCAGCTCGCGCAGGAGAGGTATTACATGGGTTTGCCTTGAGGCACCCATAATCACCCGTGCGGCCGCATTCTGTACTAACTGTAGCTTTCGAGTGCACCTCAAGGGGAGCCCCATGTAGAGAGCGTTGCAGTAATCCAGCCGGGATGTCACAAGCGCTTGAGTGACTGTGTGAAGGGCTCCCCGGTCCAGTAAGGGGCGCAACTGGCGTATCAGGCGTACCTGATAGAACGCCCCCCTGGCCACGGCCGCCACATGGTCCTCCATGGACAGGGAATCCAGGAGGACACCCAAGTTGCGCGCCCTCTCCACGGGGGCCAGTTGTTCGCCCCCAATGGCCAGTGTTGGACTTAACTGGCTGAACCGGGGTGCCGGAAACCACAGCCACTCGGTCTTGGACGGGTTGAGCTTGAGTTTGTTACTACCCATCCAGATCCGTACGGCCTCCAAACACCGGGACAGCACATCGACGGCATCGTTGGGGTGGTTTGGGGTGGATATGTACAGCTGTGTGTCGTCAGCGTACAGATGGTATTCCACCCCAAAACCACGGATGATCTCGCCCAGTGGCTTCATATAGGTGTTGAACAGAAGGGGAGAGAGGACCGACCCCTGAGGAACGCCACATGTGAAGGGCCTCGGGGACGACCTCTGCCCTCCTGCCAACACCCATTGCGACCGACCAGAGAGGTAGGACGAGAACCACCATAGAACGGTGCCTCCCAGCCCCAACCCCCCCAATCGGTGCAATAAGATACCATGGTCGATGGTATCAAAAGCCGCTGAGAGGTCTAATAGGACAAGGATAGAGGAACAACCTCTATCCCGTGCCCTCCAGAGATCATCAACCAATGCCGTCTCGGTGCTGTGACCGGGCCGGAAGCCGGACTGGCGCGGGTCTAGATAATCAACTTCCTCCAGATGTCGGGGAAACTGTTGAGCCACCACACTCTCAACAACCTTCACTAAAAAGTGAAGGTTGGAGACAGGACGATAGTTCTCTAATAAAGCTGGGTTCAGGGATGGCTACTTGAGGAGGGGCCTCACCACCGCCTCTTTCAAAATGGTGGGCAAGTACCCCTCACTCAGAGATGAATTCACAATGCCCTGGAGCCAGCCTCGTGTCACCTCCCAGGATGCCAGTACAAGCCAGGAGGGGCACGGGTCCAATAAACATGTGGTGGCTCTAAGGTTCCTCCGCAACTTGTCCATATCCTTGGTAGTAACAAAGTCAAACTCCTCCCAAGGTGTTATCTCAAGACCAGCACCGGACGCCCCGACTGGGCCACTAGTGGAGGGCAACTCGTTCCGAATCTGAGTGATTTTGTCCTGCAGAAATACTCCAAATTCCTCTGCTCGACCCTGCAGAGGGGCTTCCCGCGGCCTCAAATGAAGGAGGGAGCGGGTCACCCCAAACAGGGCGGCAGGGCGGTTTTCCGCGGATGCGATAAGGGTGGCACAATACTCACGTTTGGCCACTCTTAGCGCCACTAAGTAAGTCCTAATATGGTCTCTCACTAGTGTTCGGTCAGCTTCGGATCGAGAAGATCTCCACCTACTCTCTAGGCGTCTCTTGCGGCATTTCATCTCCCGAAGCTCCTCGGTAAACCAAGGAGCCTGGGTGACTCGACGCCGCATGAGAGGCCGCAACGGCGCGACTCGGTCCAAGGCCCCCGTGGCCGCACTATACCACGCGGCCACTAGGTCCTCAGTCGAGCCACGGGGCTGGGATACAGGTACTGGCCCAGGCTCCCTCTGGAACCTTTCCAGGTCCATCAGGCGCCTGGGGCGGAACCAACTTGGTGTCTCCGGTTCCGCCTCCCCGCGGTGAGGTGTGATGGTTGGAAAGTCTATCCGAAGGAGAGAGTGATCTGTCCATGACAAGGGTAAAATGACTAAATCACCTGTTCCAAGATCACTAATCCAGTGTCCAGAGACAAAAATCAGATCCAGCGTGTGTCCTCCCTCGTGAGTGGGGCCCTGAACTACTTGGGTCAGGTCCATGGCCGTCATGGAAGCCATGAACTCCCGAGCTGCCTCGGATGTTTCGCCCGCCGATGGCAGGTTAAAGTCCCCCATGATTATAAGTCTGGGGGTCTCCACCGCCATCGCGGCGATCACCTCGAGTAGCTCGGGCAGGGCTGCTGTTACATAGCGGGGAGCCAGGTATACAACCAGCAAGCCCAACTGCCTCCCTAGGCCCCATTTCACGAAGAGGGACTCACAGCCAGTCGTCTGAGGCACAGTGGTCTCCTTCGGCTCCAGACTTTCCTTAACAATAACCGCCACCCCCCCCACCCCTGCCTAGGGCCCTAGGCCAATGAAATGCATGGTAGCCTGGTTGGCACATTTCCACGAGGGGTAAACCCCCCTCGGGGCCCAACCAGGTCTCCGTAATTCCCACCAGGTCCGGGTCCCCCTCTGACACAAGGTCATTTATGAGGGGGGCTTTGTTCACCACGGACCTGCCGTTGCAGAACATCAGCCTGGGGCCCCGGCTCTGTAATCCCTGACCGCCTAGCCCACGAGCGGAGTACAGGGGGTTGGGGCAAGCGACCACTCGTAACCAGCGACCACTATCTAATGTTCCAAATTTAATCTATCTTCTTCTTCAAACCTATCTTTAAAACAGTACCACCTAATAGCATCCATTTTCTATTCTCAACAAGCATACACATATACATACAATAATATTCTAAAACCATCTAACTAATTATTAATCATCAATATATCAATTTCAATTATCAGCCAGTATCAAATATAATTATTCCACTACCCTAGAATAGCTCCTAATTTCTATGTTAATAGCTCTTCAATAATATCAAATACAGTCTTGAATTTATTTATATCTAGTCTCATAAATTTCTACAAATACATAGAATGATAAATATATATCATTAAACTATAACATTATTGTTAATTAATCTTATTATAAATGACTATTAATTAACTAATAATCCTTCAATGATATTCTAAACACAATCTAACTAGTTATTAATCATCAAAGGATAACAGCTTGTTAGCCATTGTCTTTCCAGTTGCAGGTTGGAATTATCTCTTTTGCCATTTGAAACCCCGATTTCTTTTTAGTCTTCTTTTTTCCAAATTTTTTATAAACTTTCTTCCGCATTCTATTGACCAATATAACTCTCCAATAATACCGCCGTCCAGTTCCTATCTTTAAATATTGGTTATG
Organism: Rhabdophis nuchalis; assembly: GCA_039707465.1. Lineage (NCBI taxonomy): Eukaryota > Metazoa > Chordata > Lepidosauria > Squamata > Natricidae > Rhabdophis > Rhabdophis nuchalis. The sequence goes on from CM077647.1 coordinate 77,396,403, forward strand.
TTTAAGTGTCAGATGTACTTCTGGAGAGGTTTCTCCTCTTTGGTTCATCTTCAAATCTCCCCCCCCCTCATTTCCTTGGTAACCATGCTGAAGGTCAGGTTCCTCAAATTCTCTTTTAAGAATTCCTTCCTCTTCTTTATTTTCATCTGAAATACATATCTGTTTATCTTCCTGCTTCTCTTTAATTTCTAGAATTTCCAGTTGGTCATAATTTGGTATAATAGATAAAAATCTATCCAATGCATTTTTATTCTTGTAGTGTTTTCTTTCACTAAGTTTAAAATTTCAGCCAGAACCTTCTGATTTTCTGGAGTGTTCTCATCAAAGTATAAAGCCAAGTTGACAGCTCCAAAAGACTCACTGCCACCTGGACTGTACCCTGTTTTGTTTTGGTGTTTCCAGTTATCGAGAGACAAATGCTGTGGCCTTGAAATTTATAAGAACCAAACAATGACCTCTAGTGGCAATTTTTTTTAACTTTTCAATAGTCAGTTTTCATTGTTGTTAAGGAAGAAAAATATATATAACACCCCCCCCCCGAAACCTCTCCGTTCAGAGCCTATTAAATTAATTCCGCCGCTTACTTCATAGTTAAGGGCTTTAGTTACTAGAGAAAAAAAGAGTTTTTTTGAGCAAAATGTTTTTTTAAAAAGTTAGAATACCTTCCTGGCCAGTACTTTCACTTTCAGCTTTCTTCCTTCCTTCCACCGGAGTTTGCCAATGCCTATGTTCCCCAGGGAGGGGGCTGCCTTTTTGCCGCCTTGCAGGAGCTCTTCCCTTGGGTCAAAACGGGTTTGCGGTACCAATGTGACCAGCAAGGCTTCGTCTCCCTCATCGCCGTCCCTACAGGACAATTTAGGTCACCCATGGACTGATGGGTGGCAAAAGTTCAACATGGGTCTTAGAGAGCTGAGAACCTGCGTTGTGTCAGTGTGGCTACGCTCCGCCCTCTAATTTCAGACTGGATTCTAATGGATCCTCTAGAACAAATACTAAGTCATCAGCATAAGCTTGGGCCTTAAATTCTTCATTTTTGAAGAATTTAACTTTTTGAGTCTTAAACTTTTTATTCCCTGGTCCTTCTGAATTTAATTTAACAAAATTTCCAAAGTTAATATAAACAGCAAAGGAGAGAGGGGGCATCCCTGTCTGACTCCCTTTTTTATTTTGATCTTCTCTGTTAGCTCTCGGTTCATCAGAACATCAGAACATTAGATTAGCTTTAGAGGAAGGTAGAGTGGCTTTTAAATTCAAGCTGACAAGAAAAGAGTGGAACCCAAACATTTCCACATTGGAGACAGAGTATACTTATCTACAAAATTCCTGAACTCATTGCCATCAAAGAAATTAGGGTCAAATTTCATTGGACCTTTCCCTATCACTAGAGTCATCAACCCAGTAACTACTCTTTCCAAAGACACTCAGGCAAGTCCACCTAGTATTTCGCATTAGTTTACTCAAACAAGAGTAATCTCACCACTCAGACCACCTGCACCTACACCACCTGTTCCTATCATGATAGAAGGTGAACAACACTTTTAAATTAAGGAAATCCTTGATTCTAGGATCCACAGGGGCAAAACCCAATACTTAATTGCTTGGAAGCATCTACCCTCATCCCAAGATGAATGGGTAGCTAAACACCATGTTAGGGCCCCTACCTTACTGAAAAAAAATCACTCCCAATACCCTGACAAATTTGTTAAAATACTATGATGTAATTTTTGTTTCTATCTTTTCACAGGTGGATCTCTCCTCTTTCTAAGGAAGGCAGCATGTCAGATCCGTAAAAGTGATACTGCTATTCAATTAGGAGGAGGGGGGCCTTGGAGTCAATTTATTATCAGTGCCTGTGACAACTGATATTTTACAACTGGTTTCCTGGCGCCAAAGTGCCTTGAGATCCCCTTATCTTTTTGGAGAATGTTTATGATAGCCATGTGGGACGTTTCACTTTAACGTCTAACGGAAGATAGCCATGGGAATGTATGTTTGTTTGGTTCTCAGGGTAGTTGGTAAAGGAAACATCTTCATGCTTGTGTATTGGCTAAAATCTGCCTTCTAACTAATGGGAGGGACCTCTACTGCTTTAATTCTATGTGCATTACCTAAGAGGATTCAGATGTTTCTTTGAATTTAATGGTTTCCATTCTTAATAAAAGGTTCCTTTTGAAATACTCTATTTCAAGAGTCTTCACTTTCTTAAGCTAGAAGAACTCTTACAAATGGTCTGTGATCTGTTAGAACTAAGCAAAGCTTCATCTCTAGCGCCAAAAAGGATGAGGATTACTGTTTTAATCCATCATTTTTACATTATATTTTCCATGCAAATTAAATTAAAAGGTTGAATCCTAGCATATACTTTTCCCAATTTCAACCATTTTCAATATCCAATTCTAACTGTTGTTTCCTAGGTTATCATACCAATTTTTCCTCAGGAGATGAAGCGGCCCAATACAGTGCTTAAGGAATGTCTATAATTTGATGTAATCTACAAAAATAAAGTAGAACAATCTGAATAATTTGAATAATCAATAAGGCAACTATGGATGTCTTTTTCCAACTCCTACGTTTTTCCATTATCAACAATTTAATAACATGAACTCAGATTTTTTATTTATTTTATTTAAATTTATATCCTGCCCTTCTCCACAGAGGACCCAGGCCGGCGTACAGGAAATTTAAAAACACACGAATACAAAGATAAATATATAATTTAAAATAAATATTAAACATTCCCATCCTGTACTAAAACCAAATTTAAAATACCCAATTTAAAAACTTCCTAAAAGTCCCCACGGGAGGTTAGGCTAGGCCGGCTTGTTGGAACAAATATGTCTTCAGACATTGGCGGAAGAGGCGGAGGTCGGTGATGGTACATAATTCAGGGGGTAGGTCATTCCAAAGGGCTGGGCCCGCCACAGAGAAGGCTCTTCCCCTGGGTGTCGCCAGTCGGCATTGTCCGGCCGACGGCACCCTGAGAAGGCCCCCTATGTGGGAGCGTATCGGTCTAAGGGATGTATGTGGCAGGAGGCGGTCTCGCATATAACTAGGCCCCGAGCCATGGAGCGCTTTAAAGATGGTTGTCAAAACCTTGAAGCGCACCCGAAAGGCCACAGGAAGCCAATGCAGCTCGCGCAGGATCGGTGTTATATGGGAGCATCTGGCAGCTCCCGTAATTACCTGCGCGGCTGCGTTTTGGACTAGCTGTACCTTTCGGGTGCACCTCAAGGGAAGCCCCATGTAGAGAGCATTACAGTAGTCGAGTCGGGACGTCACGAGAGCTTGAGTGACTGTGCGAAGGGCAGCCCGGTCCAGTAAGGGGCGCAATTGGCGCATCAGCATACCTGATGAAACGCCCCCCTGGCCACGGCCGCCACATGGTCCTCCAAGGACAGCCGGGAATCCAGGAGGACACCCAAATTGCGCGCCCTCTCCACGGGAGCCAGTGTTTCGCCCCCAATGGCCAGAGTTGGAGTAATCTGGCTGAACCGGGGTGCCAGAAACCACAGCCACTCAGTCTTGGCAGGGTTGAGCTTGAGTTTGTTACCACCCATCCAGATCCGTATGGCTTCCAAACACCAGGACAGTACTTCGGCGGCATCGTTGGGGTGGTTTGGGGTGGATATGTACAGCTGAGTGTCATCAGCATACAGGTGGTACTCCACCCCAAAACCACAGATGATCTCACCCAGCGGCTTCATATATGTGTTAAATAGGAGGGGCGAGAGGACCTCCATTTCTTCTGAATCCATTGTACATCTGACAGTTGAAGCCTATATTACAAACTCTTATCTGCATGTGGTATACAGTATATGGTTAAGCATAATTTAGCACTTTTTTACTGGAATAGAAATGAATATTTTCCAATCTTTTTCACCATTTCTGTGTCCTTATCTGTTCATAAACTGAAGTAAAGTTTTATTCTGTTAATAGGTGATAAATCTTTAGCACTTCACATAGCATTAAAAATATTTTTGTTATAGATTTTAATGGGCATGCCATATGGAAGAATACCTAGAAAAATTGTACCCAGGGCTGAACAACCCACTGCTATGGATTTCTCTGTTCTTTGGGATTTTGAGGTAGGTACTTCTTGCATTTTTATTTCATCTTCGTTCCTCAGTCTTTTATGACCAAGGGAATGGGCTAAGAAAAAAAGATTAAATTTAAGCATAACAAATGAAATGATTCAATATTGCTACAAAATATTTATGTAAATGATCATTGTAAATTATATATGTCTGTATCATTGGTGGGTTCTGGATCCTGTTGCATCCGATACAGTTGCAATGGGCCCTAGCGTCCTCCACATGAATGCGTGTAGTGTGCATGCACATGCATGAAGCACACACATGCGTCTTACCATCTAGCAATGCCTCCACGAGCCTCCGCAACACTCCAGAGCTTGGCGGAGCGTCGCACAGGTGCTGTACATGCCATGCACGTGCGCAGAAGTGCCGAAGAGCTTAAAGACAAATAAGGAGCGCGGGTGGGTGGATGGGCCCTCCAGAGCATCATACCAGGGTGTACCACTTGCAACCCACCTGGTGTGTGTGTGTGTGTGTGTATACACAAATACAAAATAAGTATCATGGAAATATACAATGACATAAAGCCTGGTTCAGTTTTCATTCCCCTTTGTTAGGGGAATGTTGTTTGGAAATGGAAAGGCAGATAATGTATGAATAATACACATACCATATTTTTCGGAGTATAAGACGCACCTTTTTTCCTCTAAAAAGAGGCTGAAAATCTGCCTGTTTTTCACGAAAATACGGGCCGTTTTTTTCCTTGGTTTGCCCCTCCCCCCAGGAGCACTCTGCAAGCCCCCCCCCAAGGCTATTCATGCCTTTTATTTGGAAAAAACGGGCCAATTTTCACCAAAAACGGGCCTTTTGGGGGAGGTTTGCAGAGTGCAAAAAGGGTTTTTTCCCCCTTTTGGAAAGCTGTTTAGTTAGAGTGATTGATGAGAATTACGGTGGTCAAGTACTGTGCCTGCAGAAACAAAAATTTGCTCCAAAGGTGGTCAGTGATTTCCTTCTCCAGCACATGGGTAAATACACCTGGAAATATCTACCTACCTACCCCTATCTCTCTCTCTCTACCTACCTATCTACTGTATTTCTCTCCCCCCTCTATATACCTACCTAGTTACTCTCTGTCTCTCTCCCTACCTATCTACCATATTTCTCTCTCTCTCTCTTTTCTCTCTCTCTCTATCCCTCTACCTACCTACCTATCTACACTCTCTCTCTCCCTACCTACCTACTGTATTTCTTTCTCTCTCCTCTCTATCTACTTATATACCTATCTACCTACTCTCTCTCCCCCACCTATATACCGTATTTCTCTTTCTCTATTTCTCTCTCTATCCCTTTATCTACTTACCTACCTAACTACACACACACTCTCCCTACATACCTACCTATTGTATTTCTCTCTCTTTCTCTCCCTCTCTATCCCTCTATCTACCTACCTACTTTTTTTTTTTAATTGCCTCTTCAAAACCTGGGTGCGTCTTATACTCTGAAAAATACGGTACTGCCTTGTGAATTTGGATTGTGTGATTTGGAATTTGTTTGGTGTGGAGCAATATATAGAGCACTGAGACACAAGATTCAAGGACTATAAAAACCAAAGATGAAAACCTCCTAGAATGCATATAGGTCAATATAAAAGAAAAAAAATGACATGGCCTTAGGTATATACTATAGGCCACCCAATCAAGCAGAAAAATAGATGTCCTTTTTTCCTAACCAACTAAAAATACCATATTTTTTGAAGTATAAGATGCACCCCCCTCCCACTAAAAGAGGGTTAAAATTTGGCTGTGTCTTATACACTGAATGTAGCCCTGCCCACCCACTCGCCCCTACTCTTTGATTCTGCCTCCCAGAAATTTAACTCCTTGGAGCAAATGGGGAAATGGGGCTTGTGGAGGCGGCAATAGGTTATGGCAATCCCTGCAGCCTGAAATAGCTGGTCATCAGGAGGCCCGTGCTGAAAATAAATGTGAAAGTGAAACAGGCTGTTTGCTGCAAGAAGGTAAATTACTGGGAAGCAGAGGCAGAGTTTTTTTTTTTCTTCTAATCAGGCAAAACTGAAACAGGCTGTTTGCTGTTTGCTGCAAGGTGGTAAGTCAATAACTATAAATGCCTATAGAATGTTCAAATTATTAAACTTAATTTTTAAAGACCACTTTATTATTATTCTCGACAACTAAACAAAATGAAGAAGCTTTTTAAAATAAATGCTTGATCTGAAGAGGCCCAGTACTATTGTACCTTCTTTTAAATAGCAGAAAATAATGTATACTTCTGGAAAGCCACATCAATTTTAACAGCATCTGTACAAGTATAGTCTGAAATGTAACACCACAAACAGTGTATATCATCTGTATTGTTTCATGTTTTATGTTTGCTGCAAGAAGGCAAATTGCTGGGAGCCAGAGGCAGATTTCCCTCCCTTGCTTTCCTTCCTAAATGTTAGGTGCATCTTATACTTTTTATATTCTGAGCATTTTATATTCTGAAAAATATAGTATATGTAGGAAACAATAGCAAAGGGGGACTTCAATTATCCTGACATTAATTGGAAGACTAATTCCACACTAAGTAAGAAATCAAGTTCCTAACCAACCTAGTTGACAACTTCATTGTTCAAAAGGTAGAGGAGGGACAGCCATACTGGACTCAATTCTTACAAACAGAAAAGAAGTGATGGAGGGAGTTAAAACTGCAAGAATCGTGGGTGCGAGTGACCATGTCATATTAGAATTCAACATAACACAAATACTGTACAAGCAATAGAGCATAATGATACCAGAGTCCTAGATTTTAAAATAGTTGATTTTAACAAACTCAGAGAGAACTTGGGAAAGATTCCTTGGATGAAAAACTGGAGTGGAGTGGAGTGGAGTGGAGTGGAGTGGAGTGGAGTGGAGTGGAGTGGAGTGGAGTGGAGTGGAGTAGAGTAGAGTAGAGTAGAGTAGAGTAGAGTAGAGTAGAGTAGAGTAGAGTAGAGTAGAGTAGAGTAGAGTAGAGTAGAATAACAGAGTTTAAGGGACTTAAGGGGCGTTCTTCTGATCCAACCCCCTGCTTAGGTAGGAAACCCTAGACCACTTCAGACAAATGGCTATTTAATCTCTTCTATTTAATCTCTTCTTTAAAACCTCCAGTGTTGGAGCATTTACAACTTCTGGAGGGAAGTTGTTCAACTGATTAATTGTTCTAACTATCAGGAAATTTCTCTTTAGTTCTAAGTTACTTCTCCTTGGTTAGTTTCCACCCATTGCTTCTTGTTCTATCCTCTGGTGCATTGGAGAATAGTTTGGCTCCCTCTTCTTTGTGGCAACCCCTGAGGTATCAGAACACTACTATAATGCCACACCTAATCCTTCTTTTCATAAGACTAGACATATCTAGTTCCAGCAACCATTCTTTACATGTTTATTTTATCCTTGAGTTCCTTAATCATCTTTGTTGCTCTTCTCTGCACTTTTTCTAGAGCCTCAACATCTTTTTTACATAATGGCGACCAAAACTGGAGGCAGAATTCCATGTGTGGCCTTACCAAGACATTATAAAGTAGTATTAATACTTCATGAGATCTTGATTCTATCCCTCTGTTTATATAGCCTAGTCATTTGTGGAATTCAAATTATTTTACCACTGGTTCTGTGGCTTGCTTGGTGGGCATGGGTTGGTGGTCATGTGACTGGGTGGGCATGGCTGGATGGTCATGTGACTGGGTGGACATTGCTGGGTGGGCATGTGACTGGGTGGGCATGGCTGGATGGTCATGTGACTGGGTGGACATCGCTGGGTGGTCATGTGACTGGGTGGGCATGGCTGGTTAGTCATTTGAGTTGGTGGGTGTGATGGGTATGGCCAACTTGACATCACCCAAGTCAAGGGTTAGGATGCCTAGCTTCTCCTTGCCTCAAAGGCCTCAATGAGATACAATTTTCCTGTCTAGTTATTTACTACTATTGAACATCCAAAATATACTACTTTGGACATTACTATATATAATGTACTGTATGTGTATGTACACACACACAGCTTTTCTAAAACTATATACATTCAACTTCACTTACTGCATTTGGAAAAACACACCCAGAGTCCACTTTCTGTCACACATTTAACTGTAACTTCTGTTCATTAGAACATTACACATGCCTTCAGATTTTCTTCTCTAGTCTGCACATGACTGTTAGAGACAGGAGATGGATTGAGTAAAATGTGGTGAAACTCACTTAACAACACTCTTGCTTGGTAACCAACATTTTGGGCTCAATTGTGCTCATAAGTGAAGGACTATCTCTGCCTTTCTCTGCATGCCAGTCTTGTCCTAGTAAACTCCTTCTCCTTTCTGGCAATTTTCCTCTCTGTTAGAGGCACCAAAATAATCCAGGTGATATAAGGTTTCCTGCTGGAGCAGGGGGTTGGACTAGAGGGCCTCAGAGATCCCTTCCAGCCTAGATAGCTGTGCTGTTTTAAAGCATCTCCTGAAGCCAGATCTAGTGCCATGGTTTGTGGTCCTTCCTTCCCCTCCTTTTCTCCCTCCCTCCCTCCCTTCATTTATCTATGTAACCATCCATCCATCCATCCATCCTTGTAACTATATGTCATTCACTTTTCCCCCTCTCTCCCTCCCTCCCCCCCTCTCTCTTTCTTTCTTTCTTTCTTTCTTTCTTTCTTGTCTCTTCCTTCTCTCTCTCTCTCCCTCCATTCTCTTCCTCCTTCCCTCTCTCCTTCTAAGGCTAGGGGAGTGAGACCCACCCAAAACAAAAACTCCTTTGGATGAAACCAGCCATTGCAATCCATCTTATTCAACCCAACACACACACACACACACACACAAACGTACACACACACACACATACATGCACACATGTACTCAAACAAATTTCTGTGATGGTAAGCTACAAAATACAAACTAACGAAAACTCTTTTTTTTTGTTGCAATGCTTGTTTTTCTCAGCCCCACGTCTCTCCCAATGTTTTCCTCTCCTTTGTCACAGCACCGGGCTGCAAGAGGGGAAACCTTAGGCATGCATGCTATCAAAGAGGATTCTGGGCACTGTGCTCAATAGGGAAAGGAGAAAGGGAATTGCCGGTATGAGAGAATGGCAGGCAAGCATGGTGGGACTGCGTGGAAGGGAACAGGGAAGGCAGGCAAGCATGGCTGGGCCATGGGCCACATGAAAGAGAGCAAGGAAAACAGGCAACCATGGCAGGACCACATGAAAGAGAGAAGGGAAGACAAACAAGCATGGCTGGGCTGTGTGGAAGGGAATAGGGAAAGTAGGCAAGTGGGCTTGGCCACAGGGACTGCCGGGAAGACCACAGGGAAAGCAGGCAAGCATAGTTGGTCCATGGGGGAGGTAGCTGGGAAGAAGTGAAGAAAGACTCACCAGGCAGAGACCAGCTGTGTGGCGTGGTCGAAGCAAGTGAGAGGACCAGAGAGTAGCAGCAGTTTTGCCACGGGGGATGACTCTAGGCCGGTGAGGGGCTAAAAAGAGTGAGTGGGAGAGGCAGAGAGGGGAGGGGTCAACCAATGAAGGCATTTGCTGGTCTCCAAACTGTGCATAATCATTACTACCGGTTCAGGAGAACTGGTGTGAACCAGCTGAATACCACTCTGGATAGTGCCCAATGTTCAAGTCTGTCTAGATCCTTCTAAATCTTAAGCCTATCTTCTGGAGTGTTGGCTATTCCTGCTAACTTGGTGTCATCTGAAAATTTGATCAGTTCCCCATCTATCCCCTCATCCAAATCATTGATGAATATGTTGAAGAGTACTGGGCTTAAAATAGAGCCTTGGGGTACCCCACTGCATACCTCCCTCCGTGTAGATGCAGTTCCATTGATGACTACACTTTGAATGTGATTAGTCAGCCAGTTACTCCATCTGGTAGAGATGCTGTCTAACCAACATTTTTCTACTTTATCAAGTAGTAGGTTATGGTCTACTTGTCAAACACCTTACTGAAGTCCAAGTAAATTATATCGACAGCATTCCTCTGGTCCATTAGTTTTGTCACTTTGTCAAAGAATGCAATAAGATTAGTCAGGCATGATCTTTTTTGACAAATCCATGCTGGCTTTTGATAATTATTTTGTTTGATTCTAGGTGTTTGTTTGCTGATTTGTTGCTTGATTATCTTTTCCAGAATCTTCCCTGGTATTGAGGTCAGACTGATGGATCTGTAATTTCCTGGATCTATTTTTTTTCCCTTTTTTCAATATGGGAACAACATCAGCTCTTTTCCAGTCCTCTGGCAGTTCCCTGGTACTCCAGGATCTTTGAAAGATATGAAGAAGAAAACAACTTAAGAAGCTTGGAAAACTCTGAAAAGTATTATCATAAAAGCCCAGCCCAGCAAAATACTGCTAAAAAAGAAAAGCAAGAAATCCAAGTAGAAACCAGCATGGCTGCACAAGGATCTCTCTGACAAATTGAAAGACAAAAAGGACAAGTACAAAAAATGGAAAGAGGGGCACGCAACTAAGGCAACATATAAACAAATAGCCAGAATCTGTAAAGACAAAGTCAGGAAAGCAAAGGCTCAGAATGAACAAAGACTGACAACAAAAGTCAAAGATAATAAAAATAGTTTCCTCCAACATATAAATAACAAGAAAAAATCAAGGGAACAGTCAGTCCACTAAAGAGAAAAGACAGCAAGGAAGTAGCAGGCAGCAGACAAAATGCAGAGCTGCTTAACTCATTCTTTGCATCGGTCTTCACACAAAAAGAAACTATAACCCAACCTACCAAAAATATAACTATAAAAGACAGAGCAGAAATAAATGTTAAAATAAGCAAAAAAATAGTAAGAGAACACCTGTCTGATCTTGATGAATACAAATCACTGGACCTGACAGATCACACCCCAGAGTTCTAAAGGAGTTGGCAGATGTCATCTCTTTCAAAAATCCTGGAACACCAGGAATTACCAGAGGATTGGAAAAGAGTTGATATGGTTAGTGGTGAAATTCATTTTTTTACTACCAATTCTATGAGTGTGGCTTGGTGGTCATGGGAAGGATGCTGCATTCCCATCTCACTCTGGGGCCAGCCAGAGGTGGTATTTGCCGGTTCTCCAAAATTTTCTGCTACCAGTTCTCCAGAACCTGTCAGAACCTGCTGAATTTCACCTCTGATATGGTTCTCATCTTCAAAAAAATACCGGGGAGGGGGGGGACCACAGACTTGGGAAACTACAGACTAATCAGCTTAACATCAATACCAAGAAAGATACTAGAAAAGGCAATAAAAAAACAGATCTGCCAACATCTAAAAATGAGTAAAGTAATTACTAGGGGTCAGCATGGGTTTGTTAAAGACAGAATATGCCAAACGAATCTTATTTCATTCTTCAACATAGTGACTAAATTAGTAGACCAGAGAAATACTGTGGACATGATATACTTAGACTTCAGCAACGCATTTGACAAAGTAGACCACAACCTACTTCTTGGCAAGCTAGAAAAAAGTGGAATAGGATCAGATGGATTTGTAACTGAATGACAAAGTGTACCCAATGAGTAGTCTTTAATGGGTCTATTCTACATGGAGGGAAGTAGGGGGGGGTACTACAAAGTTCCACTTTAGGTCCGTACTCTTCAATATCTTCATAAATGACTTAGATGAGGGAATAGAAGGCGAATTTACCAAATTTGTGGATGATACTATGCTGGCAGGAATGGCTAACACCCTTGATGATAGCCTCAAGATCCAGATGGACTTGACATACTTGAACACTGGGTCCTATCTAACAAAATGCAATTCAATGTAGAGAAAAGTAAAGTCTTACACTTAGACAAGAAAAACCAAAAGTATACATATAGACTTGGTGAAACCAGGCTTAATAGCAGTAACTGTGAGAGGGATCTTGGAGTCTTAGTTGACAACCAATTAAATATGAGCCAGTAGTGTGCAGTGGCAGCCAAAAAACCCAATGCAATCCTAAATTGCATTAACAAAGGAATCAAGATAATCAAGATCAAGGGAAGTACTAATACCACTATAAAGCCTTAGTAAGACTACACCTACTGCATCCAGTTTTGATCACCACATTAAAAAAAAGATATTTTTAGAAAGAGTGCAGAGAAGAGCAACCAAGATGATTAGGGGGCTGGAGACTAAAACATATGAACTGGGCATGGCTAATCTAGTGAAGAGAAGGATCAGGGAAGACATGATAGCAGTGTTCCAATATTTGAGGGGCTGCCACAAGAGGAAGGGGTCAAGCTTTTTCCAAGGCACCCGAAGGCCAGACAAGGAATAATGGATGGAAACTGGTCAGGAAGAGGTTCAACCTAGAAATGAGAAATTTTCTGACAATGAGATCAGTCAACCAATGGAACAGTTTGCCTTTGGAAGTTGTGGGAGCATCATCACTGGAGTCTTTCAAGAAGAGATTTAACTGCCATTTGTCAGAAAATGCTGTAGAGTCTCCTGCTTAGGTGGGAGTTGGATTAGATGATCTACAAGGTCTCTTCCAATTCTGTTAATCTGTTAAAACTAATAAACACATATGTGAATCAAATTGTAAAAATTGTTCATAGAAATACTATATACAGATAAACTATATATTAGCATCTTATAATGATCCCTATTCCATGGTACTACCTCTACAGGTTCACAAAGTTAGCCTATCTGCTGATGCATTGAATATCAGCACAATATAGAGTATATATCATTAAGATTATATATAGAGTATATATCATTAAGATTAGATTCAACTGTGTAAAAGATGAATAGTCAGTAATGTTGATACTAGCATGCCCAGCTTCCAGGTAGTGTAGATGAGTTAGACTTCAACTTCAATAATATTTTTCCAGTAAATCAGTTATACAACAAGATGACAGACATGTTTAATTTTAGCTGAAGACATTTATTTTGAAAGAATATTCTAGAGGCTATAATTTTATGCTGTCACTGGAAAAACCCAGATAAATAAGTGGTAAGACATTTCAAGGCCAATATGAACATTTAATCTATATAAATAAAAATGTAAAATAGTTTGTGCAAAGCCGCTAATCTCAGAAAGTACTGCACCTATCGGCACCAAATTTATACACAATGTTCCCAAGGACTTCCAATGCAATCATATGTAGATTATGGTTGGTAGGTAGGTAGGTAGGTAGGTAGGTAGGTAGGTAGGTAGGTAGGTAGGTAGGTTGGTAGGTAGATAGGTAGGTAGGTTGGTAGGTTGGTAGGTAGGTAGGTAGGTAGGTAGGTAGGTGGATAAAGAGAGAGGGAGAAATACGGTAGGTAGGTAGGTAGGTAGGTAGGTAGGTAGGTAGGTAGGTAGAGCGATAGAGAGAGAGGGAAAAATACGGTAGGTAGGTAGGTAGGTAGGTAGGTAGGTAGGTAGGTAGGTAGGTGAGGGATAAAGAGAGAGAGGGAAAATACAGTAGGTAGGTAGGTAGAGGGATAAAGAGAGAGAGAGAAAAAAATATGGTAGGTAGGGTGGGTGGGTGGGTGGGTGGGTGGGTGGGTGGGTGGGTGGGTAGGTAGGTAGGTATGTAGAGAGGAAGAATATAGTAGGTAGGTAGGTTGGGGGTTATACGGTGGTTGTGTGTACGTGTTTGTGTGTGCAGGTGTAAATCTACACACAGATTGGTTGGCCATTTAACCAGAATGAGCCACAGCAACACGTGGCCGGGTACAGCTAGTGATAATAATAAATTCTTAGATAGAAAAAATAGGATGTTTTTATTGGTTATTTTCTTTTTGCATTTGCAACATGATATGAAAGAACAGATCTAAACACTGCTATGGAAAATGTGCAAAAATTATTGTAAGCATGGAACAGAATTTAGGAGTATACAGTATATTCTAGGCTTTGCCCCTTTTGCTTAGAAAAGCAGAAACAGTGCTCTCATGACACAGCTATGACAACATAATTTGAGGAGACTATTACTTTGAAAAGATGTTAACTGACATCTCATACCTACTGATTATTTGAAAGTTGATTTTAAAATGGTCCTAAATGCCTTTACTGAATCTCGCTGCCAAATCCAAATATTAAAAAACAATGCTTATTGAATTCAGAGATTTTTAAATAAATACATTGAAGATTATGCTGAAACTGATATTTATATAGAACATACCATATAGACCAATAATCAGAATTTTAGAATGAATCCAGGTGGTCCCCAACCAGTCACTCATAATGGAATAAGCTTAGATTTTAAATCTACATCGGTGGACATCTGATATATTATTTTCCTCTTTTCAGGGTTATATTAAATACTCAGCACTTTTCTATGGCTACTACAACAATCAAAGAACAATTGGTTGGTTAAAGTACAGACTGCCAATGGCATATTTCATGGTTGGTGTCATCGGTGTGTACGGCTATAGCTTGATGGTTGTAATAAGATCGTAAGTTCTATTAGTTCTTTGTGTAGCTCCACAGTATATAATTTTCCCCTGAAGCAACCATATCTCTTTCAGACTGATTAGAAGGAAACAGGCAAAGATACACATTTTCAGATTATTGATCTTGCTTTGGCATCAATAATTTTTTTTCACTATCCCAGAAGATATAAGCCATATACAGCAAAATTGAAACTGCCCACTTTTCTATCTTAATCATAAAATCCCCGAAATTGGAGAATGCCAGCTTAATCTGAGATTACATGGTATATTAGTGTGGCATTTATTCAAAGGTATACCAAAACAGTGTGTGAAGCATTCTTTCGTTCATTCATTTATTTATTCAGTGTGTTCTCAATTAGTAATAAAGATTTTAAAGCTAATTTATGGAATTTCAACAGTGGTATTTTAGAAAGGTAATTTTCACATTCAGAGGCAGCCTAAAGCAGCAGAGAAAGTCCAGAAATTTCTGCAAAAAATCTGTGCATGAGAAACATCTGGTGGCTAAAAACGCGACATACTATTCCACCTGCAGGATGGCCCGGAATGCCCATGAAGACACAGGGGATGGAGAAGATGAAAACTTCATTTTTAGCTGGAAAATGTTCACTAGCTGGGACTACCTTATTGGCAATCCAGAAACAGCAGATAACAAGTTTGCATCCATCACAACTAGCTTCAAGGTATCCGCCAGGCAGAATGCAAATACCTATATCACATTGCAACTTTGGCAAAATGTTGAAGAAAATATACATATTGTACACAACAACTGAATCTTCATATCCAGCATTTTATCAGAAGATATACTATTTTTTTCTTAACACTGTAACTACTTGTGTAATCAGTGTCTTCATTAGAAGATTTCGTTCAAATCAAATCAAATCAAATTCGGATTTATTGACCGCACCCTCTCCCCACAGGGACCAGGGGCGGTGCACAGGAGAAACTAAAAACAATATACAATAAATACAAAATACATACTTTAAAACATAATTAAACAATGTTACCCGTGCTAAAAATGATTAAGAACCCATTAAAATGCATTTGGAATCAATAGACAGAGGGAATTATTCAAGGCCGGCCAGTCGAAAGAAATAGGTCTTCAATTTCGTACGGAAGGAGCGGAGGTCAGTGGTCGTTCTGATGTCAGGGGGAAGGTCGTTCCAGAGGGCCGGGCCCACCACAGAGAGAGCCCTTCCCCTGGGCGTCGCCCGCTGACAAAATCTAGTGGACGGCACCCGGAGAAGTCCCTCTCTGTGGGAGCGAATCGGTCGTGAGGATGTATGGGGCAGGATCCGATCTCGCAGATAGCTAGGTCCCGAGCCATGGAGCGCTTTGAAGATGATAATTAGCACCTTGAAGCGCACCCGGAAGACGACAGGTAGCCAGTGCAGCTCGCGCAAGAGCGGTGTAACGTGGGTAAACCTGGTGGTCCCCATAATTGCTCGCGCGGCTGCATTCTGAACTAACTGAAGCCTCCAGGTGCACCTCAAGGGGAGCCCCATGTAGAGAGAGTTACAGTAGTCCAGTCGGGATGTCACGAGGGCATGAGTGACTGTGCGAAGGGCGTCCCGATCCAATAGGGGGCGCAATTGGCGAACCAGGCGAACCTGGTAAAACGCCCTCCTGGCCACGACTGTCACTTGCTCTTCCATAGACAGCCGGGTATCCAGGAGGACACCCAAATTGCGCACCCCATCCACAGGGGCAAGATGTTCGCCCCCTATGGCCAGCGTTGGAGAGAGCTGGTTGAATCGGGCAGCCGGAAACCACAGCCACTCGGTCTTGGTCGGGTTGAGCCTAAGTCCGTTACTTCCCATCCAGATCCACACGGCTTCCAGGCACTGGCACATCACCGCTACGGCATCGTTGGGGTGGTTTGGGGTAGATATGTACAGCTGGGTGTCATCAGTGTACAGGTGGTACTCTACCCCAAAACCACGGATGATCTCACCCAGCGGCTTCATGTATGCATTAAACAGGAGAAGCGAGAGGACCGACCCCTGAGGCACCCCACATGTGAGGGGTCTCGGGGTCGACCTCTGCTCTCCTGCCCGCACAGATTGCGATCGGCCAGAGAGGTAGGAGGAGAACCACCGTAAAATGGTGCCTCCCACCCCCAACCCCCCCAGCCGATGCAATAGGATACCATGGTCGATGGTATCGAAAGCCGCCGAGAGGTCTAATAGGACCAGGATGGAGGAACATCCCCCATCTCTGGCCCTCCAGAGATCATCTACCAACGCGACCAATGCCGTCTCGGTGCTATGCCCGGGCCGAAAGCCGGACTGGCGCGGATCTAGATAGTCAACTTCCTCCAGGTTACGGGGAAACTGTTGTGCCACCACACTCTCGACAACCTTCGCCAAAAAGGGAAGGTTGGAGACTGGACGGTAGTTGTTTAAAAGAGCTGGGTCCAAAGAGGGCTTCTTGAGGAGGGGCCTCACCATCGCCTCTTTTAGGGAGGCAGGCAAGGAACCCTCACTCAAGGATGCGTTGACAACCTCTTGGAGCCAGCCTCGTGTCACCTCCCAGGATGCCAGTACAAGCCAGGAGGGGCACGGGTCCAATAAACATGTGGTGGCTCGCAGTCGCCCACGTAGCCTGTCCATATCCTCGGAAGTAACGGGGTCAAACTCCTCCCAAACAAGATCTCTCTCGTGGCATCCCACTGGGCCATGAATGGGGGCTAGCTCACTCTGTATCTGAGCGGTTTTCTCCTGCAGAAAAGTCACAAATTCCTCTGCTCTACCCTGTAGCGGGGCTTCCCGCTCCCTCTGTTGAAGGAGGGCACGGGTCACCCTAAACAGGGCGGCAGGGCGGTTTTCTGTGGATGCTATGAGAGTGGCACAATGATGACGTTTGGCCACCCTCAGCGCCACAATGTAAGTCCGTAAATGGGCTCTTACCTGTGTCCGGTCAGATTCAGACCGGCTAGACCTCCATCTACTCTCTAGGCATCTCTTGCGGCGTTTCATCACCCGCAGCTCCTCAGTAAACCAAGGAGCCAGGGTGGTTCGCCGCCGCAAGAGAGGCCGCAAGGGCGCGACCCGATCTAAGGCTCCCACGGCCGCACTATTCCATGCGGCCGTGAGGTCCTCCATCGGGGCGCGGGTCAGGGATACAGGAAATGGCCCAAGCGCTGTCTGGAACCCATCAGGGTCCATCAAGCGCCTGGGGCGGTACCAGATTGGTAACTCTGGTTCCGCCTCCCCGCGGAGGGGAGCAGCGGTCGGAAAGTCGAGCCGGAGAAGTGAGTGGTCTGACCATGACAAGGGTGTGATGACTATGTCCCCTGTACCCAGATCACTCTTCCATTGGCCCGAGACAAAGATGAGATCCGGCGTATGTCCACCCTCGTGGGTGGGGCCCTGAATTACTTGGGTCAGGTCCATGGCCGTCATGGAAGCCATGAACTCCCGAGCTACCACGGATGATTCGCCCAACGATGGCAGGTTAAAGTCCCCCATGACTATAAGTCTGGGGGTCTCAACTGCCACCGTAGCGATCACCTCCAGGAGCTCGGGCAGGGCTGCTGCTACATAGCGGGGAGCCAGGTATACAACCAGCAAGCCCAACTGCCTCCCTAGGCCCCACTTCACGCAGAGGGACTCACAGCCTGTAGTCTGAGGCACAATGGTCTCTCTCGGCTCAAGGCCTTCCTTAATAATGACCGCTACCCCACCACCCCTGCCTTGATAGTATTGTTGCTCTGCATAGTCAATATTGAGGTCCCACATTATAAGCAATTCATGTTGCTTGCTTTTTTAAAATACAGGTTTATAATTTTTCAATTCAATATTCTCATCAAACTTTTAAAATATATGATAGTGGAATTGCTGTAGGTTTTAAGGCTAATTACACAAATTTTTTATCTTTATCTTTGCATGGAGATGCATTTCCAGTCAGAGATGATGCGCAATTTGGAGGTCTTCCTGGACCTTCTCAACCCTTACTCAAAGTGCAGATGGCACCTTTGATTTGCCTTGTGCACTAATTGCACTCATTCCTGTTCCAGTTGGTAATTCAGTCATGCATAGTTTGGATTATTTTAATGTTTTCTATATAGTACTGCTATTAAAGAGCAATCAGGAGCTACAGTAGGTCCAGAATGCTACAGCATCAGCATTTTTTTTCTTTTTATGCCTATGTAACACCACTGCTGCACTGACTCTTAATAAACTTGTAGGTATGATTCAACATGCTGGTCATTATCTCTAAAGCCATCCATGGCATAGAGCCAGGTTACTTATAGCACCATCTTTCCTTATTGTTTCTACCCACTCCATCAAATTTAGTAGAGGGGGTATGCTCCAGATTGCCTCTATTAAACAATGTTTTGAGGATCATGGAATCATGCCTTCTCGGTGGCAGCACCTTTCCTATGGAATAGCACTCTTGCAAAATCAAGAAAACCTAGATATTGAGTAATTTGGATCTTATGAAGAAGCAGTTGCACACGTTTCATCCTCATTATCTCTTTTCTAAAGGAGAAACATACATATAAGTAGATACAAGAACCAGATCCAGCAATCTACACCTTCTTTTGTTCATTTGTAATCAAAATAATCAAATTTAATATTTATATATCACTATATTCATCTGCATTATAAGATTGTAACAAAAAAGCAGCTATAGGTTATAAAAGCTATCTATTTATAGCTGATTATAAAAAGTATTTAAATTATTATAAAAAATATCCAGTTGACACATAATACTATATATTATGAAATAGAGCATCTTTTGTTGAAAAATCACAACTGTTTTTGTTTTGCAAATGGGCTGCAAATGGGCTGCAATCCTACATGCACATCCTAAAACTGTGTAAATAGTTTTCTGTAACATTTGCATAAGGCTACACTCTGAGTAATTATTCCCATTGTTTCTTACATCTATTAAGGAGTCAATTGTTGATGAGCAAGAAAGCAACAAAGATGAAAACATCCATCTAAGAAGATTTCTGAGGGTTCTGGCCAATGTACTTATAATATGCTGCTTATGTGGGAGTGGCTACCTCATTTATTTTGTTGTGAAACGATCCCAGGCTTTTTCAAAAATGCAAAACATAGGCTGGTATGAAAGAAATGAAGTAAGACAACAATGTTTTAAAATTTTTGAATAATACTGGCATTTCTCATGTTGCCCACTTCAGATAAAAGTTGGCTTTTCCTGTATTGTACTTTGATTGCTTTTAGCTTTTATTAGCTTTATTAGTACCTTTATTAGCTTTATTAGTACCTTTATTAGTATCTTTATTAGTACCTTTATTAGTACCTATTTAGCTTTTATTAGTACCTTCAAGACAATCTCTTATCAATTGAATCTGCCTATCTGGGCATGTGATCTGTTATTGTGTGATCTGTTATCTGTTATTGTGTGATCTGTTATTGAGTGAAGCTGCTATTAATATTAGATTCACTCTCATTCTGTTCTTCATTTTTAGCATGGACAGAATTTGGGAGCACATGTTGCAGGACAGCTTATGTATGCAATAATAGAGCCCACTTTCACTTTTATATAAGATTGTCTATAGGGCATGGTCATTAATATCAAGATGATGGCTGAAGTGGTATAATTAAAACTTCTAATACTACAGGCAGAGCTTTGGTCATTCATTGTAGCCATGACCTTTAACCTTTGCTAGCCCTGTGATAGTCCATTTAAGTGAAGAGTTCCCAAGACACTCAATGAGTAGAAGGGATGGACAGCTGATCCCATTGTGACAAAAGTTCTCTTTTCCTTTTTGGCAGGTTGAAATTGTTATGTCACTACTTGGAATGTTTTGCCCTCCACTATTTGAAACTATTGCAGGTTTAGAAGAGTATCATCCTCGTATTGGGCTGAAATGGCAACTGGGACGCATTTTTGCACTTTTCCTGGGGAATCTATATACATTCTTACTGGCCTTAATGGATGATGTCAAGGAAAAGGTAAAGAATGTAAAAGTACCTGCACTAGTATCAGCCTTGTCTGTTATATAATACTGCCCTATATTTCATGACTCACTATTAGATTTTACTTTTTAAACTGCTTTAATAGCAGGAGAAAAAATGAAATCTGAGTGCATAAAAGAGTGATTTGGAAAAACTTACTTTAGATTTGCGAAAGGAATGTGTACAATAATGGAAACTCTTTCTTAGAAGTATAAAGAGGATTTTTTCAAGCTGCTCCTTGAAAGACACAAAGAGATAGATCAACTTATAGGATACTACTTGATGGGATTAAAGATTAAGCCTTTTAAAAATGAAACGAAGATTTATAAAGTGCTTGATAAGGAATAAATATATACAATATAGCTTCTGGTAGCTGTTAATGGAAGTTCTTTTTGATCCAGATTGTATGTCAAAACTTTAAATATTTATTTATGATTTCTCCAACAAAGGCAAATTTCTTCTGGCATATAACTATAATTTTGGAAGGTAAAATTGAATGCTTTTATTACAATAAATATAGAGAGAGTAATATTTCTGATAGCTCTTAGCAAACTTCTGCCAATTAGGACAATGATTTTTTTGTTTTGTAATTTGACTAGTGATAAGCTATGAGATGCTGTGTTTCCCCCATAATAAGACCCAGTCTTATTTTCTTTTGGGCACTGAAATAAGCCCTCGAGCTTATTTTTAGGGAGATCTTATTTTTTGATGTGGGATGATGGGAGTGGGAGCACAGCTACCACTGGCCCTGTCTACCCCTCCCACCATGCAGTTGGCTAGTTGAGAGTCAGGCAGTTTTGGGACCGCTCCCTTGCTGGACATGGAACTCCAGCTGGAATGCATCTCTTTTGGACTGCTGAGCACCAGTCTTTTGCCTACTTGGGGCTGCAGGCATTGGGCTACAGCCATGGTCCTGGTGGACACTGCGGCTCTCCTGCCAGCTAGCTCCAGTGAGAGGTAGTGAAAGCTGCTGGGTAGCAGCTGGAGTTTGGTGGTGGGCTGGGCAGGACGGAAGGTGAGGCAGCTGCAGAGTTACTGCAGGTGACCAGGGGCAGCCATTTAGCAGTCATGATGGATGGCATGACAGCTGCAGCAGCCACCAGGGCCAGGGCCCAAAGAGCACCAGGCTCAGGATAGCTGTAGCCCAGCACCTGCAGCACCAGCATAGCAGGCCAGGGCTCAGCAGCCCACTTGACAATACAAGCCAATGCCTATCAGGTGCTTAAAACTTTTTCGCCCAGAATTTTTTATTTTAGTCAAACACAAACACAAAGAAAAAAGCATCTTCCTTCTTTACATCTTGTAGAAAGCATGTCAATTGGTTACAGATAGTTTTGTGCATTCATACATGGTCATTATTTATAGTTCATATTAAATTAAATATTTTAAATCAAAGATTCTTCTATATACCATCACTTTAACACAATTCTCAATTAACTACAATTATTTAAATATCCTTTTGCCTAAAATAATTCATACTTAAAGAGATAACTACATATTTTTGAACTTCTTGAGGCTAGAGGGAGGAGCTCTGGCTGTGTGGAGGGGGGGAAGAGAAAGGTAAAACATTTCCCCATTTTGAACTTCTTGAGGCTAGAGGGAGGAGCTTCTGGCTGTGTGGAGGGGGGAAGAGAAAGGTAAATCATTTCCCCATTTTGAACTTCTTGAGGCTAGAGGGAGGAGCTCTGGCTGTGTGGAGGGGGGGAAGAGAAAGGTAAAACATTTCCCCATTTTGAACTTCTTGAGGCTAGAGGGAGGAGCTTCTGGCTGTGTGGAGAGGGGGAAGAGAAAGGTAAATCATTTCCCCATTTTGAACTTCTTGAGGCTAGAGGGAGGAGCTTCTGGCTGTGTGGAGGGGGGGAAGAGAAAAGTAAATCATTTCTCCATTTTGAACTTCTTGAGTAGAGGGAGGAGCTCTGGCTGTGTGGAGGGGGGAAAGAGAAAGGTAAAACATTTCCCCATTTTGAACTTCTTGAGGCTAGAGGGAGGAGCTTCTGGCTGTGTGGAGGGGGGGAAGAGAAAGGTAAATCATTTCCCCATTTTGAACTTCTTGAGGCTAGAGGGAGGAGCTTCTGGCTGTGTGGAGGGGGGAAGAGAAAGGTAAATCATTTCCCCATTTTGAACTTCTTGAGGCTAGAGGGAGGAGCTCTGGCTGTGTGGAGGGGGGGAAGAGAAAGGTAAATCATTTCCCCATTTTGAACTTCTTGAGGCTAGAGGGAGGAGCTTCTGGCTGTGTGGAGGGGGGAAGAGAAAGGTAAATCATTTCCCCATTTTGAACTTCTTGAGGCTAGAGGGAGGAGCTTCTGGCTGTGTGGAGGGGGGAAGAGAAAAGTAAATCATTTCCCCATTTTGAACTTCTTGAGGCTAGAGGGAGGAGCTCTGGCTGTGTGGAGGGGGGAAGAGAAAGGTAAATCATTTCCCCATTTTGAACTTCTTGAGGCTAGAGGGAGGAGCTTCTGGCCAAGAGAGAGGGGAGGCCAAGCAACACAGAGGTCTAACGTATCTATAAAGTAAAAATAGAAATAATACATTCTAGATTTGTGCGCTTAAGACTGTGATTGTATTTTATTTCAAAATGACTGGCTTAGTTCAATGTAATAACTGTTTTGCACCTGTCTTCCGCAGTACTCTTTTCAAATTTGGATACTGTCCCCCTTACAGACAAATCAATAGATTACATAGACACATCACATATCTTGAATCTGTAATTTGTGCTCCCCAGGCAGAAATTAATTGTCCAATTCGGCCATTCCACCTAGTGGAGATGCCACACTACCAGCCTCCTCTACTGCAAAGATCCCACAGAAGAAGAGCAGCCTGGACAACTGTGGGATCTGGCAGGGTGAGAGCTGTGACCCACAAACACAAAACTTTTGCTGTGTCCCAGCATAACAGATATAGCGCCCTTGCTGATCTTAATGGGGACACTAAAGTGACAGGTCAAGGTAATAATGACGATTCAAATAAGCAGGGGATTTTGGTCCAAAGTGAAGAACCTACTTCAGAAATGCAAAAGTGTGAACCAGGGATCATGCATCAGTCACACAACAAGAGCAAGGTACCCAAAAAGAGAAGTCACCTCCTGATTGGTGACTCAACCGTAAGGGATGTAAACTTAGGTAAGAATATGGAGGTTTTGAAAGAGGTCAGATGTTTGCTGGGTGCTACAGCCAGCAGAGACAAGAGGCGTATTCTTAAGATAGTCAAGAATGCAAGTAAGGACTGTGGAGTTGATGCTATTATACATCTTGGCACAAATGATCTGTCCCAAAAAGATGTAGCTTCTGTGCAGAATGATTTCCAGAGTTTGGGGTACGAACTTAGTAGTACAGGTTGTAGGCTTATCTTCTCAGAGGTTATACCAGTATACAAGGAACAAAAAGGAAAGGGCCAGCACATAGCAGAGTTTAATGTGTGGCTAAAGGAGTGGTGTAAAAAGGAAGGCTTTGGTCTTATTAGTCATGATGCCTGCAGCTGGTCCAATGATAAACTGTACAAAAGAGATGGTTTGCACCCATCCAAGAAAGGAACTGAGTTACTTGGCACTAAATTCACAGATTTCCTGGCTAAACATTTAAACTGAATAGTGGGGACAGAGAATCAATAGATAAAGAACATTTCTGTCCCCAGCAAACTTAAATTCATAGGGTTATCAGTGCATGTAACATAGATATTTGTGCGGGTAATATTATCAACACTGCTGTCAAGCAAAACCAAACAATTAACAGTGAGTGCCATACCATGTACATGAACCATACAAGTGGCAAAGAAATAGGGGCAAAGAGAACCATAGTCAGGCATAACACAGGTTTCGTAGACAGAAAACACAGGGTCAATCAAAATGGACTCAAATGTCTATACACCAATGCACAGAGTATGAGGAATAAACAGGGTGAATTAGAAATTCAAGTAAATGAGGGCAGATACAATATTGTTGCCATTACAGAAACTTGGTGGGATGAAACCCACAAATGAAACATACAGCTAGAAGGATTTAAATTATTTAAAAGAAATAGACCAAATAAAAGAGGAGGTGGAGTTGCACTATATATAAGAAATAATTACATCTCTACAGAAATAGAGCACAACAATGATGAGAACTATCTTGAATGTATTTGGGTCAATATTAAAGGTTGGGGGGGGAATGATATTGTCATAGGTCTATACTACAGGCCACCCAACCAAGCAGAGGAAGTGGATGTACTTTTTGCTAACCAGCTAACTAAGGTATGTAGGAAGCACACTACAATAGTAATGGGAGATTTTAACTACCCTGGGAAACAAACTCTGCACCAAGTGGAAGATCCAACAGGTTCCTAACAAACCTAGCAGACAACTTTGTTTCCCAAAAGGTAGAGAAGGGAACAAGGGGATCAGCAATATTGGACTTAATTCTCACTAACAGAGAGGAAATGATAGAAGGTGTAGAAGCTACAGGAACTTTGGGGGCAAGCAATCATGAAATACTGGAATTCAACATTATGCAAACAAAAGTAGTTGAACAAAGTCAAACTAGAGTCTTAGACTTTAAGAGAGCTAATTTCAATAACCTCAGAGAGAGCTTGGGAAGGATTCCATGGATGAGAATCCTCAAGGGGAAAACAACTCAAGAAGCTTGGGAAATTTTGAAAAATGAGATTATAAAAGCCCAGTCCAGAGCAATACCAATGAAGAAGAAAAATAACAGCTCCCAAAAGAAACCAGCATGGCTGCATAAAGAACTCTCTGACAAATTGAAAGACAAAAAGGATAAATATAAAAAGTGGAAAAAGGGGGACATAACTAAGGCAAAATATCAGCAAATAGCCCGAGCCTGTAAAGATGAAGTGAGGAAAGCTAAGGCTCGCAATGAAGAAAGGCTTGCCAAAAAAGTAAAAAATAACAAAAAAGCTTCTTCCAACATGTTAAAAATAAGAAAAAAGTTAAGGAAACAATTGGTCCACTGCTGGGAGAAAATGGCAAGAAGATGATAAGCAACAGGGAGAAAGCAGAACTATTTAACTCTTTTTTTTGCATCTGTCTTTACACAAAGGGATAAAACAGTCCAACCAATCAAAAACAGCACCACAAAAATCAGATTAGGAACACAAGTTGAAATAGGGAAGAAAATGGTAAGTGAGCACCTGTCTGCCCTGGAAGAGTTCAAATCACCAGATAAAGTAGAAAATTGTGGGTTAGACAGCACCACCACCAAATGGATTCGCAACTGGCTGACCAACCGCACTCAACGTGTAGTCCTCAATGGAACTGCATCTACATGGAAGGAAGTATGCAGTGGAGTCCCCCAAGGCTCTGTTTTAGGCCCAGTACTCTTTAACATCTTCATCAACGATTTGGATGAGGGGATAAATGGGGAACTCATCAAATTTGCAGACGACACCAAGCTGGCAGGAATAGCCAACACTCCAGAAGATAGGCTTAAGATACAGAAGGATCTAGACAAACTTGAACATTGGGCACTATCTAATAAAATGAAATTCAATTGTGAAAAAAGTAAGGTCCTACATATAGGCAAGAAAAACCAAATGCACAAGTACAGTATAGGTGGTACCTTGCTCACTAGTAGCAACTGTGAGAGGGATCTAGGAATCCTAGTGGACAATCATTTAAATATGAGCCAGCAGTGTGCAGCAGCTGCCAAAAAAGCCAACACAGTTCTAGGCTGCATAAACAGAGGAATAGAATCTAGATCACGTGAAGTGTTAATGCCACTGTATGGTGCCTTGGTAAGGCCACACTTGGAATACTGCATACAGTTTTGGTCGCCACGATGTAGAAAAGACATGGAGACTCTGGAAAGGGTGCAGAGAAGGGCAACCAAGATGATTAGGGGACTGGAGACTAAGACATATGAAGAACGGCTGCAGGAGCTGGGTATGTCTAGCTTGATGAAGAGAAGGACCAGGGGAGACATGATAGCAGTGTTCCGATATCTCAGAGGGTGCCACAAAGAAGAGGGAGTCAAACTATTCTCCAAGGCACCTGGGGGCAGGACAAGAAGCAACGGGTGGAAACTAATCAAGGAGAGAAGCAACTTAGAACTAAGGAGAAATTTCCTGACAGTAAGAACAATTAACCTCTGGAACAGCTTGCCTCCAGAAGTTGTGAATGCCCCAACCCTGGAAGTCTTTAAAAAGATGTTAGATAACCATTTGTCTGAAATGGTATAAGGTTCCTGCCCACGCAGGGGGTTGGACTAGAAGACCTACAAGGTCCCTTCCAACTCTGCTATTGTATTGTATATTGGTTTTTATTGGTCATTTCAAATATCTTCCAATAACATTACTTCTTTACAATTATATTCTAAATAATAGTTAATACAATTTAATCCTTTTTTCAATCATTATTTAAAGATTATATCCAAAAAACATTTAATTAAAAAAAAACCCAGTACACACCTCTGTCATTAAACAATATCCATTATCCTTTCATTATTTTTGTTTTGGTTGATTATTTATTAATAATAAATTTACTTTTTATATCCTACTTTCTCTCTTCAAACCCAAAATAGCAAACACCTTTATAACAAGTTCTAAATAAGAAAAGGTTAATTAATAAAGTTTCTAGATCAAATCACAGTTTACAATTTATATCCAAGTTTCTTTTACTTAGCCAGTTTACTTAGCCATATATATATATGCTACGAAAGCATATATATATATATGCTACAAAATATATATATGTTAGGATTTTAAGGGCTGATTAATAAATAAGAGACCAGGATGGATCCATTTCGGGCTTATTAGCCTTCTTCAGCTGGCCATACTCCTTCTACTGGGGTTTGAACCGGCACTCTCCAGCATATCAGGGGCACTCTCCAGCATATCAGGGGAAGCCGGATAGCTCAAGGCATAGAAAGGCTTGCCTGATATGCTGGAGAGTGCCGGTTCAAACTCCAGTAGAAGGAGTATGGCCAGCTGAAGAAGGCTAATAAGCCCGAAATGGATTAATCCTGGTCTCTTATTTATTAATCAGCCCTTAAAATCCTAACACATATCTAAAAAAATTCAACAGTAATCTCAGGGCTCTCTGCCAAAGATGGTCTCTGGGATGAGCCGAATAGGCAGAGAAGGATGACAGTTTGTCTCCTCCCTTAAAGGGGCCTCAACAGGAGTTGTAAAAACATTGTCTCATATATATATATATATATATATGCTGGCATAGTTGGCTTCGGGGATTTCCCCGTGTATAAGGCATAGAAAAGTTGTTGCAACGTTTCGACAAGATCTCACTTGTCATCATCAGGCAGGATTGTGTCTGTGAGTGTGAGCCTGCCTGATGATGACAAGTGAGATCTTGTCGAAACGTTGCAACAACTTTTCTATGCCTTATAAACGGGAAAATCCCGAAGCCAGCTATGCCAGCATACCTACACCCGTGAAAATTTACGAAAACAAATATATATATATATATATGGGCTGAAAATAAAGAGACCAGGATGGATCCATTTCAGGCTTATTAGCCTTCTTCAGCTGGCCATACTCCTTCTACTGGGATTTGAACCAGGGCTTTCCAGCATTTGAGGCAAGCTCTCTATGCCTTGAGCTATCTGATATCCCTGATATATCAGCCCATTTACAGGACTCTTAAATGAAGAATAATTATCACAGCTCCTGTTCAGAGGTCCCTTTAAGGGGAGGAGGCTCAACGTCATCCCTCTCTGCACTTCCACTCAACCCAGAGTCATCCAGACAGAGAACCAAATTAGATTACTGCTGTGTGACATTTTTTAGATATGTGTTAGATTTTTAAGGGCTGAAAATAAAGAGACCAGGATGGATCCATTTCAGGCTTATTAGCCTTCTTCAGCTGGCCATACTCCTTCTACTGGGATTTGAACCAGGGCTTTCCAGCATTTGAGGCAAGCTCTCTATGCCTTGAGCTATCTGGTATCCCTGATATATCAGCCAATTTACAGGACTCTTAAATGAAGAATAATGATCACAGCTCCTGTTCAGAGGTCCCTTTAAGGGGAGGAGGCTCAACGTCATCCCTCTCTGCCCTTCGACTCAACCCAGAGTCATCCAGACAGAGAACCAAATTAGATTACTGCTGTGTGACATTTTTTAGATATGTGTTAGATTTTTAAGGGCTGAAAATAAAGAGACCAGGATGGATCCATTTCAGGCTTATTAGCCTTCTTCAGCTGGCCATACTCCTTCTACTGGGATTTGAACCAGGGCTTTCCAGCATTTGAGGCAAGCTCTCTATGCCTTGAGCTATCTGGTATCCCTTATATATCAGCCAATTTACAGGACTCTTAAATGAAGAATAATTATCACAGCTCCTGTTCAGAGGTCCCTTTAAGGGGAGGAGGCTCAACGTCATCCCTCTCTGCCCTTCGACTCAACCCAGAGTCATCCAGACAGAGAACCAAATTAGATTACTGCTGTGTGACATTTTTTAGATATGTGTTAGATTTTTAAGGGCTGAAAATAAAGAGACCAGGATGGATCCATTTCAGGCTTATTAGCCTTCTTCAGCTGGCCATACTCCTTCTACTGGGATTTGAACCAGGGCTTTCCAGCATTTGAGGCAAGCTCTCTGTGCCTTGAGCTATCTGGTATCCCTGATATATCAGCCAATTTACAGGACTCTTAAATGAAGAATAATGATCACAGCTCCTGTTCAGAGGTCCCTTTAAGGGGAGGAGGCTCAACGTCATCCCTCTCTGCCCTTCGACTCAACCCAGAGTCATCCAGACAGAGAACCAAATTAGATTACTGCTGTGTGACATTTTTTAGATATGTGTTAGATTTTTAAGGGCTGAAAATAAAGAGACCAGGATGGATCCATTTCAGGCTTATTAGCCTTCTTCAGCTGGCCATACTCCTTCTACTGGGATTTGAACCAGGGCTTTCCAGCATTTGAGGCAAGCTCTCTATGCCTTGAGCTATCTGGTATCCCTGATATATCAGCCAATTTATAGGACTCTTAAATGAAGAATAATTATCACAGCTCCTGTTCAGAGGTCCCTTTAAGGGGAGGAGGCTCAACGTCATCCCTCTCTGCCCTTCGACTCAACCCAGAGTCATCCAGACAGAGAACCAAATTAGATTACTGCTGTGTGACATTTTTTAGATATGTGTTAGATTTTTAAGGGCTGAAAATAAAGAGACCAGGATGGATCCATTTCAGGCTTATTAGCCTTCTTCAGCTGGCCATACTCCTTCTACTGGGATTTGAACCAGGGCTTTCCAGCATTTGAGGCAAGCTCTCTATGCCTTGAGCTATCTGGTATCCCTTATATATCAGCCAATTTACAGGACTCTTAAATGAAGAATAATTATCACAGCTCCTGTTCAGAGGTCCCTTTAAGGGGAGGAGGCTCAACGTCATCCCTCTCTGCCCTTCGACTCAACCCAGAGTCATCCAGACAGAGAACCAAATTAGATTACTGCTGTGTGACATTTTTTAGATATGTGTTAGATTTTTAAGGGCTGAAAATAAAGAGACCAGGATGGATCCATTTCAGGCTTATTAGCCTTCTTCAGCTGGCCATACTCCTTCTACTGGGATTTGAACCAGGGCTTTCCAGCATTTGAGGCAAGCTCTCTGTGCCTTGAGCTATCTGGTATCCCTGATATATCAGCCAATTTACAGGACTCTTAAATGAAGAATAATGATCACAGCTCCTGTTCAGAGGTCCCTTTAAGGGGAGGAGGCTCAACGTCATCCCTCTCTGCCCTTCGACTCAACCCAGAGTCATCCAGACAGAGAACCAAATTAGATTACTGCTGTGTGACATTTTTTAGATATGTGTTAGATTTTTAAGGGCTGAAAATAAAGAGACCAGGATGGATCCATTTCAGGCTTATTAGCCTTCTTCAGCTGGCCATACTCCTTCTACTGGGATTTGAACCAGGGCTTTCCAGCATTTGAGGCAAGCTCTCTATGCCTTGAGCTATCTGGTATCCCTGATATATCAGCCAATTTATAGGACTCTTAAATGAAGAATAATTATCACAGCTCCTGTTCAGAGGTCCCTTTAAGGGGAGGAGGCTCAACGTCATCCCTCTCTGCCCTTCGACTCAACCCAGAGTCATCCAGACAGAGAACCAAATTAGATTACTGCTGTGTGACATTTTTTAGATATGTGTTAGATTTTTAAGGGCTGAAAATAAAGAGACCAGGATGGATCCATTTCAGGCTTATTAGCCTTCTTCAGCTGGCCATACTCCTTCTACTGGGATTTGAACCAGGGCTTTCCAGCATTTGAGGCAAGCTCTCTGTGCCTTGAGCTATCTGGTATCCCTGATATATCAGCCAATTTACAGGACTCTTAAATGAAGAATAATTATCACAGCTCCTGTTCAGAGGTCCCTTTAAGGGGAGGAGGCTCAACGTCATCCCTCTCTGCCCTTCGACTCAACCCAGAGTCATCCAGACAGAGAACCAAATTAGATTACTGCTGTGTGACATTTTTTAGATATGTGTTAGATTTTTAAGGGCTGAAAATAAAGAGACCAGGATGGATCCATTTCAGGCTTATTAGCCTTCTTCAGCTGGCCATACTCCTTCTACTGGGATTTGAACCAGGGCTTTCCAGCATTTGAGGCAAGCTCTCTATGCCTTGAGCTATCTGGTATCCCTGACATATCAGCTAATTTACAGGACTCTTAAATGAAGAATAATTATCACAGCTCCTGTTCAGAGGTCCCTTTAAGGGGAGGAGGCTCAACGTCATCCCTCTCTGCCCTTCGACTCAACCCAGAGTCATCCAGACAGAGAACCAAATCAGATTACTGCTGTGTGACATTTTTTAGATATGTGTTAGATTTTTAAGGGCTGAAAATAAAGAGACCAGGATGGATCCATTTCAGGCTTATTAGCCTTCTTCAGCTGGCCATACTCCTTCTACTGGGATTTGAACCAGGGCTTTCCAGCATTTGAGGCAAGCTCTCTATGCCTTGAGCTATCTGGTATCCCTTATATATCAGCCAATTTACAGGACTCTTAAATGAAGAATAATTATCACAGCTCCTGTTCAGAGGTCCCTTTAAGGGGAGGAGGCTCAACGTCATCCCTCTCTGCCCTTCGACTCAACCCAGAGTCATCCAGACAGAGAACCAAATTAGATTACTGCTGTGTGACATTTTTTAGATATGTGTTAGATTTTTAAGGGCTGAAAATAAAGAGACCAGGATGGATCCATTTCAGGCTTATTAGCCTTCTTCAGCTGGCCATACTCCTTCTACTGGGATTTGAACCAGGGCTTTCCAGCATTTGAGGCAAGCTCTCTATGCCTTGAGCTATCTGGTATCCCTGATATATCAGCCAATTTACAGGACTCTTAAATGAAGAATAATGATCACAGCTCCTGTTCAGAGGTCCCTTTAAGGGGAGGAGGCTCAACGTCATCCCTCTCTGCCCTTCGACTCAACCCAGAGTCATCCAGACAGAGAACCAAATTAGATTACTGCTGTGTGACATTTTTTAGATATGTGTTAGATTTTTAAGGGCTGAAAATAAAGAGACCAGGATGGATCCATTTCAGGCTTATTAGCCTTCTTCAGCTGGCCATACTCCTTCTACTGGGATTTGAACCAGGGCTTTCCAGCATTTGAGGCAAGCTCTCTATGCCTTGAGCTATCTGGTATCCCTTATATATCAGCCAATTTACAGGACTCTTAAATGAAGAATAATTATCACAGCTCCTGTTCAGAGGTCCCTTTAAGGGGAGGAGGCTCAACGTCATCCCTCTCTGCCCTTCGACTCAACCCAGAGTCATCCAGACAGAGAACCAAATTAGATTACTGCTGTGTGACATTTTTTAGATATGTGTTAGATTTTTAAGGGCTGAAAATAAAGAGACCAGGATGGATCCATTTCAGGCTTATTAGCCTTCTTCAGACTTCCATCCTGGTCTCTTTATTTTCAGCCCTTAAAAATCTAACATATATATATGTGTGTGTGTGTGTGTGTGTGTATGTGTGTATATATATATACACACATATATATTTGTTTTCGTAGGTCTTGGTGAGCAGAATGCTATGCCAGCACACACACACATATATATATATATAGCTTCGGGGATTTCACCGTGTATATAGCATGGAGATGTTATTGCAATGTTTCAACAAGATCTCACAGGCAGGCTGATGACAAGTGAGATCTTGTCGAAACGTTGCAATAACATCTCCATGCTATATACACGGGAAAATCCCCGAAGCCAGCAATGCCAGTATGTATGTATGTATGTATGTATGTATGTATGTATGTATGTATATGTTTTCTGAGGTTTTCGCGGGTGTTTGTATGTAGGTCTTTGGTTGTTCGGGTTTTCTCCCGCGTAGAATTGGAAATATCTTCACGACGTTTCAATGAAGTCTCATTCATCATCTTCAGGCTGGTGCTTCCGGCTTGGTGCTTCCAGGATATATATGTGTGTGTGTGTGTGTGTGTGTGTGTGTGTGTGTGTATGTTTTTGTAGATTTTCATGGGTATAGGTATGTAGATTTTGGTTTATTCGGGTCTTTTCCCTTGTAAAATTAAGAGTGTTTTTGCAACGTTTCAATGGGATCACACCCATCATTATCAGGCTGGAGCCTTTGTTTTCTTGTGAGTACACTGTGATCGAAGTGGCAGTTTTTCTATAAGTAGAGGTGGGTGGGGTTGGAATGTTGGCTCTGCTGCTTTAAACGGTTTGGTCGGCTGATTTGTCACATCCTGATTGGTAGATGGAGTTGATGCTAGTTGAGAATGATTGATGATGGTGTCAGTGTTTGTGGCTGGGACTCGTTTAATGGCCAGAGCTAGTTTCCAGATGTCTGGCAGGCGGGAGGCATCATCACGTCTATTCATGTTGTGGGGATGTTTCTCTATTTCAACAGCTTCCATAATTATTCTCTTGTTGGAATGTTCAGTTTTGGAGAGTAATTTGGTTTTTTCAAAATCAATTTCATGTCCTGTTGCTTTGAGGTGCTGGAAGAGGGAGGAAGTATTATGTTGTTTTTAACAGCATTCCTATGTTCTGCAAACTCTGCTATTGTATTGTATTGTATTGTATTGAGTTGTTAAAGTATATCCTTTATTCTTTCATTATTATTATTATAATTAATTGTTTTACCAATAAAGAAAAAAACATTTAACAATTATTATCCAACTTCCTCTAATCAAGCCAATACATCTTTATATCTTGTCACCACTGTGAATTATTTATTTAACATTACATTCTAAACAATCTCACACTTACTAGTTTACAACTCAACTAATTTTTTATTACCAACTAGCTGTACCCGCCACGCGTTGCGGTGGCCAAGTTGAAAAAGTTTCCCCTCATAGACCCTCTCAGTGACCCCCCTTCTTTCTCTGCCTCAGTTTCTCCTTCCTCTCCCTCCCCTCCCTCTCGTACTCCACCTACCTACCTACCTACTATATTTCTCCCTCCCTCTCTCTCTATCCCTCTACCTACCTATCTACCTACCTACTTTATTTCTCCCTCTCTCTCTTTCCACCTACCTACCTACTGTATTTGTCCCTCTCTCTATCCACCTC
The DNA here is from genome assembly GCA_039707465.1 of Rhabdophis nuchalis. Classification (NCBI taxonomy): domain Eukaryota; kingdom Metazoa; phylum Chordata; class Lepidosauria; order Squamata; family Natricidae; genus Rhabdophis; species Rhabdophis nuchalis. The sequence goes on from CM077647.1 coordinate 77,430,233, forward strand.
CCTACCTACCTACTGTATTTCTCCCTATCACTCTCTATCCCTCTACCTACCTACCTAACTACTGTATTTCTCCCTCTATCCCTCTACCTACCAACCAACCATATTTCTCCCTCTCCCTCTCTCCCTCTACATACCTACCTCCCTACTGCATTTCTCCCTCTCCCTCTCTACCTCTACCTACCTACTGTATTTCTCCCTCTCTCTGTGTATCCCTCTACCTACCTATCTACCTACCTACTGTATTTCTCTCCCCCCCTCTATCCCTCTACCTATCTACCAACTTACCTACCTAACTACCTAGAGAGAGAGGAAAGAGAGGCCACTGACTCGGCAGCAGCCTTGTGGGGGGGACTTGGTGGAGGGGTGGTGGTGGTGGAGGAGAGGCCACTGACTCAGCAGCGGCCTTGTGGATGGGGAGTTGGCAGAGGGGGCAGCAGCAGTGGAGAGGCTGCTGACTCGGCAGTACTTTTATGGGGGAGGAGTTGGTGGCGGTCAAGGCAGTGGTGGCGGCATTGCCAGAGGTGAGGTGGGAGGGGCAGAAGGAGGCGGGGAGGCGAGTGAGCGAGTGAGGGAAACATCCACACAATCTGTACATATCATTGGTGCTGCACTTGTAAGGCATGTTGTGTGAAAATTTGGTGGTGATTGGTACAGTAGTTTTGGAGATTAGCGGTTTTGAACAAACTCATAATTATCTTTTTATTTTTATAGATACAATAAGGTTCATTATCAACCTATATCTTTCCAATAGCAGTACTGTCTTCTTCTTTTTTCCATCTGTGGTGTTAATCTTCTATTTATCTCCTTAATAAAGTTTTTATGGACTTCTCTTCACACTTTATTGTTTGTAGCATCCTTCAAGTAGTCTCGTTGCCCTCCATCTAGTGTTAAGGTTAGTTTGTCTGGTTATCAATCCTATTTCTGGTAGAGTTTTTCTCTTTATCTCCATCATCATTTCTCTTTTTTCCTCCTCTGCATCCTGAGTTCTAAAGTAAAACTCCAATTCTTCAGATTCTCTTTTCCATGCTCCTCCTTTTTCACCTTTACCCACATTTATTCCCTTGGTAAGATCATCAATTGTATCTTTTTTTCATTCTTCTTCAAATTCAAATTCAAATTTAATTTGTAGAACTGCTCCCTCTCCCCACGGGGACTCGGGGCGGTGCACAGGGAAAGTAAAAACAATAAATATACAAATATAAATACATAATATAAAAACAAATTAAATCTATTCCTGTGCTAAAACCCGTTAAACTAAAATACCCAGCAGCTATGAATAAGTTTAAAACCCCATAGAAAGAGAGACTAGCCTAGCCGGCCAAGCGGAAAAAGTGTGTTTTTAATTTCAGACGGAAGGAGCGGAGGTCCGTAGTCATTCTAATATCGGGGGGAAGGTCGTTCCAGAGGGCCGGGCCCGCCACAGAGAGAGCCCTTCCCCTGGGTGTCGCCCACTGACACAGTCTAGTGGACGGCACCCGGAGAAGTCCCTCTCTGTGGGAGCGAATCGGCCGTGAGGATGTATGAGGCAGGATCCGATCCCGCAGGTAGCTAGGTCCCGAGCCATGGAGCGCTTTAAAGATGATAATTAACACCTTGAAGCGCACCCGGAAGACGACAGGCAGCCAGTGCAGCTCGCGCAAGAGCGGTGTTACATGGGTAAACCTAGTGGTTCCCATAATTGCTCGCGCGGCTGCGTTCTGGACTAGCTGAAGTTTCCGGGTGCACCTCAAGGGGAGCCCCATGTAGAGAGAGTTACAATAGTCCAGTCGGGATGTCACGAGCGCATGAGTGACTGTGCGAAGGGCGTCCCGATCCAATAGGGGCGCAATTGGCGAACCAGGCGAACCTGGTAAAACGCCCTCCTGGCCATGGCTGTCACTTGATCTTCCATGGACAGCCTGGCATCCAGGAGGACACCCAGATTGCGCGCCCCATCCACAGGGGCAAGATGTTCGCTCCCTATGGCCAGCGATGGAGTGAGCTGGTTGAATCGGGCAGCCGGAAACCACAGCCACTCGGTCTTGGTCGGGTTGAGCCTGAGTCCGTTACTTCCCATCCAGATCCGCACGGCTTCCAGGCACTGGCACATCACCGCTACGGCATCGTTGGGGTGGTTTGGGGTAGATATATACAACTGAGTGTCATCAGCGTAAGATGGTACTCTACCCCAAAACCACGGATGATCTCACCCAGCGGCTTCATGTATGTGTTAAACAGGAGAGGCGAGAGGACCGACCCCTGAGGCACCCCACATGTGAGGGGTCTCGAGGTCGACCTCTGCTCTCCTGCCAACACAAATTGCGATCGGCCAGAGAGGTAGGAGGAGAACCACCGTAAAACGGTGCCTCCCACCCCCAACCCCCCCAGCCGATGCAATAGGATACCATGGTCGATGGTATCGAAAGCCGCCGAGAGGTCTAATAGGACCAGGATGGAGGAACAACCCCCATCTCTGGCCCTCCAGAGATCATCAACCAACGTGACCAATGCCGTCTCGGTGCTATGCCCGGGCCGAAAGCCGGACTGGCGCGGATCTAGATAGTCAACTTCCTCCAGGTGATGGGGAAACTGTTGTGCCACCACACTCTCAACAACCTTCGCCAGAAAGGGAAGGTTGGAGACTGGACGATAGTTCTTTAATAGAGCTGGATCCAAAGAGGGCTTCTTAAGGAGGGGCCTCACCATCGCTTCTTTTAGGGAAGCAGGCAAGGAACCCTCACTTAAGGATGCGTTGACAACCTCTTGGAGCCAGCCTCGTGTCACCTCCCAGGATGCCAGTACAAGCCAGGAGAGACACGGGTCCAATAAACATGTGGTGGCTCGCAGTCGCCCACGTAACCTGTCCATATCTTCGGAAGTAACTGAGTCAAACTCCTCCCAAACAAGATCTGTCTCGTGGCATCCCACTGGGCCATCAATGGAGGGTAGCCCGTTCTGTATCTGAGCGGTTTTCTCCTGCAGAAAAATCACAAATTCCTCTGCTCTACCCTGTAGCGGGGCTTCCCGCACCCCCTGTTGAAGTAGGGAGCGGGTCACCCTAAACAGGGCGGCAGGGCGGTTTTCTGCGGATGCTATGAGAGTAGCACAATGATGGCGTTTGGCCACTCTCAGCGCCACAATGTAAGTCCGTAAATGGGCTCTTACCTGTGTCCGGTCAGATTCAGATCGGGTGGACCTCCATCTACTCTCTAGGTATCTCTTGCGGCGTTTCGTCACCCGCAGCTCCTCGGTGAACCAAGGGGCCAGGGTGGTTTGCCGCCGCAAGAGAGGCCGCAAGGGTGCGACCCGATCCAAGGCTCCCACGGCCGCACTATTCCATGCGGCCGTGAGGTCCTCCATCGGGGCACGGGTCAGGGGTACAGGAAGTGGCCCAAGCGCCTTCTGGAACCCATCCGGGTCCATCAGGCGCCTGGGGCGGAACCAGATTGGTAATTCCGGTTCCGCCTCCCCGTGGAGGGGAGCAGCGGTCGGAAAGTCGAGCCGGAGAAGTGAGTGGTCTGACCATGACAAGGGCGTGATGACTATATCCCCTATACCCAGATCACTCTTCTGTTTGATTTTGGTGGGTCTGCCACTTCATCATTTAGTGAGAAAAACACAATTGTATCCAATTTCTCTTCAATTATTCCAGCTACTTCCAATAGTTTTTCCAAGTGGTTTACATCAAATAAATTTTCAATTCCAGCCAAAATGCTTTGCAATTTTAAAGTTTCCTTTAAACATGGGTGAGGGAGGGTCTTACTCTTACCCAGTTCCCCTCCACTATTTCTCTTTCTCCCTCCCTCCCTCCCTCCCTCCCCCCCCTCTCTCTCACACACACACACACACACACACACAGAGAGAGAGAGAGAGAGAGAGAGAGAGAGAGAGAGAGAGAGAGAGAGAGAGAGAGAGAGAGAGAGAGAGAGATTTGATCACTTGAAATGGACAGGTCACACTTTGCTTCTACCATATAAACACAAACTTCCCACAATCTTACAGAATTGCCAGCAATTCTCATTACTGTGAGAGGCTGCATGTGGCAAAGAAGAATGAAGAAGAATGAAGTGAGGCAGTGGGAGGGTGGATGAAACAAGGCAGGGGATACAGAACTGCCTTGAGTGCCCTGAACTGGCTTACATGAGGGCCCTTCAGCCAGGCCACCCATGCCAAACCCTCGCCCCTCCCCAGGGCAGCCACATCCCTTCACTAACCAGCTTTCCAACTCCATTCTCCACCACATGCAGGGAACGAAAGTAGTCTATGTGACTATAGTGAAAAAATAGTTCAGACTTTCCAACTTTTCACAAAAAAATAAAATCTCATGCCTTGCTTCATCCTCTACCCCCCATTCTTCTTCATTCTTCACCACTTTTTCTCCTTGCCAACTGCCATAATGGAGCAGGAGGCTGAGCAATGCACCGGTGCAACAGCTGCAAAGCAAGGCTGTGTGTGTGTGTGTGTGTGTGTGTGTGTGTGTGTGTGTGTGTGTGTGTGTGAAGGATGAAGAAAGGTGTGGGTTGCAAAGCTTCCCCCCATGCTTACTTGAATGCCCCACAGCCAGGTCATCAACATCCTGACAATTACCTCATATTGCAGTGACTCTAGCAGTCACGTCCAGGACCCCATGTGCATCACTCAGCCTCCTACTTCATTGTGGTGGCATGCAAGGAGAAACAGACTGGGAGAAGGAGAAGCAGACCATGCAGAACTCTGCAAGACTGATTTCACTGGTGGAGCTGCTTACAGCAGAACGCTGTGAAGCTTGCTGCAAGGCTCGCATCTGGACACAGTGTGTGTAAGGCCCAGCCTAATAATAATAATAATAATAATAATAATAATAATAATAATAATAATAATAATAATAATAATAATAATAATAATAATAATAATAATAATAATAATAATAAATTTTATTTATATCCCGCTCTCTCTCCCCGAAGGGACTCGAGCCTCTCCCCCCCTTAATCAAAAAAGTAATTTTGCATTTCAAAAGGATCATTTTATTGGGCGAAAGCAAAGCAGGATCTGGGGTTCTTAAGGCAATACCATAGGAATACCATAGGAATAAAAGAAGTTAGAATCCTCTCCCAACTGTCCGATGTGGATTTAACCAATCTGCAGATGTGAAGATGATGTTTGTAAGCGAAAGTAATAAGAAGACTTTCTCAGGCTTGCTTCCTGAATAATGCAGTCCACATGATTCCCCCTCCCTATCCTTTCCCCACAAGGTGAGAAAGTGCTTGTCCTCTAGGCACCAGGCTAGCAGTTATAAAGCAATTAATTACATGGTATAGGATATATAGGAACCTCTATCATAATGGGGATTGAGGGTGTGAGTGCAGGTGGTCTGAGAGTGGAGGTCACCTCTGTTTCAATAGGCTACAATGAAAAATGGGACGAAACCTGTCTAATCACTGTAGGGTTTACACTGTGACTGGGTTTACAATCCTTGTGATGGGGAAAGGGCCTATGAACTTTGGCATCAGTTTCTTTGACGGTTGAAGTGATTGTAAAAATTTTGTGGAGAGATAGACTTTGTCCCCCATTTTGAGTGGTTTTGGTTCAGCCCTCTTTTTGTCTGCTTGGGCCTTGAAAGCTGCCCTAGCCTCTTGTAGGACCAATCTGGCAACCAGACTTGTATCTTGTATATTGTTGATTCAATCCTTAAGGGAGGGGATTTGGGGGTCTTCTGAGGGCAACTCAGGCATGGGGTTGAATTGCTGGCCCATGGTCACTTGAAAAGGGGTAAATCCTGTGGTGGTGTGTACTCAGTTGTTGTAACTACTTCAACGAATGGCAGGAGGTCAATAGAATACAATAGAATTCTTTATTGGCCACACAAGAAATTTGTCTTTGGTGCATATGCTCTCAATGTACATAAGAAGAATAAAATACATTCATCAAGAATAAAAAGATACAACACTTAGTGATAGTCAAGGTTACTAATAAGCTATCAAATTGTATTAGGAAACAAATAAAAACAATATAATTTGAAAGATACAAGCAACATGGTTATAGTCATAAGTGTAGAGAGATAGATACTTGTCAAATCCGTGTATCTGCCATTCTTCAGTAGATGAAGAAGGGGAGGTTGGATTTGATGTATTTTGTTCCTTCTCCTTTCTGTATCTTGCCTTGACTGTTTACATAGCTTTTTGCCCAATTTATAACCATTGCCTAGCACCTCAAAGGTCCAGAAAATCCTCACCACTTGGAGGATGCAAAGGTGTGTGTGTGTGTGTGTGTGAAGCCATGTGGTTTGAAACTCCTGAAGATGATCCTTCAGAATCCCTGTTTATCTGTTTATCAGAGGCCAGTACAAAAATATCTTGACACCTGCGGATTGGTGGGAATCCACATTGGGAGGGGTTCCTAAGTCCCTTTATTGTGGACTCTATAGCCTGAGGGTCCCAGAGCCTGCTTTGAATGTTGCTTTGCTTTCACCTCCTTTCAAATAAAAAATATTTCTTTTGAAATACTAGGTTTTCAATAGTCTACACTTTTTTGAAAGGGCAGAGGGGGAGAGGCAGGTCCTTACATAAAGCAGGCTCTGCAATAATGGTCAACCCAAAGAGGATTTTTTCTTCTTCTAAATTTATACTGTACCAAGGGGACCCTGCAACAATGTCCAAACAGATCAGCAAACAAGGGGAAGCCCAGTTCTGGGGAGAAATCTTGACAACTACCCAACCTGATACTGGTTCTATGTGTCCCATAGAAGACATTGAAGTTGTTTTTGAAAGTTCCATGAAGCCCTGATGGTCTGTTGCCATAGGAAAAAAGAGGCAGCTGAGACAGATAATCAGGGAGGTGACTCTCACCCACGGCAGCTGCAAACCCTTGTAGAAAAAAGAACTGGAAGCCCTTTCTGATCAGGAGGAACTGATCCGGGAAACACTAAAGGATAGTTGTTTGAAGCAGCACATCAACTGCCTCATGATGAAAGCCTTGCAAAACCTCAATGTCCGAGGTGAACTGGGATGCCAATGGAGGAGTGTGGGGAATCCAGCAGCTGAAGAATCCCAAGCTGTCACCCATGACCCAGCCGTGACTAACCAAGCAGCCGACCAATTCGGGGGAGCAGCAGCTGCAACAGGGATCCAACCTCCTGCCATTCAAGCCCAGGCGATGTTTCCTGGCCAATCCAGTGGCCCATAGCTGGAGAGAAAAGCTCCCCCTTGGGGGTAAAATTTGACAGAGATCCCCAGAAATTGGGGGTTTTCCTGGCTCAGATCCTCACCTACATGCAAGAATATGAATGCCATTTTCCAACCCAGCACGAGTGCAAGTCATCACCCTTTGAAGACCCCTCACTAATCCCAAAGCCCACTACTGTATTAGAGTCATAAAGCAGGTCCTGTAACTGAATACACCAAGGAATTCCATGAACTGCCCTGCTGAATCGACTGGCCAGAAGACATCCTAGTCTGCTGGTTCAAAGATGGGCTCAACAATGACCTGTACATGGTCTGCCTAGCCCAGGAGACCCCTAAATGCCTGCACGAATGGCAGAGATTGACATGACCCAAAACCAGTATCACACCAGCTGAGCCTGAAGAAGATCCCCACTCCAGAGGTGGCAGGAACCATTCAAGCCCCAAACCACCATGCAGTCAAGGCCATCAGGTTGTTTCAAGTGTGGGAAAGAGGGGCATCACACAGAATAGTGCCATTCGAAAACCTCGATCACAAAGCCTGGTCACCCATCAGAGTGGAAACCTGCAACACACACAATACAATACAATACAATACAATACAATACAATACAATACAATACAATACAATACAATAGCAGAGTTGGAAGGGACCTTGTAGGTCTTCTAGTCCAACCCCCTGCGTGGGCAGGAACCTTATACCATTTCAGACAAATGGCTATCTAACATCTTTTTAAAGACTTCCCGGGTTGGGGCATTCATAACTTCTGGAGGCAAGCTGTTCCAGAGGTTAATTGTTCTAACTGTCAGGAAATTTCTCCTTAGTTCTAAGTTGCTTCTCTCCTTGATTAGTTTCCACCCATTGCTTCTTGTCCTGCCCCCAGGGGCCTTGGAGAATAGTTTGACTCCCTCTTCTTTGTGGCACCCTCTGAGATATCGGAACACTGCTATCATGTCTCCCCTGGTCCTTCTCTTCATCAAACTAGACATACCCAGCTCCTGCAACCGTTCTTCATATGTTTTAGTCTCCAGTCCCCTAATCATCTTGGTTGCTCTTCTCTGCACTCTTTCCAGAGACCCCACGTCTTTTCTACATCGTGGCGACCAAAACTGTATGCAGTATTCCAAGTGTGGCCTTACCAAGGCACTATATAGTGGCATTAACACTTCACGTGATCTAGATTCTATCCCTCTGTTTATGCAGCCTAGAACTGTGTTGGCTTTTTTGGCAGCTGCTGCACACTGCTGGCTCATATTTAAATGGTTGTCCACTAGGATTCCAAGATCCCTCTCACAGTTGCTACTATTGAGCAAGGTACCACCTATACTGTACCTGTGCATTTTGTTTTTCTTGCCTAAATGTAGAACCTTACTTTTTTCACAATTGAACTTCATTTTATTAGATAGTGCCCAATGTTCAAGTTTTTCAAGATCCTTCTGTATCTTCTGGAGTGTTGGCTATTCCTGCCAGCTTGGTGTTGTTTGCAAATTTGATGAGTTCCCCATTTATCCCCTCATCCAAATCATTGATGAAGATGTTGAAGAGTACTGGGCCTAAAACAGAGCCTTGGGGGACTCCTCTGCATACTTCCTTCCATGTAGATGCAGTTCCATTGAGGACTACACATTGAGTGCGGTTGGTCAGCCAGTTGCGAATCCATTTGGTGGTGATGCTGTCTAACCCACATTTTTCTACTTTATCTAATGGTAGGTTATGGTCTACTTTATCAAATGCCTTACTGAAGTCCAAGTAAATTATAGCGACAGCATTCCTCTGGTCCACTAATTTTGTCACTTTGTCAAATAATGCAATTAGATTACTCTGGCATGATCTGTTTTTGACAAACCCATGTTGGCTTTTGGCTATTACTTTGTTTGCTTCTAGGTATTCACTTATTTGTTGCTTAATTATCTTTTCCAGAATCTTTCCTGGTATTGAGGTCGGGCTGATGGGTCTATAGTTTCCTGGATCTATTTTTTTCCCTTTTTTGAAGATGGGAACCACATCAGCTCTTTTCCAGATCTCTGAAAGATATAGTTCAGTGGTTCTGAGATCTTGTCTGCCAGTTCCTTCAGAACCCTGGGGTGTAATCCATCCGGTCCTAGTGATTTGAACTCGTCTAGGGCAGACAGATGCTCACTTACCATTTTCTTCCCTATTTCAACTTGTGTTACTAATCAGATTTTTGTGGTGCTGTTTTTGATTGGTTGGACTGTTTTATCCCTTTGTGTAAAGACAGATGCAAAAAATGAGTTAAATAGTTCTGCTTTCTCCCTGTTGCTTATCATCTTCTTGCCATTTTCTCCCAGCAGTGGACCAATTGTTTCCTTAACTTTTTTTTTGTTTTTAACATGTTGGAAGAAGCTTTTTTTGTTATTTTTTACTTTTTTGGCAAGCCTTTCTTCATTGCGAGCCTTAGCTTTCCTCACTTCATCTTTACAGGCTCGGGCTATTTGCACACACACACACACACACACACACATACACACACCAAGGAAAAGAAACTGCACCGAGAAGCCAGGAAGCTGTGGAATTTAATTCCCCACCCCAACCCAGAGGAAGGAACTCGGCACACCAAGAAGACTTGAGATAATCCGAAAGCAATCCAGAAGATAATCCACTGGTAAGTGACCCAGTTGAACTGCTCACCCTACCCCTTTTTATCCCCAGCCAAACAAAAAGGGAGGAAGTAGTAGCATTACTGGACTTGGGGTGCACACGATGTGTAATTAGCCCAACTCTGGCCCAACCCTGGCAGCAGATTGGGAATTCACCTAAGGAAAATGAAAAAACTCTCGCTTTCTGCCAACTAGGTGGCACTGTAGCAAGGGGGAGGGGAAGCTAGCCCTTTTTGCCACAGAATCATTACAAATAAAACTTGTGGACTATAGTGAGACCCTCGCATTCATAGTAACACCAGGAAAGGAAAGGCCACTCATTCTAGGGCTCATGTGCCTACAGAAGTAGAACCCTAAAGTAAACTGGATGGGTGGAAATGTAAAATTCTAGAGACGTGTAACATTCACAAACCTCCCAGAGGGAAGGGAACAGGAAAAAGGGACCAGGGAAATGGTCATGGCTAGCCACCCTGCTGAGGCCACTAGCATCCCCAAACAATACCAGGATTTGGCCAAGGTATTTAGTGAGGAGGTGTCAGGTGAATTCCCACCTAATTGCACCACAGATTATGCCCTTGAGAACTTACTGAGGGATAAACTTCCAAAACCAAAGATATACTGCATGTCCCCTGAGAACTAGACGAACTCAGAGCGTTTATTGACAAAAATCTAAAAAGAGGTTTCATCAAACCCACCTGACCAAAAATAGTGGCCTCTATATTGTTCCGTGAAAAGCTAGATGGCTCCTTATGCCTTTTTATCAACTACCATAACCTCAACATGATTACCCACTCCCTCTCATGAAGGACAAGCTGGCCCATGATGATGATCCAATGATCCATCCAGCCAGTCCAGCTAGTAATACCAGGAATGGGAATCCAAGGCAAAATGGAAGCCATCATAGACACAATGCCTGATTAGCCCCCATATAGATGAATAGCTGGGTATGAATCCTCTTACATCTCCTATCAGTAATAAAGTTTTTATTTTTAAACAAAAATAAACAGACAAGACATGTAACAAAAAAACATCTTCTATTCCGTACAGTGTGTTGATTGGTTAAAAGGTTTTGTGCATCCTTTCCATAGTCATCCCTTAAGTTTTATATAAAATCACATAATTGTCAATCAAGTATATTTGTATACATTGCTATTATAGCACATCATTTGTTTAACTGTCACTATTATTTCTTCATTTTAAATGAGGTATTCTAAATATGGGTTCATTTATCTATATAAATAAAAAGTTAACTATGAGTTTGTTCAAAACCGCTAATCTCCAAAACTACTGTACCAATCGGCACCAAATTTTCACACAACGTTCCTTACAAGTGCAGCACCAAGGATACGTACAGATTGTGTGGATGGCACACTGGTGCCAGGTACATGCCACACAAATGTAGAACTGCAGCTCTTCTGTGTGTTTCCCTCACTCGCTCACTCGCCCCCCCGCCTCCTTCTGCCCCTCCCACCTCGCCTCTGGCAACGCCGCCACCACTGCCTCAACTGCCGCCAACTCCTTCCCCCATAAGACTGCTGCCAAGTCAGCAGCCTCTCCTCACTGCCACCCCCCTCTGCCAACTTCCCCCCACAAGGCCGCTGCTGAGTCAGTGGCCTCTCCTCCGCCACTGCCTCCCCACCACCACCAACTTCCCCCAACTTGGCAGCGGCCTCTCCTTCGCCGCCGGCCCTCTCCACCAACTCCCCCACACAAGGCCGCTGGCAACTCAGCAGACTCTCCTCCGCCACCTCCCCTCTGCCAACTCCTCCCCACAAGGTCGCTGCTGAGTCAGCAGCCCCTCTCTCCTCTCTCTCTAAGTAGGTAGGTAGGTAGGTAGGTAGAGGGATAGAGAGAGGGGGGAGAAATACGGTAGGTAGGTAGATAGGTAGGTAGATAGGTAGGTAGGTAGGTAGGTAGGTAGGTAGGTAGGTGGGTGGAGTACAAGAGGGAGGGGAGGGAGAGGGAGGGATAACCAAGGCAGATAAAGAAGGTGGTCGCTGAGAGGTCTATGAGGGGAAACGTTTTCATTTAACCAAACCTGGCCACAGCAACGCGTGGCGGGTAGAGCTAGTCTTATAATAGTTGTTTCTTCATCTTCAACATTCAATCTCTCTTGCCATTTGTAGAATCTGTATTCTAAGTGTTTTCTTGATAAGTCTTCTTGGCAACTTGTTCTTCATTGCATATTTTATAATGACTCGAAACCCTCCATCTGTTCCTTTCATCAGTTTGCCTTTGGTTATCCCTGGTGCTTCTGTCAAAAATGCACTCATTTTTTCTGCCAAATTTTCTCCCCTTTCTTCATCCATATTCTGAAGTATGAGGTAGAGTTCCAGTTCTTCTACCTCTCCTTTCAGTATTCCAAACATATCATTTTCCTCCACTCTCGGTTTGCTGTCAGTGTCAACAATTTTCTTATCACTTTGTTCATATTTTTCTGAGATTTTTTGAACTCTATCTTCAAGTTTCATCATTGTTTCATTAATATTCTCAATACTTCTTTCCATTCTTTCTGGTCTTTGTTCTATAATCCCCAAATTCTTTTCAATTCTTTCCATGCTTATTAGGACTTTTTGAATCTCTAGCATAATTCTTTGCAAAGTTATTTCCTTTTCTTCTACATATTGCACCATTTTTCCAAGTTGTAAACACTGCCACTACGACATCCAAGACTTTTTCCTAGGTCTCAAATAAATTCAGTGTAATTTTTCAAATCAGGGCTTTCTCTTTACTCCAAAGAGCACCTGTATAAACAAGACGTGTTTTCTCTCTGCCCCTTTCAGTAAACCAAGCCAATAACCTTAAAATAACAGATGTAACCAAGCCTCCAGCCTCTAGATGGCAGTTACTTCTTTTCTTCTGCTTTTTAACTCTCTCTTTAAGAAAAGAGACTTTGAGAAAAGGAAAAAAATGGTTAAAACCCTTAGAAGTTCCGATCCAGCCAAGCATTCAGAGGAAAGGGATTCTTAGTCCACAAATACAAATAATGAAGAAAAATAGAGGAAGAAGGGGGGGGGGAAGACCAGCCCAATTTAAAAGTAAGAGGCATTTGTAAAAATTCCTCCATAAAAAAGAAACAAAACTAAAGAAAAAAAGATAACACAATAGTTTTAGATTCAGGCTAATCCGCCGCTTACTCTCTTCTGTCTTCAATTTACTCAAAGTCTTTTTGGGTGTTCTCTAAAAGTAAAATTTATCTCACCAATTCAGACACACTCTCTCTCCTGGTTAGCTGTTCAGGGATCAGTTTAGGTCCAAAAGGACCATCCAGGAACAGAGATATCAGCAGCAATCCTGGAGCTCCAAGATTGCATGCTGTGTTGTAGCGATGTCAGGCCCCACCTCACATCTCCTATCAGCTTTGAACAAGTTGATGGGACACTAATTGGCGGGGGCCCTGCCTCCTCGGTCACCGAGCCTATCAGATTAGAGACAATTCGGCATCGAGAACTCCTCCAATTCATAGTCACCCCAAAGATGACAGACTCAGTCATATTGGGGCTCAAGTGGCTTGAGAAATTGGGTCCTACAATTTTCTGGGAAGGCAGTCATTGAAAACTGGTCATAGATGTTGGACCACTGCCAAGAGCAAGGCAGGACTACCCCATAGAAGCTACAACCCCAAAGGAAGCCAGGGCTCCAGAACCTGCAGGTCTGGCCTGAGATGCCCCACCTGGAAGCCAGCAGATACCAAAAGAATATCGAGATCTAAAGGGGTTTTTTAGCAAGGAAGATTGCAATTATCTCCCCCCCTCATAGACCAACCAATTGCACAATAGAGTTTGTGGCTGGGGCAAAACTACCAAAGCCTAAGATGTACTCCATGACCCCTAAGGAGATGGTGGAATTAAGGAAGTACATCAATGCCAACCTAAAGCGGGGCTTTATAATAATAATAATAATAATTTAATTTTATATCCCGCTCTCTCTCCCCAAGGGGACTCGAGGTGGGGCACAGGCAATTAAAAATACAAATAAGACCACAGACAAAATACAAAATACAAAATTAAAAATGGATTAAATTGATCCTGCGCTAAAACCCATAAACTAAACTAAAAATTACCCCTAAAACCCCTAACCTAAAAAGAGACTACCCAAGGCCGGCCAGGCGAAAAAAGTGTGTCTTTAATTTTAAGCGGAAGGAGCGGAGGTCCGTGGTTGTCCTGATATCGGGGGGAAGGTCATTCCAGAGGGCTGGGCCCGCCACAGAGAAGGCCCTTCCCCTGGGCGTCGCCCGCTGACAAAGTCTAGTGGACGGCACCCGGAGAAGTCCCTCTCTGTGGGAGCGAATCGGCCGTGAGGATGTATGGGGCAGGATCCGATCCCGCAGGTAGCTAGGTCCCGAGCCATGGAGCGCTTTGAAGATGGTAATTAACACCTTGAAGCGCACCCGGAAGACGACAGGTAGCCAGTGCAGCTCGCGCAAGAGCGGTGTTACGTGGGCAAACCTAGAGGTGCCCATAATTGCTCGCGCGGCTGCGTTCTGGACCAACTGAAGCCTCCGGGTACACCTCAAGGGGAGCCCCATGTAGAGAGAGTTGCAATAATCCAGTCGGGATGTCACGAGAGTATGAGTGACTGTGCGAAGGGCGTCCCGATCCAATAGGGGGTGCAACTGGCGTACCAGGCGAACCTGGTAAAACACCCCCTTCTGGCCACGGCTGTCACTTGATCTTCCATGGACAGCCGGGTATCCAGGAGGACACCCAAGTAGCGCGCCCCATCCACAGGGGCAAGATGTTCGCCCCCTATGGCCAGCGATGGAGTCAGCTGGTTGAATCGGGCAGCCGGAAACCACAGCCACTCGGTCTTGGTCGGGTTGAGCCTGAGTCCGTTACTTCCCATCCAGATCCGTACGGCTTCCAGGCACTGGCACATCACCGCTACGGCATCGTTGGGGTGGTTTGGGGTAGATATATACAGCTGAGTATCATCAGCGTAGAGATGATACTCTACCCCAAAACCACGGATGATCTCGCCCAGCGGCTTCATATATGTGTTGAACAGGAGGGGCGAGAGGACCGACCCCTGAGGCACCCCACATGTGAGGGGTCTCGGGGTCGACCTCTGCTCTCCTGTCAAAACAAATTGCGATCGGCCAGAGAGGTAGGAGGAGAACCACCGCAAAACGGTGCCTCCCACCCCCAACCCCCCCAGCCGATGCAATAGGATACCATGGTCGATGGTATCGAAAGCCGCCGAGAGGTCTAACAGAACCAGGATGGAGGAGCAACCCCCATCTCTGGCCCTCCAGAGATCATCCACCAACGCGACCAATGCCGTCTCGGTGCTATGCCCGGGTCGAAAGCCGGACTGGCGCGGGTCTAGATAATCAATTTCCTCCAGATGACGGGGAAACTGTTGTGCCACCACACTCTCAACAACCTTCGCCAGGAAGGGAAGGTTGGAGACTGGACGATAGTTGGTTAATAAAGCTGGATCCAAAGAGGGCTTCTTGAGGAGGGGCCTCACCATGGCCTCTTTTAGGGAGGCAGGCAAGGAACCCTCACTCAAGGATGCGTTGATAACCTCTTGGAGCCAGCCTCGTGTCACCTCCCAGGATGCCAGTACAAGCCAGGAGGGACACGGGTCCAATAAACATGTGGTGGCTCGCAGTCGCCCACGTAACCTGTCCATATCCTTGGAAGTAACAGAGTCAAACTCCTCCCAAACAAGATCCCCCTCGTGGCAATCCACTGGACCAGCAATGGGGGCTAACTCATTCTGTATCTGAGCGATTTTCTCCTGCAGATAAGACACAAATTCCTCTGCTCTACCGTGTAAGGGGGCTTCCCGCACCCTCTGTTGAAGGAGGGTACGAGTCACCCTAAACAGGACGGCAGGGCGGTTATCTGCGGATGCTATGAGAGTGGCGCAATGATGGCGTTTGGCCACTCTCAGCGCCACAATGTAAGTCCGTAAATGGGCTCTTACCTGTGTCCGGTCAGATTCAGAGCGGGTATACCTCCATCTTCTCTCTAGGCATCTCTTGTGGCGTTTCATCACCCTCAGCTCCTCGGTAAACCAAGGAGCCAGGGTGGCTCGCCGCCGCAAGAGAGGCCGCAAGGGCGCGACCCGATCCAAGGCTCCCGTGGTCGCAGTATTCCATGCGGCCACGAGGTCCTCCATCGGGGCGCGGGTCAGGGGTACAGGAAGTGGCACAAGCGCCGCTTGGAACCCATCTGGGTCCATCAGGCGCCTGGGGCGGAACCAGATTGGTAACTCAGGTTCCACCTCCCGGCGGGGGGGATTAGCGGTCGGAAAGTCAAGCCGGAGAAGTGAGTGGTCTGTCCATGACAAGGGTGTGATGACTATATCCCCTATACCCAGATCACTCTTCCATTGGCCTGAGACAAAGATGAGATCCGGTGTGTGTCCACCCTCGTGCGTGGGGCCTTGAATTACTTGGGTCAGGTCCATGGCCGTCATGGAAGCCATGAACTCCCGAGCTACCCCGGATGATTCGCCCACCGATGGCAGGTTAAAGTCCCCCATGACTAGAAGTCTGGGGGTCTCAACTGCCACCGTAGCGATCACCTCTAGGAGCTCGGGCAGGGCTGCTGCTACATAGCGGGGAGCCAGGTATACAACCAGCAAGCCCAACTGCCTCCCTAGGCCCCACTTCACGCAGAGGGACTCACAACCGGTGGTCTGTGGCACAACGGTCTCTCTCGGCTCAAGACATTCCTTAACAATGACCGCTACCCCACCACCCCTGCCTAGGGCCCGGGGCTGATGAAAAGCGCGGTAGCCTGGTGGGCACATTTCAACGAGGGGGAGTCCTCCCTCGTGGCCCAACCAGGTCTCCGCAATTCCAGCCAGGTCCGGCTCCCCCTCTGACACCAGGTCATTAATGAGGGGGGCTTTGTTGACAACGGACCTGGCGTTGCAAAACATCAGCCGCAGGCCCTGGCTCTGTACTCCCCGACCACCTAGCCTGCGGGGGTTGTGGCAACTGACCGTTTGTAACCAACGGCTACGTGCCTCCAACCGGGAGGATGGAACTTGTCTCCCCTCGGACCTGCCCCTCCCCACGACCCTCTGGATGGGGAAGCCCTCCACTGGAATGACTTGTGTTTCCCCCCTCTTATCGGAACCATCCGCCTCCCTCTGTCGTCTGCTGGCTCGGCCCGTTCCCTTCTGGCTAGTCTCAACCTGTCTAAACCCTCCCCCCTTCCTGGTACCCCCTAAAATAAACAGCAATTTTTTAACTAAAAAACCCCTACACCTGCGCTTTCGCCACTTCTCCTGACTTATTAGTCCCTCATCAAAGTGTGCCCTTGATAACACAGCGGGCCATACCTGCGAGAGGGGGGACTCCCGCAGTAGGATTAGGTCTGCCCTTGAATATATCACGGGTCACATCAACAGCAGGGAATCAATTGGGTACAGAGATGCTTGGATGGTCAGAATAAATATTAAATAAGATGTTAAAATATATATTCAATAAATATTAAATAGATGTTAAAATTAATTAATTCCAGTAAGTCAATAATACGGTATAGGGAAGTTAAAATCCTGGGTATGATGGTCCATAAATAATCGCATAAAGTGCACATGATCACATAAGTGCACTATCACAGGCGTGGCCTTAGCAAGTCCAGTCCAGTCCCATTCTTCCAGAGCCTCAGGCCTCAGCCAAAGATGGTACATGGTTGGGCCCCTTGCAGGATCTCCCGGCCCCCCTTGTGGGTCCTGGTTTAAGTTGGTTTAAACAGGGCAGAGTCAGTAGGGAACAGGGCCTCAGCCTGGATCTTCTTAGGCCTCGGCCCAGCTGTTATGCGGCCTCCCGGCTCCCGGCTGCTAGACCTCCGATTTTCCCACTCACCGGTACACTAATGGAGTCGGCCAAATAAAGGAGTCCAGATTGGGTCATCTCGGCTACGGCCCTGCTGTTATCGGGCCTAGATCGTCCTCGCCAGTTGTCCCTCCCAGGCTGGCATCCCGGCCTTCCGCGTCCTGGCCCCCCATGGCCCTCCGCACTCGGCAGTCCCAGCTTGCCTTCTGTCCAGCCTGGCGTCCTGGCCTCTGGCAACCCGGCCTCTCACGTCCTTCGGCCTTCGACATTCGGCACGCCTCGGCAGACCTTCTGGCAAGCCTCCTGCCCAGCCTCCTGCCCGGTCTCCGCCTCTCCAGCGTCCAGCAAACCTTCTGCCCGGTCTCCAACACTCCGCTTTCTCCCCCGCTTTCTCCCCCCGGCGGGCTCTACAAGCCCGGCATCGGCCCGACATCGGCCTGACGCCCGGCGTCTCCAGCTGACCGGCGCCTTCCGGTCAGCAAAACCCCCGTTCTTGGCCGTCAACTCACCCTGGGAGGCCGTCCATGGCCTCGATGGTAAGCCAGGGTGGTCACTTACTGGGCCCGACCCTCAGAGCTGGTAAAGAGGGTCGGGCGGCATCCCTGTTTTCCAAAGAGCCCCCGCGGCCCGCGCGGAGCTCAGAGGCAGACCGCCATCTCTTCGCGCTTTATGAAATCGGCAAAGTCAAAAGTAGCAAACCCCATTCTCTTCAAAAAGAAGATGGGGGGATGAGATTGTGTGTTCACCTTTGGGGTATTAATGCTGTAGAAAACACCTACTCCCTCCCCCTCATGAAGAACATGCTGAACGATTTGGCCAAAGGCAAGGTGTTCACCAAACTGGACTTAAAGTGAATACGAATGAGGGAGGGGGATGACCACATTCAACTGCCCCTTGGGCAGCTTCCAGTTCAAAATCATGCCATTTGGCTTACAAGGGGGCCCTGCAGTCTTCATGCAGTTCATCAACGAGGTGCTACATAAGCACCTTTACCAGGGAGTACTTGTTTCTCTCGATGACATCCTCGTCTTTACCAAAACCCTAGAACAGTGGTTCTCAACCTTCCCAATGCCATGATCCTTTAATACAGTTCCTCATGTTGTGGTGACCCCCAACCATAAAATTGGTGTCTCAGTTCCTTAGTTCCTTAGGAACTAAGACCATTGAAAATGTGTGTTTTCCGATGGTCTTAGGTGGCCCTTGTGAAAGGGTCATTCGACCCCCAAAGAGGTCGCAACCCACAGATTGAGAACCACTGCCCTAGAAGAATATATAAATCTGGTATGGCAAGTCCTGGGAAAACTTCTGGTCACAAAGCTTTATGTGAAGTTGTCAAAGTGTGAATTCCATAAGACCTCCCTGGACTATCCTGAGTATTGTATTTCAAGTGAGAGAATAGAAATGGATCCAGGGAAAGTGAAAGCAGTGCTAGACTGGCAACTTCCACATACCCACAAGCAGTTACAGAGTTTCCTGGAGTTTGCTAACATATATTGGCAATTCATCCCGGCTTTTGCAGAACTCGCTCTACCCCTGACCAAACTGCTAAAAACACAGCCATCACCAACAAAGCCAAAGCCCAACCAGCCTATTGGGTGGACAATAGACTGTCAAAAAGCTTTTGAAAAACTAAAACGGCTCTTTTCCCAAGAGCCCATTCTGTAACACCCTGAACCAGAACAATAATTCATAATTCAAACAGATTCTAGTGATGTAGCTGTGGCAGCAATGTTGTTGCAAAGAGACAAAGAGGGACAATTGCTACCATGCACTTACGTCTCCAAAAAACCTATCACCACCAAATGAAGATGGGCCATTTGGGAAAAGGAAACCTATGCAGTTTGTTGGGTCTTACTGACCTGGAAGCAATTTCTTTTTTTTTTAATTGAAAAAGTTTTACAAAAACAAATTTTCCCCTTTTTTCCCCCTCCCCATACATCCCCATACATATAATATAAATCAAATACAAGTGCTATACCCCCCCTCATCCCAACCCTCATAGTATGAATTACTCACAAATAGCATTATCCAGTTATCCCCATCTTCTAAACTAATTATGCAAATATATTTCCCTCCCCTAACCACCCTAACCCTCCCCCACCTCACAATCCAACCCACCCCCCCGACTTCCACTATGCACCACTCTGATAATTCCAAACAACCCAGATATTATCTTCTCTGTTCACGTTATACCCCTTATATATCTCCTTATCAATCTACTCGTTCTTGTCTAAAATACCTAATAACTACATAATACTTTTTTTTAAAACCTTATTACAAACCCATCATAAACACCAACACCTTCAACATTTTGGTTAAACATTAGGATGGAAAAACCTGCCGGCGGCGTTCGCAGCTCAACCCGGCGGAAAAATCGGAAGCAATTTCTGAAAGGGGGAAAAGTGCCATTCGAGGTCTGGACCAACCCCCAAAACCTTGAATTCCTAAAAAAAAACCAGAAAGCTGTCCCCAAAGCATGTTCACTGGGCACAATAATTCAGGAGATTTAAATTCAAACTGAAACATATCCCTGCAGGGAATTACTTGTTGGCTGACACCTTATCAAGGAAACCCCATTATGGCAGTCAGAGAGAGGAGGTGATGATCCATGCCATAATTCCCCCCAGCCATCCGGCTGCTCAAGTCACCACCTGGAGCCAAACCAGGCAGCTGCCTACTCCCAGCCGAATGACAACAAGGACATCATGACAATGAGAGGTGACTTAGCCTGGAAAAGATCCAAACTATACATGCCTGCAAGTTTGAGGCTGGAAGTACTATAGCAAAGCAGGAAGGCTACTTTGGATTCCTAAAAATGCCAGACATCCGTTTTGGTGGCCGAAAATGAAAGCAGAAGTGGAAAATTACGTGAGACCTTGTGCCACTTGCACAACCATGGAAATAAAGCCAGGCAAGCCCCCTAGATTACTGCAACAGGTGGCAAGTCCCAGCTGACCCTGAGAAGAGATCCCAATGGATTTCATTGTAGAACTCCCAGAAAGTGGTGGAAAGAAAGTAATTTGGACAGTCATTGACTTATTTTACAAGGAAGCTCATTTCATCGCTTGCTCAGGATTACCATCTGCAAAGAAGCTAGCGAAAATGTTTGTTAAGCATATTTACTGCCTACACAGAGTACCATCTTAGATCACGGAGTTCAGTTTACCACTAAGTTTTGGAAGGAGTTCCTGAGATCCATTGGGTCCATGCAAGGACTTAGCTTGGCTTTCCATCTGAGCATAAAGAGAGCAGCAGAGAGGACTAACATGATGGTGAAACAATACATTCATTGTTATGTGGATTACCAGCAAGACAACTGGTCACATTTTTACAATGACAATAAAGATTATTATTATTATTATTATTATTATTATTATTATTATTATTATTATTATTATTATTATTATTATTATTATTATTATTATTATTATTATTATTATTTGCTACCTTTCGCCAAAGTCATGTATAACAACG
Organism: Rhabdophis nuchalis; assembly: GCA_039707465.1. Taxonomy (NCBI): domain Eukaryota; kingdom Metazoa; phylum Chordata; class Lepidosauria; order Squamata; family Natricidae; genus Rhabdophis; species Rhabdophis nuchalis. The sequence continues at coordinate 77,451,260 of CM077647.1, forward strand.
CTGTCCACAGCAGCACAGAATTAACCCCTTTTCAAGTTACCAGTGGCATGGAATTTGTTCCCATGCCTGAACTGCCCAGAGAGCTCCCCTCTTCCATGTCTCTGACTGAGTGGATCAACACTCTTAAAAAGGGTGGAAGAATACAAAAAAAGCTCTGGCAGACGCAGGAGAAGAGTACAAGAAACAAGCAGATAAGCACCGCTCGCTCCAATCCCCCTTCCGAGTGGGGGACAAAGTTGTTTTGTCTACCAAATATATAAAGATGCCTAGTAAGAAAGTAGGGCCTAAATTTTAGGTCCCATCCCAGTAGGGAAAATAGTTAACCCAGTTACAGCTCAGCTCAGTCTGCCCAGAATTCTAGGGAAAATTCACCCAGTCTTTCATTGTGGCTTACTAAAGCCAGTGATTGGGTCCAACCTAAGAACATTGACCCATCCTCCCCATCCTCCAGTAGTGATAGAAGGAGAAACTCACTACCAAGTGAAGAAAATTTTAAACTCTAGATTATATAGATATTGTTTGCAATATTTAGTGCATTGGAAGGGGTACTCTTTGTCTGAAGCTACTTCGGGGAAAAGTTGGAATGTAAAAGCTGATATGTTGCTGAAAAAATTCCATGATAAATTTCCTGATAAGCCAAAGGAGCCCCCTGGTGGGGGTTAGGTATACTTATGTTAACCCCCACATTATTCACTTTTCTTCTGAGGAGAGGCCACCTGTCAGGCCCTCAGTTTCTTTTGGATCTTTGGCCTGCCACACTTTTTATTATTCTACTATGCCTTTTTTCTATTGTAGGAAAGATGGAAGGGGGGGATTGTTTGGAGTTACTTATTGTGTAGACTAAACAAAATCCCTTCTAGGAAGCCAAGGTCATTCTTTGTCTCTGTACTTCTGCACCTGGCTGGAACTGGATGGGTGGAACTGCCAGCATAGTAATGGGAGATTGGACCATGTGATGGAATTGTGGGTGTGGGGCAAGATCTTAAACTTCAACTAGGTGGGGAAAATCTGGAAGCATTCAGATTCGGGTTTTCCCAGATGTGCCAACATGGCTCTCTTAATAAATTGGAACTTTGAGCAATACTTTGCCTTGGACTCTGATTTAATTTTGAATGCTATTTGAGACCCTGATAGATTGTATAGTCTGAGGATCCCAGAGCCTGCTTTGAATGTTGATGTGCTTTCACCTCCTTTCAAATAAAAAAGTTTCCCTTTGAAATAACAGGTTTTCAAGAGTCTACACTTTTTTTAAGGAAGGGTGAGGCAGGTCCTTACAATACTAGGAAGGAAGCGAAGAATAATAGTAATACATTCTTAGTAAATTTTTGCCATTGTTGTGGAAATTAGTTGCTTAGCAGAGAGATGGTATTTGGGAAAAACCTGTCCTTGTGTCTAGTTGTTCTGGTTTGCAGTGCCATATAGTGTCGTTTTGAGGGTAGAAGTTGAAACAATTTATGTTCAGGATATGAGAGGTCTGTAGATAAAGCCCCTCTTTTTGACTCGTGCAGTATATAGGTCCTCAATGGAAGGCAGATTAGTAGCAATGGTTTTTTCTGCAGTTCTAATTATCCACTGAAGTCTATGTTTGCCTTGTTTGGTTGCAGAGCCAAACCAAAACATTATGGAGGTGCAGATGACAGACTCAATAATTCCTCTGTAGAACTGAATCAGCAGCTCTTTGGGGAGTTTGAGCTTTCTGAGTTGGTGCAGAAAGAACATTCTTTTTTGTGCTTTTTTGATGACGTTTTTTAAGTTAGGTGTCCATTTAAGTCTTGAGATAGAACCTAGAAACTTGAATGTTTCTACTGTTGATACTGTGTTGTCTAGTATTGTAAGAGGTGGTAGTATAGGAGGTTTTCTTCTAAAATCCACCACCATTTCTATAATTTGAGTATATTTAGTTCAAGATTGTTCTGGCTGCGCCATAAGGTTAGTTGTTCAACCTCCCATCTGTATGCAGATTCATTGTTGTCTTGAATTATCACTGTTGTATCAACTCTATTTGCTCAGTAGGTAAATTGAAAGGGGTCTAACAGTGGATCCGTGGTGGTTCTCAGGTGACCAAGCACTAGTCTTTTAAAGGTCTTCATAATTACAGATGTTAGAGCAACTGGTCTGAAGTCATTCAGTTCCTAGAAGGAGGGTTTTTCCAGCACTGGGAGGATAGTAGAGCATTTGAAGCAAGAAGGAACATAGCACATCTCTAGTGATTTATTAAAGATGTGGGTGAAGATGGGGACTAGTTGGTCAGCACAAGTTTTTAAGCAAGAAGGAGTTATCTTGTCTGAACCTGGTGTTTGGTCTGTCAAATAGGCTTTACACCTCATTCTCTGTAATCATCAGAGATGGTGGGCCCAATGGGACAGGATAGGTTGTAAGAGGCTTAAGCTGTTGTTGGCGTGTCTGAGATGGGGATTGTGGCGATGGGTGGCAATAGTTTTCTCTCAAACTTGCAGTAAAACACACTCAGGTCATCAGCCAGTTGTTTATTTCCTTCAGCTTGGGAAGAAGGTTTGCTGTAACTGGTGATATTTTAAAGAGTTTTCTATATGTTTGCTGGTTCATTTGTTTAGAACGGATTCCTTAACTTTTCAGAGTAGTTTCTTTTTGCTGCTCTGCTCTCCCTTGTTAATACGTTTCTGGCCTGATTCTACACCATTCTATTGCATTTTCTGTAGGCTTCCCCTTTGGAATGACATAGCTGCTTAAGTTTAGCTATGAACCAAGATTTATTGTTACCGTATATTCTCAGTTAAATGGTCAGCAAACATAGGTCTTCACAAAAACTGAGATATGATGTTACAGTACCTGTGAGTTCATCCAAGTCTCCAGAGGTATCTTCAAAAATATTCCTATCAGTGTAGTCAAGGCAAGCTTATAGCTTTAGCTTTGCCTCTTCAGTCATGTCCTCACTGATTTAATTGTTGGTTTCATGGTTTTAAGTCTTCATCTGTAAGCAGGTACAAGGTGAATCATGCAATGATCAGAGTGTCCGACAGCTGTTTGTGGTAAAGACCAATAAGTATGTGTTAGTGTGGTGTGGCAATGGTCTAAAGCAGGGGTCCCCAACCCCTGAGCCATGGACCAGTGCCAGTCCGTGGCTTGGTAGGAACCGGGCCGCAGGGCCGGAGAGAAGGAGGAGGAGGGAGGAGGGGGCAGCCCCCTGGACAGAGCACACGGGAGAGCGCAGGCGTGGCTGTTCGTGCCATTGGAGTGCGTTTCTTCCTCCTCATTGATGGTGGGACTCCTGTGCGCCTCAGCAGCAGCCCTCCCTACCGGCCGCCGATTCCACACACCCCAAGGAGCCTTCGAGCAACCAAGCACGGTGGCCAGGCGGGTGGGGCAGGCTAAGGTGAGTGAGCGCGGCAGGCCGGGCTGAGGAGGCTCTGCGGGGGGCGGGGGCGGGGCAGGGCCGATGATGACAGACAGAGACAGGCACAGACACACAGAGAGACAGGGAGGGAGGGGGGAATCAGAGAGTGACAGACACACACAGAGAGACAGAGAGAGGGAGGGAGAGAAAGAGAGAGACACAGAATGAGTGATTAAGTGCGTGAATGTGAGATAGACAAACACACACACACACATAGTGTGACAGATGGGCGGACAAAGGAGAGAGAGACAGAGATAGAGAGAAAGAAAAAGAGAAGGAAAGAAAAAGAAAGTGGGAGAGAGAGAGAAAGAAAGAGAGAGAAAGAGAAAGACAGACAGAGAGAAAGAAAGAGAGACAGAAAGGAAAGAAAGAGAGAGAAAAAAGAGAGAGAAAGAGAGAGAGAGAAAGAGAAAGAAAAAGAGACAGAAAGAGAGAAAGAAAGAGAGAGAGAAAGAAAAAGAGAAATAAAGAGAGAGAAATAAAGAGAAAGAGGGAAAGAAAGAGAAAGAAAGAGAGAAAGAGAGAGAGAGAGAGAGAAATAGAAAGAAAGAGAGAGAGAAAGAAAGAGAGAAAGAGAAAGAGAGAGAGAGAAATAGAAAGAAAGAGAGAGAGAAAGAAAGAGAAAGAAAGAAAAAGAAAGAAAGAAAGAAAGAGAGAGAGAAAGGGAAAGAAAGAGAAAGAGACAGAGAAAGAAAGAAAAAGAAAGAAAGGAAGGAAGGAAGGAAGGAAGGAAGGAAGGAAGGAAGGAAGAAAGAAAGAAAGAAAGAAAGAAAGAAAGAAAGAAAGAAAGAAAGAAAGAAAGAAAGAAAGAAAGAAAGAAAGAAAGAAAGAAAGAAAGAAAGAAAGAACTTATGACCACAATTGAGCCCAAAAGTTTGGTTGTTAACCAAGACCATTGTTAAGTGAGTTTCACATTTTCCAAGTTGGCCACGCCCACCCAGTCACATGACTGCTGAGCCACTCAGCCGGGCCGCAAAACTCTCTTTAAAATGAAGCCGGTCCCTGGTGCAAAAAAGGTTGGGGACCCCTGGTCTAAAGTATTCTTGCCTCTAATGGGACAATTGACATGCTGAAAATATTTTGGAAGCTCTTTCCTTAAGTTTGCTTTGTTTAAGTGTCCTAAAATAATAGGCAGTGAATCTGGATATTTGGATTCAGCCTCTGTAATCCAATCAGCTAGAGTTTGTAATGCATTGTTTATACAAGCTTGTGGAGGAACATACAAAGCAATTAGGAGAAATGAGGAGAACTCTTGTGGAGAATAACATGGTTTGCAATTCATAATTAATGTCTCTAAGTCCACATTTGGGTAGTAACAAACTCAAGCTCAACCCGTCCAAGACTGAGTGGCTGTGGCTTCTGGCGCCCCGATTCAGCCAGATTATTCCAACTCTGGCCATTGGGGGCGAAACACTGGCCCCCGTGGAGAGGGCGCGCAATTTGGGTGTCCTCCTGGACTCCCGGCTGTCTATGGATGACCATGCGGCAGCCGTGGCCAGGGGGGCGTTTCATCAGGTACGCCTGATGCGCCAATTGCACCCCTTACTGGACCGGGGTGCCTTACGCACAGTCACTCAAGCACTCGTCACGTCTCGACTCGACTACTGTAATGCTCTCTACATGGGGCTTCCCTTGAGGTGCACCCGAAAGCTACAGCTAGTCCAGAATGCAGCCGCGCGGGTGATTACGGGAGCGCCTAGACACTCCCACATAACACCGATTCTGCGCGAGCTGCACTGGCTTCCTGTGGTCTTTCGGGTGCGCTTCAAGGTTCTAACGACCATCTTTAAAGCGCTCCATGGCTCGGGGCCTAGTTATATGCGAGACCGCCTCCTGCCCCATACATCCCTCAGACCGATACGCTCCCACAGAGAGGGCCTCCTCAGGGTGCCGTCAGCCGGTCAATGCTGACTGGCGACACCCAGGGGAAGAGCCTTCTCTGTGGCGGGACCAGCCCTTTGGAACGACTTACCCCCTGAACTCCGTACCATCTCCGACCTCCACCTCTTCCGCAAGTGTCTGAAGACACACCTATTCCAACTAGCCGGCCTAGCGTAGCCTCCAATTCTGACTCATAGATAGTTTTAAAATGGGGATTTTAATTCGGTTTTAGCACAGGTTTTTTAGTTGAATAAGTTTTTTTTAAAAAAGTTTTATATGTTTGTATGTTTTTTAATATGCCTGTGCGCCGCCCTAGGTCCGTTTGGAGAAGGGCGGGGTATAAATTCAATAAAATAAAATAAAATAAAATAAAATCACATCACATATTTCTTTAGTATAGTTACCGTATTTTTCAGAGTATAAGATTCACCTTTTTTCCTCTAAAAAGAGACTGAAAATCTGGGTGCACCTTATACATCGAATACAGCAATTTTTTTGCCTCCTGAAGCCCTGCCTCCTTCACCAAAATGGCTGTGTCTAGCCTTATGGAGGCTTTCAGAAACCTCCTGGGGACTGGGGAGGGCAGAAACAAGCAAAAAATGGACCTTCCCCCCCCCCCCGCCCCAGCAGCACTCTATAAGCCTCCATAAGGCTATGCATGCATTTTTAAAACCAAAAAACGGCCTCTTTTCTTGAAAATGGGCCGTTATTTTGCTCTTTTAGTTTGTTTAGTTTAGTTTATTAAATTTATATATCGCACCCTTTCCCAGAAAGGGACTCGAGGCGGTGCACAGGCAATTTAAAAAACAAATATAAACATAGCAAAATACAGAATATAAAACCAGATTAAATTAGTATCCCTGTGCTAAAAATTTTGAATAAGTTAAGACAATGCCCCTAAAGAACCAGTTTAAAACAATTTGACTGCAGACTCTAGGCTAGGTGGTGTAAGCTAGGCCAGGCCGGCCTGTTGGAAAAGATAGGTTTTCAGTTTCTTGTGGAAGGAACGGAGGTCCGTGGTTGTTCTCATTTCGGGGGGTAAGTCGTTACAGAGAGTTGGGCCCACCACAGAGAAGGCCCTTCCCCTGGGCGTCGCCCGCTGGCATTGCCTAGTGGACGGCACCTGGAGAAGTCCCTCTCTGTGGGAGCGAATCGGCCGAAGGGATGTATGGGGCAGGATGCGACCCCGTAGGTCCCGTGCCATGGAGCGCTTTAAAGATGATGGTCAACACCTTAAAGCGCACCCGAAAGACCACAGGCAGCCAGTGCAGCTCGCGCATGAGCGGTGTTACATGGGAGCATCTAGGAGCTCCCATAATTGCCCGCGCGGCCATGTTCTGGACTAATTGCAGTCTTCGGGTGCACCTCTAGGGTGCCCCCCATCCCCCTAGGAGCACTCTGCAAGCCCTCCCAAGACTATTCATGCCTTTTATTTGGAAAAAACGGGCCCATTTTCATGAGGTTTGCAGAGGGCAAAAAGGTTTTTTTTCTATTCTGGAAAGCTCTTTAACTGATCGATGAGAATTATGTGGATCAAATGCTGTGCCAGCAGGAACAAAGTTAGGTGCTGCAGATTGTCAGTGATTTCCTTCTCCAGCACATGGATAAGTATACCTGGAAACATCTATCTACCTACCTACTCTCAGTCTCTCCCTACCTACCCATTATATTTCTCTCTCTCTCTCTCTCTCTTTCTCTCACCCTATCTACCTACTGTATTTCTCCTTCTCTCGCCCTACCTCCTTTTTTTAATTTGCCTCTTCAAAACCTTGATGGATCTTATACTCCAAAAAATACAGTATGTCTCTGGACCAGCAGTCATTGATATATAAAAATAAGCCTCCTCCCTTCTTTTTACCAGGTGCTTCTGTAATTCTGTCTGCTCGTTGTAACTGAAATCCTGGAATTTTCAGGCTGCTATCATCAATTGATCCATTTAGCCAGGTTTCAGAGAAGCATAGCGTTGCTGAATTGTAAAAATCTGAATTGCATCTATTTAAAAGAAGTAATTCATCCATCTTATTAGTAGGTGAGTGTAAATGAGTCAGAAAGAGGCTAAACAATAATATTAAATCAGAACATGCCAAAGGTTTGCTCAAGCTACATATATATACAAAAAGAAATTAAAATTAGCAATTTGGATAATATAAACTTGGAATTGCAGTATAAACTACAAATACACAGTACCTACTCACCCACATACAGTATCTGCAACAATAAAATTATCCAAAATTGGTCTTTTTTCCTGTTGCAGCTGACTGAAGAAGGTGTGATCAGGAATATCACATATTGGACTGTCCTAACCTTCCATAACTCATCTTCAAGGAATGGAAGTGCTCTTATTCCACCTCCAATGGATCCAGCCGATGTGCCTCGAGGTCCTTGCTGGGAAACAACTGTGGGGATAGTAAGTAAATAAAAGCAATTGTGTTGTACAGTGCTTCAGAGAATATTCTGATTCAGTCAAATTAATAGCAAATATAGTCCTTGCACTTGAGAATCATTTATTAGATTCTGAAAAAAATTATCAGTCTAAAATAAAGTGTATTAAAAAAGTTAAAGGAATAAGATAAATGATCAAACATTCCTCTAACGTACCTTCTGCATCTTTACACTATATTGACGTAAGTATACTGTATATATTGTAGATATATAAGAACATTACAGATATATGACATCACATAATTAAAGGTACCTCATACTTCATTCAACTAGACCTCTTCTGTGTGCACTTGCCATGTTTCGCCCTATCACAACAGCCAGTTGCTGCTGTTTTCTTTTAAATTGGAAGCATTCTAGTCTTTTTTATGCTCTCTCTCCCTCCTTTCCTCTCTCCCTCCCTCTCTCTCTCTCCTGCCTCCATTCAAAACCCAACTAGGCCTCTTCTGTGTGCACAAGAGATATTTTTACTAAGTTTCAAATGATAGTCGTGAAAGGAAAGCAAGATCTGATCCAAAAGGCACAAAAATTACATGTTGAAAGTTTCCTCAAATCCCTCCCCCCAGGGACCCAAGCTGAATGTCCAATCCACATCCCGCATAGTGTCATGTGGAGCACATCTTTGGGTACTTTTGTCCATCTGGAGTTCTAGGATGGTTGGCCTTGACTGGCTGTAAACAACTCCATTCATCAGTGCAGTAATTCTTGAGAGCAAACCTCCCTTTTAGTTCGCATGAGCCTTCATTACACCAGCTCACTTCCCAAACCACAATGCCATGCCCCGCTCTCCACTACTATGGCAGCCGATAGCAAGCATGTATCAAAGGGAAAACCCATGCTGGAGATCCAGGTGACATTTGGCCCTCCTGCAGTAGAGGTGTTATCCCTCAGGAAAAAAATATGAGACAAAATAGACAGGATAGAATCAATCTATCATGCAGGGGATTAAAATAACATTAAGGCTAGTCAGGGTATGTAGTATGAAACAGTTGATGGAGTTTAGGGGTCCAGACATACTAAGCATTCACCCAGACTGTGAGGGAAGAAAATGTTTTCAGGCCACCAAATACTGTGTTTTTCCTGGAATTCAGGATTTCTTTCACTTTGAAATGTTGTTTGTCTTTGATGAGGAGGGGAATTGGAGTGGCAGGTTGGGCTGGTCAAAAAGATGATATATGCTCAGGCTTTAACAAGCTAACATGAAAGACAGGGTGGATCTGCCTAAGGGTTTTGGGTAGCGCTAACTGTACCATGACTGGGTTGATGATTCTAACAATGGGGAAAGGGCCTACATACTTGGTTCCAAGTTTCTTTAATTTCTGGGTGGTCTGTAGTAATTTATAGATAGGAAGACCCTATCCCCTACTTGGAACTATTTCAGTTTAGCTCTTTCCTTGTCAGCCTGCCTTTTATGGTCTTGATGTGCCTTATCTAGTGCCTTACAGGTGACAAGCCAAATACACTGAAGCTGTTCAATCCATTCCACTAAGGAAGGGATCTGGGGTTTCCCCTAGGGCAGTTCTGGAATGGGTGCAAAATCCTGACCAGAAGCAACTTTAAACAGGATGAAGCCAGTGCAACTATTGATTGAGTTATTGTAAGCAACCTTTGCAATTGGCATTGATTAGGTGTAAAGTCGGCCCAATTGTCCTGCTGGTAGTTTACATAGCACCTAAAGTACTGTTCCAGAACTGAGTTCTCACATTCACCATTAGTTTGAGGATGGTGGGTAGTGCTTAGACCCTGGGCAGAGTCTAACAACTTCAGGAACTCCCTTCAGAAGTGGGAGGTAAATTGTACCCCGCTATCCAAAATGATGTGGTCAGGAACCCCATGTAACCTATACACATGTTGGATAGTTTGGCAAGCATTTTTGCAGAGGAGATCTTGGGGCAAGGAATGAAGTGCATCGGCTTGGAAAATAAGTCTGTGATCTCCCAAATGACTGTGTTCCCCAGGTATTCTCAGGTAGTTTGATAATGATGTCCATAGATATTTCTTTCCTTGGGGCACTGGGACTGGCAACACTCTGGAGGAGTCTAGCAGGCTTCCCTGGAGGCCTCTTAGCAGCACACACAAGACAACTGGCCACCTAGGTTTCTATGTCCATTTTCAATGAAGGCCACCAGAACTGCCATTTGATTAGGTGTAAAGTTTTCATGAAGCCAAAGTGTCCAGCAGCTTTCAAACCATTGCAGCACAGTTCGCCTAAGACTGGTGGGAACGTATAGTTTAGTGCAAATCCAAGCTAGCCACTTTGCGTGGTGCATTTGTTTGAATGGGACAGGAACTAGTCATCATTTTTCAGTGCTCCTTTCAGCTCACTTAAGTCACTGGGAAGGTCAAGGGTGCAACCAATTGTTTGGAAGGAATAACTGGGTGGATTACTGGCCAAGTTGTATTGTACTGGGGAAATCTAGATAAAGCATCCAGCATAAAGTTCTTCCCACCAGAAAGGTAGCACAAGGAAAAATTAAAATGGTTAAAGTGATGCGCCCAATGAATTTACTTGTGTGACAGTTTTTGGGGTGTTTTAGGGCTTCCAGGTTTTTATGGTCAGTCCACACCTCAAAAGGATGTTTTGCCCCTTCGAGGAAATGCCTCCAAGTTAATAGGGCCCATAGGACAGCAAATGCTTCCTTCTCCCATATTGCCCATCTCTTTTCAGTTTAAGTTAATTTCCTGGAGGTGTAAGCGCAGTCTTGTAAGGATCCAGCAGCGTTTGCCTGCAATAGTATGGCTTCCAAAGCCACATTACTGGCATCAGCCTGGATTACAAAGGGGACATCTATGCCAGGATGTTTAAGAATGGGTTGCACAAAAAGCATTTGATAGGGTTAATTGGGAGTTCATCATACAACAATTGCAAACTATGGAATTTGGCCCTAAATTCATTAACGCAGTTCAGGCCATTTATACAACACAATCGGCAAGACTGCTATTCAATAAGGTTTTATCAGACTGGATCCCAATAAGTAGAGGCACTAGACAAGGTTGCCTGCTATCGCCCCTTCTATTTATTCTGACATTAGAACCCCTCCTAAATATAGTTAGGCAAGAGAAAAGTATTAGAGGACTGCGAGTTAGAGGGGAAGAATATAAAATACAGGCATTTGCCGATGACTTGGTCTTTGTGATAGAAGAACCTCTGACCTCAGAACCAAAACTAGTCACAACAATATAAGAATATGGAGAGGTGGCCGGTTTAAAAATTAATAAACAAAAAACTAAAATGCTGGCAAAAAATATGACAGGACAACAAAAGGAACAGGTACAAAAATTACTGGGAATTGAAATTGTTAAAAAAGTTAAATACTTGGGAATCTGGTTAACCAATAGCTGCTCTGCAATCAAAGAATTAAATTATAACAAACTAATAGGTGAAATGATCAAAGAACTGGAAAAATGGAGCAAAATCCCTTTATCACTGCTAGGGAGGATAGCTGCCATTAAAGCATACATCCTCCCAAAATGGATATACCTGTTCCAAACAGCACCCGTAAAATTAAATAAAGAATTTTTTTAAAAATTAGACTATACCACATTGAAATGTGTCTGGCAGGGGAAAAAATCACGCATAAAAAAGAAAATGCTTCAGGAACACAAATTGAGAGGAGGCTTGGGACTCCCAAACTGGGAACTTTACTATCATGCCTC